>CM053784.1:251258916-251958916 GCA_028749045.1 Cupressus sempervirens | reverse complement strand
TGAGCTTAATTGGAAGTATACTAGCATTAGTGGTAAACCTGTTGGAAATGATTGAAATGTTCATAAGAAATGTTGTTAGCATAATATATGGAACTGGTAAAGAATGTCCTCAATCATTATTTTGTCACTGATGTCAAACTTGCTACTTGCAGAAATGACAATTGCTTTAGTGATCCAAATACTATCAATTAGTTGATTGATAAGGAGGAGGCAATCAATAAGATTTAACTAGAACACCTAGAGAAATGTTGAAGTTATGATGTTGTAATGAAGTACGAGGATCAGCTAAGCCATTGATGAAAAAGTGTATTGATGACATACTATAAGATACAAAGAATGGGCACACTCAAACATATCAAAGATTTAAGGTTTTAGCTCAACTAGGTTCATTAGAGAGAAGGAGTCGAGAAAGCTAGTAAGAACCGAGAAAATTCCTAGTTAGTGCCGAGTAAACTTCAGATGCTGAGTAAACTTCAGATGCCGAGTAAACTTCAGATACTGATTACACTTCAGATGCCAAGTAAGTTCAGATGTCGAGGGACACAGAGTTTACCAAGTGCCGAGCAGTTATAGGTGTTGAGTAACACAGAGGTGCTGAGCACCAGTAACTCAATGATGTCGAGTTGCTACATTATTTTGGAAATCGAAGATTTGCTAGATCTAAGCTGACAAGGTTGTTATCTAGGAATTTGCAAATTAAAAGGAAGATAAGAATGATGAGCTGGTAGCATAGAACACCATGTAGAATGTTTTTAAGGATACAACTGGCGAAGTTTCTAGAAGAGAGCAAGATATGGGGTAAATACATTGTATCCTACCTAATCCATTTTGAAACCCTAAAATTGGAGAGGGAGAATTGAGTGACAGAGGAAAATCAAATTTCTATTTAAGGAGACATAAGTTAATAAAAGAGAGAGAGAGAGGTGGTCAAGCATAAAAGCATGAAGTACTGAAGAATGTGCTAAGGAGAAGAAAGCACAGGAACTCTGTTTGGATAGACAACCACAAAGATGATTGCATTGGTAGAATGAGTGAGAAGACTCAAGGAGATGAAGCTTGAGAGGAAGACAAGCAGTCAGAGCTGGAGTGATTGAAGCCAAGCATAAGGATTGAACTGAAAGTGTGATCTAAAATCTCCAAAGTATGTTGTAAGTTATATCAGATCAAAAGACCATTATCATTACTTTCTAGCAATTGTAACAGTAAGTTTAAATCCTATGGACTTAGGTTGGTTTAATAGCCATAAGATAAATCCTTTAATAGGGTGACATTCCAAGTGAATTTTCTAAAGACCTTTAACCAGGCCCATTCCTAACAGCTTGGTGAAATCCTCTAACAGGGTCACATTTAACAGTGTGTTGTAAGTTTTGAACAGGGCGGGCTTTTAACAAGGCATCACTTCAGAAGAGTGAGAGACAAGTAGCATGTTACTGGTGGTTTTTCCCAAATTGGGTTTCCATGTAAATCATTGTGTCATATGTTGATCGTGGATGTTTTATCTTTGCATATTGATTTACTGTAACTTGCTTATATGATTGATTTAAGTTTGGATGGATGAAAAGTGTATGGATTCATTAAAAGTAGTAAAAAGGTATTAATAGGGCATTTGGACCTTGGATAACTAATTCACCCTCCCCTCTCAGTTATTCTAAAGAATTCTAACAATTGGTATCAGAGCCTGACTGCTGATTCAGTTTAAAGGGACTACAAGAAGAAAAGATCAAAATGCCAAAGAGAGAAGTTCCCAAGCTCAACAAAGACAACTTTGTTGCATGGAAAATTTTGATGAAGCTACATCTTGGATCCATAGGAGATTATGCCCAAAATTCAATTGTCACTGAACATGTAGATCCAACAGGTGCTCCTATTGTAGAAGACATGAAAAACAAGCAAGAACACAATCAAAAAATGCTGGAAATCGCCTCTGCACTTAGATATGCTGAATTTGATGATATCAAAGGATGTGACACTGCATTCAAAATGTGAAAAGCCCTATCAGACATCTATGGAGGAGATCAAAATGTAAAAAGAGAAAAAAGAGAAAGTCTCAGAGGAAAGTTTGATGACATGAAAATAGAAGAAAATGAGAATGCTGCTCAGTATGGTACAAGAATAAAGGAAGTGCTAAGTGAAATAAGATGCTTGAGTGGTCAACTAGATGAAGATACTGTTAATAGTAAGTTCTTAAGAACCTTGCTCCCTATCTATGCTATTAGAGTATTAGCAATACAAGAGCTAAGATGTATAACAGGAAATAATCTAAGTTTTGAAGGTATAATAGGTAGACTCATTGCATTTGAGTTATCTAACTTTGACAACTAAAGACCTAAAAATGTTGAATCTACTTTTAAGGCCAAGTTATCACTGAAAGATGCTAAATAGGTGAAATCAAAGAAAGGAAGAAAAATGAAGTATGTATCGAGTGATAGTAGCATTGATGAGGAAGATGTGTAACAATTGGAAGCATTGCTCGCTAGAAGATTTCATAGGGGAAAAGGAAAATTCAAAGGTAAGATGCCTATCATTTGTTTCAATTGCAATGAAGTAGGTCATATTGCTACAAGGTGTCCACAGAAAAAGGATTCCAAGGAAGGCAACAAATACAAGTATAGAAGAGATGATGACAAGAGAGATTACAAAGAAAAAGGCAAGAAGTGTTATATTGTTGAAGAAAATTCTGATGACAATGATGATGAAGTTGTTTATGTAGCCATGAAGGACCAATATGATGAAGAAGAGCCCACAGCATTGGTAACATGTATAAACAAGAATGACAGATGGATCATAGACAGTGGATGCTCACATCACATGACAGGAGACAAAAGTAAGTTTGTTAACTTTACTCAGTATGATGGAAATAGTGTTAGATTTGGTAATGATGCTCCATATCAAATCAAAGGTAAAGGTTCTATTAAGCTCATAGAACAAATTTCATGTGACAATGCATACTATGGTGAAGGATTAAACTATAATTTACTAAGTGTCTCACAGTTAGGCAATCCTAGGTTGCAAAGTGGAATTTGGAAAAAAAACTACAAAAATCTATGATACTGATGGAAAACTGATAGTAAAAGGAGATCAAACAAAAATTAATTTGTTTTACCTTGATATGGATGATGTTTCTTGTTTATTTGCAAAATTTGATGATGAATGGTTATGGCATAGAAGATTATGTCATGTCAACTTTGACAATCTAGCCAACATCAGTAAAATGAAGAAAGTCAGAGGTTTACCAAAATTGAAGAAGCCTGATAATATCATGTGCAAACAATGTCAGCTAGGAAAGATGACAAAGTCAAGTTTGAAAAGCAAAAACTATACATCTAAAGAGATACTTGAGTTAGTTCACAATGACTTATGTGGTCCAATGGAAATACAAAGCTATAGAGGAGATAAATACATAATGTTGTTTGTTGATGACTATTCCAGGATGATGACTGTTATGTTCTTAAAACAAAAATCTGATGCTTTTCAAATGTTTAAGTGGTATGTGGCTAGAGTTGGAAAGGAAACTAGAGAAAGCTTGAAATGCCTAAGATCAGATAGAGGTGGTGAATTTACATCAAATGAATTCAAAATATTCTATAATGATAAAGGAATCAAAAGGCAAATGTCAGCTCCTAGAACTCCCCCACAGAATGGAATTTCTGAGATAAGAAATAGATCTGTGATTAACTGTGCCAGAACATTAATGATGGAAAAGACTGTTGCTCTAAAATACTAGAGAGAAGCGGTAAGTGTGGCTATTCGTACACTGAACTGAGTACAAGTCAAGAAAGCTACAAATACAACACCTTTTGAATTATGATATGGTTACTCACCCAACGTAAAACATTTCAAAGTGTTTGGTTGTAAATGCTTTATCCTTAAAGATGCTAGAAATGGAAAATTTGATGCAAAAAGTGATCAAGGCATATTTCTTGGTTATTCCACTAGAAGTAAGGCATACAAGTGTTTGAATATTAACACTAATAAAATTGTGGAAAGTGCAAATGTAAATTTTGATGAGCACATAGAAGTCCAAGATGAAGTACCAAAGAAAATGGAAGAGTACAGAACCTTTGTGTATTTTTATGAAGGAATAACTGATGATAAGGATGATGCCAATCAAATTGAAACTCAAAAACAAATTTCAGTCTCAGTCGAGTCTCAACCAGTGAATGTCGAGTTGCATTCAGAAGTCAAGTTGCAAAATGAAGAAAATGCACAATCTGAAGAAAGTATACATAATGAAGAACAACTTGACAACGAAGTGCATAGTGATCCTGAATCTGAAAGATCAAACATGGAAACAAGGACAGAGCCAAGGTTATCCAAATATGTAAAAAGACATCACTCTGCTGAATAGATAATTGGTGACAAAGATACAAGACCAATGACAAGGAACAAACTAAGACATGAATCATGTCTGATCAACAAATCTAAACCCAAGACAGTATATGGTGCATTACAAGATGATGATTGGTATAAAACTATGGAAGAAGAAATTGATCAAATAAGAAAAAACAAAACTTGGAGTTTTGTTCCCAGACCAACTGACAAGAATGTGATTGGCACCAAGTGGGTATTCAGAAACAAGCTAGATGAGAATGGTGAGATTACCAGAAATAAAGCTAAACTAGTATGCAAGGGTTATGCTCAAGAAGAAGGAATAGACTATGAGGAAACATTTGCTCCTGTTGCTAGAATGGAAGGAGTAAGAACTTTACTTGCTTATGCTGCCTGCAAAGATTTTAAAGTCTATCAGATGGATGTAAAATCTGCCTTCTTAAATGGTATACTAGAAGAAGTCTACATTGAACAACCAAAAGGATTTGTTGATGAAAACAACAGGGATATGGTGTGTAAGCTACATAAAGCACTCTATAGTTTGAAACAAGCACCTAGAGCATGGTATGAGAGACTTCACAAGTATCTAGTGCAAATTGGATTTGAAAGAACTGATGATAACAACAACATGTACATCAAAGAAGAATAAGGTAAAGACATTATTGTATCTAAAATCTTTGTGGATGACATAGTGTTTGGTGGTAAGGAAGTACTTTGCAAAGGCATTGCTAACAAAATGAAACATGAATTTGAGATGTCTATGTTTGGAGAAATCAAATTTTTTGTTGGGTTGCAAGTACATCAACTCAAACATGGAATATTTGTTACACAATCAAAATACATCAAAGAAATTCTTAAAACGTTTGGATTGGAGGAATCCAAACCAGTCAGCGCACCAATGGCAATAGGAAATAAGCTATCTAAAAATGATGAGTCAACTGAAGTCAATCAAACAATGTACAGATCCATGTTTGGAAAAATATAATATGTTGTACATAGTAGACCAGACATAGCATTAGTAGTTGGAATAGTGGCTAGGTTCTCTACTAATCCTAAAGAATAATGAGATATCTTAAAGGAACTGATGACTTTGGTCTATACTACAAAAAGAATGGAAAATTTGAGCTCAATGCATATATAGATGCAGACTGGGGAGGAAACATTGATGATAGAAAAAGCACAAGTGGAGGTGCATTATTTCTAGGCAAAAGGCTGGTCACCTAGACTAGCAAGAAACAAACATGTACATCCCAGTCCACTATAGAGTCAGAATATGTGGTAGCTACAGTCAATTGCACAAACATTGTATGGCTCACACATCTATTGAATGGAATGAAAGAAGAAGTAACAAAACCTGTGATATTGTATTGTGATAATACAAGTTCTATAAACATATCCAAAAATCCAGTGATGCATGCAAAAACCAAGCATATTGCAATCAAGTATCATTATGTCAGAGAACTGGTAGAAGACAAACAAGTAAAGTTGGAATACATTCACACAAAGGAACAAACTGGAGATATCTTCACCAAACCATTGCCCAAGGATGCCTATGAATATCTTAGAGGCAAGTTGGGGGTAATACCCCTAACTCAAGTAGTTTAAGGAAACAAGGAAGCTGCCCTACATCAACAGGAATAAATCATTGAAATATTAATAGGTTGATGCAAAGGATGACAGCAGGAGCAGAAACTCCAAATCAGTCACAAGAATGGTAACAAATGGAGAAAATCAACAAGAAGCCAAAGCTTATATTTTTCATGATAAAGATGCTACATCTTTGGAATTTATGTCAAAGCAGGAGAAATATGCAGAAATATGATCAATGCAAAGAAAGAGGGAGATATATGAGATCAGTAGTAAAAATACAGCAAGACAACGTATACAATCTTGGTGGTAACTAAGTTGATTAATTGATCAGTTTGGTTTGCCATCAATGCCAAAGAGGGAGATTGTTGGAAATGATTGAAATGATCATAAGAAAAGTTGTTAGCATAATATATGGAACTGGTAAAGAATGTCCTCAATCATTATTTTTTCATTGATGTCAAACTTGCTATTTGTAGAAATGACAATTGCTTTAGTGATCCAAATACTATCAATTAGTTGATTGTCAAGGAGGAGGAAATCAATAAGATGTGACTAGAACACCTAGAGAAAGGTTGAAGTTATGATGTTTTAATGAAGTACAAGGATCAGCTAAGCCATTGATGAAAAAGTGTATTGATGACATACTATAAGATACAAAGAATGGGCACACTCAAACATATCAAAGATTTAAGGTTTTAGCTCAACTAAGTTCATTAGAGAGAAGGAGCCGAGAAAGCTAGTAAGAGCCGAGCAAATTCCTAGTTAGTGCCGAGTAAACTTCATATGCCGAGTAAACTTCATATGCCGAGTATACTTCAGATGTTGAGTAAACTTCAGATGTTGAGCAAGTTTAGATGTCAAGTTACATAGAGTTTACCAAGTGCCAAGCAGAACCAAGTGCCAAGTAGGTATAGGTGCCGAGTAACACAGAGGTGCCGAGCAGGTATAGGTGTCGAGTTGCTGCATTATTTTGGAAATCGAAGATTTTTCAGATCTAAGTCGACAAGGTTGTTATCAAGAAATTTGTGAATTAAAAGGAAGATAAGAATGATGAGCTCATGGCACAGAACACCATGTAGAATGTTTTTAAGGATACAACTGGTGAAGTTTCTAGAAGAGAATAAGATATGGGGTAGATACATTGTATCCTACCTAATCCATTTTGAAACCCTAAAATTGGAGAGGGAGAAGTGAGCAGAAAAGGAAAATTAGATTTCTATTTAAGGAGACATAAGTTAATAAAAAAGAGAGAGAGAGGTGGTCAAGCATAAAAGCATGAAGTACTGAAGAATGTGCTAAGGAGAAGAAAGCACAAGAACTCTGTTTGGATAGACAACCACAAGGATGATTGCATTTGCAGAATGAGTGAGAAGACTCAAGGAGATGAAGCTTGAGAGGAAAACAAGCAGTCAAAGCTGGAGTGATTGAAGCCAAGCATAAGGATTGAACTGAAAGTGTGATCTAAAATCTGCAAAGTATGTTGTAAGTTATATCAGATCAAAAGACCATTATCATTACTTTCTAGCAATTGTAACAGTAAGTTTAAATCCTATGGACTTAGGTTGGTTTAATAGCCATAAGATAAATCCTTTAATAGGGTGACATTCCAAGTGAATTTTCTAAAGACCTTTAACTAGGCCCATTCCTAACAGTTTGGTGAAATCCTCTAACAGGGTCACATTTAACAGTGTGTTGTAAGCTTTTAACAAGGCATCACTTCAGAAGAGTGAGAATCAAGTAGCATGTTACTGGTGGTTTTTCCCAAATTGGGTTTCCACATAAATCATTATGTCATATGTTGATCATGGATGTTTTATCTTTGCATATTGATTTACTGTAACTTGCTTATATGATTGATTTAAGTTTGGATGGATGAAAAGTGTATGGATTCATTAAAAGTAGTAAAAAGGTATTAATAGGGCATTTGGACCTTAGATAACTGATTCATCCCCCCCCCCCCCTCTCAGTTATTCTAAAGAATTCTAACAAAACCATCTTAGGGTTATAGCTCTTCTTCTTTTGTAATTGATTTATGTTCTCTAAGAAGTGTTCCTAACTGCATATCTATTCCCCTATTATACTCAAATATAAATAATAGGGTTAATAAATCTACAAAGGATTCATAAGTGGATTCCATCCCTACTATGAATTTTCCCTTAACTAATGTTATACCAATAAATCCCTATTTCATGGTGTTGTGATATTGTGGATGTTCATTTTATGTTGTTACACTTTTTTTCTTTCATGTAAGTGGTTTATCACTTAAGAATCAGATAAAGAAATTTGAAAATTGCAAAACATTGATTGACCCCTCTTTGCATTCCTTAATTCCAACAATTAGTATCAAAGAATTGTCCATCAAAAGAAGTCTAATAGCTTGAGGAATATCGTCAAGGGCAATTTGATATAATCTAATGGTATTCAACAAAATCTATTAGTTGTTCTTAAATATGCCAAGATTAGTCTAATGCTTGGTATATGGAGTTAGAGAAGAGACTTAAAGAAGATATAAATTGAAAGAACACTTGAGAAAATAAATGAATAAAAGGAAATATCTTGTTGATTACCTAAAGTAGAAAAGAATATGGTTAAATCTCAAGCCCTATAAGAAAAGACAAATGAATGTGAGAAGATTGCAAAAGAAAAGAAAAACCTAAAGCATAAAATAGAAAATATTACCAATGGGATTGAAATAAGGAACAAGAATAAAGAAAATCTTGAACAAACGTTGAAGAAGAAGACAAAAAAGTGAAAAACAGTGAATCATGAAATGGAAACTAGTGTGAGGATACTAAAGGAGGAAATCTAAGGAATAAAGAAGTATGAAGATTATATTATTAAAAAAGGGGAATGTTTAAAATATTGTAACATTTAAGAGCTTATCATAGATCTCTTTAAAAGTGTTAAAATAATAGATTAGTTGAATGATCTTTTTCTATGGATGATCTTGGTAACCTATAAAATTGCTAATGTGGATGATGTTCCTCTAAAGTAACCTATTAATATTATGTATCTTCATTAGTTTTATGTTTAAGTTATCCTCTCTTATACTTATGTTTCTCCTAATAGAACATTCATTATATTTTATTGGTGTGTAATGTTTAGATTACCCATATATTGCTTTAGAAATATTAGTATTTTCTCTATTGTTGTTATTTTTATGTGATTAATCAAATATTAATCATAGGAAAAACAATATCTCATATATATATGTATCATAAAAAGTTTTTATACATGAAGGCAGAATACAAAATAGTCCTTTAATTTGAAATCTATCTATCTATCTCTATCCATCTCAATGGTTCATCAAGTGATGTCTCCCTGATTTCTCTCATGTATGGTGATAGAAGGATAGCCTTTGGAATGAAGTGTTTTGGGTATAGCTCTTGTATGAGCTACACTCATACGTGTGCACTCTTGTATCACTCATAGCGTGGTCTATAACTCCTCTATGTGATGCTTGACTCTCTCGATCGCTTGCCTTAGTCTTAGCTCTAGAGCGATAGATGCAAAGGTATATTCATGCTTTCTTGGATCTCTCTATCCTCTAACCTCATGGAGATGGGTGGATGGTATCCTTAAAGCTATTGTTAGGTCCTTCAAGACCTCACTTACAAATCTCCTCCACTCACTCTCTGTCCCTCTCTCTCTGTCACTGCAATCAAAACATATATCATTTCATCAATTTAATAATTTCTTTCTTAAATGTTAATCTTAATCTATAACATATGTATACCCTATCTGGATCTCCCTCAGAGCACTTTATATCTCTCTCTAATGTTGAAGGAAATGGTATAGACCAAATACTCTTTCCATGCTCTTGGTGCTTTAGTCATGGGATTTGTGTATCACTCTAGGAGCATAAACATCGTGATCACAATGGTATATCATGCACAATAACTCTAGCTTCTCATCCATCACATGATTTGGTGGGTTCTTCTCCTTCACTCTCCTCTGTAGTTTCCTCTTCTATTATAGGTCATTATCTCCCATTTCCTCTCTCCTCTTCCTTGAAGATAAACATCTCATCTACTCTCTCCTATGTAGTTTCCTCCTCTACTTGGGGTTGTTGTCTCTCATTTCCTCTTTCCTCTAGCCTGGGGATCTCCTCATATCTCATCTTGTATCCTTTCCCTTCATCTCATCATACTCTCCCACTACCTTTTCCTCTTCTTTGAGATCTATAGCATGGACCTGGGTCTTTTATAGGGCAGTCTAGTGGGAAGATGGGTCTCAATCTATGTCTCATCTAATAGTGGATGTAATCTTTTATAAAACTAGTATATATGTCTATTCTTGTTGGGACATCCTCTCTATCATCTCTATCACTAGAGATGATATCAATTGGCTACTATAGACCTAGGCATGAGCTCCAATTATTTGAATATATCTATAAGAATGAGATACTATAGCCTAATGCATAGCTTTGACTTCCCTTGGAACACTCTATGATCATGTGACTCTACTATGCCTATAGGAATCTCACCCTTTATGAGTATCTCATCTAGTATTTAGTCCCAGACAATTCTATCATCTCATGATATGGTATTTATACTATCTCCTCCTCTGGCATGTAATCAAATCTTACTCCAAAATAGTATGTCTTTGGACTACCACATCTCAACAAGAGGATATGTATACGTACTCAGAAGGCTCTATTTTAGTTCTAAAGCAACTCCTATTCACCTAGTGCATGTAAAGTGCTCGAACAACCACACTTGAAAGAGTGTACATACTATCAAGCTATCTCTCTAGTATCTGGTAAGTCCACTCAACTCCACATATATAATAGCTAGCATACTCCTACCCCATGTGAACACTGCTTAATCTCTCTCCACTAATTGTACCAAATGTGTAAAAGGTGATATAAATATTGGCCCCTTACCATTTGGAGTCACAATTAATCTCAATATACAACATATCCACCATCTCACCCAAGGAATATCACCTGTAATGATGTCATGTAGATCAATCTAATCTTCTCTAGATATCATCAGTGATCTATGTCCTATACAATATTCATCAATTGTAAATAACTTCTCTACATCTCTACCAACATAAGGCCTTACTAGAAACCCTCTGATAAGAAGTTAGAGTATCTGATATACATCCTCTAAGGTCATAGTGATATCTATCATGGATAAATGGAATGTACAAGTATCCTTATCCCACTACTCTATAGGGACTAGAATCATGACCTAGTGGAACCTAAAAGATGGAAGGTAGCCTACCCAATATAGATCCACATATCTTTCTCATGCTCTTCATACTATCATGAATGAAGTGAATTGGTCATGACATCAAATTCTCCCAAAGAGACACTAGTGCCTACAAATGACATCAAATCAAATATTAGTACCACATTATGAGTCTAATCATTTTGGATATTGTTAGCTTACTCCTAATCAAGGTCAACTTCCTCTAAATTAGGTTCAACCTCCCCAAATTATGGTCAACCTCCTCCTATTTAGGGTTGACCTATATCATCAAGGTTGACCTAGTTGACTAGGGTCAACGTGTACCCTTCTTGACAATCAAACTCTCCACTAAAAATGAAATATACATTATGAAAAGTGAAAATATGCTCCAAAAAAGTTAGAAATGTGCATATCAAGGAAAAAATCACTCTACACTAGCACTCACCTCAAGTAGTGTGTCATTGGTTACAACGACTACTGTCAAAAACTCTATCTGTGTTGGCTCTATTGCATTCATTATCACTACTATTCATCAACTTCTTCAAAATAAAAAGGTAACAAAACTATGGTATGAACCTCTATTTATAACATTTTCAATGTAAATTAGGGTTATAATTAGGGTTTCTTTTCTATGCATTAAGAATAAGCATTCACTTTTTCCACCAAAACTTGAGCTAGATAACTCTAGTTTTCTCACTGGTAGAAGAATTGAAATTGTGACTGATGCATTCCAAGGCATGTGTGTCCCCAAAGGAAATGGCCTAACCCCCAAAAATAACCACATTGAAGAAATACACCATAGAATACAAGATTTGATAAATAATTCAACTCTTTATCCATCACATTACTAATTATGTTGGTGTTTGAAAACGTTACCCATTTCCAATTACCCTGATGAGAACAAAACATATCTAGGGGTAGCTAACTCCCATTATCAACACATCCATTCAGACACTAGGCCAACTGTAAGGCATGACCCTTCTTCTTCTTCAGGCTTTGCAAAACCTAGGTGGGTAGACCTGAGATTCAATTGATACCGTACCAGTGCAAAACATATACCTGAATCTATTTAATGCAAATAAAAACCCCTAATTCTTCTATGCTTAACCAGGAGATCACAAGCATGAAATAGCTAAGGACATGACTCATGAAACTAGAAAGCTAAGTGCGGGTTATACTTTGAATACCTTTCAACATAAAATGAAAATGATTTAATAGATTGATGATAGCAAGACCCAGGTATGAGCAACAAAATTTAATGATCCTATCTGTGATCAGTGCCTTATCTATTGGGAAAATAAATGAATTATAACCATACATCTCTTGGAAATCTTAGACATATTACTACGTCCAGATCTTTTATCTATCTTTCACCTTGTGAATAGATATCTGCATCAAAATGAATCTTATACTCAGAATATCCCATCATGAAATCAGTAAACCTTGTGATAAACACCAAGCAATTACATGGCTCTCTGTTCCATAAGAAAGGTATTTCAATCACATACATCACTAAATGAGATGCAACCTAATCTATGGTCTTTGATCATAAACTAGAAAAGATTACAGATCCAAAACTAGGAGACAAGATTCAGACTGAATTTGAAACCATTGCTGCTCTTTATTTGCTTTCCTTGAAACCAAGTACATGAAAGATGTACAGAATACTTCATAAATCACCTAACAAACATGAATTATTTTCATAAAACTCAAAATTTTGTTCAATACAAGAAGAAATGCTGAAGAATGGTTTCTCAGTGCAAAAATTGGAACCCTTGAAACAATGAAAGATAGAAAGATATAGCAAAGGAAAGAATCTCGGATTTGATCTTCACGTGACAAGTGTCCATTTGAAATGCGATCCTCTGTAACTGAAAAAATTCTTTCTTCCATCTCTTGTTCTGATATGATCTTGTTTCATCATTATCTACAAGTGATTTGCAAAATATCTCTGTTGAAATGATGAAACCTTGTTGAGTCATCAAAATATCTGATTTACCCATTGAAATGCTTGGCAAAAATTGGGTTAAATTGAGTTAGTGTGAGAAAAGTGAACTCCAACCGCATTCTTACCAAGTTTTACTGATCCCCTAACTAGATTTTTAGTTTTTTACCCACTCCATTGAGAAAGCCCCAAAATTCATGTTTCTGGCTATAGCTCAAACCAAGAAGCACCTGTGCAAAAATTGATTTCAGAATAAGAAAATTTGGATTCTCACGATTCCAACGGTATATGATAAGGCATACTTTGCCTTCCAGAAACTCCTAGAATCACAGTTTGAAAAAGTCCTCCTCTACCAGAAGCTTCAGGTCTATGACTCTTCAAATTTAAAATTTGAAAAATTTAAATTAACCTAAAGTTTAGACTTTAGCTTAATTATCTTTTGAATTTCAAAAAAGACCTGAATGTCAGTCTCTTGACAAAATAATTTTAAAATAATTTTATTTTTCCTAGCCTCTTTAATTTCGGGTCAACTCCAAGTTTGACCAATGCCATGTGTTAGCATATCATTGGTTTTACTCGCTGCACAGTCATCGTAGCTATCTCGCTATATTAACTATAACACACCTTCCTCTTGGCGAAATAGTGACTACCGTTAGATTTTCCACATGTCGCGATCTCCTCGTTCATGCTACAATCTCACCACATCATCTCGTGCCGAGCCCTTGCAACATGTCATCACCACCTCTATCCTCGCTATATCGCCACGGTTAACTAGCGAGCACTTTCGATTGGCGAGTTAGGGACATCCACTCGATTTAGGACACATGTCATCATTTGGGCGCATCTTGTTTTCTAGCGCCATGTCATCGCATAAGCTTTTTCATTCAAAATTTTACTTTATTCGACCCTGCTGACATCACACTTCCAAGTAGGATCCACCAGTGCACAGGCCCATGCACATGATCTCTGCTCTTCCAAAGAATGTTGTCTTTAAGACATCTTCACTTGTGAGTAGAAGCACATATAAACACTTGTAAAGATCCCTGCCCACTCAATGTGGGATAATTTCTCTGCATCATTTCTTCTTGTCTGTCAATGGGATCGCTCAAGTCTTCATAGAAAATTTTTCTTCTAACACCGTTTGAAATCCCCTTTCATTGCGTGAGCTGTGGGACTTTATGTTCAAGACGTGAGGCTTCTACACTACAGATTTCTACCTTATTTAGCATGAGCTGCCCAAAACGTGGATGCCTCTGCTTTAGATTCACTAACTTCCTTTATCCTTGGTTTGGTATAGAGAATCCTAATGATCTGACAAAACCTATTCATGATGAGAACAGAATACATCTAGTTTAACAGTGCTACCAAACCAAGGTCCTCTAACTTTTCAATCTGTGATTAGTTTGGAAACCTCATGAACACACATGAACACCAACAAATTCAAACTTCCTCCCCTGTCCCCACTCTCCAACTACTCTTCTAGAATGTGGGACAACTTTTTATTGTCTGCGGTCTCTTTTACCTAGCATGATTTATTCTATCAATGCATGAGTTCTTAGCAGGTTCGTGGTTTGCCTTTGATTGCTCTGTTTTAAAACTATGGTCTTCTCGTGTTCTCAAAACATGAGTCTAGAGTAGGCATCTTCTTCCACGATGTTGGCCAGCTACCTGCGTGAATGTCCTTCAAGCATCTGTGAATCCTCTGCTAAGGCGGGAATCTCTGTTTTAGTCTGCAGCTCTTTCATTTTGCGTGAGATTTGCCATTTTGTTCTACATGGATGCTTTTGTTAGATGTCGTGGCTCCTTCACATGGGATGGAATGCTGTCAATCTTTAACATCTCTATCTTTGACAGCGCTATCTTTGACAGTGTGGGGGAATTCCATTTTATTGCGTGGATTCCATTTTCTTTGGCGTCTTTAAAACTCATGGCTTCTTTTGTTATGTGACTAGCTCTTGGCTCTTATAAAAGTGACGCCCCTATTTCTCCACTTTGGCTGCGGTTCTATTGTCTTTCACATGTATGGTGTTCCTTTTCATCATTTCCTATATTGCAGATTTGATCCCCATATGCCTACTGGAAACTACCCACGTATTTCTGAGTTTGCAACTCCAGATCTGAGGTGTTACGGACTTATAGAGGGTCTGTCTTGACTTTAAGATCGATTATAATTGCAGAATCTATAATTTGACTTGATTCTTTGTGTCAAAATAAAGACTTTCTTTTTGTTTGACCTTGATCTTCAATGTGTAACAATTCTAAATTTGGTCTTGCATCAAATGCGTATCCCATTACTATGGATGCCTTACCCACAAGGCATTTGGTGAAGATTTTCTTTCTCTGGCCTGCACTATGGAGAAAGTCTCTCTCAAACATTCTTACTCTACCCTTTAGTTGGTGGCTTTGACCTACCTTTAACTTCATTGAGCATGTTTCATGTGTGGAGAATTCTACACAAAACTACAGTTCCCCTTTTGTATATTTCTGCTTGAATGTGAACCTCTAAATCTCTTACCTGGCATAATTACTATAACATGACCCACCTCATGTCAAGTCATAATAGCCTTCTCACTTTATTGCATTGTTAAATGTTTCTTCTTAGTTCCAGCAATAACGTGTTCATCAGCATGTATAAAATCTTCATTTTCTTTATTGAAGGCCAACTACCCTTCCTTCCACAAGCTTGGAGTTGAAGAAAGATCCTAGCTCTTCTCCATCATTTTCTATGGATTGTGTGAAAAGTCAGAGATTTTACCGCAGTTGGGGCCATTAGCAGAGTAGTACCATAGCAACTAGTAATGTGGGTCAATATCTCGAAGGGATAATCAAATACTACCTATCAGTTTTGATATCACTTGAAAATCCTTTATGTCCGGTTCTACATAACTCCACCTTATGTTTAACAAGGTGCCCATGCTATTTAGATTATTCCAAGTTCATAAGAATCAAAATTTTAAAATCATTATGACTTCTCTTTATAAACATCTTCAAACCCCAATGTCTTATTAATTCTGATAGAAATAGTTGGGCCTCAAAGTGGGTTCGGCCAAAAAAATTTGCTTTCAAACACCTAAACTGTGAAAATGATCCGTTGGTGACCTGATATTGATTCACATCAAATTCGACTACTGAACAATCAATTTGAAACTCATTTTTTCATTTTTCTACAAATTGTCGATTTGATGTTAGGAGGTCTATTGACTACCTTTGAAAACTGATCCGGACAACTGACCAGGCTCTGAAAATTGGCACATCTCTATTTCGCACACTTTCAACCTATCGAATCTCATCTCATAACGAATTTGGGATTAAAAAAATTAACTGTTAAAGTTGACCTCTTAGAATTACCTGCAAGTAAACACATTAGAAAATAACAAACTGGGTTCGGATTTGGCCTTGAAAAAAGGGCAAATGAGCACATGGGGAAACAAAAATTGAGATATTAGTTCTCTATCATGAGGACATTACGGATCTACGATTTAGGCTCATGACGAATAACTGGGCGCAAATGGCAGATGTTCAAAGTAGGCTACTCAGAATTTTGCAAATGGACATGCTGATAGAAAGCTTTTTTTGTGAATGGAATTGACTTGGAAAAGCGTGCATATGGATTCGTCAAGTCCTAAAAAATGGCACACTTGTAGTATTTTCAGTAGAAAATATAGGGGAACAAACCATTTGATCTTTCCAATCATGAATTTCAAGTTATAATGTCACGAACTAGGGTACTGATAAATCTGCAAGTGCTGACACCAGTAAAAGGATAGAAATTGCATTTGGAATCACGTTTGAAAACTGATCAAATGGATTCATCGTAAGCTAAAACTTGAAACATAACAAGTCTCTGACATCTACAGTGCAATGCAAAAGGAATTTTAACATTCGGCTCAATTTGTCAAAAGTTATAACACGTCAAACAGGGCTTCCTAGAATTTTGAATATTTTGCAAAAACATGAAAATAGTAACTGACCAACTTCGAGGGATTCAAAACCTAGTTAAACGAACTCAAAACGACTCAAAATTTGAAACATAGGTTCTTGGATATGGACACTAGACACTCTCAAAGAAAAAAGTCACAAGACCTTTTTGGGTGCGAGATATTCAAATGCAAATACAACCTCCTGTCGTTATTTGACACTAGGGCAGAATTGTAAATTTGACAAATGCTTGAAACAGGACTTCGCTAGATGACTCATAAACTCAATTTAACTTCACGAAACACTTAGACATGCTGAATTAAAGGTGCTAGAAGCATTAAACACCTTAGGGGTCTCAGATGGATAGCCGGGTACAACCAAACACATGCATTTTAAAAGCGTTTAAGGGCTTGATTTTTTCAGTAGTGCTGAAAATTGACCATGTAATTTTTAGCGCCAACAGTGGCTCTGTCTGGGGATGCATGTCCCTTGCAGACATGGCAAGGATTCAGATCTCTGGTAGAAGCAGACCACACACCTGAATAGAAAAACTTCCTCGAACAACTTTATTGAAAACAGGAAAACTACTCTACTACCAAGATTATGTACACACGATGGCCCCAGGCCACCGAACTTCAGCAAACTTGTTTACCTCTGTCATAAACATAATTCTCATCTAAACTTTCATGAGGTAAATTGAAAATTAAGCTCCTATCAGTCTCACCAATCAGATTATCATTCTAAATAAACTCATTTAGCAAAACTGAATCTAAACCTTGACTTTCACAATGCAGATAAAAACTATATTCATCTTCAACCGTTAGCTCATTATGAAAGTCCTAATCAGCATGCTCAAAAATATCAGACTAAAACTAAAAAACTTCTCTAACAAATGACTCATGCATGCTATCATTTTTGAATATGAAGGCTTCATATTCAACTTGGGGAAAAAGATCACTCATACCTTCAAAATGTGTTTCCTTATGCATAACCGGATGATACTCAAATGAATACTCTAACTTGTACTCACACATGTCATCAATGTCAAAATCTGACATTAATCTACAACCTTCAAATGGTTCTTCACAATCAGCGAACAGATTAGTCTTCACATCAGAGAGTTCATCATAAGAATCATAGCAAGGTATAGGTAGATTTTCAATAGCCATCTCGTCAAACACCTTGTTATCATAATCAGATGCAACATCATGATCATATTCACTATCATATGTGGAAGAAGAATAGTCTAACCTCTTACAACAATAAGACAAGTATCATCATTAAACTTATTCTCTGCTAAATTCGAAACGTCTATGTGTTCTTCAAAAAGAGGATTGATAACTCCATGCAAAGCACCTTTGTAGACATTAGGACAAGTGATGTACTGCTGATCAACATCAAACTCCTCACCATATAATGGATTAGTGAAAACTTTAAAACCATATCTAACATCACTGTCATGGACACTTTCAACATACGAAGAAAAATCAGAACTACATGAAGACTCATCATCCACTTTGTCAATGAAGCATGTAGAATACAAATCAAAATTACTTTCATTGTCTCCATATAGGTGATTACAATGTCTTGCAAGCAAATAATTATTTATCTTACCAATAGGTGTTGATGCATTAATCTTAGGATCAATCACGTACTGATCATCACTACACTCATCCTCAAGACACTCTTTTACACAATTAGGTAATACGTCTCTATGGATAACCTCTTTGTCTTCATATTGTGTAGACACATTTTCCTCATAACTCTCAATCTGAAATTGATTTACACAATTCTGAAATGGACACTCACTTTCAGATTTAAGAAAAGAATTCATACCTTTATTGACATACAAGCACTCACTTTCATCATTACTTTCTTCTTCCCAATCAGCATCTGATTCACATGAAGACGCATATGTACTATCACAATCCTCTTCTTGATTGAAGCAACAAGTCTTGCCATTGTCTTCAAATGATGCTTCTTCACAATATATCAGATCAGCAACTTTATCTTTATCACTTGATACATCACTTCTAGGTTCTTCATCTTCATACTAGGGTATATATCATTCCTCTTCTTGATTCGTTATGTTTTCAACACAATGCAAATCATCAATGGGAAAATGAATGATTGGATTTACATCTTGCATGCATAACTCATCAAGTGAATCAACTCTATCATTCACTATTGTAATACCATAACATGTGCATTTAATTCAGCATGAATGTAATCATTTCTTCTTTGCAACAAAGAGATTTCATGCTCACATGTTTTTTATTTCTGAATTTTCAACAAAACTATTTACAACAATAGGGATACTTATTTTTTGATCTGAAATTAAACATTCTATATGACATTGATTTATTCTTTGCACCTCATCTTGCCGAAAAATATTTATAGAGAAGTGACTCTGGGCTAAGCCATATTTTATGTTATTCTCAATCTCTATCGCTGTCATGAATGTCTGATGCAAAGTCTTGGGTTCTTTATCTCTCAACAGATAGCTCATCTTTTTGTCAAATGCACCAAGATAAACCACTAAACACATTTGATCATCTGGCTTGTAACTTTCAATAATTTCATTTAAAGCCTTTGCAAATCTGATATTAAATTCAGGAACTAACTCACCGTTCCTGATTTGAATTTTCAAAAACTTATCAAAATAATTAGAGATGCTTACTCTTTCCCCGAAATGCATCATGAATGCTGATAGTAATTCATCCCAGGATGAAATTGAACATGCTGGTAAAAACAAAAACCAGTGCCTAGCATCATCTTCTATAGTCTGAACAAACAACTTCATCTGAACGTCTTCATGAGCAATTTCAAAATCACCAACCAAGTCACTAAACAACTGAACATGATGATTGGCTGAATTTTCATGGTTTCCACCAAACTTAGGCAAATACTTTATGAGGTTACAAGGCATAGTATTCAAGAAACCATGGATACCATTAAAATTTAATGGCATATACCTCCTCGTAGAAACAGATCTAAAACTTTCACTAACCGACTGCATACTAGATGAGATGAAACTAGACATTCTTCAAAGTCAAGACTCATTCACCATTAGACACTTCTAGAATTTATTAATTGTAGCAGATCTGGAGTTCTTTCTACCAATTCAAAACTTCAAACATACTTTGAAATATAAAACACTTTTGTTGAATCTACTTTCCACAAAGCATGTTGAACTCTATTGAACCAATCTCCTATTTAATGCTATAAACCATTTGATGGAAAAACTTTTGAAATCTTACTTTCATGTAAATGAGAACACATGACAGTGGAAAATACCTCTCAATATGGATGCCTGCAACTACTTCAATGCTGCAAATAACAATAGATTCAAATCTTAACCAGATTTATTAACACTTGCACTGCATCTCGTTTGATTCTTTTACCCAGTGTCAAGAACTTGAAATGAATTCTTCAAATCTACCTTCCCACTGTTGTTTCCTTTAGAATACCTTCACTTTTTGAAGCACTGGTGCAAAGATATACTTAGAGTCGCCACTCACTTAGTGAGAAAAGGTTAACCAATTTGCAAAACAAAACAAGATGGTCCAGAACTTACAACTGGTATTTGCAAACTGTATTTAACAACAAGGGAATTTCACATTCTTGACATGCTAAAAGAACATGACATTAAACTCTAAATTTTGGCAGCAACTTTATCAAAACTTCAAGTAACTTTGATATTACAAATTATTCAATTCAATTAAACTTCTACTGTCAATGAATAAGAACATTGGGGGACATGAATCTTCAGTGAAGAAATGGAAAAAAATTCATGACCTTGCTATTTATACCAGAGATTCTAGTAGTTCTAACAATGAATTTCTTCATAGACTCCCCAACAGAGTCACCATTTTGTTGGTATTTGAAAACATTACCCATTTCCAATTACCCTGATGAGAACAAAACATATCTAGGGGTAGCTAACTCCCATTATCAACACATCCATTTAGACACCAGGCCAACTGTAAGGCATGACCCTTCTTCTTCTTCAGGCTCTGCAAAACCTAGGCGGGTAGACTTGAGATTCAATTGATACCGTACCAGTGCAAAACATATCCTTGAATCTATTTAATGTAGATAAAAACCCCTAATTCTTCTATGCTTAACCAGGAGATCACAAGCATGAAATAGCTAAGGACATGACTCACGCAACTAGAAAGCTAAGTGCGGGTTATACTTTGAATACCTTTCAACATAAAATGAAAATGATTTAATAGATTGATGATAGCAAGACCCAGGTATGAGCAACAAAATTTAATGATCCTATCTGTGATCAGTGCCTTATCTATTGGGAAAATAAATGAATTATAACCATACATCTCCTGGAAATCTCAGACATATTACTACATCTAGATCTCTGATCTATCTTTCACCTTGTGAATAGATATCTGCATCAAAATGAATCTTATACTCAAAATATCCCATCATGAAATCAGTAAACCCTATGATAAACACCAAGGGGTTACATGGCTCTCTATTCCATAAGCAAGGTATTTCAATCACATACATCACTAAATGAGATGCAACCTAATCTATGGTCTTTGATCATAAACTAGAAAAGATTACAGATCCACAAACAGGAGACAAGATTCAGACTGAATTTGAAACCATTGCTACTCTTTATTTGCTTTCCTTGAAACCAAATACATGAAAGATGTACAGAATACTTCATAAATCACCTAATAGACATGAACTATTTTCATAAAACTCAAAATGCTATTCAATACAAGAAGAAATGCTGAAGAATGGTTTCTCAGTGCAAAAACTGGAACCCTTGAAACAATGAAAGATAGAAAGATATAGCAAAGGAAAGAATCTCGGATTTGATCTTCACGTGACAAGTGTCCATTTGAAATGCAATCCTCTGTAACTGAAAAACTTCTTTCTTCCATCTCCCATTCGGATCTAATCTTCTTTCATCATTATTTGCAACTAATTTGTAAAATATCTCTATTGAAACGATGAAACCTTGCTGAGTCACCAAAATATCTGATTTACCCATTGAAATGCTTGGCAAAAATTGGGTTAAATTGAATTAATGTGAGAAAGGTGAACTCCAATCGCATTCTCACCAAGTTTTACTGATCCCCTAACTGGTTTTTTAGTTATTTACACACTCCATTGAGAAAGCCCCAAAATTCACATTTCTGGCTATAGCTCAAACCAAGAAGTACCTGTGCAAAAACTGACTTCAGAAATGAAAAATTTGGATTCTCATGATTCCAACGGTATATGATAAGGCATACTTTGCCTTCCAGAAACTCCTAGAATCACAGTTTGAAAAAGTCCTCCTCTGCCAGAAACTTCAGGCTTATGACTCTTCAAATTTAAAATTTGAAAAATTTAAATTAACCTAAAGTTTAAACTTTAGCTTAATTGTCTTTTGAATTTCAAAAAAGACCTGCATGTCAGTCTCTTGATAAAATAATTTTAAAATGAAAATTTTAAAATCATTTTATTTTTCCTAGCCTCTTTAATTTTGGGTCAACTCCAAGTTTGACCAATGCCATGTGTCAACATATCATTGGTTTTACTTGCTGCATAGTCATTGTAGCTATCTCGCTATATTAACTGTCACGCACCTTCCTCTTGACGAAATAGCGACTACCATTAAATTTTCCACGTGTCGCGATCTCCTCATTCATGCTACAATCTCACCACATCATCTCATGCCAGGCCCTAGCCATGTGTCATCACCACCTCTATCGTCACTATGTTGCCACAGTTAACTAGCGAGCACTTTCGGTTGGCGAGTTAGTGACATTCGCTCGATTCAAGACACATGTCATCATTTGGGCGCATCTTGTTTTCTAGCACCATGTCATCGCATAAGCTTTTTCATTTAAAAAATTGCTTTATTCGACCCCGCTGATGTCACACCTCTAAGTAGGATCCACTAGCGCACGGGCCCACGCACATGATCTCTGCTCTTCCAAAGAACATTGTCTTTAAGACATCTTCGCTTGTGAGTAGAAGCACATATAAACACTGGCAAAAATCCCCACCCACTCAATGTGGGATAATTTCTCTGCATCATTTCTTCTTGTTTGTCGCTGGGATCGCTCAGGTCTTCATAGCAGATTTTTCTTCTAACACCATTTGAAATCCCCTTTCATTGCGTGAGCTATGGGACTTTATGTTCAAGACGTGAGGCTTCTACACTGCAGATTTCTACCTTATTTAGTGTGAGCTACCCAAAATGTGGATGCCTCTGCTTCAAATTCACTAACTTCCTTTATCCTTGGTTTGGTGCAGAGAATCCTAATGATCTGACAAAGCCTATTTGTGATGAGAACAGAATACATCTAGTTTAACAGTGCTACCAAACCAAGGTCCTCTAACTTTTCAATCTATGATCAGTCTGGAAACCTCATGAACATGCATGAACACCATCAAATTCAAACTTCCTCCCCTGTCCCTACTCTCCAACTGCTCTTCTAGAACGTGAGCCATCTTCTTCTTAGCATGGGACGGCTTTTTATTGTCTGCGGTCTCTTTTACATAGCATGATTTCTTCTTTCAATGCACGAGTTCTTAGCAGGTTCGTGGTTTGCCTTTGATTGCTCTGTTTTAAAACTGTGGTCTGCTCCTATTCTCAAAACATGTGTCTGGAGTAGGCATCTTCTTGCATGATGTTGGCCAGCTACCTGCGTGAATGTCCTTCAACCATCTGTGAATCCTCTGCTAAGGCGGGAATCTCTATTTTGGTCTGCAACTCTTTCATTTTGCGTGAGATTTGCCATTTTGTTCTGCATGGATGCTTTTGTTAGATGTCGTGGATCCTTGACATGGGATGGAACGTTGTTAATCTTTAACAACTCTATCTTTGACAACGCTATCTTTGACAACGTGGGGGAATTCCATTAATGGCGTGGATTCCACTTTCTTTGGCATCTTTAAAACTCACGGCTTCTTTTGTTACATGACTAGCTCTTGGCTCTTATAAAAGTGACGCCCCTGTTTCTCCACTTTGGCTGTGGTTTTGTTGTCTTTCACCTGTACAATGCTCCTTTTCATCATTTCCTATATTGCAGATTTGATCCCCATATGCCTACTGGAAACTACCCACGTCTTTCTGAGTTTGCAACTCTAGATCTGAGGTGCTACGGACTTATAGAGGGTTTGTCTTGACTTTAAAATGGATTATAATTGCAGAATGTATAATTTGACTTGATTCTTTGTGTCAAAATAAAGACTTGCTTTTTGTTTGACCTTGATCTTCAATGTGTAACAATTCTAAATTTGGTCTTGCATCAAATGCGTATCCCATTACTATGGATGCCTTACCCACAAGGCATTTGGTGAAGATTTTCCTTCTCTGGCCTGCATTATGGAGAAAGTCTCTCTCAAATATTCTTACTCTACCCTTTAGTCGGTGGCTTTGACCTACCTTTGACTTCATTGAGCATGTTTCATGTGTGGAAAATTCTGCACAAAACTACAGTTCCCCTTTTGTATATTTCTGCTCGAATGTGAACCTCTAAATCTCTTACTTGACATAATTACTATAACATGACCCACCTCATGTCGAGTCATAACAGCCTTCTCACTTTATTGCAATGTTAAATGTTTATTCTTAGTTCCAGCAATAACGTGTTCATCAGCCTATATAAAATCTTCCTTTCTTTTCATGAAGACCAACTACCCTTCCTTCCACAAGCTTGGAGTTGAAGAAAGATCCTAGCTCTTCTCCATCATTTTCTATGGATTGTGTGAAAAGTCAGAGATTTTACCGTAGTTGGGGCCATTAGAAGAGTAGTACCATAGCAACTAGTAATGTGGGTTAATATCTCGAAGGGATAATCAAATACTATCTATCAGTTTTGATATCACTTGAAAATCCTTTATGTCCGGTTCTCCATAACTCCACCTTATATTTAACAAGGTGCCCATGCTATTTAGATTATCCCAAGTTCGTAAGAATCAAAATTTTAAAATCATTATGACTTCTCTTTATAAACATCTTGAAACCCCAATGCCTTATTAATTCTGATAGAAATAGTCGAGCCTCAAAGTGGGTCTGGCTAAATTTTTTTTCTTTCAAACACCTTAACTGCGAAAATGATCCATTGGTGACCTGATACTGATTCACATCAAATTTGACTACTGAACAATCAATTTGAAACTCATTTTTTCATTTTGCTACAAATTGTCGATTTCATGTCAGGAGGTCTGTTGACTACCTTTGAAAACTGATCCGGACAACTGACCAAGCTCTGAAAAACTGGCACATTGAATCTATGTTCCGCACACTTTCAGCCTGTCAAATCTTGTCTCATGAAGAATTTGGGATCAAAAGATATTCGATGTTAAATTTGACCTCTTAGAATTACCTACAAGTAAACACATTAGAAAATAACAAACTGGATTCGGATTTGGCCTTGAAAAAAGGGCAAATGAGCACATGGGGAAACGAAAATTGAGACATTAGTTCTCTATCATGAGGACATTACAGATCTACGATTTAGGCTCATGACGAATAATTGGGCACAAATGGCGGACGTTCAAAGTAGGCTACTCAGAATTTTTCAACTGGACATGCTGACAGAAAGCATTTTTTGTGAATGGAATTGACTTGGAAAAGCGTGCATATGGATTTTTCATGTCCTAAAAACTGGCACACTTGTAGTATTTTCAGTGCAAA
The DNA here is from genome assembly GCA_028749045.1 of Cupressus sempervirens. Taxonomy (NCBI): domain Eukaryota; kingdom Viridiplantae; phylum Streptophyta; class Pinopsida; order Cupressales; family Cupressaceae; genus Cupressus; species Cupressus sempervirens. Next base: position 251,933,271 of record CM053784.1, on the reverse strand, counting down.
ATACAAGGGAACAAACTGTTCAATCTTGCCAATCATGAATTTCAAATTATAACGTCACGAACTAGGGTACTGATAAATTTGCAAGTGCCGACACTAGTAAAAGGATAGAAATTGCATTTGGAATTATGTTTCAAACTGATCAACGGATTTTTCATAAGCTGAAACTTGAAACATAACAAGTCTCTGACATCTACAATGCAATGCAAAAGGAATTTTAACATTTAGGTCAATTGGTCAAAAGTTATAACATGTCAAATAGGGCTTCCTAGAATTTTGAATATTTTGCAAAAACATGAAAATAGTAACTGACCAACTTCAAGGGATTCAAAACCTAGTCAGACGAACTTGAAATGACTCAAAATTTGAAACGTAAGTTCTTGGATATGGACACTAGACACTCTCAAAGTAGAAAGTCACAAAACCTTTTTGGGTGTGAGATATTCAAATGCAAATACAGCCTCCTGTCGTTATTTGACACTAGGGCAGAATTTTAAATTTGACAAATGCTTGAAATAGGACTTTGCCAGATGACTCAGAAACTCAATTTAACTTCACTAAACACTTAGACATGCTGAATGAAAGGTGCTAGAAGCATTAAACACCTTAGGGGTCTTAGATGGACAGTCGGGTACAACCAGGCACATATGCATTTTAAAAGCATTTAAGGGCTTGATTTTTTCAGTAGTGCTAAAAATTGACCATGCAATTTTTAGCGCGAACAGATTACGTGTTGCAATATGTCAAGTTGTAGGTCTATCCTAGTTATGGAAAAACACAAATAAGTTACAGTAACATTTTTGCAAGATCTCACAAGATCCAAATAGCTCCTAGCTAGTCCAAATTTGCAATGACACAATAATCTAGTATAAAATCCAAGAAAGGTCTTGTTAGAGTGAATAATTTATTTTATTTTATTTATGAAATTACCTTTACTCCCTACTTAAGATTTCACTTTATTTACATGCATTCCCATTTAATAATTAAATGTTGATTATTAAATTTGATTTACCTCTTAGGGTTTCCCTTTTAGGTTTTATGATCTTCTTCTCTAAGGATTGATCTGTTATATATTTTTACTTATCATTTTTGTTTGATAATATGATCTTGCATATTTTCAAAGCCAATTTTTTTTCATTTTCTTGTCTTTTCTTCTCTATGATAGGTTCTTTCTTGCAGGGGTTCTACTAGATTTGCAGATTTGTATTACTCAAATCCTTTATGGTATCAGAGTAGGATCTATTGCAACTTGTTCATGTTTTTTTGAAGCTATCATACAAATGAGGGTTTAATTGAATTATATCTATGATTTTAATATATTTTATTGAAATAAGGGGGTCATTGATTTTTGGTGCACTTTGAGCAAAAATAGACCTCACCGTTGAGCTCGCAATGCCCAAAAACCCCTATTTTCATATAAGGCAAGTCCAATTTGGAGAAAGATGGAATATAAGGAAAACCAAATTGCTCCCAGATCGAGAACCTTTCTTGAGGCGGCAATTTTATTATTTTATTTTTTTTTAAAAAAAAATTATAGAAAGGGTATTAAAAAAATTGCATTTAAAAGAAAAAACCCTTTTAAAAAAATGGTTCCTTTTTTTTAAAAGATACTACCATTTTTAAAAAGTCATGCAAAGTTATGATGACATCAATAGAGATCTTTCATCATCAATATAATAGGTATAGTGCTGATGTAACCAATTTTTGGGATAAAAATTGATAGCCTTCAAATAGTCATCAATTTAATTTATATTATCATAAAGAGAAGTCTGTTGTTTTTTTGGGATATCTAGATCATACAATATGGAAATTGGACAAATGAGACAGCATCAGAAATCTGATTTCAATCCTATTGCATCCATGGAGTTTATTATGGAAATTTGTTCTAGTGTGGTACCTATTTTTTTAAAACAAAGACAGATGATTGTTCTTACATTTTGGGGGGCATAACTTGCTCAATTTTTCTCCATTTTTTGATCTGGGAGAAGCATTAGAGAGGTCTCTTCAAGATCTTTCTATATAAGTTGTTATTTTCATTAGAATTTTTCAAAGGTACACATGATTCTCATTTGAACTTTTTGGCTCTTCTTATTATATAAGCTTTCCTTCTAGCATCTGGGGTTCATATTTTTGAATTGTGGGGGCAATTTTTTATTCTTGTTTCTTTAATTTACATCAGTAAACCAAAATTATATTTTAAAAAAAAAACCATTCTAAAAATATGGCCAAGACCTCTTTTTGTCTAGAACTTCTAACTCCTCATAAATATCACACATGGTAATCCCATATCATATAGCTTCATTGATAAAAAGGTTTGTGGTCTTGTTTGGATGCCACACAACTAGTTTTAGAGAGGTCTTTTTAGGTCAAGTGACACAGGAACAAAATGGATGAGGCAATGGGGTTGATTTCTTTACAAGTATCTGATAGTCTACAAGTTTATCTTGATGGGTGTAATATGCCGCTAGCTATGTGTACCAAGCTTAATGGCTTGTTTGGCACAGTGAATGAGTTTAGGGAACTTCATATTGAGGAAGAGCTTACCTCTCTCATACCAAATACTTTTCCTTCAATTGAGGACTTCTTGATGAAATTCAAACAACATAGATCTTTATTTTAGGGTTGTGGGAAGATCAAGACTGACACTAAGTATATTTATCTAACACTTTCTAAGCTTTGTGGGGACTTTCATATTTTTCTTCTACCTTCTATTAGCGATAACTTTAGTGGAAAATATTTGCCAATTGGTGAATCTTACTGATTGGGAACCCTAGATTTGGTGAAAAAATTTACACGTTCGAGGTGGCCTTATCGCCCACAATTTATGAAAATTGGGTCCCATGATTCGACCAATTGATAATAATGATACAAATTTATTTTAATTCTAGTGATTTTTTTGCCAATAGAATTTAATCTTTTCACTTAGTACATTAAATTATTTCACGTAAAATTTCAAAGGCTTGCATTTATTGATAGTCATATTCGCCATTATGTGGTATAAATTTAAGTTAGGCTAGTGTTTAAGTACATATATATGACACATGTCTCTATTCGAAAGAGTTTCCTTGGAACTTTATATCCTTTCTCACATTTTCCTAAAATATATATTATTATTATAGACATGTATCTTTATTTTTGAAACTTTCTTGTCATGCCCAAACTACGAGGGCAAAAACACACAAATTTTTTTTTGGAATAATAATTAATAATTAAACATGCTCTAAGTTGAAAAGATTGATAATAGTTTTAGTACAGGTTCTCTACATTACGTCTTTAGATTATAAACATGAGGATGATTACATTATTAAGATTTGAAACTTTTGTTATAAGATTGATGTCGATAAACTTATGCTCTTACATTAACTTTCAACAATAAGAAACAATTATTTAAATGACAATGTAAATGTATTCGAGTTTAGATTCATTGAAGGTATATAATCAAAATCAACTATAAAACTCTTAGATAATTATCAATTTACAAATTAATCGATATTAAAAAGTTACTTTAAGGAAAAACAATTTAACTAGAATAAAAACTATATATATATATATATATATATATATATATATATATATATATATATATATATATATATATATATATATATATATATATATATATATATATATATATTTATATATATATATATATATATATATATATATTTATATATTTAAAATTTATTAACTTAAACATTCCGACTATTTTAACATAATAATCAACTATCATAAACTGAGTAATTTTAAATTTAATTCACTAACAACTAAATAAATTCTAACTAAATATGAAATTAAAGCTTCCTAAAAATAATTAAACAAGTAAAACAAATCTAAAAACCTAAACTATCTAAATCTAATATCTATACTTAAATAAATTAAAACTGACTTCTCTTAAATTCATTTGAATTATCAAAACAAGAACTCATTAAAAGACATATCACATCTACCCATACACCTATATAAACTATGTTTAATTTTATTCCAATCATAATTTTATATAAATCAAATAAAACATTTCTAATATAATGACCATATGAATTTAAATTAAGAATATAAGAATATTTCATGAAACGTTATCTACAAATTTTAATAATACTTTAAGAAAACTAAAACATTATTAGCTATAATTTTAAAGCAATCATACTGATTATCAATTTAATAAAATCTATTAATTAAGCAATCCTTAATTTAAAACTTTATAAAATAGTAAAACAACTAAATTGATTTAAAACTAAACTAACTCCAATGTAATTCTATCTTAATTTTTTTGATACAAAACTAAACTAACTATATTTTAAACCACTAGCTAAATTAAATCTAAACTAAGCTAATTTAACTAATATAAAACAATCTAAACTAACTTTCCCTAACACTACTAAATTAAAACATTTTAAAAAAAAATACAAACTAACACTAAAACTACTACTAACATCTACTAACAACTAAACACAACTTAGAATAAAAAAGTTATTAATAAATAAATTATAAACAAAACTAACTATCATGCAATACTAACCTAACTAACTAACCTACTAACTCTACCCTTTAACCCCCTACACACCTACACTAGCCCCCCTACACCCACGTGCTTCCCAAGCTCTGTGCTTGGGACAGCATGCTGCCCAAGTGGAGGGGGCAGGGTACTGTCCAAGGCCTGCCATGAAAGGTGGCGACCAGACCAAGGGAAAGGAAGGATTAAAGGCAAGAATTTTTCTCCATGCCTTTTAAACAATACAATTTGCATCCCATCCTGAGGTGAGCGCCCAACCCAAGTAAGGAGTAGATGGGAGATGGGATGTGGGGACAAAATGATGTCACCCTCCCACAAGCAAAAGACTTTGATTAAAACAAAACAAAATTCCATTTTTAAATACAATCCAAAACTGATGTCCCCTATGTGAGAAGGGTATCATTAAACTCATAAAGTTTTATGGGGGAGAAGATATATTTAGGATATTTTCATAACTATGATATTTTTATTATTGTTTTTAATTTTAATTAATTTTTTCAATAAGCAAAAAGGATCTTTTAAGAGAATCTTTTGATTCTCTGTTACCCAAAAGAATTAATTTGAATCTCTCATACAAAAGGCAGAGAGTTTTACTCTCTTGTAACACATTTTTTTTTGATGAAAATTTCTAAGTATAGATTTCAAGCCATGTATATTTTTTTTAAGGTGTATATTTTTTTTGAAAGGCTTTAAACATTGATACAATAGTTTAAGGTATATTAACACCATATTTAATATGAATTTCTATGTAACTTGCATTGCAATAAATCAACCATAGACGTTAATTCCTTTCCTGAACATAGTTATCATTTGAACATATAAGAAACATACAAAGAACTTGAAAATTTGCTCAATCCAACTGAATCTACATCCATGATATAATTTTCGTTTCCAACATAGAAGTAAACTTGAAATTTGCCTAATTAAATCAACGCCATTTCCATCTTATTTTGATGTGCATCCTTCCAAAATAAAGTTTACAAATTAAATCACATGATGACCAATTATGCTCAAAACACCAATTTTATTGGCAAACTTGATTCAAAGGCTCAGTCGGGAAAGAACCAGGAAGAAAACTCGGCGTTGTCGCCATTACAACAAAGTTTCAAGATACAAATTACATAGGATTTCAATCCTGAATTACAATACTTAAATGAAATTTCCTTCATGACCCTCAACAAGGGTTCCATATCCAATTCAGCAACACATTTCTACGAACCATGGAGGAACAAATATCTGATCAGGTGACAACCAAGCATAACCAAGAGACAATCAAACAAGCATAATCATACATGGTTTACACAATAGGATTCACAATGAATCAAAACTAGGGAAAGGTGGATTCTTCCAACTAGGAGAAGTCAAGCTCAACACCAAACAGATGCCCAATCGGGGCTATATACCAAGAACTTTCGTTCTTCCATTTTAACATACCATAATCATACAAGGTTTGTGCTGACAGGTAGGGGCCCATAACACCCTACCCTTTCTCCCTCTTCTCATCCTAAGAAGAGACTCTACACAGGTTGGAGTCCGACTAAACAGACCTTTCCCAAAATTGGTCACTTTTTCCCTCTCCAAGGGTGAGTAATACCAAAATACGCATGCAAGAAAAATCTCAAAATAGCAAACATAAACATGGCAGGAAATCATCCAAAAATAACATGGTTTTCAAAGCTTCCCAACATATCCACAAACATACAAACATTGAAACAACAACAAGGTAGCATAAGCATTAAATAAGAATGAAATCTAAACAAAGGAGATGAGAATTCCAACCTTCACAAAGAGGTAATGGCAATGAACAAGTTTCAGTAGAGTCTCCCTTTCCTTCCTTCAACCTTCAAGAACTCCTTTCCAAATGTAGAGATTGGGTAACAACCTCAACTAGACCAAGAAAGGCCTCTAAATAAGCCTCCAACTCAACCACCCAAAAGGATCAATAACTTCTCCCACCCACTAACAACTCTAGAAACTCCTAACTCAACCCACACTATGGTTAAACCCTAAGTGGAGGTGGGGTAAAGAAACTCATGGTACCATGGTCAATTTTCGCACAAAGGCAAAAAGAGACTTTTTGAGTGATCTCCAAAGTCAACAAAAGGGGCTTAGGGGTTGGAAAAGACCCCTAACCCATACCCATACCCTTTGGGTATAATAATTTCATGATTTAATCCTTAGGAAAAAGGTTTAGAGCCAAAAAAAATCTAGGAATAAAACAGGACCTTCCAACTACTCTAACATTGCAAATTAAGCACTAATCTGGATTAGGGATGACTAACCCCAATTAGCAACTCAATTAGCAAACTGCCATTAACTTAAACCGACTTGGGTCCAAAGGTTACACAACTAACCTTAATCAACGCATTGAAGAACATAAACAATTTACGAGTGTCAAGCGACACTAAAAGAACACAGTTACGAACACTAACATTCACTGAACACAGAAAGATACATACATACATCTCACAATACAATACGTGAATTACAAACAACAAGGTTTCCAAAATTAGCACATAGAGATCAGTTATGTTCCTCCATCGATTTCCTCGACTAAAATATCTGCACACTCATTGCACACATCAGTAGTCTCGAAAATCACATGCACATATATACGTATCAGAAATTCACATAAATTGAAACATACATCAATCAGGGTTTCTTGTATCCTACTTATATCCTTCATCATAAAGATTCCAAAATTAATGTGTTAATCCTACATTTTACTTAATTCATCAACATACATATACATAAAGCATTAAATGACGGGTATCAAATATTTGAAAATAACATCACACAACATGAAATAATATGATATGTTCAAGTATCTGATAATGTCTCGACATCTCGAGTCATGAGTAACAAGAAGATAAAGTAACAACTAAGGCCACGAAGGGTCGAGGCGAGGCCTCACATTTCTCTAAAACTTGGTGTCCTTAAAAAAATTTGCACAAAATGGGATCTGAGTCATTGATTAAGAATCATCCAATGGTTATAAAAATAGGGTTTTTATATGTTATATGATATAATATTAACTTAGGCTCATTTAACCTTTAGGTCCATTAATTAATTAGGCTAACTATAATAATAATAGAATAATAGTTTCTAGGTATGTGTACTTATGCACCTATGGCTTATTAGCTTTGATTTTCTTCAATAATGAAAATTTTTCCAACATTTTATAGAAATTCAATAGGATTGGAAAGAAATCCCCAATAAGATTAATTTTTTTCCTACTTTGGAAAAAAAATTGCCAATAGAAAATAAAATTTGCCCCTAAAATAACGTTGGATTCACCAAAGTTTTATATATTTTTACAAAGGGGGATTTATTAAAGATCTCCCCTAAAATAATGTTGGAATGATAGTTGTTGACTAGAATAAAAAGTTCCTAAATTTCATTTGTCGACCCATTCAATAGAATCACATCCATCCCAATATTCCTTTGTACATGATGGACAAGAGCATGCCATTTGTCGTGTGTGGATACTCCATGAACCTGCATCAGAGATTCTAAACGAGTGTAGCTCACTTGATCCTATCAGTCTATAATAATCCTCATATGGTGCAATGTTAGTATTACCTACCAACCAAAAACATCTTCAAATTGTAGAATCACCTTCCTTACTTAAACCCATTATAGTGTTACACCAGTCAACAATATTTATTGCATCTGACAATGTTGGTTTTTTCTACTTTAATTCTTTATGAGCTAAGGCTATTTTGATACATGTGCTTCAACCATTAGGCTCTCCCTTTTTATGATCTTCCTTCATGAAATTCCACATGTACTAGATACTAGTCAACCTATACATCCTGCTCAACTAATAAAATACTCATACATTCTTGAATTGAGATGCACAATTTTCTGACCAAAAGATGTATTGATGATATGATATGCCCTTGTTAGCCAAATTTCCATAAAATAGTTGAAAGAGACCATGTACAAACTTTGTAGAATGTGATCAATAATCACTAATGTAAGGAGTATTCTAACACCTTCTAGTCTAGCAACATGAGAAAAAGTTTCTCCATATTCAATACCTTCCTCTTGAGTGTAACCCTTGTAAACTAGCCTTGCCTTATTTCTTGAAACTTCTCCATTCTCATTTAATTTATTTATAAATACCCATTTTGTGCCAATTACATTCTTATCTTTAGGTGTAGGAACAAGAGTCCAATTCTTATTCATTTCTATATGATCAATTTCTTCATTCATTGCTTCAATCCAACTTTCATTTTCTAATGCATCTTTGATAGATCTAGGTTCAAATTCAATAAGAAAACATGTATCTTTTAATTTGTTCCTTGTCATTGTACCAACTGACTAATCTCTAATGATTTTCTTAGGTGCATGATGCCTTCTTGCATATCCATCAATTCTAAGCTCCTTCTTTTTGAATTCACTAGGTTCACCATGATCTTCTAAATCATGCTTAGGTCCCACTGACTATGACTTGAGTCCATCATACTGTGACTCAATTTTCACTGGCTGAAACTTAGGTCCTTCTAGTGAATCGAGTCCTTTTGATGACTTAGGTTGCATTGGTTGCAACTCAAGTTGAACTGGAAATTTTGGGGACTCAGGTGGTGAAGATTGCTAACTCACAATTGCATTAGATAAAGTGTCAAGCTCATAGTAAAAAAAAGTTTATGCAATTTTTAGGGTCCTTACTTCTTTGTTCCTCGCTCTTTTCTATAAACTCATCAACCTTCACAAGTGCACTTTCTATAACTTCATGAGTAGATAGATTCAAACATTTATATGCTTTTCTCTTATTGGAATATCCTAGAAATGTGCCTTCATCACTTTTCACATCAAATTTTCCATTTCTTGACTCTAGAATATATAACATTTTCTTCTAATTACTTTGAAATAATGCACATTAGGTTTATAGCTATACCATACTTCATAAAGTGTTTGATATGAATCTTTCTTTAATTGTACTCAGTTCAAGGTATGAATTGCAGTGTTGATTGCTTCCTTCTGGTATTTGGTAGAAAAGTTCTTTTCTATCATCAGGGTCATTGCACAATCCATGATTGATCTATTCCTTCTTATAGAAATGCCACTTTGTGAAGGTGTACTAGGTGTAGACACTTTTTTGGGTGATGCGACGCGCTCCCCTGCCCACAAGTGGTTAATTATGTGGTGTTCCATGTTCACTAATAGTCATGGCTTTTGGTGCAACGGCAAATGGGCCCAACAATTGGTATCAGAGCCTGGTTTTGGCTTGGTCATGGGTTCAAATCTCCCCGGTGCCATCCCGACCCGCGTAAGCACCTGGTATGCACGTCGAGGGGGAGATTGTTGGGTGATGCGACGCGCTCCCCTACCCACAGGTGGTTAATTATGTGGTGTTCCATGTTCACTAATAGTCATGGCTTTTGGTGCAACGACAAATGGGCCCAACACACTTGTCCTTTTATTCCTCTTTCATTGTAGAATTTATTGAATTTATTATAAATGAATTCTCTGCCTCTGTCCGATCTTAAGCATTTCAATTTCTTTCATGTTTCCTTCTCCACTCTATCTAGATACCATTTGAACTTTTGAAAAGCTTCTAATTTATCCTTTAAATGCATAACCATCATCATCCTATAATATTCATCAACAAAAAAAATAAAGTACTTATCTCCTATGTAGCTATCTGTGCCAATAGGTACACAAAGTTTTGTATGGACTAGCTCCAACACTTCTTCAGAATGATAGTTTTTCTTTTAAAACTTGTCTTTCCCATCTTTCCAATTTGACAATTCTTTTACATACCCATGTCAGGTTTCTTGAGATCTAGAATGCCTATATCCTTTTTGTTCTTGCTTATGTTTTTTAGGTTATTAAAATTCACATGAAATAGCCTCTTATGCCATAACTAGCTTTCTTTTACTTAAGAAATGAAACATGAACTTTCATTAAGATCCAGGTAGAATAGATTACCTTTTTTTTTCTTGCTAGTCCCAAACAGGTTTCCTTTCCCATCCAACAGATTGGCCTTTCCATTCATGAATTCTACCTGTCCAATGTTATTCAATTGAGCCACACTAAGTAGATTAAATGCTTTAGTTCTTCAACCAAATAAGAATTATGACATTTGAGATCATTGGTTAGTGCAATACAACATCCTTTACCTTTCACATAACATGGTTCATCATTGCCAAATCTAACACTTCCACCATCATAGTGTACCAAGTTCTCAAATTTAGATTTGTCACCATTCATATGGTGAGAAAAACCGCTATCAATAATCCATATATCATTCTTCCTAATATGTGAGATAAGTTCCATCTTATCATTCCATCATCTGATTCATCTTTAACAACAATGTAGACCATTTCATGTTCTTCTTCACTACTATCAAAATCTTTAGCAATGTAACAAGATTTCTTGCATCTCTCCTTCTAGTCCTTGTAGCTTTTGAAATCCTTATTGCCTTTTTATTTTTTATGTTTCTTTTCTTCTTTTCCTTCTCTGTTTGGAAACCTTGCAACAATGTGACCAACTTCTTCACAAGAAAAGTAGATCAAAGGAATTTTACTTTTGTACTTTCCTTTTCCCTTGGGAAATCTTCTTGCAAGTAATGCCTCAATAACTTCAAGATCTTCATCAGAACCATCTTCATCCTCACTGTTAGATTACCTTTTAGATTTTAGAGCTTTCTTCTTGAGTGATAGCTTGGCTTGAAATGTAGACTCAAGGTCGCTAGAGTTAGCAACATAGTTATCATAGTTATCTAACTCAAATATTGTTAATCTTCCCACTACTGCATCAAATGTTATATCATTCTTGGGATTGCATCTCATCTCTTGAATTTCTAAAACTCTAATTGCATATATAGGAAGAAGTGTTCTAAGAACCTTTCTTACCACTATCTCATCTTCTATCTTTCCTCCCAAGGCTCTGATTGCGCACACATTGGCTTTGATTCTATCACTGTATTTTGCAATATTCTCATCCTCTCTCATCCTTATTTGATCAATTTGACCTATAAGACTTTCTACCTTAGCTCTCCTGACATTATAATCTCCTCCATAGATGACTTTTAGCTTGATCCACATCTCATAATCTATACCATAGTCTTTGACTTCATCAAATTCAACATAGTTGAGAGTTGAAGCAATATCAATCATCATAATGTTATGATTCTTATTTTCTATAATTTCTTCAACAACATAGTTCTAGTAGATGCCACATACTTGGTGTTTAGGTACTTTAGGCTTGAGTCTCCAATGGTTTCCAAATTAAATCTCATGAGCCATGCCTTGAAGTTATCTCTATTCATCTTAGGGATCTCCCTTCTACAAGACATCCCAATCTTTAGCTTAGGTCCTTGAAACCTTCTCTGCAAGCATCAAAATCTTTGATACCAATTGTTGGAAATGTAAGAGGAGTAACTAAGAGGGGAGGGGTGAATTAGTTACCAAAAAAAAAAATCCCAGATCCCTTAGATGTCAATTCAAATCAAAACCAAACTTTATTGAAGTAGAAAATACTATTATATATTGGTTAGCACTGAATCACTCGACAAACACTAAGAATTACTATTACTCAACAATGATTAACCTTAATTAAATTAGTTGAAAAATTTTAAAGAAAATAACATTAACACATATGGCACTAGGATTTAATGTGGAAACCCAATTTGGGAAAAACCACCAATTGCAACTAGTGACTATTTTTCACTCTTTTGAGGTGAGCCCTATTAGGAGCCAACCCTGTTAAAGGTTACAAAACACACTGTTAGGTGTGACCCTATTAAAGGATTTAATCACCCTATTAAGAGTGACGTTGTTAGAGGTTTTTAGATGAAATTCCACCTTGTTAAAGGATTTGGTAAATAGTTGTTAAGCTAACTCTATTAAGACATTTGATACACTACTACAATGATTAGAGAGTAGCAATGATACAACTTGATTGCTGATGCAACTAAATTTCTTATTTCAGATCTCTATTCTAGGTCAACTCATTGATCCTCCTTGATTAGATAAAATTTGTAGCTCGGTCAACTCATTATACTCTACTACCCTTCCAATTCACTTCCTTGGTTTATATTTTTTAATCTCGTGCTTCTCTCATTTAATCCCACAACTTGACCTTATTCTTATATCATTTGTCTTGTCAAGTCAACTTGAACACACTTACAAATATTCAATATTCATCCCTTAATTCAGCTAGACTTAACAAATAAATTTGCCAAACTAAATATCTCAATTCAAGAAAATCCTTCGTTAGCTAACCCAACTCAGCCAACACTAACTCAGAAAAGACTATCTTTAGATTTCCTTTATTAATCATGTGAACTTAGTTAACACTACATCTTGAACTAAATTCTTTTGGTAACTGAGTGAGCTTGGTTAACATTGGTTTTGTGCCAACTCCTTGTAGGTGATCGTGTGAACTTGGTAGACATTATCTTCCTACAAACTTCCTTTGGTGCTTGAGTGAATTTGACAGATACTGTCTTTGAACTAGATTATCTCTAGAATGCTCGACAGACTCTAGAAACTATCTTCATTTTGTGAGTGAGCTCAACAGACACTGACTGGTAAAGACTTGACATTTTGTGTAACATCAAAGACAATATACAATTGAACAATTGTTTGCAACACTATGCATATGTTGACAAGTTGATCAATGTTATAAACAACCACAAATTAGGCATGCACCATTCAATCATGACAACTTGTAAGATAACTGACCATCCCCTCTTTCACATAGAATGGTAGAAATGAGTTCTCTTAAAGATCTAAGTGGCTCATTTATGTTACACTCCTGTATAACAAAGTTAGAATGGAAAAACACACATATATGCCTAAAGACATCAAAATGGTTAGAAAATTCATTATGAACCCTATAACAAAAAGTTGTGTGAATGTGGTTTATCTTCACATAAAAAGGTTTACCCATTTCAAAACATCTTTAACTATTTCAATTTGAGGATACACAATGATTTTTTTTGGAAAGAATTGTCTCAATTAAATTTAAAAAATGTTTCACATGTGGATTGTGATTTTTACAATCTTTAATCAATGATTTCAAAGCTTCACTAATTTATTTATCCTTTTGAAATAATCACATAATGCGATCACATTATGTAAATACACCTTTTCCTCCCTTCCTCTCCATCTTGTCCCCTATTGGTCTTCCTACCCTCTTCTCTCTCCATCATATCCCATTCTCTCTCACTCCCTCTTCCTATCCCTTAATTTCTCTCTCCATCTTATTCTCGATCGAGCTTCCTACCCCTTTCTATGCATCTTATTTCTCTCTCTCTCTCTCTCTCTCTCTCTCTCTCTCTCTCTCTCTCTCTCTCTCTCTCTCTCTCCCTTTCCTATCCTCTCTCTCTCTCTCTTCCTATCCCTTACTTTCTTTCTCTCCATCCTATCCCCAAGAAAAACTCCTACCCCTTTCTATGCATCTTATAATCCCCTACTCTCTCTCTCTTTCTTTCTTGCTATCCCCAACTCTCTTTCTATCCATCATATCCCCTCTCTCTTCTTACCCTCTTCTCTCTCCATCCTATATTATTCTCTCTCACTCTTTCTCCATCCTATCCCATCAAGATTTCTTCTTATCCCCTACTCTCTTTCTCTCCATCCTATCCACTCCATTTTCCTATCTACATCGAGTCTCTCTCTCTCTCTCTCTCCATCATATCCCCTCTTCTCTCTCCATCCTATATTTTTCTCTCTTACTCTTTCTCCATCCTATCCCATCGAACTTTCTTCTTATCCCTTACTCTCCATCCTATCCACTCCTTTTTCCTATCTACATGAAGTCTCTCTTCATCATATCCCCTCTCTCTCTTCCTACCCTCTTCTCTCTCCATCCTATATTGTTCTCTCTCACTCTTTCTCCATCCTATCCCATCGAGCTTTCTTCTTATGCCCTACTCTCTTTCTCTCCATCCTATCCACTCCCTTTTCCTATCTACATGGACTCTCTCTCTCTCTCTCTCTCTCTCTCCCCCCATCATATCCTCTCTCTCTTCCTACTCTCTTCTCTCTCCATCCTATCATATCAAGCTTTCTTCTTATCCCATACTCTATTTCTCTCCATCCTATCAACTCCCTTTTCCTCTCTCTCTCTCTCTCTTTCACACACACACACACACACACACACACACACACATTCCTATCTCCTACTAGATCACCCTTTGTGCCATCCTTGTCCCTCTTTGTCTTCCTATATCCATCCTATGCTTTATCTCTTTCTCTATTAGTCACTCTCTCTACATCCTAATCCACTCTCTCTTTGTGCACTTACCTAGTAATCAAACTTAATGAAATTGAAATATAATATAAATACAAATTTGTTCATTAGAAAATTATATCAATAACTTAATAGTATTAATATACTTCAATTATGAGTGAGATAACTATCTCTCATATATGTACATTCATTCAAGAAAGTGTATACTTCTGAAGTGAACATTACAATCAAATATTTTGAAGTGTATTTAATATATTTGAAATTATTTAGAATATATATTATTCCAAACTTCCAAATTAAAAATTTGAAGAGATTAAAGAGTATATCCAAAAAGGGACATTACAAGTGGCATCAACACATCCTTCCTACCATCTTGTGAAGAATAGTTAATGCAAACAGATGAAAGGACTCAAAGAGAACTAGAAAGAGAAAGGAAAAAATGTACCACCACAATGAACAATCAACTAAGGAGTGAATTGAGAGAATTCATGCAACTAAAAACCCAAATTACTCAAGCTGTCATAGAAAAAAAAAAAAGAAATACCCAAGCTATCATTGACCAAAGTGAGAGAAAACAAATCCTCCTTGAAGCCATATGTAATATCAGTAAGAATGAAATAGATACAAACTTTAACCAATATGAGAAAATAACGAGCCAAGAATTCCTAACCCAAGGCCAACAATACACTCTTTCCTATGTTATGAGGAAGATGAAGAAGAAGGTGATATAAATAGCTAACTTATATACTTCAGATAACATGGATCACACTTATTCACTCAGTTATGTGGGAACCAAACATACCATTTGGACTACTATTCTCTAACAAATAAAAATAATTTAATAATGTGGCATCCACATGAATTTCTAATTATATGAACAAAGTGGATAAGTAATGTGCATCGCCTAAGAGATTAGGTACTACTAAAAAAATAATTTTTTCGAATAACTAGGAGTTAGCAACCTAGCAAATAAAGGGCATTATAATATGTTAAAAATAATAAGTTGACACCTTTCGTGTCCTCATAGATTGCTTCCAATACAAAGCCAACTAACTTGAGGTTTCTCAAATTTTTAGAACAAACTTCAATAATATAGATGTGATCGAACGCATTATGAAACTATGATTGCATACTCACAACTTCTAGCTAGAAAATGTTGACATGTACTTAAGGATGAGTGTAAAGGCTAGAGAAGAGTAGGAATGCAACAAATTTGTTCAACCATATATGTTGGGAAAAGAAATTTATTACCAAGTAGTTTCCAAAAGTAATATAATTAAAAGGATTTCACTTAAAAGTTATATTGTAATATATTCATCTACGATTTAATGGCTGACATGTTTGTAAATTATGTGGTAAAGAAAATGTAAGGACTTAGAAAGTGACACTTGGTCCAAAGGATGAGAACTAAAGGGCATGATCCATTAAGTTCCTTTATAAAAATGTAATTAACAAGGAGTGATTGAATGTAAAAAAAAATTGGAAAAAAAAGGCAATACTTAAATTAACGCCATGCATATTGTAATTCATATGTTTTATAATTGCAAAATTAAAAAATCTTAGCTTTGACTCTAGTATTGATAGATAAAATATATATTACTAAATAAATAGTAGTTATGATTAGGCTTATAGCTAAGGTTTAAATAATATTACAATTAATTTTATGCAAAATAAAATATTCTTAATTTTGACTTTCATATTAATAGATAAACTATATATTACTAAATAAATATAAGTTATTAGAAATATGATTAAGGTTAAAGAAGATTAGGGTTCACTTAAGACTCATAATTAAATTAGAGTTTAAATAATATTACAATTAATTTTGCAATTCAATTGAAATTTACAAAGGTGTTTACAATACAATTTTTTAAAATTTGACTTAATAATTTGAAGTATGTGATATTCCACAAAAAGTACTTACAAGAATCATTAAAGAATTATCTATTTCTTTAAAAATATACATATATATAATTTATAATACTTTATAATCATCAAAACTTTGGACAAATATCTTAAAGTGCCTCACATACCCAAGAGAAAAAGTGATATGAAGAAACACTTTGTCTTTTTAAATAATATTATAAAAAGTTTATATAAGAAAACTAATTTCATAGATCGATAGCCACTAATTCATTGATTGAACCATATTTACACCATATGAATTCCCTATTTGAATGTGAGGAGCTCAGTTTGACATCCAACAGTTGACAGCCATGGAGAGAAAATGACTACGATTGGAACACTTTGAACCGTAGATCTTTTTAGTGTTTCACTATTCACCAAAGAGGAAAGTCCATGCAGTTTCACATCAACCAACCCATCCCTAACATTGCCAATCTAAGTGGTAGCTGAGAGAAAAACCAAATAACATCTTGAGAAATTGCATCATCGCCTTGAAGAAGCTATTATGCCATGAGACCTTCATCATCCATGGCCTGCATCGAAATTTTGTTGATTGCTTTGTTCATTCTGCTAAAATGTCCAAAACAGGTTTCTTTTCCAAGGCCTTTCATCCCAACAAAAATTGGTATCGATGGAGTTAGTGAATCCAATTGAGTGAACCTACCAAAGATGCTTTTGCTTGAGTTGAAAGCCTCATTTGTATAAACAGAAATAACCACAACATAAAATAGTGCTTGTAGCATTTCAAATTCAAATCTCCAAGAAAGCCCTAATTCCAATTGCTAGATTAATATTTCGTTGTTGAGGATCATAGACGTGTATGCAAATTAAAGACAAAATCCATGTCTCTTCATCATAATTCTCCACAAATCTAAATTCTTATTAGATACAAAATTCATAATATAGATGAGCATACATAAATGTCATCTTCTCTACCTCGCTTCCCCCCCATCACACATGTTAGCACACTTGGATTGAATGTCCTCATGCTCACATCACGCAGTGACTAAAGTCGATTTCCTATGAGTCCTTGTTGTTTCAATTGCTACACAATTTCAATTACCATTACTAGGATGTCCTGGAAAGAAAACAATGACTCAAGTACTGATCATGGTTAATGGTTATTTTCGCATAAAGAATTGGGTGGGAGTGGGCACATTAGCATACCTTAGGCATGTTGATGAAGTAATTGACTTTGTGGAAGGCCATGGAGAGAGGTTGGAAGGGAAAAACCATTTCTTTCTTGCTAGCCTCATGGGAACTCCTTTCATTTTCACATTAATGTAAATCCTTTGAATTATGAGGTCCTCCCAAGATTCTCTTGTTGACAACCATATGCACAAGTATATTGGGTGAGAGATTAAGAAGCTTGGATTTCATGTTTATCAACTTTGAACAACTCTCAAAAGAGAACTGATGAGAGTATAAAGTTCCTCTATTTTAGGTGTTTGATTAAATCAATTCTACTAGCTGTGAAGATCTCCACTATGCAAATCTTTTGAACATCTCTTAGATCGATTTTCATCTATTTGGACTCTGCTGCATTAGTTTGAGGTGAATTTTAGTTATATTTTATAGGTAGATTGTATGAATATTGATATTTAACATAAATACCCAAATCAGATTGATGACTTAGTGTTTTTGGAAATTATAAAACAATCTCACTCTTTGTCTTTGATTTGCATCTATAAACCCACATGCTTTGAACTTCAAGATTCAGGGATTGAAATATTGAATGGAGAAGCTCAATGTAAGACAATTGCCATTAATTTTTGTTTGCTTTAAACTTTGAACTCAGCCAAATCTACACATAAAATTGTCTTGTGAAATGTATATTCTAAAGAATGTTTGAATTCAGCTAGAAGATGAAGAATATTTGAATAAATTCAGCCATGAAATGAGGAATATTTGACTATTTCAGATTTGGAAATCCATTTGTTATAAAGTTTAAGGTAGATATTGGATCCGATAGTTTAAGAAATGTCATCAATTTCTATTACCATATGCTTTTTCAATACTTTAAAAAGAGATAGAGGAAGGGCACACTTAGAAAATAGTTAAGAATCCTACATCTATATGGTAGAAAATATTTTTTTTGTTTTTATTGATCTTAGATTTCTGAAATTTGTGGTAAGAGATAGAAAATGATAGATACATAGAGGGAGAAAGTAGAGGTGCTAGGATAGAGATGGAGAGAGAGAAATGGAGTGAAGTGGGAAGGGAGAGAGGGAAGATAGGAGAGATATTAAATACAAATGATATTAAGATAGAGATAGAGAGAGAAATAGACGGAGATGAGAAGACAAAGAGATATATAAAAGAAGAGAGAGAAGTGGAGAGGAAGGGAGATATATGTCAAGATAGGGAGAGGTGTAGAGGGAAGAAAAAGAGAGAGAGGTATATCTAGATGGAGATTGAGAAGCAAATGGGTATAGAGAGGAGAAGGAAATATAGAGGGAGAGAGTGGAGATGGAAGATATTAACATATAAAGAAGAGAAAATGAGTAAGAAATATATATAAAGATAAAGATAGAGACAGAAACATATATTTAGAGACTGAGGTTGAGATGGGGAAATAGATAGGGATAGAGAGTCATGGAAAGATAATATGATAAACATATACATATCTAGATAGATATAGAGATAGAGGGAGGATATAAAGAGATATGGGGGAAGAAATATGGAGATGTGAATATTTAAAGGTATATGAAGGGGGTGATGGAATAATGAACATAGAGTGAGAGGATGAGAGAAAAATAGATAGAGCGATAAAGATAGATCAAAAGGTATAGATAGAAAGAAATTAGAAGAGATAATGTCGAAGAGGGTATAGAAAGTGATATAAATGGTGACATAGACTAACAGAGAGATGAATAGATAAAAAGAGGATGAGGGGGAGAGACAAACAATAAGATAAATACTTAGATAACGTTCCATAATTCTGTGGCATACCTATTGCACACCAAGGTGTAATTGCTAGTTATTTTTAAAAATATAGACAAATAAAATTTATAATGTGATGGTAGCTTTTAAGTGAATATCTTGAAGTATGACAGTCTAGAGGACATGCTTGCTTACAAGAATTGTCAGCAGAATCGTCCTCAGACTGTAATTTCAACAACAATGTCTTTTTAATTTAATGGCCCATCCTCATCTCTTTTATGGTACCAATCAAGAAATCCACGAGTACCAATCAAAGTTTTATGGTACCAATCAAAACTTTATGATACCAAAAATGCCACCACTACCAATCAAAACATCAAGGTAAAAAAGTGCCACTACCATGTTCAAAGGATTATCTATCTGTTTAATATTATTAATTTAAATCTTCTCTCAACTATTGTTGTTTACGGAAAACATTTTTTTGGAATAATGCAGTTTATCTCTTTTATCTCCACACAAACCACGTTTTAGATGACACGATTACACCATCCTCCAATAATTTTATTGTTTGAGATGATATGATTACATCATTCTCTTTTGAAGATGCAGGGTTAAAGTTTGTTGTTTATAACATGCTGCTATCATATCACAATCACATATGCGCTGAGTAATCATGGGGTGTAAAGGAAATTCCACCACTGTGAATCAAAAGACAATTTGTCTATTTGCTATGCAAAGTTAACACTTCCATCGTCAACTAACCTATCTATTCATGTTTTGGACTCTCTATCTTAAAATGATTACCATTTTGCCAACACTATACTCAACTATACCACAATTTTAGAGTCTATGATCCTTATTTATTGGTGGAGTGCCCCTCGATCTTCTCACAACTAGTCCCCTGTAGGCTTCTCTATGTTTGTTGACAGAAATGGCCAGTTCCTCTCTCTTTTTTCTTGGTCTCTTTTGTTGGAAATTAACATTGAGTGCCTGCAAGTTGTCCTCGAGCCCCGCGCCCATCTACCCTATCAGTTTGTTTCCCGCAAGCATCCATTCACAGAAAGCATTTATTTTTGGTAGGTGTTTTTGAATTTTTGAACATTGAGAGGGAAAATTTTGAAGAGAAAAGGAATACCTCTCTCTCATTTTTTCATTCAGATAGACAGAGAGCTAGACAGAGCAGGGAAGATCAGTAGATTAGTCGTTGGAAGAAGAAGAAGGAAGTTTGTTTTGTTTCGTGCCTACAGTTGCACGTGATTGATTGCTAGTTACCTTGTAAGTCTGTTATTGTTTGATTCATCCTATTGAAGCAGTGATTGCTCCAGGCATTCATGTATGTAGCCATTAGAGCTGCAAGTTATTAAAGTTGTTTGAAATATTATCAATTTAGAGTTATTTTAGGGTTTTCTAGTTGAAGCCAAATGCTCCCAGATTTTGTATTAATTTAATAAAAAATTGAATAGAAAGCAAGCAAGCATACCTGAATCTATCTTCCTCTTCTATTCATTGCATTTGACAAGTTTGGTTGAAAGCTTAAAGCTTTGGCTCTCTGGTTTTATTCATGAAAGCATTCACGTTAGATTTTTCTAAGTTATAATTTTATTAGTTGGAGCCAACCTTACTCGGCATCCATTGTCTTCTTTGAGTGCCGAGCTAACTCGGCATCTACATCTATTTTCTTTGTGTGTCGAGCTCATTCGGCACCTATTCCCTGTCACTCGACACCTTCAAGTGCCAAACAAGTGCCAAGCGTAACTGGCACTCGGCACCATCAAGTGCCAAACAAGTACCGTGTAAAATTGGCACTCGGCACCTCATGTGCTGAGCACTTTTTAAAGTGATGAGCAAATTTTTAGGGTTGTGAGTATTGAGTTTAATTTTTAATTTATATTTCTCACATGGTATCAGAGCTTTGAGGCCCCACATCCATAGTGAGTTAGGGCATTTGTTTTCTTGGGATATTTGACATGGTAAGAAATGCAGGAAAGATATGGCAGCAACCACCATCATTTAATGGACAAAATTATGATACATTTGCAAAGAAGATGAAAACCATTATGGTTGCAAATGATTTGTGAGAGTTTATGGTCAATGGCTTCAATGATGTGACTGATCCAACTCAGCATGCTGCCCTCACAAATGCACAAAAGACTCATTTGAAAGAGTTAAGGAGGAAAGATGCAAAGGCATTAAGTCTTATTGAAGCAGCAATGACAGAGATAGTATTCCCAAAGATTGCAGCAGCAAATTATGCAAAGGAAGCATGGGATATCTTTGAGACAAACTTCAAGGGGACTGATAAAGTTCGTACTGTAAAGTTACAGAACATCAGGAGAGATTTTGAGAACCTTCAGATGAAGGAAAATGAATCAATTGTAGACTTCAGTTCAAGGACCTCCAATGTGATTAACCAACTGAAGTCAAATGGAGAAGACTATCAAGAGCAAAGGATAGTGGAAAAGATATTGAGGAGTTTACCTCATAAATATAACCATTTGGTCATGACCATAAAAGAGGCAAAAGACCTCACTATTTTGACAATGGATGAGTTGATGGGTTCTCTTCAAACCCATGAGCATAGGATCAATAGATCTACTTCTTCTACTTCCCAAGAGAAAGCATTCAAGGCTCAGTCAAATACAAGAGGAAGGGGGAGAGGAAGAAATGGCTCAGGCAGGAACTCCAAAGGCAGAGGCCGAGGTAATGGAGGACAAAGGAATGCTACAGCAGAAAGCTTAGAAAGAGCAGATGGAGCAAGTAGCTCACTAAATACTTCAAGAGGAGGTAAGAAAAACTACAACTCAAATAAGAGTAATGTAGAATGCTACTATTGTCATAAATATGGGCATTATGCAAATGAACGCTGGAAGAAATAGAATGATCAATCAGGACAAGCAAATGTGGCTGATGTGAACATGGGCAGTGGACCCAATGTTGCTACCTTCATTATGTGTAATGTTGGTGAAGAAGGAAGCCCTAAGGTTTGGTACCTCGATAGTGGATGTAGCAACCACATGAGTAGTAATGAAACCTTGTTTTCATTCATTGACAAGAGTTTCAAATCAGAAATTAAAATGGGTAACAATGGAACCCTACCAGTCATGGGCAAAGGATCTATTATGGTCCACACCAAGAAAGGTGAGAAAAGGAAAATAAAAAATGTGTATTTCGCCCCTGGTATGAAGCACAATTTGATGAGCATTGGTCAACTCATTCAAAATTGATATAAAGTGCTGATGGACAATGACATGTGTGTCATTCATGAAAAAGATGAGAACAAGAATTTACTTGCAGCAGTTCAAATGACCAAGAATAGAATGTTTCCCTTGAGGATTGAGACATGTTTCTCATCTCAAGTTTGTGCTACACCTCACACACAATCAGCTCTAAGGAGTGTGATTGAAGACCCTTCACAGTTGTGGCATCTCAGGTATGGTCATCTTGGCTATGCTGGCTTAAATTTATTGTCAAATAAAAGAATGGTAGAAGGTTTTCCATGTATAGGAAATTCATGTGACAAGTGTGAGGCTTGTATTTTGGGTAAGCAACATAGGCTTCCATTTAATTCTGGAAATTTTAGGAGGGCTAGATATCCATTAGAGTTAGTGCATACTAATCTAGTCGGTCCTATGCAAGTTACTTCCATTGGAGGGAGTACTTATTTCATGACATTTATTGATGATTTCAGTCGTAGGACATGGGTGTATTTCTTGAAGAATAAATCTGAAGCATTTGATAAATTTGTAGAATTTAAAGCCTAGGCTAAAAGAGAATGTGGAATTATATCAAGATCCTTAGATCAGATAGAGGAGGGGAGTATACCTCCAATTCTTTTGTAAATTTTTGCAGGAAATATGGCATTAAGAAAGAGCTCACAACTAGCTATACACCATAGCAGAATGGAGTGGCTGAAAGAAAGAACAAGACCATTGTAGAAATGGCAAGGAGCATGATGAAAGAGAAAGGTCTCCCAACTGAATTTTTGGGAGAGGCTATGGCAACAACAATTTACCTAATTAATAGGTGTCCCACAAAGGCCGTCTGTGACAGAATTCCAATAGAAGCATGGTCATGAAGAAGATGGACAGGTGAACACTTAAGGGTTTTTGGATGTGTAGCATATGCACATGTGCTTAAAGAGCAAAGGCAAAAATTTGATGACAAAGGTGTGAAATGCATTTTCACTGGGTACAACCCAGAATCAAAGGCATACAGATTGTATGACCCATTGAACAACAAGATGATGCTTTCAAGAGATGTGAAATTTCTTGAAAATCAGTCTTGGTATGGTTCAACTGATGAGTCACTGAGCACTTCTAGTAAAGTGTCAATTATGAATGAAGAAGATGCTGATGAACAAGAAGAAGAAGGAGCAAATAGAAGAAAAGGCAAGTAGATTCAGACATTGTTGAGCTCTTCTAGGCATGACCGAGTGTCAGTGCCGAGTACTAGTGAAGACCAACCTAGTCAGCAATGCAGCAACAATGAAGATTCTAATCCCACACTCTCCTCCCTATTACCAAGAAAGACAAAGAGTCTTAGGGAGATATACCAAGATGAAAGGTATGAAGATTATGATAAGAGTGTTAATTTTGCATTATTTTCTCATAGTGATCTAGTATATTTTGAGGAAGTTATTAAGGAGAAGAAATGGTGTAATGCCATGGATGAGGAAATAGATGCTATAGAAAGGAATGAGACATGGGAGCTAACTGAATTGCCTCCTAAGAAACAAGTGATTGGAGTTAAATGGGTCTATAAGACCAAATGCAATGCTAAAGACAAGATTGATAGGCATAAGGCAAGGCTAGTAGTCAAGGGCTACAAATAGCAGTATGGAAGAGACTATGATGAGATATATGCCCCTATTGCAAGAATGGAAACCGTGCATGTTGTCATAGCAATTGCAGCTCAGCACAAGTGGAAGGTATTTCAAATGGATGTGAAGTTCGCCTTCCTAAATGGTGTATTGAAAGAAGAAGTGTATGTGGAGTAGCCACCTGGTTATGAAGTTGCAGGTGAAGAGAACAAAGTATATAGACTGAAGAGAGCTCTTTATGGGCTCAAGCAAGCTCCACGGGCATGGT
The DNA here is from genome assembly GCA_028749045.1 of Cupressus sempervirens. Classification (NCBI taxonomy): domain Eukaryota; kingdom Viridiplantae; phylum Streptophyta; class Pinopsida; order Cupressales; family Cupressaceae; genus Cupressus; species Cupressus sempervirens. Next base: position 251,908,680 of record CM053784.1, on the reverse strand, counting down.
ACAGTAGGATTGACTTATATTTGATGAGCAATGGGTTTAGCAAAAGCAATGGTGAGCCCACTCTTTACATCAAGGCAGAAGATGGTAATGTATTGATTGTTGTCTTGTATGTAGATGATTTAATTTTTACTGGTAATGATAAGGCTTTAATTGGTGAGTTCAAAGAGGCCATAAAAAGTGAATTTGAAATGACAGACCTAGGTCTCTTGAAATACTTTCTAGGCATAGAAGTAAAACAAATGCATGATGACATTTTCATCTCTCAAGAAAAGTATGCAGGGAAGATCTTGGAGAGATTCAAAATGCAGAACAGTAAGGCAGCCCCCACACTAATAGCAGTAGGTCTAAAGTTGATTTCGATCAGCAGTGATCTTTGTTTGTGGGTCTCAGGACAAAGGTGGAGTGTTGGAAATTAACGTTGAGTTCCTGCAGGTTGTCCTCGAGCCCCACGCCCATCTACCCTATCAGTTTGTTTCCCGCAGGCATCCTTTCAAGGAAAGCATTTATTTTGGTAGGTGTTTTTGAATTTTTGAACGTTGAGAGGGAAAATTTTGAAGACAAAAGGAATACCTCTCTCTCATTTTTTCATTCAGACAGACAGAGAGCCAGATAGAGTAGAGAAGATTAGCAGATCAGTCGTTGGAAGAAGAAGAAGGAAGTTTGTTTTGTTTCGTGCCTACAGTTGCATGTGATTGATTGATGGTTACCTTGTAAGTTTGTTATTGTTTGATTTATCTTGTTGAAGTAGTGATTGCTCTAGGCATTCATGTATGTAGCCATTAGAGCTGCAAGTTATTAAAATTGTTTGAAATATTATCAATTTAGGGTTATTTTAGGGTTTTTTGGTTGAAGCCAAATGCTCCCAAATTTTGTATTAGTTTAATGAAAGATTGAATAGAAAGCAAGCAAGCATACTTGAATCTATCTTCCTCTTCTATTCATTGCATTTGACAAGTTTGGTTGAAAGCTTAAAGCTTTGGCTCTCTAGTTTTATTTGTGAAAGCATTCACGTTAGATTTTTCTAAGTTATAATTTTATTAGTTGGAGCCGACCTTACTCAGCATCCATTGTCTTCTTTGAGTGCCGAGCTAACTCGGCATCTACATCTATTTCCTTTGTGTGTCGAGCTCACTCGGCACCTGTTCCCTATCACTCGGCACCTTCAAGTGTCGAGCAAGTGCCGAGCGTAACTGGCACTCGGCACCATCAAGTGCTGAACAAGTGCCGAGTAAAACTGGCACTCAATACCTTATGTGCCGAGCAGATTTTTAGGGTTGTGAGTATTGAGTTTAATTTTTAATTTATATTTCTCACATCTTTGTCACCATTTTTGCATTTACCATAACCACAGCTGTGGCTGAGGAGTTAGGTAGGAAACCATACATTGCTCACATGAGCAGGTCCATGAAACCTCTGCTTTTTTCAAGTCATGAGCACTGGTATGCCTCTCTCATCAATGAGGCAACTTCTAGTTCAGGCTCAAAAGGTGAAGATGAAGAACTGTTGCTATACACTTATGATACAGTTCTGTCTGGATTTGCAGCGAAGCTAAGCAACACTGAGGCTGCAGCTCTAGAGAGCAAGGATGGTTGCATGGCTGTAATTCCATCGTCTGTGAGGCAAATGCATACGACCCACTCCCCACAGTTTTTTGGTCTGGGAGGCTCCTCGCATTATAATTTGTGGCTTCAATCCAACTACGGTAAAGATGTGATTGTGGGTGTGATTGACTCTGGAATATGGCAAGAGAGCAAGAGCTTCAACGATAGAGGCCTCGGCCCTGTGCCCACAAAGTGGAAGGGCATATGTCAAAGTGGAGAGAAGCTCAATTCCTCTCACTACAAAAGGAAAATTATGTGAGCTCATTATTTTTTCAATGGCTACCAAGCTACACATGGTGAACTTCCCCTAAGCGAGATAAAATCGGCAAGAGATAGAAAAGGCCATGGAATGCACTGTGCTTCGACTGTTGCAGGATCGGCTGTGGATGGAGCAAGTTTCAATGGATTTGCCAATGGAATGGCCACTGGGATGGCTCCTCATGCCAGATTGGCCATTTACAAGATCGCATGGGATGGAGAAACCGATGATTCTGATACTCTTGCTGCCATAGAAATGGCTATTGCAGACGGCGTGGATATTATTTCTATGTCCATTGGTGCACCGGAACGATCGTTTTACAATGATTCCAGAGCCATTGGAGCCTTCAAAGCGATGGCCAAGGGGGTGTTTATTTTGCTCTCGACAGGAAATGATGGACCTATTTACACTTCTGTTGAAAATACAGCACCATGGTTGATGACCGTTGGAGCCAGCAGTATTGACAGAAAGTTCCCTGCTACTCTGAGACTTGGCAATCATCAGATCTACAGAGGTTCATCTCTTTCTCAAGCTACCGAGGTAACTCAACAATTGCCTCTACTAAATGCATCTCAAAACAAAAGCACCAGGAGATGCGACCTCTCAGCTATCCCTCCCAGCATTCTCAATGGTAAAATTTTGGTATGTGATGCTGCATATGCTAATATTTACATTGATTCCAATGGAGGTGATTCACACAAGGAAATAAGCCTATTGGAAGAAGCGAATCAATTGAGGGTCGCTGGTTACATCTTTGCAACCGAATCTCCTTGGCGCTCGCAAGAAATAATCGATGATTCTGGTCTTCCCTCTATTGCTGTGAGTTTTGTGGTGGGAGAGAAAATCAAAACTTATATAAATAGTACAAGCAATCCTACAGCCACCATAAATCCGTCAGGATTGACGCTGAAAGGTAAAGCAGTAACAGCTCCTCTGGTGGCTTCTTTTTCTACAAGGGGGCCTAGTCTTCAATTTTCGGATATAATGAAACCAGATGTTGTTGCTCTAGGTGTGGACATTTTGGCTGTAGTAAAGAATGGATATGCATTTATGTCAGGGACATCCATGGCTTGTCCACATGTAAGTGGCCTTGCAGCACTCATTCGCTGAAATCCATCCTTCTTGGAGTCCCGCCGCCATTAAATCGTCTCTCATGACGTCTGCTTATGTTCATGACAATAAAAATCAACCCATCAAAGATGTCTCAACTTTGAAAGTTGCAGACCCATTGGATTTGGGTGTAGGTCATGTGAATCCAGTCGCTGCTATAGATCCAGGGCACATCTATGACCTGACACCTTGTGATTACATTCACTTTCTTTGTACTCTTAAATACACCAAACAACAGATTGCTTTGTTGATGGATAAAAACACAATCCAATGCCCCAAATCAAGCAATCTAGAAGACACAGGTGATCTCAATTACCCATCTTTCTCTATTCCCTTCAACTCCATAAAGATACTGCAAGTTGTTGTGAGGAGAACAGTAACAAATGTGGGTGCCGCTCGTTCAACCTACAAAGTGCATGTGGAGGAGCCATATGGAGTAAAGGTAAGTGTTCAGCCAGATACTTTAGAATTCACAAAGAAGAACCATAAGCTTAAATTTAGTGTGAAGTTTGAGAGCACAGCTATGGTAAGAGAGAATGGTTAAGCGTTTTCCTGAGAGATATCATCGAAATGTATTCAAGGGGGAGCACATGTTTTGCGTAGTCCGATTGTTGCACTTTGGCTAGACACTTAACCTACTTCCTTGGCCTCTTCCCATAAGTATATAAACTAAATAATACTGTTGGTTAACAATGTCACCACGGTTACCAACCTATCTTATTTACCAGTAGTAATAGTCCTAGTTTTTGTTGTTCTCCTACTAATAATTGAATGGGATGTGTGCCTAATATCGCTCATAACTATAATTTATTTATAGATCTTGGCTTGGCAGCAATATGTATATGGTTGTTTTGATAATAGTTGGTTCTATTATAATGTATACTTATTTTATGAAAGGGCTATCTTATTTTATCTTAATGTACTTACATGAGTATTTTTTTAAATTGTCTTTGTCATGGAATTATAGTTCTTAATTTATTTATATAATAACAAATTATGTTATTATAAGATTTATTTAATGAAGAAGATGTCCAACAATGTACAATCATTACATATTACTACTTTATGCATTTTTAGATGCCACTTGTCAAAATTTGTAAAGTGGACATTATCTTTATCATATAATAATAAATTTGTAAATATCTCAAGTATACATAGTCAATTGACAAATAATAGTGGGTAAAAATTACTTCTATTTTTTAAGACATTAGTTTATTCCATATGCCCTAATATCAATCCTTTAAATCTCCTTGTGTGAACCCAATAGGACATCCAAATTATTGTGGTATGTAGGGAAGCTATGTGTGTTTACAATCGCTATCTATGTAAAATTTGTGAAATAGAATGGCCAAGGAAGTTCCAACTCCATCAGTAAGGAGAAATATCCCAAGAAAAAGACATAGGAAAAAAGCCATTACATTCTCTCTCTTCAATTAGTAAAAATAATTTAAAGGCAAAACAATTAGGTCTTCTAGGGTTCTCTATCTCTTCTTTCTTTTTATTCTACATATAGTATATTGAAAGCATATTGTTGGTGTGGTTTCAAATATCTATGGAAGGCTAACAAAGAAAAGTAAAGTAATTTATTTGGGATTTGGGAAAAGATTGAATTGCTGATTTTTTTCTTGAGTTATAACGTAACACCTATGACAACTCGTATCTAATTCTCCACCTTTTTCTTTTTCAAAGTTATTGTAAAAGACCCTCATGTGTGAAAATTGTAATCTAATATAATATGAATAATATTTTCCATATAATTTCTGACAATGATTGTAACAAATTCTTAAGTTGGAGTACATTCTTTGTTCTCTTATAAATAAATTCATGAGATGTACTATAATGTGCCCAACCTAACAAATTTGTAGAGCATTCTATCTGAGGTAATGGTGGCATGCATCAAACTTATACCAAGAACATATTGTGGAGGGTAAGTGCCCACATCAAAAGAGATTTGAATTTAATGTGATAAATGCTCTACTCACACCACCATTTTAAGCCTAAAAAATGCTTACATTATTTTCTATAGTTCTTATCCTTTCAAAGCATATAACTCATTTTTTAAAAAGAAACACAAATGAAAACATAAGGACTTGTTATTTGTGTTTTTTTTAACTTTTAAACAATGGATTGTATAGGTTACTAACCAAGTGCACTTTTATGAGCTCTACAACTAAATCTAGTTTCCAAACTACTAAAGGTTTAAAAAATAGATAAGATTAAGAGTGTTGAATTCATTGCACACAAACCATTGTTCCAGGTTTTGAAAAAACGTATAACATAGTTGTTTCATGTGCTTAAAACAACATATGGTTGGATTTAGTATTTTGAGAAACCTTAAATGGTAGGATGATAAGTAAGAGTGAGCTTTGGAAGTTGTGTATTTTTTCAAAATTTTCTATTGAGTATTTTTTAAAATGTTTTTAAAAACTTTATGTCCTTAAAAGTTTGGTAGTTGTTCATGCACTAGTCATAACTTCCCTCAAAATAATTTCAAATTGCACTTCTTTTACAAAGGTGCATAAAATTAAGTATAAAATTGTAATACGCAATTTATTTTAAATTCAGAAAATTAGATAAAAAATTATTAAGAAGATGGTAGAAACGTGTCTCTAAGAATTTTCAAGGCACTGATAAAGAAAATTAAAATTTACTATACTAATTTTGTCCAAAAAATGGAAATTGTGTATGGTTCAAAATTTGATAAGACATGTAAGATTATGTGGTAATTTTAGAGATATCCACTTCATCATTTGTAAACCTAATGATGAGAAAATCAACAAATCATCTTGGACGATGAAAAATGTGTAATGGAACAAAAATGGAGGGAAAATGAGCTTGCAATCCTTAGGGTCATCTCCAACTCACTTACCCATCCATAATGCCTATGGGTTCCTCTATGCTAAATAAGTTGTATGATTTATACCAAACCAAAAGTACCATTCCAAGTTCTACATAACCCATGTGGGTTATGTAGAACTAAAAGCATAATTTTTAGTTCTAAAAAACTTGCATGCGTTATGAAGAAATAAAAACATATATTTGTGAGCTTAGCATACGCTACACATATGTATATACTTACACATATAATATGTGAATATATAAGTATAAATAGATATCTATAGATATATACATATATTGATATAGATATATGCATATCTATCTATATGCATGCACGCACACACACACACACACACACACACACACACACACACACACACACACACACACATGCATTTCTTTCCTCATTCCTTCTCTTTCTCTCCTCTTCCTTTCTCCATCATAGTCTCTACCTATTATGAACCCTAATAATCCTCCTTAAACTTTATCTCATTTGTATTTCCCCCATTCTTTGACTCTCTGCCTTGTGGCTCTCACCCTCTTCTCCTTCTTTTACTTTATCTACCTCATGTCGCTCACCCCTTCTCCTTCTTTTACTCTCTCTACCTCATGTCCCTCACCCTCTTCTCCTTCTCCTTCTCCTACTCTCTCTCTCTCTCTCTCTCTCTCTCTCTCTCACACACACACACACACACACACACACACACAACATGTTCTCTTTGTATACCTCATATCCCTCTTATATCTCCTATATCTTACTAATCTATTAACTTGTTCTCTTTGTATAGCTCATCTCCCTCCTATATCTCCAATCTTACTAATCTATATTTAATTAAAACATATACTTTATTTAGGATATCTGAGGGAGAGACAATATTTTTGCATAAGAAAAATATGTATGAAATTTGTAAAACTATGGAAATAGTTCATATAAGACCAAGATGCAAAGGATTTCACAACCATATGAGTTATGAAGAAATTTGGGTTCTCCATAACTCATGTGGGTTATGAATAAATTTTAGATTGAAAAAATCAAGTTCAATTTTCTTGAGCTCAATGATTTCACATTTTAAATAACACCATAGGTTTTACAAAAAAATTGTAATTTTTCATCATTTTTCCACTTTTATGAACTACGACTTGGTTCACTTACCCATATAATATGTTTTTCCTCATTATATAAAGGTAACCAATGATTTTTATACTTTGGTTTACATTGTATCTTGTGTGAGGATGTTTTCAAGATATATATTATTGATGTTTTATGCTTAAGTAATTAGGGCTTGTGGCTATCTTGCTCATTATAATTTTGTCAAAAGGCTTGTTGATGTGTATTTTTAAAGCCACAATATTATTATCCTTTAAAAATTTTAATATTGATTGACATTTCTATCATCATCATAATTTTTTTAGGGGAACCATGTATTCATGATGCCTTTTTAGTTAGACTTTGGACTACATAAAAAATAATTTTGAGAGAATTGTAGTTTAAAAAGTTGTATGTTTCCCTTATGCATTGATCTAAAGTGGAGAGGATGATTTAACTTACTTACAAATAAAGACATAAATACACACAAATAATTCCAGTTAATCAAGGAGGCATACATCATTCCTTGCAAGTTCGTAGATATAACATATTTGAGGATGTGGGCAACCTCTCATCTTGTGCCTTAAAATTAATCTACCCAAATCACAAAGAAAACTTAAATCTTAAAGCCAAGGGATATTGTTTGTGTGGGTAAAAAAAAGGTTCATCAATATGTTAAAATGAGCTCTGGGTTAACAAATGAGAATGTATAAACTATATTGCTCCTTAGTCTCAACTATAACTAGGAGGATGTTCTTAGAAGTGTCCTATTTAGTAGTTGTTGGAAACATACACTAATATTAATGATGTAGATGATGTCATTGATGGAAACTACATGAATTATACATGTAAAAATATCATGTTTTAGTTATTCCAATAGGTTAAAGATTATATTGGCTAAGCATGGTAGAGAAAAAATAATTTATGGGTTTCATGAAATAGTTTGGTTTGAACAACTAGTTTTAAGTTTTGAGATGTTAGGCTAGGGGGAGATTAATAGAGGTTCATTCTGTCTTATTCTATGTGTATAATACTTAATGTTATCATCTGATGAATATATGAAGATATATTTGGTGGAATCTAAGTAAAAAGTGAAGAATAATAATATGTTGGTAAATCATTAAGTGATCCTAACAACTTATTTGAATGATCCATTTTTTAGTTTGAGGATAAAAAGCCAACTTGGGATAATTATTTTATGTGGTTTTTCCAAGTTTGTGTTATGTTTTGGAATGGATTTGGCAAAATTTCTGCATACATTTCATATTCTTGTAATATATTTGTGAAGTCAACCTAGTTGTAATTTAATTGTTGAAGTGGTATATAAGATTATTATATATTTGGTTATTTTAGTACATGGTATGAATGCAATTTATGTGAAGGGTGTGTGGTTAGAGGTTTGATTTAGAGAAGAGAAGATACATAGCATGAAGTGTATGAATTTAATATTGTGAGCTTAATTTGAACCATTCTAGTAGTAGAAATAAACCATCTTAAGGTTGTAGCCCTTCTTCTTTTATGGTGCAGGGCACCTAGGTGGCAACTGGATATGTTATCTCATCCAATGATGGAGGCTCGTGATAGAAGGTAAAGGGGTGATAATACATCTCATTTTGAACATGTTATTTTTTATTGTAATAAGGTAATCCTTGTTTGTAAGGTCAAGGAACTTGAGGTCACCTATAAGCCCAAGTTGCCTTAGTCCTAAACATTTTTTTTTTTGTGTGTTTTGGTTAATAAGTTAACTCAAAAAATGTTTTAAGAGTCATTACACCTTATATAGGTCATATGGGTTATCAAAAACCACTTGGGTGTGATCCCACAATAATGGGTTCCACTTTTTGACCAATTTTGACACTGAAATCAATATTTCTGCAACAAACGTCACGTTCAAGTGACTATATCTCCAAAACTATAAATAATTTCAAGATGACATAAACTAGTGATTTTGAGTACTTTGTTCCTACTTTGTAACCATATTTTTTAATCTAAAAAAAAATTTATTTATGTCAATTTTTTTTATCTCCTCTGAAAAGTGGTACATAATAAAATTCAATATTTTAAAAAGTGATAGTCTGTTTGACACGCATAACTTTTTTTCTAAAAATGATAATGAAGTAATTCTTTCGAAATTAGATTTGAAACATCAATATCTAGAGGATGCATTCGGTTTGATTTATTTTGGTTGAATATTGTATAGTTTATGAATTTTTGAAGTGACATGAACTGTAATTTAGACATACGTTCCGTTTGACATAGATAATTTGAAGTCAATTTATCATAAACCTTTTTTTTTTTTGAATAGAAAGGTATCTCAATAAGCCAGTTCCTCCATATTTTTCAAATTTTTTTTGACCTAATTTACTAATTTTCCCGAGGTGTCAAAGTTGGTTGATGTTTAATTGGTAATGAACCTATAATGAGTTAAACTCATATTTGAAAGTCTTAATGATTAAATTATGTAATAAAATTATAGTCGTTGTAAAGCTTGCTCCGAGCAGCACATTTTGACATTTTTTATTTTATAGTAGGAGATCATTCTCCTACAATTATGGCAGTGAAAAGAGAAAAAAAATGAAAAAAAGGTTAAAATTTTTGTGATTTTGCATGTTCGTGTGAACATGGCATTCACGCGAACACGTTTACCATGTTCGCGTGAACGTATGTTCACGCGAACATGCAAATCATGTTTGCGCAAACATATTTATCACATATGTTCACGCGAACATGATTAAAAAAAAAGTTTGCGCAAACACAATAAGTGTGTTTGTGTGAACATATGGTAAACTCAATTTCTCATTTTTGCAATTTTTTTCATTTTTGTTCATCCCACTAAAGTGGAACCCATTATTGTGGGTTCACCCTTGGTTGAGTTCTAGGAAGAGTTAGTGCAAAAATTGCATTTTGCAATAAAAGTTGCTAACAACTTTTAGGTAATTTTAGCAATTTTTTGGAAAGCATTGAAACTAACCTTGTAACCAATCAAACAAGTGGTGATCCATTAGAATGGATTTAAAATGATGAAAATACCCTCTATGAAGTTAGAGGATGGATAAGTTGTATGTTCAACAATTATTAATGCCAAACATACAGATTTTATGTGAATTTGCCAGTTGTAGGAACTTGTACGGATTGGGAGACCAAATCCAATTGGATGTTTTGAACATAAATTTTGTCTAGATTATAGTGCATTTTGTTTCAAGGCTTGGAGTTGGGATATGAAACTTGGAAAATAGTCATTCCATATTGGTAAATGCATAATAACACCCTCTATAACAACAATTAATCTTCAGAACCCATTCTTGCACATTCCAAGTGTTCCAAGCTTGATTTGGCCAATTAGGCCTATGAGGCTTGCCTAGTTTTAGGAGCGCTAGAGTAGGTTGGGGTGTTGAAGCTTTAGGGTTTTGTGTAACTTCAAAAATGGTATCCAAATACCTTCTTTTTTGGCCAAGTTTAGTGGAGAAAAACAAAGTTGTTGTCCCAAAACCACAAAAAGGGCTACAAGGGTAGTTACGCCTATTCTCACAATTTTGCAAAATACATGTTAGGAGAGTATACCAATTGTATAAAAATCATCATTAGGTGTTCCTTGAAGTTTCTAAGGTGTTATTTTGAAGAAATAAGTTGATTAGGATCCATTTCTCAATTTTGTTCATTTTTCCCTCATTGCTTCCCAAGGTCTTGAATAGGGAAAGTGGTCAAGTAGTTTTGTGAAGTTCATTAGGAGTTTGTTTAGTATTTTAACCAAGTTGTGAAGAGTCTTTGAAGACACTTAGGAAGGTGGGGAAACATGGTTTTCCTTAGAAGTGTACTTGTTGGGAACCCACTAGCTTTTGGCGTGAGCACTTTGCATTAAGTGGTATCAAAGCCACTTAGAATATATATGGGAGAACAAGATGGTAGAAGGGGAAGATGTTCCCTTGAGAATAACCAACATTGAGTTGAGTAAGATTGTAAAAGAATAAATGGCTGAGAGCAGGGCAATCAAAGAAGAGAACATGGCAATGAAGAGAGAGCTTGACAAGTTGAAGGGGTAAGTGAGAAGAGGAGAGCATGAAGAGTCTGAGGAGAAAGAAGAAGAAGAAGAGGGAGATAACTATGCTAATATGCTAGAGGATTTGAGGATCATGGTAACTGCACTTTAGAGGGTAGGAAGAAAAGATAAGGGAGATTTGTCCATGTTTGGTGGAAAATTAGAACCAAAGGCATGCATGGAATGGTTAGAAGCCCTAGAGAATCACTTTGAAGTAGAAGAGATATGTACTAATCAAAGAGTTAGAGTGGAAAAATCAAAGTTGAAAGATCTAGCCCTCAGTTGGTGGAAATTTTTTCAAAATGAAAGAGTGAGGAGGAGAAATTACCCATTTCTACATGGAAAAGGATGATGGCAGAGATAATGAAGTATTTTATACCTAAGGACTATTAAGTAATGTTGCATAAGAATTTCCATAATCTCAAGAAAAAGGACATGGATGTAAGTACATACACTGAACCATTTCATACCTTAACTCTTAGGTCAAAATTGTATGAGAATGAGAAACAAAAGTTAGCAAGCTACATTAATGGCCTTAAATACAATATCCAAGATGAGTTAACTTGTTGTCACTTGAATGAGTTCACAAATGCTATCATCTTGCCCTCAAGATTGAGAAAAAACAAAAGAGGAAGGGTGAAAAAAATAATAGAGGAGGTAGAGGAAACAATTTCAGAGGTAGGGGTAGATTCTTTGGAAGAGACAACTTTTCTAGACAACAAGGAGAGTCTAGCGGTAGTCAAGGGACTAAAAATGATAGTAGTAGTAGAGGCTCTTTTAGAGGAAGCAGACCTAGTCCAAGAGAAAGGTTTGGAGGTAGAGGCACAAGCATGTTCACTGGTAGATGCTTACCAAGTGGGACATCAATCTTTTAGGTTTACTCAAAATATTGGTGTAGCCAACCAAGGTGAAAGAAGGATTCAATTGCTTCAAAATGAAAATTGTTATGTTGGATACAATTCTCTAATTGTGTGTTGTCTTTGATGTTACACAAATGTCATATTAGCTATCTATCAGTGCTTACTAAGCTCAGTTGGTCAGCAAGGCAATTTTCTATGTTTACCGAGCATTCCTAGAGATTACTCTGTGAAGAAAGTGTCCACCAAGCTCACTCAAGCATTGAAGGAAATTGTGGTAGAAAGTAGTGTTAACTGAGCTCTCATGGTTAATGAAGGAAAGTTGGTTAGAGGTTAGTGTTAACCGAGTTCACTTGGTTGCCAAAGGATTTTTTAGATCACACTGTTAACCAAGCTTCTGTTGGTCAACACTGAAAATCATTTCAGGATCAGTGTTTATCAAGTAGGGTCAGCCAATGAAGGATTTTGTTGACTTAAGAAATAAAGTTTAATTGCTTCAAGTATTGATTCTAGCTAATTGAGGTAACAATTATTGGTAATTTTAAGTTATAATTAGGCCAACTTGATAATTTGAATGGTATATATGAAAGGTCAAGTTGGAATTCTAAGAATATGAGTGAGTATGCAAGTGTATTGATTGTTTGAGAAGGCAAGTGTGAGCGAATTTTTAGGATGGTCAAATATCCTTGAGGAGCAGCAAAGATATATTTGATTAGGAAGGATCTAGTGTGAAGTAGAAAAGAAATCTGTAATCAGTAAATTTAGTTGCATCTCATTCAAGTCATTTCATTGTTACTTTCTTACCATTGTAGCAATGATTTCAAAATCTCTTAATAGAGTTGGTTTAACAACCATTTGTGAATTGTCTAACAAGGTGATAGTTCCATTGAATTGTTCTAAAGACCTTTTGCAAGGCCACTCCTTACAGGGTGATTAAATCCTCTAACAAGTTCATAGCTAATAGTCTGTTTTGTAACCTTTAACCAGGTTGGCTCCAAATAGGGCTCACTTTAGAAGAGTGAAAATCAATAGCTAGTTACATGGTGGTTTTTCCCATATTGGGTTTCCATGTTAAATCTGGTGTCTCATGTGTTCATGTTATTTCCTTTATGCTTGCATGTTAATCACTGTGAATGTTTAAGATCTGTTAAAGTTAACATACATTGCATTTATCGAGTTACAACAATATATGTATTTTTACCAAGTGACAGCAGTAACTAGTTTTATCAAACATCTAAGGGATCTGTGGATTTATTTTTGTGGTAACTAATTCACCCCCCCTCTCAATTACTACATCTATATTTTCAAAAATTGGTATCAAATCTTTTGGTGTTTGTAGGAAGGGTTTCAAGGACCTAAGCTAAAGATTAGGATGTCTTACAAGAGAGAAATTCTAAGGCTTAACAGAGATAACTTTTCAGCATGGCAGGGTCTCATGAGACTTCATCTAGCTTCCATTGGTGATTCAGGATTGAAATACCTTGATAAAAAATACACAACTCCTTTTGGTACATTATATGTTGGTGATATTGCTGAGAAAAAGAATCATAACATGATGATGATAGAAATTGCATCTACTCTAAGATATGAAGAATTTGATGATATCAATGATTACAAAATTGCCTTTGAAATGTGGAACAAGCAAAAATATATCTATGGTGGTGATGAAAATGTGAGGAGAGCCAAAACAGAAAATCTTAGAGGAAATTTTGATCAAATGAGAATAAGAGAGGATGAAAACATTGCCAAATATGTTGAAAGGATCAAAGCAAGTGTCAATGTAATCAAAGCTTGTGGAGGAGAGATCAAGGAAGAAATAGTTGTAGGTAAAGTTCTTAGAACATTGCTTCCTATTTATGCAATTAGAGTATCTGCAATTCAAGAAAGAAGGTGTGAGACAAATCATAAGATAACTTTGGATACCCTAGTAGGAAGATTGATAGCCTTTGAGCTAGATAACTATGACAATTATGTTCCAGCTTCCAAGAATATTGAATTTTTATTTGAGGCTAAGCTTTCACTTAAAGAAAAAGGAAAGAAAATAAAGGACACTCAGTCAGAAAGTTAAGAAGAATCAGAGGAAAGTTTTGATAGTGATCTTGAAGTTGTTGAAGCTCTACTTACAAGGAAATATTCTAGAGGTAGAGAAAAATGCAAAGGTAAAGTTCCCCTAATCTATTTTTCAAGTGAAGAAATTGGTCATATTGCAGCCAAGTGCCCAAACAAGAAAAAAAAGGATGAGAAGAAAGGTCACAAGTGAAATGGCAAGAAGGATTTCAAATAATTCAAGGACAAAGGTAAGAAAACATCTTTTTATGGCTAATGACTCTAAGGATTCTAATAATAATGAAGATAAAATAGTTTACATTGTTGTAAAAGATGAATCTAAAAATGATGAAGAAGATAAGATGACACTTATCTCTCATGTGAGCCAAAATGATACATGGATCATAGGCAATGGATGTTCACATCATATGACTAGTCACAAAACAAAGTTTAAACACTTTGAAGACTATGGTGGTGGTAGTGTAAGGTTTGGAAACAATGAACCTTGTTGCATCAAAGAAAGAGGTTGAATCTCATTAACCAATGAAATTGTATGTGATAATACCTATTGGTTTGAAGGTCTAAAACATAATTTGTTACGTGTGGCACAACTAATAAACATTGGATTCAAGGTGGATTTCATGCATGGCAAGGCAAGACTACTGGATGATAAAGGAAAACTAATTGGATTATGCAAACAAACAAAAGGTAACTTGTTTTATCTTGATCTTGGTGAGTGCTCATGTTTTATTGCTCAAGTTGAAGAAAGTTGGTTATGGCATAGAAGCTTATGTCATGTAAATTTTGATAACATGGTGAAGATAAGAAAATTTAGGAAAGTAAGAGGCATTCCTAGTTTGAAGAAACCTGATGTTGGTCTATGCAAGAATTGTCAAATTGGTAAAATGGGAAAGACTAGTTTTTAAAGTAAAAACTATCAATTTGAAGATATTTTGGAAATTTTGCATACTGATTTGTGTGCACCTATTGGAATTGAGAGCTATACTGGAGAAAAGTTCTTCATTCTTTTTAGTTGATGACTACTCTAGAATGATGACTGTTATGTATCTAAGAGAGAAGTTAGAAGCATTTGAGAAATTCAAATGGTATTTGGCAAGAGTGGAGAAGGAAATAGGGAAAATATTGAAATTCTTGAGATTAGATAGAGGTGGTGAATTCATCTCCAATGAATTCAATAACTTTTGCATTGAAAGAGGAAACAAAAGATAGGTATCAGCCCCTGCAACTCCTGAGCAGAATGATATAGCTGAAAGGAGGAACAGATCTATCATGGATTGTGCAAGGACTCTAATGATTGAAAAGAACATTGCTATCAAATACTAGAATGAAGCTATCAACGTTGTAGTTCATAACTTAAACCAAGTATAGTTGAAGAAGGACTCATTCAAAACCCCCTATGAGTTATGGTATGGCTATAAACCCAATGTAAGTTACTTGAAAGTATTTGGAAGTAAATGTTACATCTTGAAAGAATCTAGAAAAGGCAAATTTGATGTGAAAGGTGATGAAGGTATATTTTTAGGATATTCTTGCAAGAAGATTAAGGCATATACATGTTTGAATTTGTCTACTCACAAAATCATAGAAAGTGCACATGTGAAAGTAGATGAATGTGCAGAAAGGACTGAAGAAGAAAGCAAAAAGGAACTAGAAGATTATAGGAGATTTGTTTACACTGAACTTGATACATTGCTAGACACATCTGCCAATCAAGAAACTTCTACTCCCAAGTCTTCCTTAATCACTGAGTTGCAAGAAGTTCAAACTGAGTCATAAGGACCTGAGTCACATTCTTATGCCACTAAGCCAATGCCTATCAAGTCTGAGCAGCCAGAATCTGAAGTTGAAGTTTAAGAGGATGACAATGCAATTCATTCAAAAGGAAAAGAACCTGTACTGGCCAAGTATGTGAGAAGGCATCATGCACCAAATCAGATTATTGGAGACAAATTAGAAGGTACTATGACAAGAAGTAAGCTAAAAGGTACTTGTTTACTTGCTGATTTTGAACCTAGAAATGTCAAAGATGCATTGGAAAATGAAAGTTGGATTGAGGATATGAATGAAGAAATAGAGCAAATTGAGAAGAACAAAACCTAGACTCTTGTATCTAGGCCTAAAGACAAAAATGTGATTGGAACAAAATGGGTATTCAAGAATAAGTTGAATGAAGATAGTAAGGTATCAAGAAACGAAGCTAGATTGGTATGTAAAGGCTACTCTCAAGAAGAAGGAATTGATTATGGTGAGACCTTTTCTCTTATTGCAAGATTGGAAGGTGTCAAGACCTTACTTGCATATGTAGCACATAAAAGATTTTAGATATATTAGATGGATGTTAAATTGGCATTTCTCAATGGTATTCTTGATGAAGAAGTCTACATTGAACAAACTAAAGGTTTTGTTGATCTAGACAAAAGGGACATGGTCTGCAAATTACACAAAGCATTGTATGATCTAAAACAAGCCCCTAGAGTATGGTATGCGAGATTACATAACTACCTTATTCAGATTAGTTTCTAGAGAACTAATGATACCAGTAGTTTGTACATCAAATAAGTACCAGATAACAAGACTATTTTGGGAAAAAAATTTGTGAATGATACTATGTTTATATGGAAAGATGATCAATGCAAAGAATTTTTAGAGCAAATGAACAAAGAATTTGAAATTTCTATGTTTGGTGAGATTAAGTTCTTTGTTGGTCTTTAGATACATTAGATCAAGAATGGTATCTACATCACTCAGTCTAAGTATATCAAGGAGATACTCAAGAAGTTTGGTATGGAAGATTCAAAACTAGTTGGAACACCCATGTGTACTAGACTAAAGCTTACCATAAATGATGATTCAAAAGAGGTAGATCAAACCTTATATAGATCAATGATTGGAAAATTATAGTATGTAGTTCATACAAGGCCTAATATTGCCCTTGTAGTTGGTATAGTGGCAAGATTCTCGGCAAAACCTAGAGAAAATTATATGATGGAAATCAAAAGAATCTTGAGATACTTGAGAGGAACTGAAGATTATGGTTTGTGGTATAAACTTGGAGGAAATCTAGACTTAAAAGTGTTTACTAATATTGATTGGGCAGGAAACATTAATGATAGAAAGAGTACAAGTGGTGGAACATTCTTTCTTGGCAAAACATTGGCATATTGGGCAAAACATTGGTATCTTGGGCAAGCAACATGCAAAATTGCACATCCCAATCTATAGCTCAAAAGAAGAATATGTTGCAGCAGTAGTGAACTATTCTAATATTATTTGGTTTAAATAGTTTTATGAAGGCATGAAGGTTTAGATCAAAGAACTAGTTTATATGTGTTGTGATAATACAAGTGCAATTAAAATTTCCAAGAATCCAGTGATGCATTCCAAAACCAAGCACATTGTCATAAAATACCACTTTGTCAGAGAATTGGTGTAGGATAAGGAAATCAGATTGGAATATGTCCATATAAAAGAAAGAGTGTAGACATATTCACCAAGCCATTACCTAAGAATGCATTCTTGTATCTAAGAGGTATGTTAGGGGTCATTCCCCTATTTGAAGCTCACTAAAATAAAGTTTTAGTGATGCATCAACATGAACCAAGTTGAAGATCTATTAGTTGATGCAACATAGTCAAGGGAACATTACATATAAATTAGTACTTAAGGTACATTGATACTCATTTGGTATGTGTTTTCAGAGAGGGAGAGTTTACTATCATATCTTTCTAAAATTTGTTTGAAGGAGAGTTTACTATTTGGAGAAGAAGCTATGTAATTCCTTCACAGATAGAGATTATTGCATTGGAGAAGTTTCTAGCATAAAATCTAAGAGGGAGAATTTTTTCTATCAAAGAAAGACTTGTTTTCAAATTTCATTGTGCTATGACATGTTATATTGCCATCAATGCCAAAGAGGGAGATTGTTGGATACAATTCTCTAATTGTGTGTTGTCTTTTATGTTACACAAATTTCATATCAGCTATCTATTAGTGCTTATCGAGCTTAGTTGGTTAGCAAGGCAATTTTTTGTGTCTACTGAGCATTCCTGAAGATTACTCTGCGAAGACAATGTCTATCGAGCTCACTCAGCCATTGAAGGAAATTGTGGTAGAAAGTAGTTTTAACCGAGCTCTCATGGTTAATGAAGGAAAGCTAGCTAGAGGTTAGTGTTTACCAAGTTCACTTGGTTGCCAAAAGATTTTTTGAATTGCAGTGTTAACCAAGCTTTTGTTGGTCAACACTGAAAATCATTTCAAGATCAATGTTTATCGAGTAGGGTCGGCCAATGAAGGATTTTGTTAATTTGAGAAATAAAGTTTAATTATTTCAAGTATTGATTCTAGCCAACTGAGGTAATGATTATTGGTAATTGTAAGTTGTAATTGGGCCGACTTGATAATTTAAATGGTATATATGAAAGGTCAAGTTGGAATTATTAGTGTATGAGTGAGTATGCAAGAGTATTGATTATTTGAGAAGGTAAGTTTGAGTGAATTTGAAGGATGGTCAGATATCCTTGAGGAGCAGCAAAGATATATTTGATCAGGAAGGATCTAGTGTGAAGCAAAAAAGAGATATGTAATCAACAAATTCACTTGCATATCATTCTGGTCATTTCATTGTTACTTTCTTACCATTGTAGCAGTGATTCCAAAATCTCTTAACAAAGTTGGTTTAACAACCATTTGTAAATTCTCTAATAAGGTGACAGTTCCATTGAATTGTTCTAAATACCTTTTGCAAGGCCACTCCTTACAAGGTGATTAAATCCTCTAACAAGGTCACACCTAATAGTGTGTTTTGCAACCTTTGACCAAGTTGGCTCCTAACAAGGCTCAATTTAGAAGAGTGAAACTCAGTAGCTAATTACTTGGTAGTTTTCCCATATTGGGTTTCCACGTTAAATTTGGTGTCTCATGTGTTCATGTTATTTCCTTTATGCTTGCATGTTAATCACTGTGAATGTTTAAGATCTATTAAAGTTAACATACACTACATTTACCAATTTGCAAAAAAAAATTTATGTTTATCAAGTGATAGAAGCAACTAATTTTATCAAACATCTAAGGGATCTATGGATTTGTTTTTGTGGTAACTGATTCACCACCCCCCCCCCCCCCCCCCCCCACTCCCCCCCCCACCCCCCCCCCCTCTCAGTTACTCCATCTATATTTCCAACATGTTAGAGTACAACTTCATTCCATACTATTGCATCTTCTTCAAAAGATGCAGGCCCATAGACAAGAGACAGCTTGAGGTTCAATAGGTCACTTTTGATGCCTCTTAACCAAGAACCTCCTCAAATAAAGTCAATCTTCAAAACAACCTACAAGGTAAAAGGAAAGATATGTAAGGTTATTGTTGACTCAGGTTCCATTGAAAATTTGGATTCTAGTGAAATGGTGAATAAGTTAAATTTGCAAAGAATCCCACACCATAATCCTTATAAGGTTTCTTGGCTAAGTAAGGAGCATTAGACCCTAGTGAATGAGAAATGCTATGTTGAGTTTCAAATTGGGGAGTATAGGGATAAAGTACTATGTTAAATTATGGATATGGATGCTTGTCATCTTCTTCTTGGTAGGCCTTGACACTATGACACAAGTTCTCAGCGTGAAGGAAAGACTAATGTCTATATATTGACCAAAGATGGAGAAACCTACACCATGACACCATTGGTAAGTGAAACTAAAGACAAGAGTGTACCTAATATAGTCATGTTAGTAGGGGAGAAGGAGTTCCTAAAGGGACTAAAGGAGGACAAAATGCCATGCTCTATTTTTGTAGTGAATCCTAAAGACAATGTTCCTAAGAAGGAGAAGAAAACACAATAAACATTGAGAAGAGTTGGACCAAAAGAAGTTGTAGATTTATTGGATTAGTATAAGGGGATTATTGTTGATGAAGCTAAAAATATATTACCATGAAAAAGGGAAATAAGCCATTGTATTGACATTATTTGTGGCTCCATGCTACCTAATAAGGATGCATATAAACTTACTCCATAGCAGAATGTTGCAATAGCAAGGCAGATTCAAGGATTGTTGGATAAAGGTTTTATGAGGAAGAGCATTAGAGCTTGTGCTATTCCAACAGTCCTAACCCCTAAAAAGGAAGTTACATGAAAGCTTTATATGGATTCTAGAGCCATCAATAGGATCACTATCAAGTATAGGTTCCCAATGCCTAGAATAGAGGATCCTATAGATCATTTGGGAAATATGAGATACTATTCCAAGATTGATTTAAAGAGTGGCTACCAAAAAATTAGAATTAGAAAGGGAAGTGAGTGGAAGACTACATTCGACATAAATGTAGTTTAATGAAGGATTTTTTGAGTGGGTTGTGGTGCCTTTTGGACTTTCTAATGCTCCAAGCACCTTTATGAGATTAATGAATGGAATACTCAAACCTTTTATAAATATTTTCATTATTGTATATCTAGATGATATCTTGATTTTCAATAAGAATAAGGATGAACATCTAACCCATCTTGACATGGTCTTGAAGAGGCTACATGAGGAGCAGTTGAAGATCAACTTGGAAAAATGTGTGTTCTTGTAGGAAGAGCTTGTGTTTCTTGGTTTTTGCATCTCCAAAGGCAACTTAAAGATGGATCCTTCCAAGGTTGAAGCCATATTGAGTTGGCCTACTCCAAAGTCTCACGGTGACGTAAAAATCTTTCATGGTCTTGCTAGTTTCTATAGGAATTTTGTGAGAAACTTTAGTGGGATAAGTGCACCTATTATTGATATTGTTAAAGGGGGGAGAAAATGTAAGTTTGTTTGGACTAAGGATGTTGATCAATCATTTGAGTATTTTAAAACAAGGGTAGCACAAAAGCCTATTTTAGTCTTTCCTAATTTTAATAAGGTTTTTAATATTGAGTGTGATGCAAGAAAGAGGGCAGTTGGTGGTGTTTTAAGTCAAGATGGTAGACATGTTTCTTTCTTTAGTGAAAATCTTAATGAGGCCAAATAAAAGTAGTCTACCTATGATCTCAAACCTTATGCTTTGGTTTAGTAACTTAGGAAGTGGAGGCATTATTTGTTACCTAAGGAATTCATTGTTTTTACTGACAATCAAGCTTTAAGTTTTCTTAATAGATAGGAGAAGTTGAACCATAGGCATGTCAAGTGGATGGAGTACTTGCAATCATATACATTCTCCATAAAGCACAAGAAGGGAGTGGCTAACAAGGTGTATGATGCCTTGAGTAGAAGAAACCTACCCATTCAATAAATTCAAATGGAAAGTATTGGTATGTCTACTTTAAAAGATATGTATCCTATTGATGTAGATTTTCATGAAGCTTATCAAGTTTCCTTAGAAATGGGGGATAGATACCATACTAATTTTTCAAGATACATCATCCAAGAAGACTTTTTTTTCAAAGGAAGTTAGCTTTGTATACCTCAGTGTTCCATGAGGGAAAACATCATTAGAGAGAAGCATTATGGGAGTCTAGCTAGTCACTTTGGTCTTGACAAGACATTGGAATTGGTAAGAGGATTTTAATTTTGGCCTAAAATGTAATCAAATATTAGGAAGTTTGTTAAAACTTATTTAATTTTTTAGAAGGCTAAGGGGACAAGTTCTAACCAAGGTTTGTATACTCTATTACGCATACTTGTTAAGCCTTGAGATTCAATTAGTTTTGTTTTGGGTCTTCCAAGGACCAAGTCCACTTATGACAGCATTTATGTAGTTGTGAACATATTTTCTAAGATGGTACACTTATTGCCTTGTAAGTCCACTCATGATACATCTAGTATAGTTGATTTTTTCTTTAAGGAGATTATAAGACTACATGGACTTCCTCGTTCCATTGTGTCAAATAGAGATCCAAAGTTTGTGGGAAACTTTTGGAGAACCTTGTGGAAGAGATTAGGAACAAATCTTGACATGTCATTTGTCTACCATCCCCAATTAGATGGGAAGACTGAGGTTATTAATAGGTCACTAGGTAGCCTTTTGAGATGTCTTACAAAAGATTATGGTATATACATTACTCAGTCTAAGTATGTGAAGGAAACATTGAAAACTTTTGGATTAGAATATTCTAAACCAGTCAGCGCACCTATGGTGATAGGACACAAGTTTTCAAAGAATGATTATTTAGCAGATGTGAATCGAACATTATACAGGTCTATGATTGGAAAATTCCAATATATAGTACATAGTAGACCTAACATTGCATTATCTATTGGGATTCTTGCAAGACTCTCTACTAATCCTAAGGAGAATCATTTGATGGTTGTTAAGATAATTATGAGATATATGAAATTAATAGAAGACTATGGTCTATACTACAAGAAAAATAATAAAAATTGAGTTGAGAGCCTATATTGATGCTAACCGGGTTGGAAACAATGATGATAGAAAGAGCACTAGTGAAGGATAATTTTTCTTAGGTAAGAGGTTGGTCACCTAGACTAGAAAGAAACAAAAATGCATATCTTAATCTATTGCCAAAGTTGAATATGTGGCTATTGTAGTAAATTGTACAAATATTGCATGGATCAAATAACTACTCAAAGGTATGAAGGAAGAAATTACTAAACCTATGGTAATTTATTTTGATAATACAAGTGTTATAAGTATATCAAAGAACCTTGTGATGCACACAAAGAATAAGCACATTGCAATCAAGTATCATTACTTGAGAGAGTTAGTTCAAGGCAAAGAAGTGAAGATTGAATATGTGAATACAAAAGAGTAGATAGTTGATATCTTCACAAAAGCTTTACCTAAGGATGCTCATGACTATCTAAGAGGTAAATTAGGAGTGATACCACTATCATAAGCTACTTAAGAAGAATGAGTAGTGCCCTACATCAACCAAGCTGAATGTTGTATCTTACAACTTGATGCAATTGATATTACTTTAGGAGCTGCCTAAAGTAATCAAAGAGCTAGAACAAAAGAATAGTCACAAGTTAGGTGATAGAAGGAGAAACTAAAATTGATTATATATGCATATAGAGATGACAAGTCTCTTGCATTATTGTCAAAGAGGGATAAATACTTTAGAAAGGAGAAAGAAATATGAAATATCTACTTAGGGGGAGATATATGCCCTATTGAGGGAGAAATGAATAAAAGAAATACATCTACCTAGTAATAGGGAGAAAGTACTGTGGAAGAAATAAGAACAGAGCAAATAGAGATAGATACATGAATATTAGAAAGAGGAAGTAATCAAAGATGACAGATGAAGGGAGTCATAAGGAAGAGTTGATTGTTTGTTGATCAAAATTTTTTTTTAGCCTGTAGAGAAGATGAAAGTTGTTGATAAAGAGAGTAAATTTAATACAAGAAATTATTTTCTTTTTGGTATTATCATTGGTATTGGTTTTCCATCAATGCCAAAGAGGGGGATTGTTGATATGAGATTGTTTTGAAGTGAAGCACCTGTAATGGAACAATCATTATTTTTCATTGATGTCAAACCTGCTACTTGCTGGTAAGACAATTACTTGGTTGATTTGAGTACTATCATTTGTTTGATTGATGAAGAGGATTTGATCAAATGAGATAACAAGAGCACCTAGAGGAAAGGTTGAGTAATGTTATGAAAAATGAGTTCAAAGATCAGTTAAGATAGTGATGATATAGTGTATTGTTTATCTAATTAAGGAAGGTTGGATACACTAATTAAGTCTAGAAGAACAAGTAAGAAAAATTGTGTCTGCCAAGCTTTATCAAGTGCATAGTAGGTGCTAAGCACAGTTAGTGCAAGCCAAGCAAAAAATCAGTTTGAGCAGAGAAAACTTTAGTGTTTGTCATGTAAACTAGTTGAAGACAAGTGGAAGAACAATATAGAAGCCAAGTAATAGAATATTGATGTTGAGTGCCAACATTTATGTTAAATCATAGATTTGATGAATCTAAGCCAACTATTTTTTTTTCTTGAATTCTATGAAGCATGTGGAAGATAACTATGATGAGCTGGTGGCATAGAATTTGAGGCAAACCATTTTGTGACAAATTCAAGGAAGATTGAAGAAAAAGTTTCTAGAGGAACCAAATAGAAAAGTGGGTAGATTTATTGTATCCTACCTAATCCTACCTAATCCTAAAATGAACAATTGTGGTTAAGTGGCAAAAGATATCAAATCTCTATTTAAAGATAGACCCAGTCAAAAGAAAAGGTTGTCATATGTGAGAACCTAAGGAAGACAAGGAGTCTAGGGTATTGCTTCATTTAGTGGCCGAATAGAAGAGATTGCTATTGTCAATCAAAGCAAAAAGGCTTAAGAGTATGAATGCTCGAAGGGTGAACGAGCTATAAGAACTAAAGTGTGTGAAAGCCAAGTAAAATGGAGGACTGAAACAAAGATTTGTAATTTTCAAGTAAGTTTTAATTTGTTATTAGATCAAACCTTACTATTACTTTCTAATCATTGTATTAGTCTACAGTAAGTCCTTTAGATTAAGGTTGACCTAACAGTCATTTGTAAATCCTTTGAATAGGTGACATTCCAAGGGAATGATCTAAAGTCCTCTAAGGAAGTTGAGTCAGTACAAGAAGTTGGGTCTCACTTTTGGCCAAAAAGTGGAAGTGTTTTTCCTATTTTTGAAATATATTGTCAATTGATGCCAAAATTTGAGGCATTTAGAGATTAAATATTTAAAAAAAAATTAGAAATAAAAATTGTAGTGCCTAGAATCTCATTTTTTTATATGTAATTTATTTGTATACACATATGATAGATTATTTTTTTGGTATGGATCTTTAAAAATCACTTTTCCAAAATGTCTATTTTAGGACCATACCACGCTCATGTTCAAACACCATAATTTGACACAACTAAATGAATTTTTGTAAATCCTTTTAAATGAAGTTACCTTACACACCAAAGATTGATGAGAATAATTTTCTTCAATTTTTTAATGAAATTTATTTATTTATTAATTTTTAATTGATGATTAACCTAATTTCTAAAATCTCTTGTGTACAGACGCCATAATTTAAGTTTTTTGGAATACTTTTTTTCACTTCAAAAGAATTGTGTGAAGATTGATGTCATGTAAATTAATTTAAAAAATATGGAAAATTAAAAAAATAAAATAAAAAATTTAGTGAATCTCACTATTTTATGTTTAAAAGATACTTTTGATTAATAAATGATGGAAAAATAGAAAATGAACACATAACCCTATAAAATTTACATTTTTGAAACCAGAACAATAAGACCTATAATGGGTTTTTGTTTTGTCAAAAAATTCAATGGGGATGATCATATAAAAATTATGGTATCCTTAAAATTTTTGATTAAATGCCTTAGTCAAAATTTGGTTCATAAAGGCATAGGCTTGGTCCCACCAAGCCTATGCCATGTCTTTCCCTAAGGAAAAACTTGATGGGAATTCTTGCCCATGGCACCAGAATCGGGCACCTAATTTGCAATTCAAAAATTAGGTGCCTAATCTGAATTTAGTCATTAAAAAAATTAGGTACCCAATTTTGATGTACCCATTAGGCCCCAAAAGATGCCCACAAAGCATTTTTCAATGATTACAATTATTGAATGACATTTTTGAACTGCACTAATGAATTTCTGTCATAATTTTTTTTTCTTCTAGTCATCTTCTACAATTTGTAAGTTATTGATTCGTATTCAAAACTAGTGGTGCAAACATGGAATCAAAATATCGAAGAAAGAAGAAAATAAAAGTTTTGACAAATGAGGAGATTGCAACAAATAAAGAGAATGAAGCACAACATCACCAAGAGAGAAGAAAAATAATTAGAGAGTTGAGCAATGTTTTAGAGGAGAAAGACATTGAGGATACCACAATGGATAAAGAAGCTAAAGAAGAGAACCCTATACAAGGAGATTTAGGTGCACATTCTAATAAAGCATTCAATACAAGTGTGTCTCCAAACCCTTGAGTTTTTTCTCATGGTGAAATTGGTGATTTTTTAGAAGTAGGTTACGATTTAAACAATTTAGATTTTCTTCATGAGAATAGATTGCCAAATGATCATGCACGAAAAACTCCAATAGAAATGCATGCCCCAAAAGAAATACTGAGAAAAAATGAAAATGAGATTCAAATTCAAAATAACATTGAAAATGAAATGGCAATTGAAAATAAAAATGGTATGAATGTAGACATGGAAACACCAAGTACTGAATGAACATGTTTGAATGATACTAACGTGCATGAACATAATTTTTATTTTTCTAATGATCTGCTAAATAATATTCATGGATTGGTTTCATGGAGACAAATAAGGAAACATGCTAATAGATTATATAGAAAAAAATTTCTAATAAGAAATTTGGGTTTCAATGTCAGTTGATTTTACAACTAATTAAAATGCCTAAAATGTGAAAAGTAATGAAAAGGTTAGGAATGTATTCAAAACCCAATAATAAAAATGAGTCTTTAAAACAAGTTGTAGCCACTGTTGCTAGTGCCTTTGATGTTATCAGAAAAAGAAGTCACTCTAAAGATAAGAATGCAACATGATGAGCAATAACAATAGCTTTATTTAGCAAATCAACTACTGACAAAAGATTGATTAGTAACATAACTTGATATCTTAATGTGATTCATAAGACTTTAGAAAGAGTTATAAAGAGAAGGGTTAAATTTGAATGTGATCCAACAAATAGTTTGTGGACTTCTAGTGGTAGACTCTTGAGATCTAATATGAAACTTAATAGTGAAGTTAAAAGTTTGGTTGAAATTTTTTGGCATGATAATACAAGAGTATCACCTATTTCAAGAGATGTTCTTAAATTGAGAGTTGGCTCAAAAATATGTGATCCACATCCTAAACACCTTTTGGACATGACTTAAATTGAATTGTTCAAAAAATTTATAGATGGTAAGGTGTTAACTATTACCATTAGTCAAAGATCTTTTGAAAAGTGTAAACCATGGTATGTAAGGATTAACAAAGAAAGGATCACATGTTATTGTAAAACTCATGTTCAATTTCATTACCATTATGATGTATTTTGATCTATATGTGGTACTATGTATAGTAAAGTAATGTTGTAGAAATGTGGTATAAAAATACCACCTAAAACTATAAAGATTTTCACATCATGTTTTTTTTGTAAGCCACCTAATGACCAATACTTTCTTTTCAATGCATGTCTTTCTAGTACATGTGATATGTATGGAAATCTTTTGTTGGAATATTCAAATGGAAAGAGTACTTCTGAGAGGTGGGGTGGTGAATTGGAAGTACCACACTTTTAACCTTTTCAAATCATTTAAAACTAATAACTAAAAATAAACTCCATGCATGCAAACATATTAAATGAACATAAAGTAAACACATGCATCAACACATGACAGAAGAATTTAGTAACCCAAAAACCCTCTAGGAATAATAAGGTAAAACTGGGGTGGGGATGATACCCACAAAATCACTACAACAATAATTGTTTGACAACTTCTGATGGTCTGCCCTATGAAAGGCCTACCCTATTAAAGACTTTACATTGTGTCAATAGTGACCTAGTTAAAGGATTTAAAACACTTTACATGAAGTGTCACCCTATTAAAGGATTTAGTCACCTCTTCAAAGGATCTATAAAATAGCTATTAAGCCAACCTATCAACATATGATTTTCACTATCTAATACAATTGCTAGAGAGTATTAGAAATCTTTGACCTGATTGCTTACAATCTTCAATTGCTAATTTTAGGCACTTGATTTTCTCATTTTTATGTGATCCTTCCTTGATCTAATATTTGTTTGTATCCCTTGCTTTGTTCTAATCAACTGGATATGTAATTGTTGCTCAATTCACTAAGTCTTTGATACCCATGTTGTTTGCCCTATTCTACAATTTTGCTATCTATTTTGGAACTTCCTTAACTTTAATTTAGAAATATAAAATCATGGGGTCTAAGCCTTGTTATAAAGACTTCGTAGACTTAGGGTTAGGTATGGATCTATGATCCATATTGAATCTTTAATTTCTACTCATTTCTTGCACTTTTCTCATTCATTACATGCCTTCTCCATTTTTCTTATTGGCTGCATGCTAATTGCATAGGAAATATAAAAGATTGATTCTTATCCTTATTATCCTTCTACGTCAGCTCAAAAAATAGTTTACATCTGAGTTTGTGAAGGCACAAACTCATTTGTTGATTCTTTGTTACTCAACACATATTGGACTATTGATGCTTGACACATGTTTGATCCTAGTTTGCTCGGCACCTATTACATTTTGTCTTGCTCGACATCAATTGTGACTCAACACCTATGTAATACTTGGCACCTAAAGTCACTTGACACTTGTTAGAATTTTGGCTCGACACATACTGTGGCTCAACATGTATAATGTACTTGGCTCCTATATGAAAAGTGGTTAAGTGTGTTAACACTCAAATTTGAAAACCAAATTGAGACCAACAATCTCCCCCTTTGACATAAGTGTCAAAATCACTTAACTAAATGTTATTGATCTAACCTTATGTGTACATTAATCATTCTACTTTGCATTTGTACAAAATTTAAAAATTTGTTCAAAATACCTGATAACTCCCCTCGAGCTAATTGTGCCATTTTATTCTTGCAACCAAAATTCTTGTGCTAATGTACTTGATATTCTTTGCCTTTTCCCTGTTTCTGTAATCTATACGTGTGTGCTAAGCTATTTAGCTATTGTGTTTTCTCAATCTACACTTGTAGATTTTATTCATATCTCCCCCAAAACATTATTTCTCCCCCGTACTATTTACACATTAAGTCTTATCTCCCTCTTTTTGGCTTTCTGCAATCTTTTCCCTTTTATTCTCCAAAAGAATGTAATCACTAGAATACTTAGAATACTTAGTATTCTCCCCCTTAGTCATATCTTCCTTATTGTTATTTCTCCCCGTAAACATTATATCTATCTAACTTATCTCCCTTATTGTCATTTGTCCCCCTTTTTGACACTTATGTCTAAGGGTTCTAAGGAGTAATACCATATTTAGCCAAAAATGTGTTGGTTACCTCCATTATCATCTTGAGAGCTACATCCCAATCCTCCAAAGCAATGTCTAGTGACTTATGTTGGATAACAGTCTCTATAGCAAGATGTACAAGTCCATCTACTATAGAAAGATTAGGATCTTTCTTGAGGAAAATTTCAACATAGAGTTGCTCTTTGTGAAGGACCTCTAGATGTGGGGTAATGGATTGTATCTGCTTTATATTGGCCTCTTCACTTGTAAGTGCAGCTAATTCTCTTTGAGTGTGAAGTGATTGGGAAAAATGCTTCTCACTTTGAGCTGGATCTCTTGGTAATTGCATGCTAGACATCTTAAGATTCCTCTCCAAGCTCAATTTCCTCTCTCTTGTCTCTTGTGTGAAATTGAAAAAATCACACAACATTTTGTATAGTGAGAAAATGTTCTCAACTATAGTTTTGACCTTTTCAATTTTCTTGGCCAATTCTACCTGTTCAAGTGCTATACCACTGGATATTTTCTCATTTATCTTTCCTTGAAACTTCCTTTCAGACCATTCCATAAGTTTGACATTTGTATCATGGTCTTCACTTGTCACCTAGTTAACTATATCTAATAATTGTTCCATTATAAGCTCTGAATCATCTGGTGACTGCAAGCTGAAGGCATCCATAAAGATGTCCTTTATCTCATGTAGTGCTTTCTTATGTTTATACTCTTTTCTAAGTATTTCCTACCTTTTTCTCCTATTTAGTGCATCTTGCATTTCTATAATATACTCCATGGTGATAGTCTTTAAGTCATAAGCAGGTATGACTATGTATTCATCTAATTCAGGGTCTCCATAGTGAAGTACCCTGGTCACCCTAGTTGAGCTTGAGCCTAGTGTGGAGATTTGCAAAGGTATGGCTTCAGTGCTTAGCTTCTGAAGGGCTTTTGTAGAAGTACCTATTTTTGGTAGTTCTACCAATGTCTGAATAGTGGCCTACTCCTCTTCCTTTGATGTATTTTTCTTCTCATTAGACTTCCCTTCTTTTTCACTTGGCTTCTGAATGGTATCACCTACTGCTATTGCAATTGTTGCAAATGCTGGTGGAAGCATTAAGATTTGAGTGCTAGTAGTTGTATAGATGAAAGGTGGTTCTTGTGGTTTCACCGTATCTCTTTTTGGTTCTACTACTACTTTTTGCAACTCATCTAAACTCATCAGTACAAGATTTTTGCATAACTATGCTTGTAGCATGGATTGGTGAAGGATCTTGGAGAGATCCTCTATAGTTGGGGGATTGATGTTCTGGGCAGAATTGTTAGGAACATCCTTGATTGTTATAGTATCTGTAGGTGTGATGGTTACATGAGGAGGGCTAGGGGATGTCATTTGTGTGTCTCGTACACTCTGTTCATTTTCCTGCTATTGCTCAACTTTTTCCGTGTCTTCTCCCTTTTGTGTCTCTTTTTTCTTATCTTCTTCCTCTTTCTTCTCTTCTTCACCTTTCTTTTCTTCATCTCCTTTTGTTGTTGCTTCCTCCTTCTCTTCTTCTTGCTTCTCTTCCTCTTTCTTTTCCTCTATCTTCTCCTCGGTAATGGCCTCTACCTTATTTGCTTCTTCATCCTTGTCATTAGTCACCTTGTAGATTGTCTTCCACAATTGTGTGGACTTATTCACTACATCCTCAATCTTATTTTGCAGAATACTGAAGGCTCTATATTTTGGTGTAAATTTTCCACCATGTTTCTTATTAGCCTTTGTTATTTGACCTCTTGTTAGGTTAGACATCACTTGTGCTAAGGTAGATTCTCTGATCTCCTTTTCCACTTTTAGACAATAATGCCATTTTTTTTCAATTATCTCATATAACTCCCTAGACATGGTATTGTCTAGCTCTAGAGGTGTGTTATTAAATTCAGCCATCTTGGCATACAGTGATTCCTCTATTTGTTTTGCTCTTCTCTACTTAGCTTATTGAAATCAATATTTTTTAAATCATTCAAATCTACATTCTTAATATTTTCACAAATTTTATCTATAGTAGATTTGGGAGGAAGGCTTACCACTCAAAATCGGCTAATATCCTCTATCTCAGTCTTCTCCTCATCATCAAAATCTGGTTGTGCTACATATTTTCTTCTTTTCTTCTTCACTTCACCAGTCTGTTTAGTGGCCTTCTTCTTCTCTTTTGTTTCCTCCTTGGCCTTTTGTGAAGATTCCCTTGTGCTAGCTCTTGTTGCTGGTGTTGGCTTGGCTTGAGTTGTTCTTGTAGCCTTCTTTGCTCTAGGTTAGGCTGGAGGCTAAGTTTTTAGCCTTTCTCTTCTTTGGCTTGGCTTGTGTAGGTGCTTCCTTAGATTCTTCTTCCTTGGCACCTTCCTCCTTATCTTCTCCTAAGCCTTGGGTTAATTCCATTGGGCCTTGCCCTTGTTCTTCTTCTTCACTCTCACCTTCTTCTTATTCCTCCTCTTCAGCACTTGCTTCTCCTTCAATATATGCACCAAATTTCTTCTTTATCTTCTTCACTAATTTATCTTTCATCTTAATTATAGAGGTTGTCTTTAATTCTATTTCAACTTTGGATTTCACAACATTAGATGTTTCAAAATGGGGTGCCTCTTTATCAATCTCTTCTGCAAGAAATTTTGTGATTTCTGTTGAGACTTTATCTACATCAAGTTCATATCCTAATGGCCTTAGCCATCTCACCCTTGGAATTGCTACCTAGATATAGATATAGTCAATGTCAACCAAAAATAATATGTCATTGATATATTTTTCCACTATGAAAACTGGTATTCTAACCCTTTGCTTCATGGATTTCTTAAAATCCTCAAAATAGCTTGTCATTTGGGCTTCAAAGTTGTCACCCATCTAATCAATGTACTCATTGATTTGTGTGATTCTAGATTTTTTTGAACTCTAGTTTACCTTTCCAATAGAAGGAAATTCTTCCAAAACATAAAAGAATATGCACACAAGAATTGAACCAAACTTACATTGAGCACTTTTGACCTCCTTATTGCTCCTAGGTTCTCATTTATTTAATTCTACTAGATCATATGTATTATCTTTCTTCACAAGCTTGTAAGCTACATCAATAGCTATACATGGTACACTATTCAATTTGCTGGATTGGTAGAATTTGTGGGAAATCACTCTCACTACAAATTCTAGAAGAGAATCTGTTACAATTTCAATTGTCATACCCCTCTTATTCCACTTAGCCTCTGTATTCCTTTCAATAACTTCTTTAGAATCACTGTACATGGTCTTAGGCTGATCTAGGGTTGGGAAACCCATAACCCTATGCACTTTCTTTTTGGTAATCTTCATGGGGTCCTATTTCCAACCACAAACATCCATTGTGAATTCTGCTAAGAACAATCTGTATCCATTCTATTTTGAAACTTGTAGGGTAAACTAGGGCATTTGTTAAACCCTTCTTCACAACTATCTGAAACTCATCCTTCATAGTTTTGTTATCACACAATTTTTCATAGGCTTGAAAAATTTCAAGGTCTCCTATAACCCCTATCTTGCAGTTGTAACACTACCTTACATCTTGCACCATGACAACCTTGGATGGAATTATGGACAACACTGAGGAAGGGTCATTTATGTAGGCTACCTCGAATGGGTCTAAACTCAAGTTGTTTCATTTCATTACTAACTAGCTAGACCTCATAACTTTCCTTGGGGTTCTTGGAACTAGAGGCTATTATACCAAACTAGGGTCTCAATATATTAAAAACTTCAACACTACATAGCTTGGCACTTGATAAATACCTTAGATTGACAAAATTTATGCTAAATCACTATTGAAATTGATGCAAAAGGCTTCAAGGTTTCTCTTTGATCACTTCTACACTCTTCTCATCTTTGCTCTGTGTTCGAATGGTATAAAAATGATCAAAATTTGACCTTATACCTTTCAAAACCTAGAATAAAATGCTTAGTGCATACAACTCTAAACTTGACACTTGAAGGTTTCAACATGAGTCGTCTTCTATTGGATTTCATTTGCTTAGCTTCCATTAGATTTCCACTTTACTCGGCTTCTATTAACATTTCTCAACTTGGCATCAACCATTAACTTGGTCGCTATTAGCAACTTGGCATCCACTAGAACTTTACTTCGCATTTAAGGACAACTCGGCAGTATTTGCAAAAACTTCAAATTTTGTCTTGGCATCTTTGCTCATTCTGATTTCTTCTTTCAAGTACTTCTTTGTCTTGGGACTGATGTATGATATAACTTTGTATATCAATCCAATGCACCTATCCTTGCTTAGTTAGATGAGATGTGACCACTTGACCTCTTGGGTGAAGTGATCCCTCCATTTGATGTGTTGGCTCCATCCTTTCTCTTCCATGTCTTATTCATTTCTCCTCTAATTTGTTCAACATATACCTTCTCTTTTCCTTTGTTGACTTTTGACCTGGATGCCTTGGACTTTGTTGGGCAATTCTTGCTAATATGACTAGTCCTCAAGCAACTAAAACATTTGGTTTAACTCAACCACCTGCTATAGTTCCCTCTGAAATGTGTCCTTATGAAATTTTCAGGGATGTGTCCATATTCTTGATAGTAGTGATAGCTATACCTAGTATTGTAATCCCAATTGCAGTGGTGTACATAGTTGTTTCTCCTTGTAGGCTAATTAGGTGTCCACATAGGCTTTGATTTGCACTCAAATGCTCTATGTCCATACTTCTTGCAATTGTAGCAGTGACCATCAAATCTTGGTGTCCTCATGGTATTGGTCTTGCATTCATGTTCTTGATGTCCTTGCTTCTTGCACTTGTGATAGTAGCTTGCATTTTTAGGCTTATCATGCTGATTTTTCTTCTTACTCCTACATACATTAGTAGTGTGTCCCTTTTTACCACAAAAATAACAAGTTTAGTGTTCTTACCTTTGTTACTCATTTCTTCTACAATCTTGGATGATTCTCCTTGTTCAGTACTGGTGTAACCAAGTCCTGAAGTATCATTACTAGCCCTTGGTGATTTTAGTAACTGCTGAAAGTACTTGATAGCCTCATTGAGTTTGTTGAAGCTTTCTGCTATCTCCTTTGCTCTCCTCAATTCATTCTACAATTGTTCATTTGCATTCCCAAGGTGGAGATCTCAATGTCCTTCATGTTTAGCTCATGATGTGCATTCATCATCTAGCTTAAGGTGTCAAGTTGCATGTTTGAGATTGTTTGAAACTCAATTGTCTTCTCCTCTAGTCTATTGGTAAGATTTCTCTTTTCATATTCTATCATGGCCTTTTCTTCAATGACTTTCTTCTTCTATTCAATCACTTCACAAAGCATTGTGGCTTGTGATTTTTGTTCAAGCTTGAGTATTATAATTTCTTCTGCTTGAGTTTTGTTCTTCTCCATCAATTCAGCTATTGCTACATCAAATTCTTTGGAATCTCCATTGAAAAACACTTGTGTGGTGTCAATCTCCTTGTAGTGTATGTCATTTTCAGCTATGGCTATATCCTTTGTTCTCTTCAAGGATTTCCTCAATTCCTCTTTGTCGTCCTCTAGTTTGTGTAGAGTGAGGTGCACATCAATCACCTAATTTTCTATGATTTTCCCAAGTTTGAAGACTTCCATTTTTAGTTCTTTTCCCTAAGCAGTTAGGCTTCTCCTTGTGAGAACCTTGCTCTGATACCAATTGTTGAAATATTCAAATGGGAAGAGTACTTCTAATAGGGGGTGGGGGGGTGAATTAGAAGTACCACACTTTTAACCTTTTCAAATTCTTTAAAACAAATAATTGAAAGTAAACTACATGTATGTAAACATATTAAATGAACATAAAGTAAACACATGCATCAACACATGACACTAGAATTTGGTAACCCAAAAACCCTCCAAGAATAAAAAAGTTAAAATTGGGGTGGGGATGATACCCAAAATCACTATAGCAATAATTGTTTGACCACTTTTGATGGTCTACCCTATGAAAGGCTTGCCCTATTAAAGGCTTTACACTGTGTCAATAGTGACCTGGTTAAAGGATTTAAGACACTTTACATGAAGTGTCACCCTATTAAAGGATTTAGTCACCTCTTCAAGGGATCTACAAAATAGCTACTAAGCCAACCTATCAACATAGGATTTTCACTATCTAATACAATCGCTAGAGAGTATGAGAAATCTTTGACCTAATTGCTTACAATCGTCAATTGCTTATTTTAGGCACTTGATCTACTCATTTTGATGTGATCCTTGCTTGATCTAATATCTATTCATATCCCTTCATTTGTTCTGATCAACTGAATATGTATTAGTTGCTCAATTCACTAAGTTTTTTAATGCCCCTGTTGTTTGCCTTGTTTTGCAATTTTGCTATCTGCTTAGCAACTTCCTTAACTTCAATTTAGCAACATAAAATCGTGGGGTCTAAGCCTCCTTATAAAGACTACAAAGACTTAGGGTTAGGTATGGATCTATGATCCCTATTGAATCTTTAATTCTCACTCATTCCTTGCACTTTTCTCATTGGTTGCATGCCTTCTCAATTGTTCTTATTGGCTGCATGTTAATTGCATAGGAAATATAAAATATTTTTTCTTATCCTTCAAAATCCTTCTATGTCAGCTCAAAAAATGGTTTACATCTGAGCTTGTGAAGGCACAAACTCATTTGTTGATTCTGTGTTACTTGGCACATATTGGACTGTTGATGCTCGACACATGTTTGATCCTAGTTTGCTCAGCACCTATTACATTTTTCCTTCCTTAGCATCAACTATGACTTGACACCTCTATCACTCAGCACCTATATAATACTCAATATCTAAAGTGACTTAACACCTATTGGAATTCTGGCTCAGCACAAATTGATGCTTGGCATGTATAATGTACTTGGCTCCTATATGAAAAGTGGTTAAGTGTGTTGATACTCAAATGTCAAAACCAAACTGAGACCAACATCTTTCTTTGTTAGATGAATCTTTACATGAAAATGTTTTGACTACTTTTGGACAATAATATTTGTTGTCAAAATATTCAAAACTATTGAATATGTATTGAAGGATGGGATAATTGGAAGAAGGTGTAATTTAGTTATAGATAAATTGAGTTGTCATGCATTTATGGATGAGTTTAAGA
The DNA here is from genome assembly GCA_028749045.1 of Cupressus sempervirens. Classification (NCBI taxonomy): domain Eukaryota; kingdom Viridiplantae; phylum Streptophyta; class Pinopsida; order Cupressales; family Cupressaceae; genus Cupressus; species Cupressus sempervirens. The sequence continues at coordinate 251,872,786 of CM053784.1, read as the reverse complement.
GTCTGATCATACCAAAATATGTTAAACACTCTCAATATGCTAGATGGCTTGATGGAAAATTTAGCATATGTAAGAATATGTTTCTAATTGGTACTATACTTTTAGTTGTTGACTTTGCAAAGAACTACACACTTCCACTGCAAGATGAGGTACAACAACAATATTACAATTCAGTGCAAGTAATAATTTATGTTCATATTATGTATAGGCATGCACCTAATAGTACAGAGGAGGATCAAAAAATATTGAGAGAGTACCATTTCTATATGAGTGATAATAAACTTCATTCATCTATGTTTGTCCAATATTGTTCCAAGGTCTTTTATGATAATTCAAAAGAGAGACAAATTCAAATGGCACAACATTAGATATGGTCAGATAATTGTACAGGACAATTCAAGAATTTTAGAATGTTCTATTGGTTGAGTAGGACACATAGGCAAACTAATATCCAACATGTGTGGAGTTTTTTTGAGGCTAGACATGGTAAAGGAGAACATTATGGTGCTGGTACTTGCATGAAGAGAGCCCTTAGTAGAGAGAAATTAAAATTTGAGAAAAAATCCAAATTCAAAAATACACATGAGATTGTGGAATGGTGTAAGAAATATTTATTCATGGGATCAAGTTAGAACTCTACAATAAGATGTTCCTTTTTCCTAGTTGAAGACAAGAATATATTTTCAAGATATGACTGTGACACAATTAGTGGGTCAGCTAAATGACACTCATTTAGGAGTTTAGATTCTAACACTTGGACTATATGGACTAGGGAGCTTGCTTGTTTTTGTTAGTTTTTTCTTGCATGTGAATGGGAAGAACGCAAAAATACATAATGGGTTGAAGATTGGAAACAAAAATCATTAACACCTATTGACACACATTTTTAGGATGACATAGTAAATGAAGGCCAAAATGTTACTTTTGCATTGGAAAACTATGGTCGTATTTTAGACCTCATACAACCTGGTATGCACAATTTAATTAAATTTTGTTGTGATTATGCTTCAATTTATATTATTTATTTATGTACCTATCATTAATATAATTTAAACATGTCATTCATATAATTTAATTACATCCCATTCATTTATTATTTATATATGTACACATGTGATTAAAGTGTTTATGTACTTTATCTTATCTTGTAGGACATGTTTATGTTGTTATTGCACCTAATGATAATGATGAAAAAACTAAGTATTAGCTAGCTAGATGAGTGAAACCTAAGGAAAAATTGATATGTCATCAAGTAGATGATGATGGTTTTGAGTATCCAATTGGGTCTATCATTGTAGCTCGCACCTAGCTATGTACATACCTAACAAGAAGAAATGGTTTACTAGAATTTGAAGACTACCAATCCAAAAAAAAGATTTTACACTATTCTTTTTTGGTTGTGGCAATGAATATCAAATTAGAAAGATACAAAGGGAGACCTGCCAATAAGGTATTATGGACAATTTCAATGGATGAGCACGAGACAATCATAGATGGATTGCAAAAGAGAGAGGATGTAGATGGTATAGTGTGATGACTACATTTAAATCAAAGACATGTAAGTTTTTTCTTTATTGTGATACTTTTATATATGTACTTATATAATTAAATTAAATGTATGTATGCATTTTCAATAGAAAATTAGAGAACTTATATATACTTCTTTTTTAGGTCTCGATTATAGTTTATGCAAATTTAAATGTTTAAGGTGGATCAAACATCAACATCTTGTGCAATTACATATAGTGAGACATAAAATACACATTTTTACATAATTCAAATAGCTCATATTAATTTATGCTTTTATTAACACATGTTTTTGTTCTACAATTTTATTTTGTAGGACCTCATTTGAAGAAATGTTTTGAACCAATTTTATATTTTGAGTTCACTTCTATTTATTTCATTCACATTGTCTTGCATATATTATGAAACACATTGTAAGCATTTAAAAAGAGGAGTTCACTTCTATTTGAAAGTTAAAGGTGTGCACTTGATATTAAAAATTAATTGTCAATTCAAGTAATGGCCTCCTATTTTTTCCATTACGTTTACATTCAAAAATTTTTGAATTAATATTTCTATATAAAAAATTAAAATTATTAAAATTATTGTTCATGTACCATATACTTACAACATGTGTCATAACATGACTAAAAGATGTCACAATAAAGAAAATGGTTCATACTTACAACATGATACCATAATAATCTATACTGCATACACTAGCATGATAAGAAGTAGTAAAAATATAGTACATGCTCTAACATGTCATAACATGATCCATGAAGTCAAAAAATACATATAATACAGTTAATTATCCGAATACAAAGTGTATCAAAATAAACAATATGTGTCATAAAGACATAATCTAAAGGTTCCAAAAAACCTAATATATCTAATCTATAGTCCTCTTTATTCCACATGAAGAGGACTCAGATGGATCATCTTGTCTAACATGAGGTCTCTCATCATGTGGGACACCCTATGGGGCATCATCTAAAACATCCCGAGAAGACAATATATACATGCTTAATTGAAATGGGTTTCAAAATATAGCTTGCAAACAAATTAAATATTTAGTACATAATAAGAATAATACCACATGAGATGGGTGTCCCTTTCTAATAGGAGGAGGTGCACTGTGAAAGCTACCAAATGTGGCAATGGTGAGGTCCTGTAATTTGCAATACATAAATTTTTAAAATTTGATAAAGATAATAATGAACTATGTATGTAAATAAAACACAATATTGACCTCAAAGGATGATGTCTATACCTCCATCTAGCTTAGTCTTGTAGTCTCAGCAACACTCATGGTGACATAGTCCTAAAATTATGGATACATAAACCTTGAGTCAAAATTATATATACATAAATTACAATGTACATAAATTAAAAAGTACATAATTTACACTACATTTTTTTGAAACAAAAGCATATGTATCATACGTGAGTAGTAGCTAGTGTCAAAGAGGTGTCTAGAAATATGCTACCATGATGATCATTGCCATGTCTCAAATGGTCAAAAGATAGAGTCAAAAATAAACTATACTAAGGCTTATATGGATAAGTACAATCCATCTCCTATTCATAAAACTAAAATACTTAAAATTGTACATGAGTCAAAGTTGAAGATAAGTTGATAACAATGTGTGCATAAAAATAGTACAAATGACTTGTCTTCAAAAGTTTATACTATAGGTATTTGAGGTCGCACCTTAGCGGTCGATGGATCAAGACCTGTACAAACATTGAAATGTGTAATAGATGACAATCCCTACAAAATCAGATAAAAATAACATATGAGCACATGTTATTAAATTCAAGTTCGAATGTACATTATTATAGTGTAATTCAAAGTGCATATTATATAAGGGATGCCAAAGTCTATAGGTCTCGAAAAAAGACTATACTAACTCCTAGGAGGAACAGTATCATTCATCCTCTATTATTTGAAAATCAACATACATTAATATGGTTAATACAATTATGCATATATGTAGCAAGTAAATAATTATGTACTTAATAAATTTTAATTAAATTTTTACCTATTGCTCCTGATTGTATCCCTCTCCATGCAAAAGGTCAACAAATGATAACACATCAATATCATCACTACCATCACCATGAGTAGCGTAAGTTTCATCATCAAAATCAATGTCCTTAGCATCATGGCCATCATGTGTTGCATCAACATTGCTCTTGGGCCTTTGTATATACCCCCACAACTGGTACAAATGTGTCTAAGTGGATGAATATATGTCGCCTGCGTCCACTTCTCTACCAAATTTCCCAAAAGGGCACTCAGAGAAGTAAGAGCATATGATACTGCTTGATGATGGTGAGGTATTGGGACAAATTGTGTAGGAAGAGGTACAAGATGTTAGAGTAATTATTTGTTCTAACTTATTAATTAAATCACTTTGATTTAATTAATTAAGTTGCCTATTACTCTAGTTTTCTTAAGCTATCTTGTTGGTGCATATAATTAATATTCTATTAATTATATTGTGCAACCCTAGCTTTTTTAGGCTTTAGTTTCCCTTTTCGGGTTTCATGATTCCTTTATAAGGATTCACCTCTTTGTATTTTATTGATTCACTTATTGGATTATATGAGATATTGCTCTTTGCATGTCCATAAGATGGATCTGGCTTTTTGGCCTCCTTGATTTTTCCTTGCCTCTGTTCTTTGCTTCATCCATGTGACAGGTTTATGCATGCAAGTGTTCTTGGGAGATTAGTTTTTCACCTAATCTAACATGGTATCAGAGCATGTTTAAAAAAATAATTTTTTGCATTTTCAGAGGCCCTGGAGGTTTTTTCTTCGTAACTTAAGCATACGGATGTAGTTTTTCAATTTAAAAAATGTGCCGAAAAGCTGGTTCCAAGACGAAGATGTTGGTATAGGTGTTTTTGGATTTTGATGCAGTTTGGTTGCCTATTTTGGTAGTCAAAGCCGGATATTCTATTTTGCACTCTGGGAGGCGTATCTTGAGCTTCCGATCTCTAATTTTGGACTTCTTTATATCGCTGGAAAGCTCTTTCTGTGCTCTTTCTAGTGATGCTGGTTGTTGTTCCAGATTCTATTCCAGGCACATCCTATTCAATCTTTTTCTTTTTAGCATTCTGGTGGATATCCTGTTTGTTTTAGGTCTGGGGATCGATTTTGTTGCTTCAGTTGCTTCATTTTGGGCTCTACCTTCTGTTGTTTCAGCCTTATGTTTTTTCTTATCATTGTTGATATTCATTGTAAGAATCTTTATGCAACACACTGAGATAAAGTGCCACTCTTGCGTTTCAGGATCCTTTTCATCATTGTGATTCGTTGTACTTGCACTATTATATAAAGTGCCATGGGGGGGATAGTTGTTTGCCACTTATAGGCCCTCTTTCTCTAATTCCTCATGCAGTGTCGATGACACGAGCCTTTATTTGTGTTTGTACCTCACTCTCGATGTGTTTGGCTCTTGTGTTGTAGGAGATTTTTGGCCCATCTTTTCAGCTGCCTGTCACCTCACCTGCCTTAAGGAGAGGTTATATTGTTGTTCTATGCTTCTTTGGTTGATGGTTCATGCCTTCTATTTCCATGGAGGTTCCTTTGGTTGATGGTTCGTGCTTTCTATTTCCATGGAGGTTCTACAGATCAACATTTTGACAGAGTTTTGTGGTTCTTCATGCTTCAATGATTCTCTTCTGATCTCTTTGTTCCTTCTTCTGGAACATTCTTTGCTATCTCTTTTTGGAGTAGGGTTTTTCCCATGTGGTTTTCTCTATTTCTCCTCTTTATAGAGATTTTTTTGTGATTGGGTACCTGATCTGGCCTTGTTGCCAGGACCCAATTCTTTTTCATAGCTATGCTAGGTTAGCTTCCTCCCAAGCTTCGCTTAAGGGGGGGTGTTAGAGTAATTATTTGTTCTAACTTATTAATTAAATCACTTTGATTTAATTAATTAAGTTGCCTATTACTCTAGTTTTCTTAAGCTATCTTGTAGGTGCATATAATTAATATTCTATTAATTATATTGTGCAACCCTAGCTTTTTTAGGCTTTAGTTTCCCTTTTCGGGTTTCATGATTCCTTTATAAGGATTCACCTCTTTGTATTTTATTGATTCACTTATTGGATTATATGAGATATTGCTCTTTGCATGTCCATAAGATGGATCTGACTTTTTGGCCTCCTTGATTTTTCCTTGCCTCTGTTCTTTGCTTCATCCATGTGACAGGTTTATGCATGCAAGTGTTCTTGGGAGATTAGTTTTTCACCTAATCTAACACAAGAGGCTAAGGACATATATGATTCCTTCTATTATCACTTAGCTTTTCCATAAGCCTATCTTGAGGCATCCCTCTACCACCCCCTAAAATGATCTAATATTAAAATAATTGGGTTTCAAATCCAATTCAAACTCAGCCCAAAGCTTCTTAAGAAAATAGCTAGGCACCTCATGATTTGTGTATGGTGGATGGTCAAATACCATCCACCACTACTCCCAAAAGTGTGTTGATATATGTGGATACATGCACCATCTAATAGAAATGTGAGGTTTCTTCTCACTAATTTGAAGACCCATCTTAGGGTCTACAAAATATCTTTTAAAAGTCCTTTATTTAATTTGAGTTGATGGACCTCTCTATAGGATAGGCCATCAAAATAAAAGGTACACATGTTTTGCTTCCATAATCTAAAGCTATCGATGTCACTATCTAGATGCTTGATAGAGTGTACAATGCCTTGCATACTATCTACAAGGCAAAGTAGGTGGGGGGGCACCTCACCTAATGGTCTAAATATCACACATAAGGTCACAAAGGTTGTGCCTCATTCTCTCCCTCAGATCCTCTACAGTAGGTGTTGGAGGAGGGCTAGGTGATCATGGAGGTGGGGGTGGAGGTGGAGATGGAAATGGAGTGGGTGAAGGCAAGGGTGGCTAAGGGGGAAGAGGTAGGTCCATCAAATATAATATGCATATATATTTAAACAACATAAAAAACCACAAAATTAGTATTTAATAAAATAAATCTAAAATATCAATTATATAAATGTACATCTTAAAAACCATGTATTAATTATATAAATAAGTTTAAACACTTAAGTAAACTTTAATGTTAAGGCTAATTGAACATTACACCAAATTTAAGCCTAATCATAAAATAATACTCCAAAAAAATATTAATAAATCAACTTAAATGTAATTCTAAAAATAACTTATATTTATATTTAGGATTATGCCTTAGCATTTATGATTAAGGTTCAATACTAAAATAATTAGGTTTTGACATAAATAAGATTGTGGTTTGGGTTAGGATTTAGGGTTATCCATTTAGAATTAGGGTAGGGTAATTGGGGCACAAAATATAAGATTTAGGATTATAGAGCCTACTATTTCAAGGCTTATCATTTAAGCTTAGGCATTAGAATTTGGAATAATGGTTTAGGTTTAGATTTAGGATTAATGGATGATAATTTAAGATTATAGTTTAGCATTTAGAATTAGTGTTTTAAAATTAGGATTATAATTAAGGTTTACATTTTAGGATCACGTGCTAGGTTTAAGGATTACAATTTTTAATTAAGGTTAGGATTAAGATTACTTTCCATTATGGTTAATTGTTATGGTTACCTAGCTAGGGATCAAGTATTAGGTTTAAGATTTGAAGTTACAATTAGAATTAGGGTTTAACATTTAGGATTAAGTTTATCATTTAAGAAATGGGTTAGGATACTTGTATTAGGGTTTCAAATTAATGATTAGGGTTAGGTTTCTCACATTTTAATTATATAATGTTTACATTTTGGGATCACGTGCTAGGTTTAAAGATTAAGATTTTAAATTATGGTTAAGATTGGGTAATTTAGTGTATTTTAATTTAGATTTTAGCATTTAGGGCAATTATTGAGCAATTAGGGTCTACCATTTCTAATCATGGTTTGGCATTTAGAATTGGGACTAGGGTAAAGATTATGGTATGGATTTACACCATTAAATTATAAAAATGATTAGGATTATGGTATGTATTTTCTAGGAAATTTAATATGAGTGTTTAACATTTATATTTAAATATTTAGGATTATGCTTTAGCATTTACAATTAAGGCTAAATATTAAAACAATTAGGATTTAACATAAATAAGATTTTGGTTTGGGTTAGGATTTAGTGTTATCCATTTAGAATTAGGATAGAGTAATTAACATTATGATTGGGGCACAAAATATAAGATTTAGGATTACAACTACTATTTCAAGGCTTGTCATTTAAGATTAGGGATTAGAATTTAGAAATATGTTTTAGGTTAAGATTTAGGATTTATGGATGATAATTTAAGATTATAGTTTAGCACTTAGAATAAGTGTTTAAAAATTAGAATTAAAATTAGGGTTTCTATTTTAGGATCACATGCGAGCTTTAAGGATTGTGATTTTTAATTATGGTTAAGATTTAGATAATTTAGTGTTTAGTATTTTAGATTTTAGCATTTAGGGAAATTATTGAGAAATTAGGGTCCACCATTTATAATCATGGTTTCACATTTAGAATTAGGGCTAGGGTATAGATTATAGTATAGGTTTACATCATTAAATTAGAAATATGATTAAGATTATGGTATGTATTTTCTAGGAAATTTAATATGTGTTTAACATTTATATTTATATAAATAAGATTGTGGTTCGGGTTAGGATTTAAAGAACTATACATTTAGAATCAAGGTAGAGTAATTGGGACACAAAATATAAGATTTAAGATTATGGAGCCTACTATTTCAAGGCTTATCATTTAAGATTAGGCATTAGAATTAAGATTTATGGTTTAGGTTTACATTTAGGATTAATGGATGATAATTTAAGATTATTGTTTAGCACTTAGAGTTACTTTTTAAAAATTAGGATTAGAATTAGGGTTTACATTTTAGGATCATGTGCTAGGTTTAAGGATTACAATTTTTAATTATGGTTAGGATTAAGATTATTTTTCCACTATGGTTACTTCGTTAGGGATCAAGTGTTAGGTTTAAGATTTGAAGTTACAATTAGAATTAGGGTTTAACATTTAGGATTAAGTTTATCATTTAGGAAATGGGTTAGGATACTTGTATTAGGGTTTCAAATTAATTATTAGGGTTAGGTTTCTCATTTTTAATTATATAATGGTTAAAATAAATTAATTAGTGTTAGAGTTAGGCTTAGAATTATGGTGAGAGTGAGATTTTACATCAAGGTTAATACTATGTTTAGGGTTAGTGTGTAGTTTTATAAAAAAATAAATGTTCATTAAATTATTGAAAATCTTGTTGTAAAATTTATCTAACTAAATAATGAAATGATAAATGGATATGATGACATAATTTGGAGTATGGGATTTAAAATTACATTCCATTTGGAAGGGAAACATTACTTATTGAAAATCACAAATAGAATTTAAGAGAGTCTACATTTATGTCATAATTAGGGCTAAGGTTGTGTTATGGATTTGGTTACATGATTGTTTAGGATTAGAGTTATAGTTAATGTTAGGATTAAAGAGTTGGGCTTACAATTAGAGTTACATGAATCTAGGGTTAAGAGTTAAAATTATGGTTTTAAGGTAAGGGAGCACATTAAATACTTAGTTTTATGTTTAGGGTTTAGATTAAATTATTATAAAGTTATGGTTAGGTTGAGGTTAGACTTAGGAATATAGTTAGGTTTACTTTTTTTGTTATATGGTTTACAAACTAATTTACAATTAATTACTATTTAGTTTAAATAAATTTAAAACATCAATGCAATTACATGTTTAAACAATCTAATTTACATCTATCTAATCATTCATCACTAAAACTTTTATTAAATACATCGAAACATCTAAAAAAATAATTTTTAAATGAATATCTACAAAAAATAAATTAAAATGAATAAATACAAAACTATTTAAATTAACAGATACAATAATTTAAATAGAAAACTATTAACAATGGAAATTTACAATTTTACATATTAATAACTATTAAATGTGAAAAAAAAGCATTAAATTGACAGAACTATAAAGCATAAAACTAAAAACAATGAAATAAAATACTAGAAAATAAAGTAAAATACCTAGTACACTAAAAAATAGCAATTGGGGGTTAGTAGAAATCCAAAAATGGGCTCCTATTTCTAAGCTTAAATTGGGCTCCCATTTATGATAAAAGTGGGTTTTATAGTTTTAGAAACTGTGTGTCCAATTCATTTAAAATCAGGTACCCAATTTTTAGATCACACTTCAGGTACCTAATTTTTGAATACATATCGGGCACCTAAACCATAATAGGTACCTAATTTTTTTAATTGGGTACCCATTTCTGAAGAGGTCCATTCCATGGAATTGCAACCCAACTTTGTGCATTCACCCGACCCAGTCCTAATAGGGTAATTGAAATTCTCTAACCAGGTCACATTTAACAGTGTGTATTGTAACCTTTAACAAGGTTGGTCTTTCATAGGGCATCACTTCAAAAGAGTAAGAATTAGCAGCATGTTATTGGTGGTTTTTCCCAAATTGGGTTTCCATATAAAATTATTGTGTCAAATGTGTTAATGAATCTGTTATGTTTCATGTTTACATCTCTACAAATTTGTTTTGACCTAGGACAATAACCTACAAAGTTTAAGTATTGTATGATCTAATAGATGCATGCATAATAAGGTTTTATGGATATGGGTCTACTAAGCATTGAAAAGTTTTATTTGTACATCTAGACCTTGGATAATTGATTCACCCCTCCTCTTAGTTATTCTAAAGAATCCCAACATTAAAACTCTTGCAAGATGCAACATGGAGGCAAGAAACAAAATACCTTGACAATTTTATTTTTCTATTTAGTACAAACTTCAAATTAAATTTTATAATTACATTGCAAGAAACTAATCCAAGTTCTCATATGCAAGTTCACTAAATGTTTAAGGAAAACCATGTCCATTTACCTCCATTTGAAGCATTTTGCAAAATGTGCCACTACACAATGCCTCTAGACAACAATGTTGTCAACTGTGTCCACTGCAAAAGGCCAACTTGGATTTCACATTGTCTAAATCTGCAATGTACACTGCAAAAGCATGATGGGAAAATTGACTATTCATTGCATGGAGATCTATTGAAGGAGGCCTTTCTAGACCTTACACAAATCACATATGAAAATTACAAATAAAATTTCTCCAAAATAGTTTTCCAATTAAGGACATTCAAGATGCATGGAAATTTTACATTGTTAGTAAATAATTCAATCATTAACATTGTCAACCAGTGAGTTGTTCACACTTTTCTGAAGTCAAATATCACTATTGAACATATTTAGATAGTATGTTTATTTACCAATAGTTTCAAACTATTTATAGGCCTCTTTGAGGAAAAACACTCTACTTCCACCATTTTAGTCAATCTTTCCTTCAACACATTTGAAGAATATAATTTTGGCTTTCTAATAATGTTATGTTTTAAAAATCTCAATGTCTAGTGGATCTACTTCTTTCTTCAATCTATTTTCTAGTGTTCTTCTATTACTTTATCAAAATTATAATATGAATCTTTCATTCCCTTCCATGGCAGCAGTACAAGCATATTTATGTTTTTGTTTTTGGTAGACATTTTAATGTTTACTTATAATTATTTACTTAAAATTAAACATTTCTAGTCAATCTTTCATTCAACAAATTAGAACAATATAATTTTGCCTTGCTAATAATGCTATTTTTTAAAAATCTCAATGTCTCATGGACCTGCTTCTTTCTTGAACCTATTTTCTAGTGTTCTTTTATCTTGTCAAAATTATAATATGAATCTTTCATTCCCTACTATGATAGCATTAGAGGAATATTTATGGTGTGGTTTTTGGTAGACATTTTAAAGTTTACTTATAATTATTTACTTAAAATTAAACCTTTCTTTACAATGCTACAAATTAGAAATTTGTTCCTTCTTTGTAAAATAGATTTTACAATGAAAAATCTCTACAATTACTAAACAAATGAAGTGTGGTGTTCAATAGAAACTATAACAATTTTGATAAGTCATCACTAACCATTGAGGTCTACTCTTTATGTAGGCATTGCCAATATATTTATCCATTCTTTACAATGCTACAGATTACGATTGTGTTACTTCTTTCTTAACATTATTTTACAATGCAAATGTTGTAGAATTACTAAATAAATGAAGTATAGTTTTAAATAGAAACTATAACCAAAAAAGTTAATAAATCAGTCCTCTATGCTCCATAGTAGAAGCATACAGGATTCCATGACTCCTCCATAAAATTTGTGAGACAAGTCTCAATGTTATCTTTTCAACTTTTACTCTCTTCCTTGGCTTATTAACCAATTGACCTTTTTCACATTGTAAAGTTTACTTATCCATGCCAAAGATTAATTTTTAAAAAACAAAATATCAATAGGAACTCCGCTATACTACAACCTTATTCATATAATGAATCACTAAATCATAATCTTAGATTTTTTAAGTTTTAAATAATAATAATTATTTTAGAAAACTTATAAGAATTTTTTTTTTTGAAATCATGGTAGAAAAAAAAATTAATTAAAGAATGGGTACACACTAACTGTTGATTTTTTCACAAATTGATATTGTGAAAAAAAATACAAAGACATTTAGAGAAATAAAAATGCATGCCACAAAGACATTTAGAGAAATAAAATTGCAAGCCACAAATACATTTAGAGAAATAAAAATGCATGCCTCTTAGTTTATAATTAGTGGCTAAATGATGTAGTATACCAATTTCTAAAAAAGAAGTTAGTATTAAATAAATTCTAGGTAATGCATTTTATGGTAACAATTTGTCAATTAACAAAAATGAGTGATAGTAAATTAAGATTTGAGTAATTCTTGTTTGGAATTGATAGTTAAAATTTTATAATTTGATTTTTACACCAGTATTTATCAACATGCTTTCTATTAATATAATCTAAAATCATTTTTCTATTTTCAATGAATAAACTAATATTTATTAAATTATTTTTGGCTTATATGATTTAATAATTTTTATTGGAGTGATATAAAAACTTGAGCATATAAGAAGTTCTCACTTAGTTCTCTCAAAGGTATTTCTTTTATATTACATAATTTTTATATTGTACTATTTATTATAATCTTATAAATCAATAAAATTTATTAAAAAACATTTTAAAAATTAAGGTAAAATAGAATATGTTTTCTTAATATGTTTCATAAATTAAAACAATTACAATAGGAATTTGAAATTTTGCACCATAAATGTCATACTTAAGTCAAATAATATTTTTATAGGCATAATTGCTATCATATACTTTACATATACAAAAAATAAATTGACCATATCATTTTTCTTAGTCGTCCTCATTGTTAAAGTTTATGAAGCAAACATGACAAATAAATCTTTGAGAAAATAACATAATTGCACCATGACCTAAGTGGCTATTTGGTTGATGGAATTAGGTGATGCTAGAATTGAACAAATCTAGAATGTCAAATTAGGATTCCACTTTTTAGAATATGGTTCGAGTCATTTTGTTCACTTTAAATTCATAACAAAAGATACTTTCCCCACATTTGATTGCATATTTCTAAAATTGAAATACCACTTGAATATACATATTTTAGATTTTTAACATGAATAAAATGTGATTTAAATAGAGACTAATTTGCACGGAAGATCTTAAAGAAATCTCTATAAATGTTTTAATTGAAAATCACTTGATCAATTTATAAATATAAAAGAAAACAAAATATTTATCATTTTTAGAGTTTACTTTACAAAGATGTTTGTTTTAGTATAAATCAAGGATTATTACATCTAAAAATAATTGTAAATAATGGTCATGTTTTGTTTTGATTTGAATACATTCTCATCTAAAAGTTATTAATTTTAAAACAAGTTCTAAATGGATTATCTATGACTTGGCTTGAATATGTAAACAAGGGTTGAATGTATAGAAGTCTTAGAAATCCAATTTAACAAAGAGTGGCATTATTTTGGTGAGTAGATCTATACATCATTAAAGTTGATCAATTTTGTTAAAGAGGTTAAAACTAAGGATTGATTAAGAAAGAAATATGGAGTGATAAAATAAACAATGCCTATTTAGAATCAATTGTTACATATTCTCAAGTGAACAATTCAAATGTGCATGTGTTAGTGGACTAGTATTTAATAGAAATTTTTTTTATTCATTTCAACTAATTTGGATATTCAACAAGAAAATGTTTCAAAAATCTAAACTACAAAACAACTGGGTAAGGCGACAATCTTCAAAATTTGTTAAAAATGAAAACCAAAAAGATGAAATAGTAAGATGAATTTGTTAAAAAATAGATTTTATTTGATCTCCCAATGCTCATTTCATAGAATTGGAATTAGTATTGGAATCTTTGCAATTCCATCAATTGAGGTGGAAGATTGAATTCCAGCATTTGAGGGTAAGTCATACAAAATCTAAATTCTAATTCTGATTTGGTGCACCTAAAATGTGGATAAGCAATTTTAAGAATTTGATAACGTCAATTCTTGTCCAATTCCAGCAATCAAAGAGGACTTAAGGGCTCGTTTGGCTACTAGAATATGATTTGAAAATTGCCATTTGAAATCTTGGATTTGAGATTCAAGAACTTGAAATCCAGATTATGTTTTGGCAATTTGATTTGGGACCATTTGGTACATCAAGAATTTATAATGTCAAAATACATTTTCTCCATTTGTTTGCACATTTCTAGAATCAGAATATCACTAAAATAAGCATATTTTAAATTTTAGAGATTCCAAATCTAAGATGAAAACAAAGAAGATTTCTATGTTAAATAGAGGTTCTTTGCTCGATCATGAGCATTTGCTAATTAACTATGATAATCATAGTAACTTCTAGAATCGAACACTTCATTTCTATTTTGTTAACTATTTTTCTCATCTAAACATCAAGATTATGTGCAAAAGCTAGAAAATGATGAAAATATGAACATGCCTAAACATAGACAAGTTCCTCTAATGAGTCCACATGATTATGTAGAAAACTTAGCAAATGGTGAAGTGGGTGCCATAGTGGATGAGAACCTCTGTAGATTGAGGATACTTGGACACCAGAGGGTTTGGATTTGTAATAAACTCTTTCCATATCTCACTTTGTTCTGTTTTTTACTTCTATTTAGATAAATTCCCACTTTTTATATCTTAATTTACTCTATGATTTTTTTTACTCAAAGTACATATAGATTCCCATGTCTATTATAGTTTTTGAGGAAACGGTCACCATTTTTATCAGGCATAATTAAAGCAGTGTTATGGGTATTGGATCATCATTTTAGTGTACCAAGCATTCACAACAAATGGTTTTGGGAAACAATGTCATGTCCAAATATGGAGACAAGGCTTTAATTGAAAAAAAAAATCCCATCACATCAGCTAATTTATGGATTCTTCTTTGTTCTCACCACATCCATCTATGCTCTCACTACATGGATTCATATTGGTCAAAAGTTGCATCAAAGTCAACAATATTTGAGGGAAATAGCCCATAGGAAAGATTTTACTATGCATGTAGTGACCATGTTCATTAGAAAATGCTAATGGCCTATAACTTCATAAGATCTTCAAATACAACTTACCATTTAAATGAGAAAAATATGACATTCCAATTGGTCATTGTCATTTCCATCACTACAAACGTCCTCTATATCCTTGGTAGATCTCCAATGCTAACTTTTGTCAAATTGGAATTGAAATGAGAACTAGAGTAATCCCACCTGTTTAGATGGAATATCAAATCATAATTTTGGGGGTTAAAATATACCAAATTCTATTTTTTCCCAATTCTAATTCCAATTTTGTATATCCAAATAGTGGATTATAAATTTTTAAGAATTGCATTCTAATTCTAGTAACTAAATAGGCCCTAAGAGTTGTGTGTGAAGATCCTAGGGATGAGTTGGTAGATAGGGAACAATAATTGACATTGGTAAAATAAAGTGGCAACAAATGATACTTTTAATAATTACTCTATAATGTCAAATGATCTATATATAATTATATAGAAAACTAAAGAATATATATTTAATATATATAATACTATTGGTATAACCCTTGTACCCTTCAAAGGTGCAAGTACTTTTATCATAATACATGAGATTAGAGACTAAAATATATAAAACATATCAAATTTAGTTGTGAGGATTTACAATTGCCCTTTGAATCATAGAAGTGGTTTTGTAAGGTTAGCTATAGGGTCAATGAGGAGGTTGTTGATGGGGTTCAATTCACTGGATAGGTTATGGATATTGAGTTAGTAAAGGGGTTAGAAACAGGAGTGATGAAAGGATTAGTGGTCATCATTATTTTGATAGAGTGACTTGTTTTTATGGTAGGAGGAGTTTTTTTAGTGCTTGCAGGGCTAACATTCACAACTTTAATTTACTTATGAAGAGAAACATATATGATGCCTTAAAATCCTGGATTTTCTTATGGAGGTCTAATCTTTTGACTTAATAGTTCATGATTTGACGAATTTATTTTTTGATGGGATACATGTTGGTTTGAAAGCATGATGGAGATTTAAATGTTAGGTAGCTTGGGAATATTAGGTTTTTAAAACTTTTAGTTTGATTAGTTTATATGGAAATCAAAATAAAGCTAAGTAGTTGGGTCCAATAGATATTATATGCACCTGTTTTGAGGGTTGATGTGGTTTAAGAGAATGTTTGCATTTGATTAGGATTAATGGGTTTAGTGGATGTACTTTGACCTTGATTTTGATGTGGACAAGTTTGACCACATATGGAGAAAGGATCTTGATGTTTATTTTATGACATATAGGTAGGATTACCTTAATTTCATGTTCTCAATCAATAGGCTCTTAAATGTATCTCTTCAACTTCAAGTATTGGGAAGCAAAAAATGTATATATTTTATTTTATGGGATTTATAGATCTTTGATTTTGTCAATAGCACGAGATGACATATTGTGAAAATGGGTATGGCAAGGGTTTTTTACATGAGCTAGGGGTACTCATTCTTATGGGGTGGTAATATAACTTGTCCAATTCATGTTTTTACTCCTTATTAGTAGTTTGTGTATAACATCCTTCATAGCTTTTTTGGGTTGGCATGATCAATTAGTTTGACTAATTAGATTGCATTAGTTGATTTAGTTAGATTTATTAGATTTGGATTTGAAGGTTTATTTGGTTAAGAATTTATGTAAGGAGATTGAATTTCCATTTATTCATTTGAGACATGGAGTTTTTCAAGTATATCTTAGTTTTGGCCTTCGTTTAAGCATAAAGAATAGTTTTGTTGTAAAATATTTATTTCTTGATGGTGTCAATGCATATGTCATTTGGACTATCTGATTCATTGATTAAGGGATTAGAACTAATGGGGATAGATGGACTAGAACAAGGATCAACATAGATGGGTGGAGGATTTATGGTGTAGAGTTCATTGGGATGGATGCAGGTTTTAATGGAATAGAACTATCATGAATAAGTGGATTTGGATTAGGAGCAATATAAAAGGATATAGAATATGCTATTTTGGTATTTTTAAGGATTGATGGAGTGTTAGACAAAAAATAATTATATAGTTAGGTGGACAGTTTAATGGTTTAGTATTTATAGGGTTTAATTTAGGACTTGATAATTTGGGATTTTTATTGGTTAACAAACAACCTAACATATGAAGAAGTATATGTTTAGGTGTATAGCTTATATATCGATATTTATATTATTTAATCAAAATTAATGGTTTGGAATCTTTATGGGTTAATATCAAGCTTATTAATGGATGAAATAGATATATATTTTAGTGGATGGTTCGAAAATTTGATAATTAAAAGGTTTCCCCTCCCTAGATGTTCAAGGTTATATAGTTTGAGTGAATCTTGGCTAAAATACTTATAAGGTAGCCCATTGTTGATGCCTAGGAGGCTCACGACTAACTATGGACATTTGATATAGAGACACACACACATACACACACATGTATACACATACCTGTATGTATATGTATATGTATATGTGTGTGTATATATACATATGTGTGTGTATATATGTGTGTGTGTGTGTATCTATATAGGTGTATATATATTTCTACATATATGTATATGTATGTATGTGTGTGTGTGAGTTCTCATGAATCTTTTATATAACTTGTCCCATAACTATGATTATTCAACTACTCTTTTGACTTCCATTCACATCATATCCTTCCATCCAAATAGTCAAAAAAAAATCTATTGATGCATCCTATAACATTCCTCATTTACAAACCATAGATAATTCAATCTTATCATTCATCTTTCTAGCCCTTCTCATATTCATATCCATCCATCCATCCATCCATGAACATGTCTCGACATCATTTTAATTAATGACTTTCCTATACTTCCTCTATTTTTTCCTTCATGTCCAACAATACCCTTTTTTCTACATCTAACTTGAATAGATTACTAGGAGAAGTTACTAATTATAAAGGAGACCAACAATGATAATGGTGACTCTACTATTTACAATAGCCAATAATCACTTGGATTATTTTTCTTGGTGTGAAGATTTATCATCTCCTCCACTTGCATTATGATGTGTGTTCAAGTTAAAAGAAATAAGAAAAGTGGTGGGCATTGTTTGTTATATTTTTGTATCATTTTATGTAATACTTGATACTCTATTGGTGGTTTAAGATGAATGCCTAGTCCATTCTCAAAGCCCAAAAGATATTGCTCATTGTTTGCTTTAAACCATTGATAAGGATGAATTGGGTGATTGGGGTTGCAATTTTATGTTGGGAGATTCAAGATTTTTAGGATATTGAGTACCATTGGCTTTTCTTAATGGGACACTATACAAATCAAGGAAAATCCTTATGAAATTGTGCTATTGGATATCTAGTTGTGGTGTGGATTTAGTACTAAAGTCTAGAGGTTTTGTGATCTACACTTCACTTTTAAAATATGTAGTTTTTTATTAGGCTGAAGCAATAGTTTTTTACAATAGCTCTGGTACATATTGTAATCATCTTTATTTTAGCAAGGGAGTTTTAGGTCTATCACCTTTTTCCCAAAAAAATTACTATAATATATTAGTTAATATTCCAGGTAAAGTAGACAATGTTCGCTGCCAAAAATATGCTCAATACAGTAATAGCATATATAACCACTTGTAATTTTTAACTAAAATTTGTGGTCCTACATAGTACACTTTATTCCATTTTCCCTGAAATCATTTTTTTAAATGTATCCTTGTGTAAACTAAATCGATGTGGTTGGAGAGTAGCTCCCACTTTCTAGTTCTAGGGCTTTCACAACGCAGGTTTGTTTTATTAAAATGTTTGAGAGATATTGATGTACTTGCATTTTTTTGTATATGGTTCGAATACAATAGAAACCTATAGGAACACTTCCTTATTGTACTTTAAGAGACTCAAGACAAAGCTAACCTCCATTGGACCTCCTTGTTCAAATCTAATAGTTTCATTAATTATCTAACCTAGTATTCTAAATACCTAATCATTAAATAAATAATGTCATTCTTTGAACTTATATATTCTTGTTAGCTTTTATTTAATTTTAAATCTATTTTTAAAAGAAAAAAATTTAATATAATAATAGTGGTATTTTTAAAGCTAAGTTCATTTTTTATCTTTTCCCCTTTTCTTGTGATTACCTTCATATATTCATACCATATGTACACATGTTCCCACACATTCATCTCATTCAACAACTCATAATTTATATATCCAATTCCTAATACTAAGATCTAACTTCCTCTCTCTTGAATCATTTGTATATGTTGGGGTAGTCTAACAAAAATTTGGATTTGACACTGCATTCAAAATTGTTACATTTAATATATAGACACTTATCCTTTCCTCACAACCATTATGAGTTGACTTGGTATTTTCATAATGATTCATTGTATCTTTGTATCTATAAATGTTCACAAAAAATTAATTCCTTATATGATCACAATAAGCTTAGTGATTTGTATTTACAATCAACATCATTAGGAATATTTTTTTGGAACATTGAAGAAATAATACTATATATCCTATGTGATTGTTTACGATTTCTTATGTTAGTCACAACTATAATATCAATCTAACAAGAAGGGAAACTCTAGAAGATCTTCACCTTGGAAATCTAGTGGCTCAATTAAGGTATTTCTAAATAATGCTAGTCTTTAATCTTTAGCAAATAAAAAAATCTCAAATTGAACTTTTACAAATAGTATTGAACATGTGTACTAGAAAATTAATCTGAAGCCACAAAATTAATCTACTCAAACTAAACCAAATAATATAAGTTCACAATAAGGAAAATTGAGACTAGATGAAAATATCAAACTTGTGTCATGCAACATCGATTTGAAGTATAGAATTTGTATTGGTTAGATGATAGGGAGGTAACCTCTGGTTGATCTTTCATACTTTTTATACTCTAATGTCAGCCCCTTGTCTCTCTTGGCTTCTATCTATATACTTTAAAAACATCAATCTAAAGCCCCATTATTAACTCACTAAGAGCTCTAAATTTGCAAAAAAGTAGCAAGACTATCTACATTTTCATTAGGTGCCTAAATTCTTTACAACTTCAAGATTAATTATTCATTGTAGTTTGAAGAGATAAATACTCCATTCCCTTACATATTTTTTTCCAAAGTAGCACTCCATATTTGTTTACCTAGGTTGACTTGCATTTAGCAAAATTAGTTAAATGACTTCAATCATCTGTAAGGAAAGACACTTTCTTTTACATCTTCAGTGAATGTGTCAATCTTACAACTCCTTAGGTTTGACCTTAAAATTCATCCCTTCATTGATTTTTAAAGGTCCTAGTTTGATAGCTTTCTTCATAGCTATGTCTTTTTTTAATATCGACTAAGATTTTATGTTTTTTGATCATTGTTCTTTCATTTTTTAATTTTCTACCTAAGATCTGTGTTTATTATTCCCTTGAATTTTTCTTGCCTTACATGCCATTTTTTATACTTCATTAGGGTTTCACATTCTAGATTTTCTATAGCATTAATTTTTTTGGATTTTCAAATTTAAAAGTAATATATAGCACCTTATCTTGTCATCTTCTCTTGTCTTGATGCAATATCTATTGCATCAGTTAATTATGATTCTAATATTCTATTGAGGAGGAATGGTTGTTTAATCCTACTCTTACATATTTTGACAATGTACATATCCATATTGAGAACCACTTAGACATCCATAAGAATGAGCATGAGGCCCATTTGGTTAAACAAAATTGATCACTCATCAAGAAAACTTAGTTTGATGCATTTACTAAAGTCAAATCTCCTCATTAAATAGTAAGCATGTTTTCTAAAATACTGGAGGTAAGTCCTTATGTCACTTGTATGTATATTACATGATCTTGGATCCTTTTGATTTGATATAATGATGTAGATTCCTCCAACCATCTCCTTCTAGATGAAATAATATTGTTCACCAATCTTATGAACAATATTATTAATCCAAGTGTAGCCTTCACTATCACTATCTCTCTTACCTGAAAACTATACCCACTCAACCATTTATTGTTCTATTGTATCTAGCTCCTTTCACATCCATTTACATCTCATCATTCCATCTAGGAAGCCACTAAGACTAATGCATCTCTTAATATGTACTATTGTATTCCTTATTACGAATAATGAGTCATACTATCTTTCCATTCATCTTGCGTTTAACCCTTCCCATAACATCGTTTGTTCATTGTTAAACATATTTATACCTCTTAATTCACAAATATACTAAACTCCCTTAGTTTTCTTAGATATGCCCTAAAATAACCTTCTTTCTACTTAAAAGTGGATAATATAAAAGAAACCAAAATGATAATAATAATAATAGAGACTGCACTACTTGAAATGACCACTACATACAAATGTTAATTAAATTGATAATCTAACTTCCTCTATACTTTTAGCATGTCTAGCAATAACCTCTTTCTACTTAAAAGTAACTAAGTATAAGAAAAAAAAAACAATAATGTTGACTTCATTAGTTACAACCGTCACTACATTTATCCCTTGTTTGTTTTTAACTTTAAAAACTTAAAAAATAATTCATACAAACAAAAGTACAAAGCAAGAGGACCATCCACCCACGAGAGAAGAAAAGGAGCAAACACTAATCATTATATTTATGCCAAAGGCATTCCCTATATGAAGATGAGGAGCTAAATTTTACATCTAACGGTGGACAATGGAGAGAGAATGAGTACCATTGAAACTATTACAAATATTGATGTTACCTTTTTTATTGTTGAACGAAGAGGAAATCCATCTATGATGTTTTGTTTAGGTGAGGCATTGAAGCCTCTTTTCATTGCATTTTCACCATCACATTGTGTCTTTTCTATAATCCCATAATGAAGAAATTGATAATATAGATTTAAGAAAAGGTGAAAAGCAGCAGGTTGCTGGTCATGGATAGAACTGAATCCACCACTTGTATGTCTATTAATGTGGTCAAGAACCATTTGGGGTCGTTAATTCCTTAAGAATCTGAAACCTCCAACTTACCAAATTTTTGTACATTTAATATTTTATGGAGCAGTACTTGTAATTAGTGAGAGCAAGGAGTTGGAAATTTAAACATCAAATGCCTGCAGGTTGTCCTCAAGCCCCACGCCCATCTACCCTGTCAGGTCATTGCAGGCATCCATGAACAGCAAGCATTTATTTTTGGTAGGTGAGATTTTTAATTTAGATGTTGAGGGGGAAAGATATGACAAAAGGAATGTTTATTTATTCATTCAATGAGATCAAGCAGATCAAAAGTTGCAGAGGAGATCAGAGTAGAAGAAGGAAGAAGAAAAGAAGTTTGTGCCTGCAGTTGCACATGTTTCCCCTGTTCTCTCTGTAAGTTATTGTTTGGATTTGTCCTGTTGAAGTAGTGATTGCTCTAGGCACCATTGTATGCAGCCATTAGAGTTGCAAGTTTAAAGTTTATTGAAGTTTGAAGTTTTACCAGTTTAGGGTTATTTTAGGGTTTTTTGGTTGAAGCCGAATGCTCCCAAATTTTGTAATAGTTAAATGAAAGATTGAATAGAAAGCAAGCATGCATACTTGAATCTGTCTTCCTCTTCTATTCATTGCATTTGACAAGTTTTTTTGAAAAATTAAAGGTTTGGCCTTTCTGGTTTTAATGGTGAAAGCATTCACATTGAATTTCTCCAAGTTATAATATTTCAATTGAAATAGAACACTTGGCAACTACTGCATTTTTGTGCCGAGCTCTTCTAGTGCCGAGCATTTCCTTTGTGAGCCGAGCTCACTCGGCATTCATTAGTGTTGAGCTTTCTCCTTTGTGTGCCAAGTTTACTCGACACCTATTGCTTGTCACTCGACATCATCAAGTGTTGAGCAATCTATCAGTCGACACCTTCTTGTGCCTAGCAAGTGCCAAGCATAATTAGCACTCGGCACCTTCATGCGCTGAGCACTTTTCAAGTGCCAAGTAAATATTTTAGGTTTAGGGTTGTGAGTTGTAATTTAAGTTTATAATATTTCTCACATGGTATCAAAGCTTTGAGGCCCCACATCCACAGTGAGTTAGGGCATTTGTTTTTTTGGGATATTTAACATGGCAGGAGATGTCAGAAAGATATGGAAGTAGACACCATCCTTTAATGGATAGAATTATGATACATGGGCAAAGAAGATGAAGACTATAATGGTTGCAAATGATTTGTGGGAGTTTGTAGTTAATGGGTTCAATGATATGACAAACCCAACTCAGTATGTTGCTCTCACAAATGTACATAAGACTCATTTGAAAGAGTCAAGGAGGAAAGATACAAAAGCATTAAGTTTGATTGAAGCAGCAAATTATGCAAAAGAAGCTTGGGATATCCTTGAGACAAACTTCAAGGGGACTGATAAAGTCTGCACAGTAAAGCTACAGAATATAAGGAGGGAATTTGAGAACCTTCAAATGAAGGAAAATGAATCAGTTGCAGACTTCAGTTCAAGGACCTCAAATGTAATTAATCAACTGAAGTCAAATGGAGAAGACTATAAAGAGCAGAGGATAGTGGAGAAGATATTGAGGAGTTTATCTCATAAATATGACAAATTGGTCATGACCATAGAAGAGGCAAAAGACCTCACTATTTTGACAATGGATGAGTTGATGGGTACACTTCAAACCCATGAGCATAGGATCAATAGATCTACTTCTTCATCTTCCCAAGAGAAAGCATTCAAGGCTTAGTCAAATCCAAGAGGAAGGGGGAGAGGAAGAAATGGCTTAGGAAGAAACTCCAGAGGTAGAGGATGAGGAAATGGAGGACAAAGAAATGTTGTAGCAGAAAGCTCAGGAAGAGCAGATGGAGCAAGTAGCTCACAAAATACTTCAAGAGGAGGTAAGAAAAACTACAACTCAAATAAGAGTAATGTAGAATGCTACTACTGTCATAAATATGGGTATTATGCAAGTGAATGTTGGAAGAAGTAAATTGATTAGTCAAGACAAGCAAATGTGGCTGATGTTAACATGGGAAGTGGAAATAATGCCATTGCCTTCATCATGTGTAATGTTGGTGAAGAAGGAAGCCCTGAGGTTTGGTACCTCGACAATGGATGTAGCAACCACATGAGTGGCAATGAAACCTTGTTTTCATTCATTGACAAAAGTTTCAAATCAAAAATTAAGATGGGTAACAATGGAACCCTACCAGTTGTGGGCAAAGGATCTATTATGGTCCGCACCAAGAAAGGTGAGAAGAAAGAAATACAAAATGTGTATTTCGCCCCTGGTATGAAGCACAATTTGATGAGCATTGGTTAGCTCATTCAAAATGGATTCAAAGTGCTGATGGAGAATGACACGTGTGTCATTCATGAAAAGGATGGGAGCAAAAATTTACTTGCAGCAGTTCAAATTACAAAGAACAGAATGTTTCCCTTGAAGATAGAGACATGTTTCTCATCTCAAGTTGGTGCTGCACCTCCCACACAATCAGCTCTAAGGAGTGTGATTGAAGACCACTCATGGCTATGGTACCTCAGGTATGGTCATCTTGGCTATGCTGGTTTAAATTTATTGTCAAATAAAAGAATGGTAGTGCATTTGCCATGTATAGGAAATTCATGTGACAAGTGTGAGGCTTGTATTTTGGATAAGCAACATAGGCTTCCCTTTAATTCTAGAAATTCTAGGAGGGCTAGATATCCATTAGAGTTAGTGCATACTAACTTAGTCGATCTTATGCAAGTTACTTCCATTGGGGGGAGTACTTATTTCATGACATTCATTGATGATTTCAGTCGTAGGACATGGGTGTATTTCTTAAAAAATAAATCTGAAGCATTTGATAAATTTGTAGAATTTAAAGCCTAGGCTGAAAGAGAATGTGGACACCATATCAAAGTCCTAAGATCAAATAGAGGAGGGGAGTATACCTCCAATTCTTTTGTAAATTTTTGCAAGAAACATGGTATAAAGAAAGAGCTCACAGCTAGCTATACACCACAGTAGAATGGAGTGGCTGAAAGAAAGAATAAAACCATTGTCGAAATTACAAGGAGCATGATGAAAGAGAAAAGTCTCCCAACTAAATTTTGGGGAGAGGCTGTGGCAACAGCAGTTTATCTAATTAATAGGTGTCCTACAAAGGCAGTTCGTGATAAAATTCCAATGGAAGCATGGTCATGAGGAAGATGGACAGTTGAACACCTAAGGGTGTTTGGATGTGTTGCATATGCACATGTGCCTAAAGAAAAAAGGCAAAAATTGGATGAAAAAGGTGTGAAGTGCATCTTCACAAGGTACAACTCAAAATCAAAGGCATACAGATTGTATGACCCATTGAAAAATAAAATGACTCTTTCAAGAGATGTGGAATTTCTTGAAAATCAGTCTTGGTATGGTCAAACTGATGAGTCACCAAGCACTTCAAGTAAAGTGTCAATTATGAGTGAAGAAGACATTGATGAACAACAAGAAGAAGGAGCAAATAGAAGAAAAGGTAAACAGATTCAGACATTTCCAAGCCTCTCTAGGCATGACCGAGTGTCAGTGTCAAGTACCGGTGAAGACTGAGTTAGTCGGCAATGCAACAACAGTGAAGATTCTGATCCCACACTCTCCTCCCTGTTACCAAGAAAGACCAAGAGTCTTAGGGAGATATACCAAGATGAAAGGTATGAAGATTATGATGAGAGTATTAATTTTGCATTATTTTCTCATAGTGATCCAGTATATTTTGAGGAAGCTATTAAGGAGAAGAAATGGTGTAATGCCATGGATGAGGAAATAGATGCTATAGAAAGAAATGAGACATGGGAGCTAACTGAATTGCCTCCAAAGAAGAATGTGATTGGAGTGAAATGGGTCTACAAGACCAAATGCAATGCTAAAGGCAAGATTGATAGGCATAAGGCAAGGCTGGTAGTCAAGGGCTACAAACAACAGTACGAAAGAGACTATGATGAGACATATGCCCCTGTTGCAAGAATGGAAACCGTACATGCTGTCATAGAAATTGTAGCTCAACACAAGTGGAAGGTATTCCAAATGGATGTGAAGTCTACCTTCCTAAATGGTGTATTGAAAGAAGTATATGTGGAGCAGCCACGTGGTTATGAAGTTGCAGGTGAAGAGAACAAAGTATATAAATTGAAGAGAGCTCTTTATGGGCTCAAGCAAGCTCCACGAGCGTGGTACAATAGGATTGACTCATATTTGATGAGCAATGGCTTTAACAAAAGCAATGGTGAGCCCACTCTTTAAATCAAGGCAACAAATGGTAATGTATTGATTGTTGTCTTGTATGTAGATGACTTAATTTTTATTGGAAATGATAAGACTCTAATTGGTGAGTTTAAAGAGGCCATGAAAAGTGAATTTGAAATGACAGACCTAGGTCTCTTGAAATACTTTCTAGGCAAAGAAGTAAAACAAATGCATGATGGCATTTTCATCTCTCAAGAAAAATATGCAGGGTAGATCTTGGAGAGATTCAAAATGCAAAATAGTAAGGCAGCCCCCACACCAACATCAATAGGTCTAAAATTGAGTAAAGAAGACATTAGCAAAAGAGTAGATCCAACATTATACAAGATTATGGTTGGAAGTTTAATGTATTTGACTACAACTCGGCCAGACCCAATGCATGTAGTAAGTTTGATTTCTAGATTTATGGAAACACCAAAGGATTTCCATTGGCAAGTGAGAAAAAGGATCCTAAGGTATGTGAAAGTTACCAAGGGATTTGGGATTTTGTATACTGCAAATGATCTTTTCAAGTTGGTTGGTTACACAGATAGTGATTGGACTAGAAGTATAGATGATAAGAAGAGCACTTCTGGATACATGTTTCATATGGGATTGGGTGCAATTTCATGGGCATCCAAGAAGCAACCTATTGTTGCTCAATCTATAGCAAAAGCTGAATACATAGCAGCAAATGGAATAGCATGTCAAGCAATTTGGTTAAGGAGGATCTTAACAGATTTGAGCGAAAAGCAAGAGGATGGAACCACAATATATTGTGACAACATCTCATCAATTGCATTGTCCAAGAATCCAGTCTTCCATGAGAGAAGCAAACACATAGAAATCAGATATCACTTCATCAAAGAGTTGGTGGAGAATGGGGATATCAAGATAGAATTCTACAAGTCAGAGCAGCAGCTAGTAGATATTTTCACCAAGCCATTAGGCATTGGAACTTTTGTACACTTAAGAGAGAGTCTTGGTGTAGTTGATTTGGATTAGTTGTGATCCTTGCTTGTTTAGCTCGGGACAAAGGGGGAGTGTTGGAAATTTAAATGTCAAACGCTTGCAGGTTGTCCTCGAGCCCCACGCCCATCTACCCTATCAGGTCACCACAAGCATTCATGAATGGCAGGCATTTATTTTTGGTAGGTGAGATTTTGAATTTGGATGTTGAGGGGGAAAGATATGACAAAATGAATGTTTATTTATTCATTCAATGAGATCAAGCAAATCAAAAGTTGTAGAGGAGAGTAGAGCAGAAGAAGGAAAAAGAAAAGAAGTTTGTGCCTGCAATTGCACATGTTTCCCCTGTTCTCTCTATAAGTTATTGTTTGGATTTGTCCTATTGAAGAAGTGATTGCTCCAGGCACCATTGTATGCAGCCATTAGAGTTGCAGGTTTAAAGTTTATTGAAGTTTGAAGTTTTACCAGTTTAGGGTTATTTTAGGGTTTTCTGGTTGAAGCCGAATGCTCCCAGATTTTGTAATAGTTTAATGAAAGATTGAATAGAAAGCAAGCATGCATACTTGAATCTATCTTCCTCTTCTATTCATTGCATTTGACAAGTTTGTTTGAAAAATTAAAGCTTTGGCCTTTCTGGTTTTAATGGTGAAAGAATTCACATTGAATTTCTCTAAGTTATAATATTTCAGTTGAAATAGAACACTCGACACCTACTACATTTTTGTGCCAAGCTCTTCTAGTGCTGAGCATTTCCTTTGTGAGCTGAGCTCACTCAGCATCCATTGGTGTTGAGCCTTCTCCTTTGTGTGCTGAGTTTACTCGGCACCTGTTGCCTGTCACTCGACACCTTCTTGTGTCGAGCAAGTATCGAGCATAACTGGCACTTGACACCTTCATGTGTCGAGCACTTTTCAAGTGCTGAGTAAAGATTTTGGGTTTAGGGTTGTGAGTTGTAATTTAAGTTTATAATATTTCTCACACAAGGTTCATTGGGAATGAGAAAGTTAAGTAGCGATGATAAAGAAGCCTCTATATGCCAAGTAGATGGCGCATATTCCCATATTCTATCCATTCTTGTGTTGTACTCATAGAATTGGAATTTAGAAAGACATATAATTTACATTAAATAGAAGAAGGGATATTAGAAGAAAGGCTAAATTTAAAGGATTTTTTACTCTCAGCTTTTCTGTACCCAGTTTTTAACCTACTACCAAGCAATCCAAGAGAATATGCTTACTTTCCCCTATTAAATTTATCCATGCAAGAGCACAAAAAAATCTCCATCATCAAACCTGAAGATTCACCAGTGCATAAAATTCATTTGTACATTTAAGGATACCCGTCAAGAAACAAAGGAGCCAAAGCAAGAGCATTTCTTTTGACCAAGTAAATGGAAAGCACAACTAGCAGATTAATGTGCCCTAAAGTTGTATTATCCCACTATAGTGGCTTGTGAAATTTGAAGGAATAGTTGTGCTATTTGCCACAACAGATGAAGGAAAAGCAACGCCACCAAATGTACTTTTCAGTAAGGCTAACGGATTTGGGACGGTGTGATTTTTTTCAAATTTTTTGTTGTTTCTTATTGCACACTATGTAGATCATGAAGATCAAATGCTAAATTTTCAAAAAAATTGATGATGTTTTTGATTTTTTGAAAATTGGTCAACTATAGTTTCAGGATTTATTTTCTCCACATCTTCTGTTCCATAAAATAGAGAAATTTTATTTTTAGTAAATCTTCTTTTCATGAAGTTATCCAGTTAAATGGTTTTATTTGCTATAGCGATTTTTTTAAGTGACTTGAGGGATTTGATTTTTTGCCCACAAAAGTTTATTGTTTTATACTCTATTTTATTTGATTTCATTAGAATATGTTGTTCAACTTTTCACCTTCTATTATTTTATTTAAACTATTTAAACTATTAGCAAAATCCATTTTGTGCACATTGTGTAATCATTCAATTCATTCCTCTAGGCCACATCTAATTGGGCATTTTGTCAAATAGTTTGGTGCATTGCCCATGATTTCACATAGGCTAGGGAGGAAGGACTAGGGCTAAAGGCTCACCTAGAAATCTGCTCCAACCTACAAGAGTTAACACAATGGAAAACATAGTGGAAGAACAACACCAAGGATAGAGAGAACACAAAACTTTATTGATTCATCAAAATATCTTCATACATGCCCAACTGTAAGGCCTTCTGGGTTATGGCCAATTACAAGATTACAATCTCACAGCTTCATGATCAACTTCAAGTTTACATTCCTTTATTCTAAGTCTACCTATCTACCAAAATATACCTAAAAATTGGTCCAAGACCTTCTTAAATACTTGCCAAAATGACTTATAAAAGATTCTAGAACATAGAAAGACAAAAGTTGACTCACATTATATATTAACTACCTATACCTAATTAAATGCGAGTAAAGTCAGCCCATATAGGAACCAGACATAGATAACTTGGCAAAAGAAGGTTTCATAGAAACTGGCACTCGGCATCCACATGAACTCAACGTCCAAAGAAATGATTCAACAACAACTGTGAACTAGGCAACCAAAGCAACACTCGGTAACCAAAGAAAGTCACTCAGCAAGAAAAGGAGCTTGGTAGCAACATGAATGACTCGGCGACCAAAGAAAGTCACTCGACAACCAAAGGAGCTCAGTAGCAACAAGAATGATGTGGTAACCAAAGAAAGTCACTCAGCAAGAAAAGGAGTTCGGTGGCAATAGGAATGACTCGACGACCAAAGAAAGTCACTCAGCAAGAAAAGGAGCTCAATAGCAATAGGAATGACTTGGTGACCAAAGAAAGTCACACAGCAACCAAAGAAAGTCACTCAACATTAAAAGGAGCTCAATAATAACTAAGAAAGAACAAAAGTGCAAGATTGTAAGGGAACCCAGGATGCTCCTGCATCAAACAATCGGGTTTGGAGAAAATGATTCTCCTAAATCATGCAAGTATCACAACTTGAGCTGAATCCAACTCAAATTTAGAAATCCATGTCACATCTTCAATAGGTCTATTCTTGCACTTCACCAAATATTCATAGTAATCATTTCCTCTTGTGCCCCTACCAACTCTTTGATCCAATATATGTTCAACTTCTTCAACTTACTTCTTAGGATAATCATCTGATACAACAAATTCATCCTCTAACTCATGATACTTATACAAATTAACAATATTGAATATAGCAGATATATCTATGTCATCAAGTAGCTCAACTTCATAAGCATTACCACTGTCAAACTTCTTCAAAATATTACAAGGTCCAAATTTCTTCATCTTCAGCTTACTATATGTTCCAACAGGAAATCTTCCTTTCTCCAAATGAACCATCACCTCATCACCAACTTAGAAATCATGTTGTCTTCTAGAATTATCAACATTCTCCTTATACTTCTGATTACTTTGTTCGAACCTCAACTTCACTTCCTTATGCCAGGACTCCATAAAACCAACAAATGCTTCCCCTGTAACAATTCTCTTTTCTTCACCAACAAAATCTCTCAAACCTGATACTCCTTTAGGTTGCATTCTAGTAACAATCTCAAAAGGTGTCTTCCCTGTACTCCTATTCAATGAATTATTGTATGCAAACTTAGCTTGTGCCAAAACCATTTCCCAATTACTCAATTTGTCTCCAACTAAACATCTCAGCAAATTACCCAAGCTTCTATTCACAACCTCTATTTTTCCATCTATTTGTGGATGGAATGTAGAGCTAATCTTCAACTCAGTACCCATCTTCTTCCACAAAGTCTTCCAAAAATAACTAACAAACTTACTATCTCTGTTAGAAATAATACTTCTTGGTAATCCATGCAATCTCACAATCTCTTTAAAGAAAAGTTTAGCAACATGCTTGGCACTTGATGTCTTCTTACACGATATGCAATGAGCCATCTTAGAAAATCTGTCTAGTACGACAAAAATGGAATCATACCCCTTCATTGTCTCAGGCAAACTAAGAACAAAATCCATACTGATGTCACTCCAAGGTTTCTCAAGAATAGTAATAGGTGTATACAAACTAGTATTTTGGCTCAATCCTTTTGTAATTTGACAAATTCCACAACTCTTCACAAATTTTTGAACATCCTTATACATTTGAGGCCAATAATACTTTTCTTTCAGCAAACTTAATGTCTTGTTAATTCCAAAATGACTAGCCAATCCACTACTATGCTTTTCCTTAATCAGATTCAAGCTCATAGAACTTCTAGGGATACACATCTAAATGCCTTTAAACAACATACCTTCTTGAATGAAATACTAATCATACTTACTTATGTGATCTGTCAGATTTGGTGCTTTGCACTCTCTCCAGACCTCAAAAAAACTAAGGTCAGTATCTTACAACTCTTTCATTTCAGTTAACACAGAACATATTCTACTTAATGCATCAGCAACTCTGTTAGAAACTCCACTCTTATGCTTAATAACAAATGCAAAAATCTGCAAGTACTCAATCCACTTCATATGTCTCTGATTTAATTTATGTTGACTTCCCCAATATTGTAAAGCTTTATGATTAATATACAACACAAACTCCTTAGGAATCAAACAATGTCTCCACTTCCTCAAGGCTTGAACAATAGCATAAAACTCTTGATCATACACAAAATACTTCCTTTTAGCATAATTCAACTTTCCACTAAAGCAAGCCACAGGTTTTCCTTCTTGACTCAATACAGCTCCTATCGCACTACCACTTGCATCACATTCAACTTGAAATACCTTATTGAAGTCGGGCAAAGCCAAAATAGGTAACTCAACAACTTATTGTTGCAAAGTCTCAAAACTCTTATCAACTTCATGTGTCCACTTGAGCTCATTTTTATCTCATATCATTTTCTTAGTCATAGCATTACAAACAAAATTGAAATTCCTTATAAAATTCTTGTAAAAACTAGTCAAACTATGAAATGATCTTACCTCACCCACATTCTCAAGTGTAGGCCATTCCAAAATTTCTTTAACCTTCTCAGGATCCATCTTCAATCCATCAACTAAAATCATGAATCCCAAATATACAATCTCCTCTTGCATAAAAGAACACTTTTTCAAACTAATCAACAACTTTTCCTCTTTCAACCTATGCAAGACTTGTCTAATATGCTCAAGATGTTCTTCCTTAGTCTTACTAAATATCAGAATATAATCCAAATAAACAATCACAAACTTACCCAAGAATCTCTTCAAAACTTCATTCATCATCTCATGAAAGTACTAGGTGCATTAGTCAAACTAAAAGGCATAACCAACCATTCATACAAACCATTTTTTATCTTGAAAGTGTCTCCCATTCATCACCTTCTTTAATTATGATCTGATGATAGCCACTCTTCAAATCAATCTTGGTAAAATACTTTTCTCCACTCAAACAATCCATAATGTCATCCATCCTTGGCATAGGAAACCTATATTTTACTGTGATTTTGTTAATAACTCTAGAATTAGTACACATTCTCCATTCTCTATTTTTTTAGGTGCTAATACAATAGGTACAACACTTGGACTCAAGCTTTCTCTTATCAAACCTTTCTGTAACAACTCATGCACTTGTCTATTAAGTTCTTCATTCTCTATAGGTGTCAATCTATATGCTGCTTTGTTCAAAAAATGAGCTCCAACAATCAGATCCATACAATGACTTATACTTCTCATGGGAGGTAAACCATCAGGAATGTCCTCAGCAAAAATATCTTTATATTATTTTAGCAATTTTGTAATTTCTTTTGGTACTCAGGCAATACTATCAGTTGTTACTCTATCTTCACTGACTGGCACTCGATTAACACTATTTTCTAGCATTTGGCTACTATTGACCCAACTTGGTCTCCTTGGAATTATAGAAAAATAGACTTGGTTCCTTTTCATTTCCTTTTCAAATTGCTTTCCATTAACCATGCAATTTTTCATAGTAGTACAATTCACCTCATCTGGACTCTCAATGAAAGGCAACAATATTTACTTCTTCCCATTCACCCAAAGAGTATATTGATTAAATCTTCCATCATATATAGCATGCCTATCATATTTCCAAGGTCTACCCAACATAATATGACAACAATCCATAGGCATAATATCACACAAAACTTCATCAAAGTAATGTCCAATTTTGAACTTTACAAGGCATTGTTCACTTACCAATATCTTATGCTCATCTTTGATCCATGAAACATGATAGGGCTTAGGATGCTTCAGTATTTGCAACTACAACTTTGTAACCAACTCTTTTGATGCCAAATTTATAGACCACTATCAATGATCACTTTGCAACATTTTCTAGCCATCTTACATATGGTCTTGAAAAGACTTTTTCTAAGGATAGGTTCCTCATAAATTCTGTTATTACATAAGGTTCTTCTCACCATTAGATTTTCTCCAACCTCAGGTCCACTTGGTGAACCCTCATCATCTCCTTGAGTCACAACATTTTTGTTGCCTTGCACATTTTTAGAGGATCTACACTCAAAAGATCTATCTCCCTCTTCACCACATCTAAAACAATTACCATGAAATCCACCTCTAGAACAAGAATTACCACTTCCTCAGTAAGAACTACCACCTTTCCACTCAATCTTTCCTTTGTCATCATTCTTCCACTCAGATTTGTCTTTATTCTGCACAAAATTATCAAATCTACTACCTTCACCATAAGATCTACCTCTACCTCTCTGGAATCTACCACCTCTACCTCTTTGTCTTTGTTCATGCTTCTTTGTCAAGATCTCCTCAACTTTCAAGGCAGATTGATATGCTTCTTCCACACTCTCCAATTTCAAAAACTTATTTCATCTTAAATTATAGATCTCAATCCATTCATGTACCTTGCAATTTTCTCAACATCATCATCCACATGTCTAGATTTGATGTCCGATCTATAGAATTCTTCAGTATATTCTTTCACACTCATCTCTTTGTCTCAAATTTTGCATCTTTCTCAACAAGCTAACTTGGTAATCAGTAAGAAGGAATTTGTTCTTTATCTTGTTCACCATCTTCACACAAGTTCTAATCTTCTCCTTACCTCTCCTTTGTCTATCAGTTTGCAAATGCTCCCACCATAGTGAGGCATGACCTTTTAACCTTGTAACATCTATCTTCACTTTCCTATTATTAGGAGTGATCTCATACTCAAAGAACTTCACCATATTAGAGATCGAATCCAACACAACATTGTTATCCAATTTCTCATCATACAAAAAAACTTCCATACCAAGCTTTGAATTTTCTCTAGACAATACTCGCAACAACCTTTCTTCATCTTGATCTTCTTCATGTTTTGGATTAGGGTTTGGTGCTACTGCTTCATCATCACTTACATCATCAAGATTTGCTCCTCTCCTCTGGGCTGTCTCCATAGCATTTAATCTAGTTGCAATTTGTCTCAAATGATCCAATATAGCATTATCAACATTTCCTCTACCTTGAACCATCTTTATGAATCAAGTTCTTGTAAGATCGTAACCCTCTGCAAGTTATAGGTAAAATCTGCAGATCTACCACCCTACAACTAAATCTGAATTAGGGTTCTACATGATCTAATCTCCACAAGGATGAACCTCAAGCTCTGATACCACCCGACGCAGGCTAGGGAGGAAGGACTAGGGTGAAAGGCTCACCCAGTAGTCTCCTCCAACCTACAAGAGTTAACAAAAAAAAAAGCACAATGCAAGAACAACACCAAGGAGAGAGAGAATAGAAATCTTTATTAATTCATCAAAATATCTTCATACATGCCTAGCTATAAGGCCTTCTAGGTTATGGCCAATTACAAGATTAGAATCACATAGCTTCATGATCAACTTCAAGTTCACATTCCTTTTTTCTAAGTCTACCTATTTACCAAAATCTACCTAAAACTTTGTCTAAGAGCTTCTTAAATACTTGCCAAAATGGCTTACAAAAGATTCTAGAACATAGAAAGCCACAAGTTAGTTCACATCATATATTAACTGCCTATAACTAAATTAAACGCAAGTAAAGTCAACCCGAATAAGAACTAGACATAGATAACTCAGCAAAAAAAGGCTTCATAGAAGCTAGCACTTAGCATCCACATGAACTCAACATCCAAAGGAATGATTCAACAACAACTGTGAACTTGACAACCAAAGAAATGCTCAGTAACTAAAGAAAGTCACTCAGCAACAAAAGGAGCTCGATAGCAACAAGAATGACTCAGCGACCAAAGAAAGTCACATAGTAACCAAAGAAAGTTACTTGGTAACCAAAGGAGCTCAATAGCAACAAGAATGATGCAGAAACCAAAGAAATTCACTCAAAAAGCAAAGGAGCTCGGTAGCAACATGAATGACTCAGCAACCAAAGAAATTCACTCAACAAGCAAAGGAGCTCGACAGCAACAGGAATGACTCGGTAACCAAAGAAAGTCACATGACAACCAAAGAAAGTCACTTGGCAACCAAAGGAGCTTGGTAGCAACTAAGAAAGAACAAAAGTGCAAGATTGCAAGGGATCCCAAGATGCTCCTGCATCATGATTCCACATTTTGCATGCATTCACAACATTTGCAACTATAATTTCTAATAAAAATCCCCCTATTCCTTAAGATTTGATGCATATCCTTAAATTCTTTCAAAGCTTGATTGAATGTTTGTAGTGCCTTCTCTACAGATGTTTTCTTCTTATGCTATGCAATCATGCCCCTTTCATTAGATGCAAACAACCCATATATCTTTGAGTGTGCTTCTATATTTTGTATGTATTTTGAAAAAACCATTTAGATCTCACAAAAAAATTATATCCTTTTTGTTTTGATGGTTGTCCTAAAATTATTATTTTTATAGAAAATATCTATCAAAAAGTGTAAAACAAGTCAAAGTTGTGAATCTAAGTTTTTTTCAATTACACCTAAAAGGTGAAGGGGTAGAAATATAAAGTTAGATATACAAAGTGACTATAGAGAGATGGAGAAATAATGAGAGGGACATAGTCATGTGTGTGTGTGTGTGTGTGTGTGTGTGTGTGTGTGTGTGTGTGTGTGTGTGTGTTTAGAGATAAAGAGATGAAAATAGTGGGGGAATGAGAAATAGGGAGAGGATAGAAGGATAGAGATTGGTACATGATGAGACAAAGATAAAGAGAGTTGGGAAGATAGAGATCAAAAGATCAAAAGATAAGGAGGGGGGGTAAATAGAATTATATAGATAGCAAGATGGATTAATAGAGGGATAAAAATATAAGGATATATTTAGGGAAAGGAAACAAAAATAAAATAGATGGATAGAGAGACATTTAAAAAAAAAGTACATATATACAAATACATATGAAGATTGGGAGGGATAAAGAGTCAGAGAAAAAAATTGGGGAAAGAGAAGAAGGTAGACAAAAAGAGAGAAAGAGATAGATAGAGATCAATAAAGAGAGAGAATATGGGAGAAAAAATGATAGATAAATAGAGACATAAAGATAGATATAGATCTAGGGAGATTTATAGGGAGACATAAAGAGGGAGAGATAGAGATGATACGATAGAAAGAGATATATAGGTGGTTAGATAGATTTTTAAAGTGATAAGGAGGTGTAGAGAGGATAAGAGAGACCATTGAAAAAATCTCATTCGTCGGTAGTTGCCCACTTGTAATGAAGCTATTGATGTAGCAACTAATAAAATTGTGTATAGTAGCCGAGTATGTCGTTGATGTAGTAACTGATATACATAAATCTAAACTAGCAATCACACCTTAGTGTGCAATGGGCATGCCGTAAAGATATGGAATGTCAATTAATTATTCATCCCTTTATGTGTCTCTCCCTCTCACCTTCTCTAAATGTCATCTCTCTATAGATCTATCTTTATTTCTCTATCTATTTTTCTCCTATATCATACGTCCTCTTGCCCCTCCATATTCCTTTCCTTCTCAATATCCATATCTTTCTCTATATCCTTACTATCTATCTCTTAATCTACCCTCTACACCTCGACCTCTTTTTATCCTTATCTCTCCCTATCTCTTCCTTCCTCTCTCTCAATATCCCCTATTTCTATACCAATCTCCCTCCATTTCTCTCTCCATCTTTATCTCACTATATCTCTTCTCTCCCTCTATATATCTCCCCTTCTCCATTTTCTAATTTATGTTTCTTTATCCTTTTTTATCTCTCTATCATTCTTTCTCGCTATTTATATCTCTTCCTATCTATCTCTCCCTCTCCATGTATCCCTTTCTATCTCCCCAGTTCTCTTTATATCTTTATCTCTTGATCAATTGCTAACTCTCTATATATTTTTCTTTTGTCTCTCACTCCATATTCATCTAGACAAATATCCCAATCTCTCTCTCTCTCTACACACACACACACACATCTCTCTCTCTCTCTCTCTCTCTCTCTCTCTCTCTCTCTCTCTCTCTCTCTCTCTCTTTGTTTATTACTTATCTCTATCATTTATCTCTCATTCTTACCCTCTCTATCTCTATCCCTTTGTCTCTCCCTCTCCCTCTCCCTTTGCATTAACAGTTGGTTCAAATCGATTACTAAGATATATGATCAAGCATGAGAGTTGAGAAGTAAAATTATTAGAGAGAAAATTGGCTACACAACTAACCACAATAATCAAGCAAACAACTTTGCATATAAAACTTAACAAACTTCAAAGAGTTCTAGAAACATTGCACTAACAATTTTACTATTTTAGAGGTGAAATTGGCAACTTAATATGTCTCAACCCCTACCACAAAAGAAAAAGAGATCATGATCCATTAAAATAATGAGTTATTTGAATGAAGATGTCCTATGTGGGACTTGTCTATCTAATTTTGAAATTATAGAGAAGTTGTGTCATATGCCTTGCAATGAGGGTCATATTTGTCATAGGGATTGCATTGAACACTGGTTGAAGAGGATAAATTGATTCCCCATCATTAGGAAGGAAACATATTGTCAAAAATATTAATTTTATCCTACATTCATTGAAGACTTGGGATGTTGGAAACCTAGTCTTGATTTCATGATAAAGTCTAGTAATTGAGCACAATTCGTGTAGGATATAGTACAAATTGTGGGAACACAATAAATGACTACATAGGAGATGAGTATTTAAGAATTGTATTATTGTAATGATTCCAAAAATTTGAAAAATTAAAATTTAATATCTATTTTACTCTATTTAGATGAAGGATACGAGGTTCATAATTGCAACTTATTTTTGAATTCAAGTATTTCATTTGCATAACAATTTTAGATCATATTCAATGATCTTTTGAATTATATATTTATTCAATTTAATGCCCCGTCAAGGGATCCAAAGAATTAACCTAGTATTTCACTAAGTTTGGTAGCATTTTTTTTTTTTTTTTTTTAAAGTAACTACCACATACAACTTATGCACAATAACGGAAGCAATAGCAATGTCCATCTAAAGAGTAAACTTAACATATACAATAGATTACATTCTTTAAGATCCCCTTAACGTGAATTACTTACATGAATCTATCTAGTACAACATCCACATGAAATAATATGATAAGTCCAATGTTCAATTATTACATATCCAACTGCTCATTCATCCACTGTACATGTCACAAGGTATGAAGGCTTAAAAGAATATACATATGTAGAATAAGGTACATCATCCTATTCTAATCCATGATACATCAAGTAAGGATAATAACATGATACTCATGATACATCATCATAAAAGCCATTTACATCTATCAGAAAGATCAAATAAATAAACTAAGTGCACGGTTCCTCCCAACCGTTAATAGCATCATTAGACCATCGTGGATCCTAGCCATCCCTCCGTGCATAACATTCCAAGCACCGAAGAGATCATCGGTATTATCATAGTAGGAATGTCACTCCTAAATATCCTACTAACATAAAAAGTAAAGCATAAGAGATCATCATCTAACATATGCTAATCATCAATGAAAGGATACATATCCACCATCACGAAGGACGCATTAACCACAAAGTCTCAATGAATCTCAAATGATAAGAGTGGAAAATACACTACCACCCAACCGCGTGGTACCTAAGTGGTCCACTCCCACCGTGCTGAGGAGATAATCTCAAGTCCCAAAACAGGTTATCAAAACCACATAGCACACGACTCTAAAGTCTAGGAAACCTAAAAGTATACTAACTCAAAGGTTCCAATCACAAAACAGACATCTACTTCCC
Source organism: Cupressus sempervirens (assembly GCA_028749045.1). Classification (NCBI taxonomy): domain Eukaryota; kingdom Viridiplantae; phylum Streptophyta; class Pinopsida; order Cupressales; family Cupressaceae; genus Cupressus; species Cupressus sempervirens. Next base: position 251,833,413 of record CM053784.1, on the reverse strand, counting down.
AGAGGCACACAATGACATGTAGGAACCTACTATGCAAGCGGAAAAGTGTCATCGCATTTATCTCATACAAGTTACCCTGGCAGTTAGCTAAACTCCACGGGTCCATACAGATCTCATGCGGCCACTAGTATCCTTTCATATTGACAAGGCATACTATGGAATGCAAGGTTGCAACCATGCATTCTCTCTACTCCCATCCTAGCCTATACAAGCACTCAAGGCATGGGCGAGAACATAAACTCTTATCTTTTTAGGTTCATTCAGTTAGTATTAAGTGTGTGAATGTTATCACTTATTAACCAACTTACAATGAGTTACCCTGGCAGCCTCTTAGGGCCCCGGCCTCATTGCAAGCCACTTCCTGACACTACATGCAGATATCCTACCCTAATGCTCATGGTATCATAAACATAAAGAAAGTCCACAAAATCACCATAGTAAGGATCAACAAATATCCATGATTGAAAATCATTAAATATGCATAAAAGCATCAAATCACCATGAGCAACATCCATAGAAAATCATGAACACAACAGCTCTCTATTGGCAACTGAAGTATCACTGATAATCAAAATATCCATTGGTTCTCAATAACCAAAATATATCTCAAAATCATACTGATCGAAGACTCCAAAATGGTTGAGTCAAAACATGTCACATCATGACATCATCAATAATAAATCCACATATTAGTCCCATCATGGCGACTAGAATACATCCAAGGATAATTGATCAATGACCAAAATAATGGTTAAGTCAAGGGTTCCCGACATAAGAAGCTTAACTATAACAATCAGTATTCACAACCAATTCATAGAGCATTCCATCATATAATCATGGTTGGGATTATAAAGATCGAGATTAAAACATCATCAAGACATCACATTCACATAACCCCCAAGCCTCTGGTAGACGTCCTATACCGGTCAACACTAGTCAACCCAAAACCCAAAACATTAGCACAATGAATACACAAAGTAAACACATGTTTTGGTTTTGCTAAGTTTTCAAATTTGAATTCATATGCAAAATCTCAGTTTTTGTATCCCAAGTTTAGAGAAAGAACATTTTCCTACGTTTTTTCATGTATAATTTTTTTTTTTGGATGGATTAAAAATTTCCTCTAAACTTCAGTTTCCAATCATAACATTTAAAAGACGTTTCCACTAACTTAACTTTCATATGCTTCATATATCTTATAATCTTAAACTATTAATTCATAATAGTTAAAACTATAAAATTACAAAACTATTCATCATTAAAAAGAGATGAATTTATAAATCTTTTAATATATATATATATTACATATATACATATATATATATATGTATATATATATATATATTTTTTATATTTAAACATATACATACGTACATATATAATATAATATTTATTATTTTTTTGCATTTTACAAAAAAAAGGGAATCGAATTTTATTAATTTTTGATTCATAAAGGAAATCGATTATCAAAGTTTCCATAGAACAAAGCCGAATCGATGATGTCGTCGGCTGTCACTGTGGTGACTATTGCCGCGGGTACCCTGCTGTCGCAGGTACCTTGTGACCACTATAGTCACAGGTACACTGCACAGCAGGTACCGCGCGCTCCTTTAAAGCACGGGTATGGGGTGCGATTCCGCCCCCACCCAAGCATGCATTAATATATAAAATCGCAACGCGATTTCATAAGTTGCAGAATTCGTTTATTAAAACATTTCTGCCACAGTAAGGTTGTGATTATATATAAATATATATTATATATATACATATGTATGTATATATATATATATATATATATATACATATGTATGTATATATATATATATATATATATATATATATATATATAATATACAGAATCACAGTATGTTTATAAAAATACAAGCTTTCATTTTCAGAACCTCTCTATGAAACTTGGTCTTTTTAAAAATTTCTCTGATGACTAATTCTAATGGGTTTGTCCATGAAATTGCAACCCTAATTCATATTATTTCAGATCTAAACATATTGAAAATGCACAATGAAGACATATGGAAAATACAAAGAAGACAGGGGAAAGCAAGATGTAGAAGTATCATAATGAAATCACAAGAATCTACCCGGATTCTGATGCTAAACTCGCTTATCCTGAGACAACCTGCAGAGAAAGCTTCCCTTCTTCAGAATTTTCCCGAATCCTCCAATGCCTCAACTATTCTCCACGCTAACCATACTATCCACGCTATGTCCCCGCTATATCCAAGCTATTAAGGAATGCCCGAATATAAAGAGCTTTCGGATAACCCTAGAATGCTTCTAGAATCAGCTGGAAGATATCGCCAACTAAGCATGGACCTATTTCCAACCTTTTTAGATAAGCCCTAGGGTTGTAGACACCATGTGCTTAATTGATGCACTAACCCCCGTGTTGTTGACACATGAAAAATAGGGAACTGCATCATTTCCCATGCAAACTTATAACTCCAATAACTTTTAAATTAATTTTCATTTAAATATTTATAACTCCCACTTTAATCTTCATAACTTTTATTTTAATTTTTATAAATTTTATTATTAATATTTGTTTATTAATTAATTAATATTTTATAATTATTATTTATTTTAATTTCTAATTTTCTTTTAATTTAATTCTTTTCTCTCAATTAATTCTCCTTTAATTAATAATCAAAATATCAAAATCATGATATTTAATCTCTCAAATAATTAATTTGTTAATTAAATCTATTTATTAAAACTTAGTTAATAGAAAATTCACCATGGACCTTCATGATAAAATATGAAAACCCATCATAGAACAATTCATACCAAATCAGTCTAAAAGATTAAAAATTACAAAATATGTCATCCGACACATTCAGTGGGTACTCAACTCAGATACTTGTCCTAACTCACTAGGACAAATAGTTTTAGGGTTTGGGATTTGGACTTGAGAATTTATCTCCCCTCTCTTATCATTGAGATAGTATGATAGGGTACGCTCATCCTGGCAATTCAGGGAAGTCGATACCCGGTACCTGCAACCTACAGAAAAGCCATGCATGTACATACAAAATATATAGTGCTAAGCTAAACAGGCAATGGCAAGAAGTGGTGTATCGTGTAGATCCCGACTAAGCAGGTGACTACGACTCCCTTCCTTAACCACATCAGAAACGCCATACAATAAAAAAACACGCACACCATACACATGCAAGTATGGGGTAAGTATCCATAATAAAGCACATAAGATAATCAACCATCTAACTAATCATCAGCAGTAACTGAAAACAATATAGTGATCATCATACATAAATGAAATGTGAAGTCTAAATGATCTCATCACATGATAACTGAATTCATAATATAATGTCTGATAGTGTCAAAACAATACCACTAATCCATCTACATAAACTAGTCCATCAAAGTCTGATAACAATAGCAATAATATGTCCAGAGAAGATGTGAACGAGGGTAGGCACTACATTCAAACTCTTATCTATCATGAGAACCACCAAATGCAATATCTAACCTTAATTATTGAGTCTCAATAATGCTCACTTGTGAAGATTATGAAGTATTTTATTGAATCTCGATAACACTTCGTTCTTTCAAATTCACTGGGGCATTTCCTTATATTGATACAAGGGATATGATAAATTCCCAAGTTTAAAATAGTCTTGTATGTGTTTTTTAAATTTCATAGTGTGCAATATATTCTAAATCTCATTTTGTGTGCATATTCTAAATTTCTTTCTTTTGTGCCCAAATGTCCACATCCTCTTCTTTTGCATGTACTTCTACTGACGTTATGTCAGTTTTTTTTTGTAGGAAACAAGTTTGGATTTTATTTGGAGGGCTAAACCATAGTAAGTGCATGAACAAAAGTCTCCAATCTGATATAGAGATTTCAATGCAAACATAAGGTTTGCAATACTATCATAGAGAATTATTCCCATTGTAAAAATTGTTGATTTACAAAGCAATGCTAGATTTGTATTCAAGAGGATTCCCACCAAGTCATTGATTTATATAATTCATTAGATAATTATTTATGTTAATATTTTTTACTTATTATATTTAAGTGAATAAAATCTTAATATAAACTAACTCTTCAAAATATAAGTTTTGAGTGTTGTATAAAGATACACACATTTTTTAATTTATTTTTGCTACTTTCAATATAAAAAAACAACTTAGACTTTTATAAAATAACAAGATTATATTTTTTACAAACACTTATTTTCACATTTCTTTTATTGTACTTTTCTTAGAATAAAATTTAATGAATATGTATGTAGCTAAAATAAAAATATTTTAATATATTTTAATATGTCATTCATTTAATTTATTTTTTAGATTTATTTTTATTTAAATATTATTAGAATCATTGATAAATTATTAGATATTAATGAATTATTTGCATATATTATAATTTATTTGTATAATGTAAAATATTATAAAATGAATAAAATTATTATATTCTATTAATAGTGTAACTATTTAAATAATTATAACGTTATATTTAACATTTATATAATAAAATATATTTCATCTATTATATTACATATGGCATAAATATATTATTGAATATTTCTTTATATACATACATTAAATTATATATATTTAATTTTAATAATATAATTAAACTAATATATAAAATATGAAATTAACTCAACATATCAATGTTATAATTGCACGATAGAGGACAGATTACATAGTAAGAATACAGATCTGGCAAGACAAATAAATCTAATAAATATGACCATACAACCATAAAAAATAAAATCCAAATTGTAAGAGGTTCTAAGAATTTTTTTTTCCAATTGCTTTAAAGATTAGAAGAATGACACTAATATTAATATTAATATCACTGAAAAACCAACAAAAATCTATAAGTCTATAAACAAACTCAAAATTTGAATTTAATTTTTTTAATACTGAGTGCCAGACTCTTTCCCATTCGACTACCCCGCAAGATACTTTATTGGATGGTCGTCTAAAGTTTTTAAGCAGTCTCAATCGTTGTGGGACATGATCAATGATTTCTATTTTTAACGTATTCTGAAAAATGAAAAAAATGGACGAACAAAATGCATTCGATCATTGATCGGGGAAACCAGCTCGAGCATTTCATTTAAGGGAACGCCTACGGCGTAATAAATTTTTTTTTTATATATAAATTAAGTATTCAATTATATTTTATTAATCCCTTAGTCATAATTGATTATTATTTATTATGATTAAAATGCCTACAGCGTAATAATTTTTTTTATTTTATATAAATTAAATATTCAATTATATTTTATTAATCCCTTAGTCATAATTGATTATTATTTATTATGATTAATAATTATTTGTTAAGCTTGACCAAAAATGAATCCAAGACCTCCCACAAAAGGAGGCTTTGTTAATATACATTTCAAAAGTTGGATACTAATTTTATTTTTACTGTTCATAAATCATATATATTAAAATTAATTGTTTATATATTATAATTTAATGTTTATTATTGAAAAAATTAAATGTATAATCTATTGTTTATATGTTATAATAATTATTAAATTAATTAATTAAATTTAAATTGTAAGACATAATTTATTATAAATATATTGTACACAATTTATTATTATTTATTTTTTATCAGTAAGAGGCTAAACCAAAGCTTAATTGTTATGTGTTGTGCTCACAATTTACTGTTGTGTTGTAGGCTCTTGTCTATATTGCAAACAATATTAATACTAATTGAAAAATCTAATTAACAAAGAGAAATAAATAGACATTAAATAATTAAATTCTTTTAAAATAAATTAAAACAAAAATGTACTTCAAAAAAATATTAAAAATAAAAATAAATTATTCGTTTCTTTTATTTAATCATTCTCTCATACTCTCTGTACCATTATCTTTCTGTACGTCTCCCTTCATTCCCAAAGTATCCATAGTATTCTCTCTCTCTCTCTCTCTCTCTCTCTCTCTCTCTCTCTCTCTCTCTCTCTCTCTCTCTCTCTCTCCTATTGTTGCCTTTCCTCTAGTATCTACCTTTCTATCCCTCTCTCCATCTTGTCCACTTTCCCTCCATTACAAACATAAACATGACTATGAGATTATTGGTAATCAACATTGATATAGATATAATTTTGTGATTTATTATTTAACATCATGTTATTTTCAAAATATGAAGAAAAGGAGAGATCTATAGGTACAAATATCAATAAAAAGAGGTTATTATACAAGGGAAAACAATGAGAGAGAAATAAGTAAGGTGACAGTTATAGAGATTAATACAAAATATGTATCTAGATTCATTAGCCTGAGTGCCTTATAATTTCATCCCATATTCCATTTCAAGGGTTTCTATAATAAACAAACTCATTTAGTCTGACTAATAATGCAATTACATTGAGCAAAGAAGACATTGATGTGTGATAATTATCTCTTGGAGATTCATGAAAAGGGGGATAACTAATAGTCTCCAATTATATTTTATTTTAATAATTTGGACAAAAAGGTAGAGCCAACAAGGCCAAGTATGATATAGGTGTATGACTATAATACTAAATAATGTAATAAATAGTAGATTATAATATATTTAAATATATTAAAATTTTCAAACTTTCAAAATTATAAAAATATATTAAATTTTGGAGTCAATAATATATATTTATCTATACACTATAATTGGGTAAATTATATATTATTAATGTGCTATAATATGGGATTGAATGTCTTCTTCATTAGGAGTGATAAGGATGGAAGCATAAGGAGATTTTAGGAGATATTTAAGGAGGCTTGGAGTAACAAGGCTTTATAGTGATTAGGGTTGGTTGATTAGAGAGGTAAGGGATTAGAAAGGGAGGGAAGACAAGGAGAGTTATGATGGAGTGATAAGGGCCAACTGAAGTGACGAGAAAAAGGAAATTAGACAGAAAAGGAGGGGAAATATAAGGGTGGGGGAGATAAGGGGAGCTACATGGAGAGATAAGTAATTTTTAGGGTGATAAGGGAATTCAAGGAGAGATAAAGGGAGCTTGTAGGAGAGATTGGGTGGGAGGAATGGTGAGAGAAGTTGTTTGGTGAAATAAGGAGTTGATGGAGTGATAAGGAAAATATTGGGGGGGGGGGGGGGGGGGGGGGTGTTTCAATTGGAGAGATAAGGTGTAAGGAGAGGTAAGGAGAGATATCTAGAGAATAAAGGAATTGTTGGTATAAGGGTTTTATAGATTGATAAGGAAAGTTGGAAAGATTAGGGGTGATGATAGATGGTGGGAGACTTGAAGTTATGTTGCACTCGAGTGATAAGGGGAGTATGGACTAATGGAGAGAAGAGTTTGATGATAGAATATGGATGATGGATGGGAGGGATGAAGTATCAAGGATTACATTATAAGACAATTGCATGAGCCACATCTACTAGAGGTTTTATATACATCAAGCTAAGACAACACCATGAGGATGGGGCCCCCAATTGTGCCTTCATACAAGAACAATCTGTGTGTGTGTGTGTGTTGACTTTGAACTTTGAATAATAAAATAATATATAATATAAAACAATGTAATATATATATATAAGAAAAGAAAGAGTGTAGTTGTTTTATGGTTATGAGGAACAACAAGCATATGTCATGGGACTATTGGAACCATGAAATATAATTTAAGGTTTTTTGTCAATGGCTTAACATTTAAGTCTTAGGAATAGTAAACAATAAAAGCTATTTAGTTGTACTATATCTCTTCGTTCATGATTTCTATTTTTCCCAACCCATTCTATACTAGACTTCAATTAGAATTTGACCTTGAACAACTAACTCTACAAATTTATGTGACAAATTAGACCACAAGGATGATGTGATAAAAAAAGATTTATTTTTTCTCTTTTCTTCCTTATTTTTGAGTTTGAGGCCATTGTTCAGAGGAGTTGATTAAATTTAATGGCAATGTGTCTATATTAATGCAGTTATGCTATGAATTGAAATTAAACATGATGGCTTGAGGATTGACCATCTAATTTATCCCTTTTTCTTCTCATAGATAATATCACTAACATTTTTTGTCAAATTTTTAATAGCATGATGGGGGGGTGGGGGGGGCGGAGGGAGTGGGAAAGGGAGAGAATATGCTTGTTTCAAACCTAGGGTTTTTGGCAGTGCCAAGGGTATTGCAAGGGTGCTTCAGCTTGGTAAGGAAGAGGATAACGAAGAAGATGATGATGAAGATGCAACCAAATGTAGGTAAGGTCTTTTTTCTAGTGTATGGGTTCCCTTTTTCCCAGATTTGGCTTTGTTCTGCTTGGACGTTGATTAGATTTCTATGGCTGAGGTACTTGGACTCTTTGTGCGGTATTTGGGCCCCTTATCTCCTTTGGATCTAGTGGTCTTTGAGTCCCCTTGCTCTGTGTGTTCTGAACTAGATACATGGGTCTTATGGCTGCATTTTCATGGGACGGTGAGGTGCAACTTGGTGTGGGATTTTCCCCATTTGCGTGGGTGTCATGTTGGTCATGGACAACATAATAGAGGAGGGATTTGCAATGGATGAAGTCCAATTTCCTCTTTTGGTCAATCAAAACACTATTTTCACTTGCAAAATGGGTAATGGAGGTATTATTGGCATTTTCATGTGCTTGACCCATGGTTCCCTATCTAGTTGGTTCACCTGATCTTTTCTTGGCTTTTTTATGAAGTATGGAAGATCCTATATTTTCCTCTCCTTTTGTTGGGAGTTTAATTTTTACTTTTATTTATTATGGTCTTCTATGAGCAATGATTGGGTGTGGGTTGTCACTCCCCCCCTCCCTAGGCTAGATGTTTTACTCGACTATTGTCCTTGGGACTACCCTTGGTTGTGGAAGCGGGCGTTGCTTGGTGGCCATGTGTTTCACGAGCACACAATTTTAGGGTTTTTTGTTGCCCTTGCATATTTGGTTGGGAAAATCTCTAATTGGGGGGTCTTATTTTTTGGATATCTCATTTGAGCCTTTCCCCAAGTATGTTATGTTTCCCAACATTTTGCTATGTTTGGGTATTGGATATTCTTATGCCTTTGTACTTGCTACCCAAGTTTGGTTTCCCCATTTTATGGATGGTTGGTTCCTTGATGTGAGGGCTCTCCAGAGTTTTCTAGTTATGAGAAATGTGTGGTTATATTGGTGGTGGTCTTGGATATTAATGTTCACTTCTTCTTACATAGCTTTAATGGAGGTGAAGCTTTCTCCTATCGAGGTGAAGAGAAGGTGCACAATTTTGGAAGTGGAGGAGACTCCTATTGAGGGGGATATTTTTAGGTCTACCACTTGTGGAGGGGTTGGGGTATGGTGGCATCAATATCTGAACCATGGTATTTTGATTTTTCATCACCCTATTTCTATTGAGGTGGACCCTTTTCTATTGAAGTGGGAAAGGAGACTACAATGGGTTGGAAGATCTTTGAGAGTGTTGACCTAAAAAAGGGGTCTAGATGGGTATGGATGTTTGTTTCTAATAGAGAAGAATGGATAGGCAATTTGCTACTTGAGTTTGGTTATCATATCTTATGGTGATGAAAGTATCTTTTTGTTGTTTGTCTTCCTATGATCGGATGTGTGCCAGAAGTTTTGAAGGACTCACCCATGTCCTTTGTTATTGTTTGTGGTTAAAGTTTACAACTTTTGAATGGGCTTGTCCCAAGTTGACCTTTGTTAATATTGACATTGGTTTTAGTCATTTTTAAACCTTTGTCTTTGACAGAGGTAGATCTAGATGTAGCTCTTTAATGATTGGGTTTATGGATGTTTGGCACTAGGTGTTGTTATTATTATGTAACACTGCCTATTGTTTGTTGGTGTACCGTGGGTCAGCACCCTCTTGCTGCTTTTCTTAATCAAAAAATATAATATCACTAACTTATATTAACAATTAAAAAAAAAAAAAAATACATAATATCACCCATCAATATAAATTAAATTTAAATAATACAATGAATGATAAACATTCAATTATTATTAACCATTTAAATAATAGTAAATATTCTTTTACACCATAAAATATTTAATATTGAAAAAACACAATCATAAAATCATAAAAAAAATCCTTCCTTAGTAAAAACAAAAATAATTGATTCATAATCATTTCACATCGACAATTACCAACAAATCTACCTAACTTGGAAAGGTACAAAGAAATAACTATTGTTTCTAAAGTAAAAATGATAATCCTACAAAATGAATGAAATTGTTAGTAAATTAATTCTTGTCATCATAGGTTATTGATGACCATTGTTTCATCAAATTTATTTCTTGTCACATTTTTCTTAGTTTCTCATCAAAATTATTTTTTGTTTCTTTTTCACATTTGTATAGTACACTGTAAAAAATTAGATTTTTTTGTGAGAGGAAATTGAATTTTCTCCTTACAAAAAATAGGATTCACCAATCAAATGAAAAGTAAATAAGATAATTTATATATTCATAAAATTAAAGAATAAATATGAACTATAGAAGTTGCTTTAATTCTTTAATATAATTGGTTGATCTAATTATAGAATCAAATTGAATGATTCCAATAGTTTCATGCCTTTGTTAAGAACTAATAACTTTGTTATAAATGTGATTGTAAACAATTCAAATTACTGAAATGATATTAGGCACCAAATATTTCAAAGTAGGGTCCTCAATGACCACCGTGGCATCCATTTTGTGATGAAATGTTGGTGTATTTCTTCCCAATAATGAATCAAATACACTATAACCCTTTCAAACTAAGTTAACATATTGAAATGTAACTGCAAATGCAAGAAATGATCAAATTTAATTTTGAAGAAAATGGTATTGAGGGACATTGGAGAATTTTATGTCAATCCTATTCTACCATATAGATAAGACTATATTTTTTATACATAAGACTATTTTTTCATGGTGTAATGCTTGCGATAGTATGTGTGAGTTCTCATTTTGAAGCATATATTGAAAAACATTGTAAACACAATTTAAGTATATTCTTGTTGTGTATGGAGGCTTCAATAATTCTTCTCTTAACATTATAAATTTCATACTTTTAAGTACTATTTGTTTGTTAGTTTAACATTAAAACTTTCATGCTTGTAGATATAGATAGTAGAAGAGATGGGGAATAAATATGGAGATGTAGAGATATTAAAGAAAGAGAGAGATGGTTAAATGTAAAAAGATAGATAATGAGATGGCAGAGAGAGGGAGGGAGAGAAGAATGGCAAAGATAAATATTTTTATACTAAAGTGTATCTATAATCAAATAGTTAATAGATATTCATAGAGGGATATTTAAGATATTAATATATAAAGAGGAGAGAATGAAAGAGGGAGAGATAGATAGAAATAGATAGAAACAGATATAGATGGTTAGATAGATTGGTGAAAGGAAATTATATATAAAGAAGACGAGAGGGGGATAAGGTGACCTTCCATATATATTTGGCATAACCATTGCACACTAAGGTTTGATTGCTAGTTTATATCTTTTGATATATTTCCTAATATCATATTGGTGGTTTAAGATGGATACACCACTACAATTTCAAAACTCAAATGATTTTGCTCATTGTTTGCTTTGAAGTCTATGACAGAAAATTGGCAATCATTCATACAATTGAGATATTAAATAATATATCAAAGCACATCATACCAAGGCCAATTAATATTATAATAGATTTGTAAATATCCCAAATAAAGTATCTGTTATCACAAATGTGCTCAATATGTTAATAGTGGGTAAGCATCACTTCTATTTTTTTTAAACTAAAATGTGTTGTCATGCACAACAGATTTATTCCATTAGTTCCCTTTAAATGGACTCTATTTACAACTTTAATTTGTGTAATACCTATGAAATAAAATGGGCAAAGGCAATTGCAAGTCCATCAATGGGGAGAAACATCCCAAGGCAAGGGCATGTGAAAGCAGCCATTGTTTCTTCTCTTTATAAATTTGTAAAAGCACTTTTAAGGGGGGAAAAAGGTCTTTTAGGTTACATAGGTTACAACAAAAAGTAGATTGCTTTTGTGCTTTCAAACAAGTAGGGAAGGCAAGCAAAGGGAAGTAAAATGATATGTTTTGGATATGGGAAAAGATCAAACCCCTAATTTTCTACCTTGGGCTACACACTTTACACATCTAACATCTCATTCATAATTCTCCATCTTTTCCTTTCTCAAAATTACTGTATAAGACTCCCATCTATGAAAATTGTAATCTAATGTAATATGAATCATATTTTCCATGCAAAACAAAAAATCTAACAAATTTTTAAGTTGAGATTACTTTTTTTGTTCTCCTATAAATAAATTCATTACATCTACTATAATATGACTAAATTAACAATTTTGTAGAACATTTTGTTTGAGAGATTTTGCTCCTAATTGTGGTATGGATCAAACTTTTACCAAGAATGTATTGTGTAGGATAAATATGTACTTGCATCAAAAGGTGTTTGAATTTGATATGATAAATGATCTCCTTCCACCTCCCTTCATTTAAGGGCAAACAAAGTTTACATTTGAATTTTGCAGTTTTTAGGTCTTTCACAACTTGTTTTATCAAAAAAAATTACATATGAAAATGAAACTCTATTATTTGTGTTCTTTTAAGGATTGTATAGGCTACTAGTCAAGAAATTGGTCGATGTACTTTCACATAGTGGCTATCCAGTCATGAAAATTATTTTCTTTATAAAATATTTTAGAACTCTTGTGAAATAAACAAATTATTTTCTCTTGGTATGGTAAATAGAATAGTTTTTGTGACCACATAGCTGTTTCCCACTTTCAGAGGGCTCTAAGATCAAGCTACCATCAATTGAACCTTCAGTTCCATATTTGACAGTATATGACAATGCTAGCCCTTAAACATCATATAATAAGAATAAAATAAGCTTTGAAAAAATAGCCAACATTGAATATTTAATACTTTTAGTCTAGACATCAGTTCTAACATTGTGATATTGCTAAAAGGATTTAACTGTGTGATTTTGAGTCAAACTCATTGGCCCATGTTTCATGAGTAGTGATTCAACATGAATCAATCTCTCATGAGAATAAATGGAACACTTAGCACTCATTGGATCTAGGTGATGCTCATAGGGGTGAAGCACTGGGACTTCCTGGGAGGTTACCCATCCCAATACTACTCTAGCCTGAGTGCACTTAACTACGGAGTTCTAACATTGTCTTTAACTCACATGGTATCTTTTTAATATCAAAATATGTAAAATTATGAACTAATTGAGGCTCAAATAAATGAAACATTTTAAGCACAATTTAAAAAATATACAGTCACAATTCATGTTATAGAAGATGGATTGGAAGTGTTGGTTATAAGGTCAAAGAAAATGTTGTGATGGGATGATGGATTCAATTGATGGAGTGGTTATGGTTTGGAGTTAGTGATAGGATCCTAATATGTTGATTAAATAATTAATGGTAGGATTGATAAAAGTATTGTTGGTAGTACTTTGCATGACTAATGGGAGTGCCTTTTTTTTTATGGTTGGAGAAGTTGTTTTAGATCTTATGGGAGTAATATTGACATATTTATCTTTCTAACTTAAGAGATATATGGTTGACACTTTGAAATCCTTGATTTTCTTGTGGCAGACTAATACTTTGTCATTGTAGTTCATGATTTGAGAAACCCAATTTGTGATAGGATAGTTCTTTTAGTTTGAAAGAAAGATGTAATGTCAACGTTAGGTATCTTTAAGATATTGAGTCTTTTAAATTTATTTTTTGTACATGGAAATGAAACTAAAGAAATATAATTGTTCCCAGTAGCTATTATGTATGTGCCCTTATTGAGGATTGATTGGGATTTAAAATGATATTTTCATGTGATTAGGATTAACAATGTTAGTATAAGCACTCTAACCTTGAGTTAGGTACAAAAAAGTTTGACAAATCACACAGTGAGGATGTTGATATTCATTATCTAATGCATATATGTTTCCCTTTATCTTGATGTATCCTTGATCAATCAAGGATCTTGAATGTGTCTCTTCAAATGCAAGCATTGACAAGTAATAAATTTATGGATTTTATTTTATGATATTTTCATATCTTGGAATTTATGTCTAGAATTGTGAAAATGGTTTCAGTAGGGTTTTTCACATGTTCTTGGTATGCTCAAGCTTAGTGAGTTGTACCATAACTCATTAGATTCATGTTTTATGATTCCTTGTTGGTAGTCCTTGGATATCATCCTTTATAGTTTTGTTCCAATTTGATTTTATCAAATAGTTTCCATGATTGGATTAGATTGGTTAGTTTGGCTAGATTTAGCAGATTTAGTTTTGAAGGTTTATTTGATGAAGTGTTTATCTAAGGAGATAAGGTTACTTCTTATTCATTCAAGACGTGGAGTTGACCAAGCTTTAAGATTTTTTGTACTAGTACAAATTATTCTTGACATGTCAACACATTTGTCATTTGGATATGTGATTCATTGATTAAGGAATTAAGCCTTATTAGTGATGAGTGGACTATAATAACGGTCATCATTGATACATGGAGATTTATGTTATCTAGGGTTTGTATAACTAGATAAGGGATTTAATAGACTAAAAGTATTATAAGGGTGTAATCCACACGATAAAAATAATGGTTGAGGTAAAAATTATCTTAGATGCGACTACAAATTTAAAAGGTGCAATATTTGTAGTTTCATCTAAGGTAAATTTAAGCTCAACCATTATTGGTTCCAAGGTTCAAGGTCCATCTATGATCTCTAGAAATGAAAAAGAGAAAAGAAAAAAAAGAGGGGCATCATGCCGATTGACATTTCAAAGGGATAAAAATATATGGATGAGGGGAAACATAATTCAAGTGATAGCCAAGGGAGGGAAAATTTAAGACTTTGATGGAAAAAATACTTAACACAATGAATTGGGACTTTATGGGGGTGAATGAAATGATAGACAAGCAAGAGAAAATTAAATAATTTTTAAGGCTAAAAAAACAAAGAACAAAAGGAAAAGTTCCACCCAAATTGCTAACACTTTGTTAGGAGCATTGAGGATGAAGGGAATGGTACATATAAACTATGGCTAAGCTAAATTCATTAATAAATACCTTAAATTAATTCTCTAAGATGAGGATAACAAGACCACAAGTTAAACCAAGAGACAAGAACTCAAGAAAAAAATAGCATCATCAAATTGAGTCCTTATAAGCCCTTCATTTAGAACCTTCGATTGTGAGGATCACTCTATCCACAACCTAACATGTAGCAGGGCTACGAACCTTAGGTTCTGAGGATCACTCTTTCCACAACCTAACATGAAAGAGGGCTATAAACATCTAGATGCACATGACCTGCTAAAATCACTTCTTATAGACATAACATGAGTAATTTTGGGGGCTAACCCCATACGAATGTAATACAAGAAAATAAGACTAAAATAATATCTAAATAAGTTATACAAGAATTACTATAACTATCATCTACATACCCATGTAAGTCCATAAATGTGAGCATCATGTAAAGCATACATTATTAGGGCCAAACCCATACTTGTTCACTTTTTTATGTCAAATAAAGTTAGAAAAAAATTATTTAACTTCTTTTACAATGAGTCTTTCAATTACTCAAATCAATTTAGTAGGAATGAAATTCTTCTAAAACCCTGCTAAAGCCTAAAACCAAAGGATATCACTAATTCTTTGTATCAAAATTAGTTGCAATAAAAGTGCATAAATAGTAAATGAATGAATCAGATCACTTTTTATTCTCAAGACCACCTAGACAGTATGAAGGAAGGGCATACATAATCTAACCAGTGAAAGACATGACAAATCTAAACAAACATAACAACCATGTTACTTATAGTTCCATAAGTCCAAAATCAGATGGATTATAGTTCAAGTCTTTGACAAGTGGGTTTCTATAAGAAAAAACTTGAAAAGCATTCTCTAAAAAACATCATGTATGGAAGAAGCTACTAAGAGAAATATTTGGATGGCATAACTTAAGATTTGGAAATGCTATTCAATTGATACTAGGAGATAATTTACATGCAACAAGTCAAATTGTGATATTGCTATTAGGATTTAACCATGTAGTTTTTTAGTCAAACTCATTAACCCATATTTCATTAGTAGTGATTCAACACGATTCCATCTCTAATGAGAATAAATGCAAAACTCAGTGCTCATTAGATCTAGGTGATGCTCACATAGGTGAAGCATTGAGACTTCTTAGGAGGTCACCCATGCCAGTACTACTCTATCCTGAGCAATCTTAACAATAGAGTTTCCTCCATGGTTAAACCCACTCCGCTTGCACCCCCATTACAAAACCTTCACCAAGTGTTGTGCCTTAAGAACCATTTATTAGAAAGCCCCTTAAGCTCATCAATTGATAAGTAGGAGATAATCTCCACAACAAGTCAAATTGTGATATTGCTATAAGGATTTAATAGTTTTTGAGTCAATCTCATTGACCCATATTTCATGAGTAATGATTCAACACAAATCCATCTCTCATGAGAATAAATGGATCTATACTTTAAAATCTTGATAGCAATATCACAATTTGACTTGTTGTGGAAATTATCTCCTACTTATCAATTGATGAACTTAAGGGGATTTCCAATAAATGATTCATAAGGCACAACACTTGGTGTAGGTTTAGTAAATGGGGCTCCAAGTAGAGTGGGTTTAATGATGGAGGAAACTCTATAGTTAAGCACACTCAATCTAGAGTAGTACTGAGATGGGTGACCTCCCAAGAAGTCCCAATGTTTCACCTCTCTAAGTATCACCTACATCTATGATGAAAGTATGCTCTAATACCATTTGATGAAGGGTGCTCCACTTAATACCATAAACCATAATAGAAAACAAAGAAACAATAGAAAATGTGAGAACAAAATATGGACTTCTTATTTGTGCTACAAATGTGGAATTACAGAATTCACAATTACAATATGCTAACCCAAATGGGCACCTTCATTATAGTAATATGCAAGACAAAACTATGAACTACTACCTAGAGTTGTCTTAGACAATGTTCGTGTCTTTCTTAAATAGGGAATTGTATGCTACCCAGGAAGGTTCTAGACAATGAAACTTAGTACCTAAGGCTGACAGGCCCTAATAATACATATAGAGTTGGCCAAATACATCTTTGACAATTATTTTAGTTATTTCAGGAAACCCAACTTTGGAAGGCGATAACTCTCAAACCATTGCTTCAATTGACTATTATAACTATTGTTGTAAATAAATATTTACTATTTACACTTATTTAAGTTTACATAGGTTAATGCATATTTTATTATTTATTTATTAGTCACCTAGGAGTATGCATACTCTTGTGAGTTGTCATGTTGACAACACAGGAGTTTGCATTCTAAATATGCACATGTTGTCTACACTTAGGAATTAGCATATTATTTGAGCTCATGGTATCTACAACATTTTAGACACCTCATCATGTTTATCCTCTTATTATGGAGGATATGTTCTTAGTTGTCATGCTTATCTCCTAGTTCTTTCTAGACACATTCTTGATGCATCTTAGAGGCCTTTATATACAAGCTCTCCTAGTGTGTATGTACATGCTTCTACATGCTTCTGATAATAGTGAGCATTATCATATTGATCATACTCTTGGTCTACTATTGTTCTCGTGTTTGTGCTCCTTGAGCTTGGGTGAATTTTTCTCTAAGGAAAATTCTTACATGGTATCAAAGCTCAGGGAGATTCTCTACACATAGCTGTTCGAGATTGTTCATGCTTCAACAACTCGACCTGAATCTAGAGTATCTGTAGAAATTGGGAGCATCAAGAGCCAAAGAAAACCTCACCACTATGTCTAGTGCATTGATTTGGTGAATTGACTATAAATTCACCTATGTTGGGCAATAGTCAAAATTGAGGCAAATTTTTTTTTGCAAACTAGTTACCTAAAGGCCCAATTTACAAAGTTGGTATGATCATTTCAGATCTATACATTTGATTTTCATATCTAATTTTTTTTTCATCTGCCTCTCTACATTTTTTTTTTTAGATTTGCATTATTTTTTCTAGAAAATTGGCCATTAGGCCTATAGGAGAGATATTGTAAAGATTGAAGCTTGTTGGTGCAAATAAAATATTTGCATCACATTTAGAAGGTCAAAAAACTCCCAAATAAGATTTTGTTTCATCCAAATTGAACATGTGAGGCAAAATCTAGAGCCATTTGATTTTTGGAGGTGCAGTGGTGATTCAGGAAAAATACTAACAACAACAATTTTTGAATAGCGATATCTTCATGATACGGACTCCTTTTTGCAAGTTATTTTTTTTTGTTTTGGGGTAGAATTTCATGATCTACACATTGGTGCAGGTGGTTTGAGATCTTTGTGTTGGACACAATTATTCAATTGTGTGTTGTCCTTGATGTTACACAAATGTCATATTAGGCAAAAGACAGAGTCTACCAAGCTCAGTTGGTCAACAAGGCAAAAAATAAAGTCTACCAAGCTCAGTTGGTTAGCAAGGAAAAAGATAGAGTCTATCGAGCTCAATTGGTCAGCAAGGCAAAAGATAGAGTCTACCAAGCTCAAATGGTCAAAATGGAAAAAGACAAAGGTTACTGAGTTCAGAATGTTTAGCAAAGGAAATTTAATTGTTATCGAGCTCACTCAGTCATCAAGAGAAAATAATGCATGAAATAGTTCTAACCGAGCTTTCATGGATAGTGAAGGAAATCTAGTTCTTACCGAGTTAACCTGGAAGCCAATGGATTTTGTAGCTTTTGCAGTGTTAACTAAGTTAAGATGGTTAACTCAGGAAATTATTTATAGAAACAGTATTTACTGAGTAGGGTCGACCAGTGAAGGATTCCATTATTTGTTTAATGTAATATTTGTAGCTGACTGATATATGGTTTATTGGTAAATGTAACTTGTGAATGAGCCAACTTGATAATCTGAAAGGTATATACAAGAGGTCAAGTTGTGAATTCTAAGCATGTGATGGATGTGAATGAAAAGAAGGAATAAGAGTGAATTTTGAAGGATGATTAGAGATCATTGAGGAGCAGCAAAGCTATATTTGATCAAGAAAGATCTAATAGTGCAGAATGGAGATCTATTATCAGCAAATTTAGTTGCATCTTACTCAGGTCAATTCATTGTTACTTTCTAACCATTGTAGCAATGATTTCAAATCTTATAACACTATTGGTTTAACAACCATTTTGTAAATCCTCTAACAAGGTGATAGTTTAGTTGAATTGTTCTAAAGGCATCTAGCAAGGCCACTCCTAATAGGGTGATTAAATCCTCTAATAGGGTCACACCTAACAATGTCTATTGTAACCTTTAACAGGGTTGGCTCCTAACAGGGCTCACTTTAGAAGAGTGAAAAATTGGTAACTAGTTACTTGGTGGTTTTTTCCATATTGGGTTTCCACCTTAAATCTGGTGTCTCTTGTTTTCATTTTATTTAACTTTTGTATGCATATTAATAATAATGAATGCTAGATGATCAGTAACTAGTTAATCTACTAAGTTACAACATTCTTACAGTGTTTACCAAGTATTAACAGTAAATAGGTATTTAAGACATCTAAGCGATCTGTGGATTTATTTTTGCGATAACTGATTCAGCCCCCCCTCTCAGTTACTCCATCTATAATTCCACCAATTGGTATTAGAGCTTTTGGTGCTTGCAAGAAATGATTTCAAGGATCTAACCCAAACGTCAAGATATCTTATAAGAGAGAAATTCCAAGACTTAATAGGGACAACTTCTCAACATGGAAGGGGTTGATGAGACTTCATCTAGCTTCTATTGGTGATATAGGGCTGAAGTACCTTGATGAAAAATATGCAAAACCTTCTGGTACATTATTTGTTAATGATATTACTAAAAAGAAGACTCACAACAACATGATGATAGATATAGTATCTACTCTAAGTTATGAAGAATTTGATAACATCAAGGATTGTAAAACTGGCTTTGAAATGTGGAACAAGCTGAAAGAAATATGAGGAGATGATAATGTGAGAAAAGCCAAAGCAGAAAGTTTGAGAGGACAATTTGATCAAATTAGGATGAGAGAGGATGAAAACATCACAAAATATGTTGAAAGAGTTAAAGCATGTGTTAGTACAATCAAAGCATCTGGAGGAGATATCAAGGAGGAGACAGTTATAAGTAAAGTTCTCAGAACTCTACTTCTCATTTATGCAATTAGAATCTCTACAATTCAAGAAAGAAGATGTGAAGCAAATCATAAGATAAATTTAGAGGCCATAGTTGGAAGACTGACTGCATTTGAGCTAGACAACTATGATAATTATGTTCCAGCTGCCAAGAACAATTAATCAACATTTGAAGCCAAGCTTCCACTCAAAGAAAAAAGCAAAAGGTTAACAGATCCTCAATTAGATAGTGATGAAGAATTAGAACAAAGTTTAGATAGTGATCTTGAGGTGGTTGAAGCTCTGCTAGCAAGGAATATTCAAGAGGAAAAGGAAAGTACAAAGGTAAGGTTCCTCTAATCTATTTTTCTTGTGAAGAAATTGGACATATTATTGCTAGTTGCCCAAATAGGAAAAACAAGGATGAGAAGAAAGGTCACAAGTGCAATGGCAAGAAAGAATGCAAATCATTCAAGGATAAAGGTAAGAAAACATGTTTTATGGCTAAAGATTCTGATGATTCTGATGATGATGAAGAAGATGAAATTGTTTACATTGTTGTAAAGGATGAATCTGATAATGATGAAAAAATGGCACTCATTTCTCATGTGAGAAAAAATGATACATGGATTATAGAGAGTGGTTGTTCTCATCACGTGAGTGGTGATACAACTAAGTTTGAACACTTTGAAGACTATGATGGTGGCAGTGTAAGATTTGGTAACAATGAACCTTGTTGTATAGGAGAAAAAGGAAGAATCTCATTGACCAAGGAATTTGTATGTAATAATGCATATTACGTAGAAGGACTAAAGAACAATTTGCTAAGTGTGGCATAGCTACTCAATAATGGATTCAAAGTGGAATTTATGCATGGAAAAGCAAGACTACTGGATGGCAAAGGAAAGCTGATTGGATCATGTACTCAAACAAAAGGTAACTTGTTTTATCTTGAACTTGGTGAATGTTCATGTTTTATTGCTCAAGTTGAAGAAAGTTGGTTATGGCATAGGAGGTTGTGTTATATAAACTTTGACAACTTGGTAAAAAAAGAAAGTAAGAGGCATCCCTAACATAAAAAAACCTGAGGTTGGTCTATGCAAGAATTGTCAAATTGGCAAAATGGGAAAAACTAGTTTTAAAAGCAAGAACTATCAGTCTGAATGAATTTTAGAAATTGTGCATACTAATTTATGTGGACCTATTAAAATTGAAAGTTATACTGGTGAAAAATTATTCATTCTTTTTTTTTATGATTATTCAAGAATGATGACTGTCATGTACCTAAGAGAGAAATCAAAAATATTTGAAAAGTTCAAATAGTACTTGGCCAGAGTGAAAAAGGAAATAGGAAAAAGACTATGTTTAAGGTCTAACAGAGGTAGTGAATTTATTTCACATGAATTCAATAACTTTTGCATTGAAAGGGGAATCAAAAGATAGGTTTTAGCACCTAGAACTCCTGAACAAAATGGAATAGTTGAAAGAAGGAATAGATCTATCATTGACTGTGTAAGAACCTTAATGATTGAGAAGAGAATTGCTATCAAATACTGGAAAGAAGCTATCAACACTACAATTCATACCTTGAACCCAGTACAACTGAAAAAAGACTCATTCAAGACCCCCTATGAGTTGTGGTATGGATACAAACCCAATGTAAGTTACCTAAAAGTATTTGTAAGAAAATGTTACATTTTGAAAGAATCTAGAAAAAGTAAATTTGATGTAAAGGTTGATGAAGGAATATTTTTGGGATATTCTTGCAAAAGTAAAGCATATAGATGTTTGAATCTTTCTACTCACAAAGTCATAGAAAGTGCACATGTGAAAGTTGATGAGTTTCCAGAAAGAACTGAAGAAGAAAGCAAAAGGGAACCTGAAGACTATAGGAGATTTTTTTACATTGAAACTGATACAATGCCAAATATACCTATTAATTAGGAATCTTCAACTCCAAAGTCTTTAGTAACCGAGTCACAAAAAGTTCAAACTAACCTAATGCCTACCGAGTTGCAAGAAATCAAGTTGCAAATAGAAGCCACCGAATCAACATCTACTGAGCCCAAGCAATCAGATCTAGAACCAGAAGTTGAGACACAGAAGGATAATAATGCAAGTCATTCAAAAGGCAAGGAGCCTATGTTAGCCAAGTATGTTAGGAAGCATCATGCACCAGATCAGATCATTGGAGATAAATCAAATGGAACAATGACAAGAAGTAAGTTGAAAGGCACTTGTTTACTTGCTAATTTTGAACCTAGAAATGTCAAAGATGCATTAGAAAATAAAAGTTGGATTGAAGCTATGAATGAAGAGATAGAAAAAATAGAGAAAAAAAAACATGGACTCTTGTACCTAGACCTAAAGATAGAAATGTAATTGGATCTAAGTGGGTATTCAGAAACAAGTTAAATGAAGATGGTAAAGTGTCAAGGAACAAAGCTAGACTAGTATGCAAAGGATACTCTCAAGAAGAAGGTGTAGACTATGGTGAGATTTTTGCTCCTGTTGCAAGATTGGAAGGTGTTAGAACCTTACTTGCATATGCTACATACAAAGGATTCAATGTTTATCAGATGGATGTAAAGTCAGCATTTCTCAATGGCATATTGGATGAAGAGGTTTACATTGAACAGCTTGAAGGTTTTGTTGATCCAAACAAGAAGGATATGGTCTGAAAACTGCATAAAGCATTATATGGTCTAAAACAAGCCCCTAGAACATGGTATGAAAGATTGCATAACTATCTTATTCAGATTGGTTTTCAAAGAACTAATGATAATAGTAGTTTGTACATAAAGGAAGGATCAGATAATAAGATTGTTTTAGCAGAGATATTTGTAGATGATACTTTGTTCACAAGAAATGATGATCTTTGCAAAGAATTTTCAAAAAAAATGAACAAGGAATTTGAAATGTTAATGTTTAGTGAAATCAAATTCTTTGTTGGTCTTCAAATTCAACAGAGTAAGAATGACATCTACATCACTCAATCTAAATACATTAAGGAGATACGAAAAAGTTTGGTATGGAAGACTGCAAACCAGTTGGGACTCCTGTGTGTACTAGATTGAAACTTACCAAAGATAATGAATCAAAGGAAGTGGATCAAACATTGTATAGATCTATGATTGGAAAGTTGTAGTATGTAGTGCATACAAGACCAAACATTGCCCTTGTAGTAGGAATTGTGGCAAGATTCTCAGCAAAACTAAAAGAAAATCAGATGATGGCAATCAAAAGAATCATGAGATATTTAAAAGGAACCGAAGATTATGGATTATGGTATAAACTTGGAGGAAATCTAGATTTAAAAGTGTTCACCGACATAGATTGAGAAGGGAATGTTGATGACAGAAAGAGTACAAGTGGAGGAGCTTTCTTTCTTGGAAAGAGGTTGGCTTCTTGGACAAATAAAAAGAAGAACTATACATCCCAGTCCACAACATAGGCTGAATATGTTGCAGCAATAGTAAACTACTCAAACATTGTATGGTTCAAACAATTATTAGAAGGTATGAAACACAAAAAATCAAAGAACCTATTATTATGTTTTGTGACAACACAAGTGCAATCAACATATCCAAGAATCCAATTATGCATTCAAAACCAAGCATATTGCTATAAAGCATCGCTTTGTTAGAGAATTGGTAAAAGAAAGGGAAATCAGATTGGAATATGTCCATACAAAGGAACAAATTGCTGACATATTCACAAAGCATTTACCTAAGGATGCATTCTTGTATCTAAAAGGTAAGTTAGGGGTCATTCCCCTATCTGAAGGTCACTAAAATACAATTTTAGTGATGCATCAAAAGGAACAGAATTGAAGATCTATGCAGCAAAGTAATGAAGACATTGCATATGAATCAGTACATTAGGTATAATGCTATTCATTTAATTTGTGTTGTCTTTGGCATGTGTTGTCAAAGAGGGAGAGTATACTATCATATCTTTCTAAAATTTGCAAAAAAATGAGAGCTTGTGTAGGAGGGAGAGATTATTATGAAAGAGGGAGATTTTTGTAAAGTAAAGACTTGTTTTCAAATTTCATTCTTCTATGACATGTTATATTGCCATCAATGCCAAAGAGGGAGATTTTTGGATATAATTGTTCAATTGTGTGTTGTCCTTGATGTTACACAAATGTCATAATGGGCAAAAGATAGAGTCTATTGAGCTCAGTTGGTTAGCAAGGCAAAAGACAGAGTCTACTGAGCTCAGTTGGTCAATAAGGCAAAAGATAGAGTCTACCAAGCTCAGATGGTCAGCAAGGAAAAAGACAAAGGTTACCGAGTTCAGAAGGTTTAGCAAAGGAAATTCAGTTGTTACTGAGCTCACTCGATCATCAAGAGAAAATAATGTAGGAAATAGTTGTAACAGAGCTTTCATGGACAGTGAAGGAAGTCTAATTCTTACCGAGTTAACTCAGTAGCCAAAGGATTTTGTAGCTTTTGCAGTGTTAACCAAGTTAAGATGGTTAACTTAGGAAATTATTTCTGGAAATAGTATTTACCATGCAAGGTCAGCCAATGAAGGATTCCATTATTTTTTTAATGTAATATTTGTAGCCGACTAATATATGGTTTATTGGTAAATGTAACTTGTGAATGAGCTAACTTGATAATCTGAATGGTATATACAAGAGGTCAAGTTGCGAATTCTAAGTGTGTGATGGATGTGAATGAAAAAAAGGACTAAGAGAAAATTTTGAAGGATGATCAGAGATCATTGAGGAGTATTAAAGCTATATTTGATCAAGAAGGATCTAATAGTGCAGAATGAAGATCTATTATCAGCAAATTTAGTTGTATCTTATTTAGGTCAATTCATTGTTACTTTCCAACCATTGTAGCAATGATTTCAAATCTCTTAATAGAGTTGGTTTAACAACCATTTTGTAAATCCTCTAACAAGGTGACAGTTTAGTTGAATAGTTCTAAAGACCTCTAGCAAGGCCACTCCTAACAGGGTGATTAAATCCTCTAACAGGGTCACACCTAATAGTGTGTATTGTGACCTTTAATAGGGTTTGCTCCTAATAGGGCTCACTTCAAAAGAGTGAAAAATTGGTAGCTAGTTACTTGGTGTTTTTTCCCATATTGGGTTTCCACATTAAATTTGGTGTCTCTTGTGTTCATTTTATTTAACTTTTGTATTCATATTAATAATAATGAATGTGAGATTATCAGTAACTAGTTAATCTACTAAGTTATGGCATTCTTACAATGTTACCGAGTATCAGTAGTAAATAGGTATTTAAGACATCTAAGGGATCTATTGATTTACATTTGTGGTAACTAATTCACCCCCCCTCTTAGTTACTCCATCTATAATTCCAACAATTTGTTCCTGAATGTTTCTACAGGTCACAAATCCCAATTTTTGTCACTTCAAATGCTCAATATGGGCTCATCTGGACTCCAAATCAGGTTTTTTTTTTTTAAGTGCAATTTTTTTGTCTACTTTACAAATTTGTAATTATATTATAAGTTCTATGGATAGAAATCCTACTTTTAGAAACATGCCCTCAATTGGCATGTGGTTATTGCACTAAGTGCCAAATCATACATTAGGGGGGGTTGATTGATTATTTCTACATTTTGGGGGGTGCATACATTTATTGATCTCATGGAGGCTTTTCACATATGTGTTGGAAATATTCAGGTCTAACAATGTTACTGAGAGGGGAGGCGTGAATCAGTAAGCTTTAAAATTTAAACCAATTTAGCATAATAACAAATTCACCATTCATTCATCTACTTTACTGAACGCATGAAAAGATTAACACACTGATTTGGTGACCCAGAAACCTTTCAAATTGAAAGTAAAACTGGGGTAGGGATGATGCCCACAAAACTTCAATATTGCAGTATAAAGTTGGCTGGTTAAGGCTTACAGTGATCACTTCTGGTGATCTGCCCTGTTAGGAGCAAGTAGGACTGCTAGATCCACCTTGTTAGAGGATTTACAAACATACAATGAAGTATGCACTCTGCTAGGAGATTTACAAAAGACTATTAAGTCTACCCTGTTAAAGGATTTACAAAACTGATTCACCTATTAGGATGAAGCAGTGGATCTGCTTGCAACTGGTTTGCTGATTAGATCTTATGTACTGATCACTTGATGTGATGGATATATCTTTGCTGCTCCTTGATAACCTTGCTGAATACTTCGCTGCTGATTCTTTTTCAATTTTCTCAATTACATTCTTACTTCGCTCTTGCTTGACTATTACTTCTCTTCATCATTTCTATATTGCAAATGGCACAATACATTACATATATACCATTCCAATATTTACAGTAACAAGGTCAGCCAAACACAAGTGGACAAAACATTGTTGAGTCAGCCAGATAGTAGAAAACTCAGGTTCCTCAAACTCACTCGGTGACCTTCTGACACTCGGCATCCACTACATTACACGGCATCGTCATGCACTTGGTAGAGGTAGGGGCTCGGTCCATATTAATCACTCTCAGTAGCTTGGAACTTGGTAACCACTGGTGACTCGGTAAACATTGTGTCACTCGATAGAAACTAACTCCTTCGATTCACTTGGTAAGCATTGAATACTTCTTTTACCTTTCTGTCTTGGTAATCACTGAAACCTTCATTTACCTTCCTGACTTGGTAAATACTAAATCCTTTGTTTACTTTCCTGACTCGGTAAACATTAAATCCTTCGTTTACCTTTCTGACTCGGTAAACACTAAAACTTTTGTTTACCTTCCTGACTCGGTAAACACCAAAACCTTCGTTTACCTTTCTGACTCGGTAAACACTAAAACCTTTGTTTACCAATAACTCAACTATCACTAGCTAGGATAACTCGACCAACACTGAACATCTTGGCATCAACAACAACTTAGAAACCACTAGCCTGACTCGGTAAACACTGATGAATATACTTGGTAACCAACGAATGTTCGGTATGAACTGTAAACTAAGTGATGAACTCGGTAAGCATTCAGAATCAAATAAGTGTTGTAACTAATGAAAAATGTATCATTATTCCAACAATCTCCCCCTTTGGCATTAGTGACAAAAACACTTATGAGCCAAATTTTATATACAAGATCTGACAAAACTGATTTGATTCTGCTGTGCTGTGTGCTGAATATACATGGGCTACCTTACATATAACTCCCCCATACAATATACACAAGGTTTTTACATGAGTTATATGACTTTATTCTTTATTACTTTATTACCTTCTCCCCTTTTGTGTCTGATTTTCTGATTTTCCTCTATATATTGCTTTCTCCCCCTTTTTGACAATAATGCCAAAGAATAAAGAATGTATTTACATGGAGAAACCAAAATGTCTGATAAACTTAGAATGTACCTAAAGAATTAGTTGCAAAGTTTTATCCCAATTGTCTTGCAGGATTTTACATGTGGAGAGAGCTACTTGAACTTCTGCAGAAAGTTCAATCACATGGTTTGCAACAGAGAAGTTTTTGTCATGGATCAATGTTTTTGAATATGCAATGTGCTTCTGCATTGTGTTTATGACAGGAAGGATCATATTTTGGATGTCAATCAGAGTAGACCTGATCCTTGCTTCCTCTCTCAGCAATGATGCCTGTTTCTCTGACAAAAATCTTATTTTATGATGATGAGATGAACTTGCACTGTGGTCAAATTGCAGCATTTGGGCACTGACCTTCATGTCCTCATCAATTTTATTCAACTTTTCTTTGATTTCTTTGGTATACTCGGTAACATCACAAAGTTTTACAAAAAGTGAAGTTACATTATTAAAAGAATTCTCAAAATTACTCAGAATTGTAGACAATTCTACCTGTTTTAATGCAATATGCTGAGCAATGTGCTCAAGCACCTTATTGTATTTCTTCTCTACCTTTTCAATTAATTTTTCTTGGCCAGAGCTATCCTCATTGAATTTATATACAGCCTCTTCCAACTGAATCAAAATGTGTTGAGTAGAATCTACTTCAACACCTATAGCCTTTGTTATTATATTTTTAGCACTTTCAATAATGCTATATTCCTGGTCTCTTTCACGCCTGAGCTATTTTTGCCGTGCCTTTTGCTCTAATAGCCGACTAATCATTCTCATTTCATCAACTGATGTAGTATCTAGATCTATCTTAGGAATGACAATGTCCTTATCCAGATCTATTTCTTCATCTACTGCCTTACTGGAAAACATGTATCTCTTTGGTTTTTCTTTGGAGGGATCTGCGATTGAGCTCCATGCGGGTCGAGTGATTCAGCGATGGTAGGAACAATTTTGAAATTGGGCGCCTCCCATTCAACTCCCTTCACAAGCATTTCAGAACCTCTCTTCACCTTGCTGCCACTGGTGCTTGCAGATGCCATTGCTACTCGGTGAGAGAACGATTTCGTAACACAAATTCTTTGCTGAAAAATTGCCTCAAATCACTTGAACTTGCTTGGATGCACTTGAAAATATATTTTCTCTGTGAACTCTGAATTCGTGGTGAAGAATGAGATCAAATTCTGCCTTTTTGATCGAAATCCTATCATTAATGCTCGAGTACGAAGGTAGCTGAGAATTAGGGTTTTATAAATAGTCACCAACTTACTCGGTAAACCTTGCAGCTTGGTGAACACACAAAACCTTTCTTATCTTCCCAACCAAGCTCGGTAAGGTTTGAAAACCAACCTTACTCGGTAGATGCAACATTGTGAATTATGACTTGTATCTGGAATACTGATTTTTCATTTCCACTTCTTCTTTTTGGAACTGCCTAGGATATGGCTTGAAGATGCAGTCCCTTATCCTTCTTGATAAGTCTTTAATTAGATATGGTGGAGTCACCCATTTCTAGAGTGACATTTCCATTATTTGAATTTTCTTGCTCGGTAGACTTAGGAATCCACTGTTGTTTCATTTGCTTTCGAATATTATCAGCTCTAGTTTTCTTTTCATCTTCAACCTTTCCTATATTCATGCAATTCTTGGCTATATGACCAAGTTCAGTACAAGTATAGCATCTTATGGTTGTATCTTTCTTCCTTAGGTGATGCCTTCTACAGTTTGTTCCTATGTGTCCATATTCTCCACAATAGTGACATCTACACCAAGTATTGTAATCCCAACCAAATATTGCTTTGACAATTTGTTCTACTGGATTGAGTGATTTTGATCTACATTCAGATGCCTTATGTCCTTGTTTCTTACATCTGTGACACTTGCCTTCAAACTTTGGTTTCTCCTTGCATTCATTGGCTTTGTGACCATGCTGATTGCAATTGAAACATTTTCCATTAAATTTACCTTTGCCATTACTCCAACATTTGTTAGATGTATGACCTATCTTGCCACAATGATTACAATTGGGTCTTTGATTCCTTTGCGTACCTTGTTCAGAAGATTCACCTTCTTCCTTGTATCCAAGACCAGCTTTACCTTTTTGCTTATAGAAATTTTGCTCATTTTGCTGATTCAATTGATTCATGTCTGCTTGAGATTTCATCATCCTTTCATTGACTTGTTTTTCAATTTTTAGATCATTTTCCAAGCTTTCATTGGTTTGTCTCTCAGTTCTTAAGTCATTCTGTAGACTTTCATTTTGTGCTCTGAGAATCCTGATTTCTTCATTTGCATTGGATAGTTGATCTGCTAGATCTTCATGTTCAAGGGATTGATTTTGAGTTTCATGACTTCTATCTTCCAATTCTTCTTGTGCTTTGTTTCTTTGTTCCAAAACTTCACATAGCCTGATTGACTGTATTTCTTGCTCTCTTTTAAGCTTTCTTACCTCTTCTTGTAGAGATCCATTCTTTTCTAAAAGTTCTTTGATTGCTTTGTCAGCTTCTTCTGAATTATTTGATGGTAACAAATCTTCAATCCTTTCTTCAACATAAAAATGGTCATTTATTTGTCTTGCAAGTTCCTTTCTTCTTTATAGGGATTGAGAAAGATGTTCCTTTGCTTCTTTGAGTTGAACCATGGCCATCTCCAAATCTAGCTTCTCATTCTCAATAGTTTTGTCAAGTCTGAATATCTCCATTGTCCTTGATCTTTTCTCAAGCTATCAAGCTCTATCCTGAGAACCACAAAGCTCTGATACCAATTGTTGGAAATATTCAGGTCTAACAATGTTATTGAGAGGGGAGGGGTGAATCAGTAAGCTTTAAAATTTAAACCAATTCAGCATAATAACAAATTCACCATTCATTCATCTACTTTACTAAACTCATGAAAAGATTAACACACTGATTTGGTGACCCATAAACCTTTCAAATTGAAAGTAAAATTGGGGTGAGGATGATTCCCATGAAACTTCAATACTACAGTATAAAGTTGGCCGGTTAAGGCTTACAGTGATCACTTCTGGTGATCTGCCCTGTTAGGAGTAAGTAGGACTGCTAGATCCACCTTGTTAGAGGATTTACAAACATACAATGAAGTATGCACTCTGTTAGGAGATTTACAAAAGACTGTTAAGTCTACCCTGTTAAAGGATTTACAAAACTGATTCACCTGTTAGGATGAAGTAGTGGATCTGCTTGCAACTGGTTTGCTGATTAGATCTTATGTACTGATCACTTGATGTGATGGATATATCTTTGCTGCTCCTTGATAACCTTGCTGAATAGTTTGCTGCTGATTCTTTTTCAATTCGCTCAATTACATTCTTACTTCGCTCTTGCTTGACTATTACTTCTCTTCATCATTTCTATATTGCAAATAGCACAATAAATTACATATATACCATTCCAATATTTACAACAACAAGGTCGGCCAAACACAAGTGGACAAAATATTACTGAGTCGGCCAGATAGTAGAAAACTCAGGTTCCTCAAACTCACTCGGTGACCTTTTGACACTCGGCATCCACTACATTACACGGCATCGTCATGCACTCAATAGAGGTAGGGGCTCGATCCATATTAATCACTCTCAGTAGCTTGGAACTTTGTAACCACTGGTGACTTGGTAAACATTGTGTCACTCGGTAGAAACTAACTCCTTCGATTCACTTGGTAAGCACTGAATACTTCTTTTACCTTTCTGTCTTGGTAATCACTAAAACCTTCATTTACCTTCCTGACTCGGTAAATACTAAATCCTTCATTTACCTTCCTGACTCGGTAAACACTAAATCCTTCATTTACCTTTCTGACTCGGTAAACACTAAAACCTTTGTTTACCTTCCTGACTCGGTAAACACCAAAACCTTCGTTTACCTTTCTGACTCGGTAAACACTAAAACCTTTGTTTACCTTCCTAACTTGGTAAACACTGCTGAATATACTTGGTAACCAACGAATGCTCGGTATGAACTGTAAACTGAGTGATGAACTCGGTAAGCATTCAGAATCAAATAAGTGTTGTAACTAATGACAAATGTATCATTATTCCAACAATATGTCAGTTTGGTATAAGACCAAAGTTGACACTAAGGAACTATCAGAAATGGAGTGCTTTGATGCTTGATCATCTAAGAGAACATCAAGAAGTGATTCCTTCTCTTTGCTTGAAGGTACCACCTTCATTCAAATATCTCTCTAAACTTCTTGGCTTTATGTATAATAGTATGAGTAAGGAATCCTTTGCTCCTCTTCTTATGGAAAGTTTTCCTCATGATGTTTGGATGGCTCTTTGGGAACCATATGGAGATCCAAATATTTCTTTGTTTCCAGAAGACATTATATCTTTGGTCACTCCTATTATGGTACCTCCAACTCTAGATGAGATCCCACCTTGTGATACTCCTATTGACTCTATTGATCCAGTTCCAACCACAGATGCTTTGGATTTAGTGCAGTAGGACCCTTTATGTCTTCCTACTTTAGCTTCATGGGACAACTTCCTTCTAGACATTTCAATGTTGTTCATGGAGTCTTACATTAAAGATGTGGGAGACATCATTGATGACATTTGTCTTCTCTTTTTTGAGGATACTACATCATAAAGTGTCAAAACTGATAGTGATACTAGTGATAGTTCTTCAACAGATTCAAATACATGGGGTTTTATTGACAGTTGTAGTGAGAGGTCACAACATCAACATTCTCCACATGCATATATAGCCACAGTGATAGATTCATGTACTTCAGCATAGTAGGGTACACTATGCCTTCTAGTTCTAGCCTCAGGTGATGACTTCTTGGTAGACATTGTAGATTTGTTCATTGATTCACACACAATAGATTTGGAAGACTTCATTGATGATCTATTGCTTCTCTTTGTTGAAGATGATCCTTTAATAGTTGTTATAAGGGCTCACTTTGACCCTCATGTCCATTCTCTGCATGCTCAGTCTTTACAGGCTGATGTGATTGTGGATACTTATTTATAGCAGTTGCAGGAAGTCTCTTTATCATTTGAGGAGACTATTGGTTCTTTGAGACAAGTTCTACATGGATCCTTGCTCGGTGTGCACATGTTCTTTTCAGCTATCTTGGAGGGAGCAACCATTAGCATCGACACAGAGACATTTGAACAGGTTTCAGAAATACCTTTCATCATCGAGATTATTTCCACACATAGGGGAAGCATCTCACCTATACCCTTGCCATTGTTTCTTCCAAAGGGGAGGAACATTATACATTAGTTATGGATTAGCTTCTACATTGGAGCATTTCTCATTGATCAACACACTACTTTGTCTCCTTCTCCTTTTTTGGGGGGGAATTTTTCCTCGTTGGGGTTTTGTCCTTCTCCTAATTCTCTATTGTATATATTTGATGTATGTCATAATGGGGGGGGGGGGGTGTCTTGATTACTCCATCCATCCATACACTGTATGTGTTTTCCATCTCTCTTTTTTTTTTGGGGGGGGGGGGGGGGGGGGGGGGGGGGGCGTGGTTTCCCATTAGGTTTTCCCTCTTTCTCCGCTTTTTGAGAGATTGCATATCATTATGCACATGGGTACCTAACATGGCCCAATAGCTAGGTGCCATCATGCATTTCATACTAGATTATATAAGCTTAAGGGCATTCCTATAAGTTGCACTTAAGGGGGGGTGTTGGTGTAAACAAGTATTTACTATTTACACTTACTTAAGTTTACTTAGGTTAATGCATATTTTATTATTTATTTATTAGTCACCTAGGAGTATACATACTCTTGTGAGTTGTCATGTTGACAACATAGGAGTTTGCACTCTAAATATGCACATGTTGTCTATATTTAGGAGCTAGCACATTATTTGAGCAGATGCTGTCTACAACATTCTAGACTCCTCATTGTGCTTATCCTCTTATTGTGGAGGATATGTGCTTAGTTGTCATCCTTATCTCCTAGTTCTTTCTAGACACATTCTAGATGCATCTTAGAGGTCTTTATATACAAGCTCTCCTAGTGTGTATGTACATGCTTCTGATAATAGTGAGCATTATCATATTGATCATACTCTTGGACTACTATTGTGCTTGTGTTTGTGCTCCTTGATCTTGGGTGAATTTTTTTCTAAGGACAATTCTTACAATAACCACTTTTTAGAAGTGCTAGCTCTTGATCTAGAGGCTTGAGACTATGGTAGCACCTTTTTGTATAGATTTCAGACCTCATCTGGGCAATCTAAGGCATCCAATGGTGAGCTTGGAGATTTTTCTACACCAAAAATCCACAATAACTTCTATGATACTTAAGATGGAGCAATGAGATTTTTATGGTAGGCTTGTAGCTCTAAAATAAACCTTCATATAGCAAGTGAGAACATTTCAAGCTCATATGAAAAAATTACTAAAAATGGCAAGTTCCCACAAATATTAACCACCCTATCTACTAGTCCTTATTAAAATAGAAAAGGCTAAAAATAATATTTTTGGGTGATCCAAGATTTCCCTTACACCTAGGATGCTCCTAAATCAATCCAATGAGTGCTATATGTTCCATTTATTCTCATGTGAGATGGATTTGTGTGAAATCACATTACTTAGATCCAATGAGTGCTAATGTTCCATTTATTCTCATGTGAGATTAATTTGTATTAAATCACTACTCATGAAATATGGATCAATGAGTTTGACTCAAAAACTAGACTTAAAATTCTGATAGAAATATCAGAATGCTATTCAATCTTTTTAAAGTTTAATGTGGGCTGGTTGTTAGATATTTCTAATTAAAGTTGTCTTTTCTTTCAAGATGTCTAGAACTTGTCTTTTTCAATGTACGAAAGCTACTAATGATGACTTACTAAAAAGTTATGATGGTAATGATTCACTAATCTTGGTTCATTAATTCATATGGATTATTATAATGCAAAATTCAAATATAGTGGGTACATTGTGTACCATTTCTATCTCCCAAATAAAGTAGATATCTTCTTCCAAGAATGTGCTCAATATGTTGCATCCCACTTCTATTTTTAAACGTAAATTTTTTTGTCATGCACGAAAAAATTTAGTCTATTAGCCCTCAAATCATTTCTTTAAATTTCCCTGTAGAAAGTTGAAACCCAGTAATGGTGAATTGAAAAATTGGTTGCAAGGTTGCTCTGTGTTTACAATTTTTGTCTCTCTCATATCTCTTGAATTTAGATGGCTATGATAGTTGAATCTCCATGGCCATTGCTTCTTCTCTCTTTAAATTTGTAAAATCACTATTGAGACCACAAAATACGGTCTTTTAATTTTTCCCCTGCCTCCTCTTCATTGTTATTCAAAATTTAGTAAAGTGAAATCATTTTTTTGGTGTGCTTTCAATCACGTATGGAATGCCAGCTTAGGAAAGTGAAGTGGGTTATTTTGGAGGTTGCTCTTCCTTTTCTTCCTCCCCTTTCAACTACAGTTCTTCAATAATTAAGTGATGGCAACTTGAAATATGTCAAAACTAAGAAATCTTGATTTCTTTGCATTTTGGAAAGCTTCTTGGAATTTCAAAATGATCAAGCCCTTGGTCTGTAAATGACTATCACATTTGAAGATGTGATCTAATGTAATATGAATCACATTTTCCATCCAGTTTTTGAAGTTAAAGCATGTTGTGTCTACTCTCTTGTAGATTAAGTCATGGGATTTAATGTATTTCTTATCTTAACTAATTTGTACAACATTCTATAATTGTTGCATGGATCAAGATTAATATAGGAATGTGTTGTGGAGGGTAAGTATTCACATAAAAAAGCATTTGATTTTTCTATAATAAATACCTTGGTCATTCCATAATTTTGGCCCAAAATGACTATATAGCCGATGGAATGGCTATTTATAGTAATTAATTAATCATTAATAAATTATAATTTGATGAGATTGCTAATTTTAATTTCATATCAAATAATAAATAAATGTTAATAAATAGTCATTTTGTTTATGTAGACGCTTCTATTTTGATTTGATTTAAACATAACACACTAAATCAATCGACTTAGGTGGATGCGAGCCTAGTCTTGTGAGTTAACAAGCCACTATCATGTGTTCTATCCACATAAACAATGTCATTAGCATTCAAATTTTAATTTTCCTAAGAACAAGTTATGTCGTATGTATTAGACCCGTTTCATCCAAATCAGTGTTTAGTTACAATCTGCGCCTTTCTTTAGACAAAATGGGAGCTTTCAAACAAGGCAGATATCCATCCAAGTATAATAGAAGGACAATGTTCCAGTTGAAAATGCTTTGGTATACATTTAGCTAAAATGTTCAAGCATAGACAAAGCATGAGAATGTTTTATCAACTACCTTGCAAGAAACAACGAAATTGAACATTATGCCTTGATGGATGATGATACCCATTCCAAATATCCCATTTTATTATAGCAATAAAGATGTTGGAAAAGGTTGTTGGATCTGACTCTACACCTATCTTCCTACTCCCATCATTTGGTTGTCTAAGTCATGTTTAAGTCTATAAGGATTCAAATTCTTTTATATGTTTGAGGTGATTTTATTGGAAGATCTAGCATGGAAGGACATTGCTATGGGGTCGAAGGCTGGTGATAAGGGTGTCAGTGTCCCTGTGCATGGCCAACTATTGGTGGTTGTGTTAGGGGTTCCCTCTTCTCTAGTTCACTCTTAATATGGGGCTTGGGGTTATGAAAGGCCCCTCTTATGCCCAATTTGTGAGTAATGGTGGGGATTTGGGGTTTGTCACTAAGTTGATAGTTACTAAACACTTTCTTACTTGTAGCACTATTTAAAATTGACTTGGATAAAGATACAATTTTAGAGATTGAGCAATGAACAAAGGCCCTTGAGGTGGATGCATCTATTTGACAGTTTAGAGGCTTTTGACCCTCTCTCAAGGGGCTCCATGCTTGGATATAGGAGCATTTGGATCCACATCTTACTAATTATGTCTAGATCTTTCCTTTGGTAAAAGGTTTTTTTATTGCTAGATTCGATAATGCAAAGGATAGGAGAACCATTCTATGTGATCTTTTCTATGGTAAAATTCGAAAGTAGTATATAACAACCTTATTGTGATATTCTTCCTTGTATTAGTGAAATGCTTATTGCATAAGTTAATTATGACTACAATCTTCCACTAAGGAGGAGTGTTGTTTAATTCTACTCTAACATATTTTAACAATTTATATACCTATACTAAGAACCACTTTTGATGATTAGTAAGAATGAACATGAAGCCCATTTGGTTAAAAAAAAAAATATCGCTCATCAAGCAAACATAATTCAACACACTTTCCTAATTTGATGCATTTACTCAAGCCAAATCTCCTTATTAAATAGTAAGTTTGTTTTGTAAAATATTAGAGTAAGTCCTTATGGGACATGAATTTTATATGATCTTGGATCCCTCCAACCATCTTCTTTTGATGCAATCCCTAACTTCATCAATCTTATGAATACTATTGTTAGTCCTAGTGTAGCCCTCACTTTCACCATTTTCTCCTCTAGTGAATCCAACTCCTTTCACTTTTGTTTACATCCCATCCTTCTATCTAGGAAGTCACTATAGCTAAAGAGTCTATTAATTTGTCATGTAGTATTCCTTATTACAAACTAAAAGTCATATTCTCTTCCAATCCATCTTAAGTCTAACCCTTCCCATATTGTCATTTCTTCATCTATGAACATATCTAGACCTCTTAATTCACTAAAATTCCTATGTTGATTCTAATATACCCAATAATAACCACCTTTATATTGAGAACCAGGTGATCATAAATAAATAAAAATAATAGTAGTGACTCAACCACTTGCAATGACTACTACATATACATGTTATTTAAATTAAGAATCTAATTCCTTTTCAAAAATGCCCAACAATAACCTTCTTTCTACTTAGAAATCAATAATCATAAGAAGACCAAAATAATAGTAGTAAACTTTCCTACTTGCAATGACCACTATGTACATCTTCTTCTTAACTAAAAAAGAAATAAAAAATCATCCCAACCAAATAGAAGTACAAAATAAGGACCATCGATCCAATAAAAAAATAAGTGACAAGAACTAATCATTATATTTACACCTTTCCATACATTTTGTAGATATTATATTGGTGGTTTAAGATGGATGGACCACTCCACTTTCAAAATCCAATAGATGCAACTCTTTGTTTACTTTAAGTCTATGATAATCATTCAGCCAATTGAGAGTAAATAAACTATCTAAGATAATTATACCTATTAATGTGGATTTATAAATATGCCCCCACGGGTTAGGTGAGTTGGTATGGTGTTGTGGGTAGATACCCATGGTCTTGGGTTCAACTCCTTGCTAGTCATTACCCCACCATGAATACTTGGAGGATGTGTTGGTTATCCTGTAGCCAAAGGAATTAGTCTTGCCCCAAGTTCACCCCATAAAGGGAACTCGTTGGGCTTGGGTCTTGGGGATACCCTTTGAAAACAAAATAAATAAAAAATAAAAAATATAGATTTATAAATATCCCAAATAAAGTGCCCTCTAATAGAAACGTGTTCAATTTGGTAATAGTGGGTAAACATCACTTATATTTTTTTAATAGTGACATAAAATGGCCAATGGAGTTGCAATCCCATCAATGTAGAGAAACATCCCATGAAGAGGTCATGTAAAACTATCTATTGCTTCATTTCTCTTCAATTTTGTCTTCTAAGGCCATAAAATAAGGTCTCTTAGAGTTCACTCTACCTCCTCTTACTTTGCATATGGTAAAGTGAAAGAAAATTATTGGTGTGCTTCAAATATGTAATGGAAGGCTAGGAATGGAAAGTGAAATGATTTACCTCTAGTTTTTTGCATTGGGTTACATGCTTAACACACTTGACAACTCATTTGTGATTCTCCATCTCTCTTTCCCTTTTCAAAATTACCATAAAAACTCCCACTTGTGAAGATTGCAATCTAATGTAATAGGTATGAATCATATGTTGCATATAATTTTAGACAACAAATCTAAAAAACTTTTAAGCTGGAGTACATTCCTTGTTATTTTTAAAAAATTTTAATGTGCCCAAATCAAGAAATTTGTAGAGCATTTTGTCTGAGGGATTTTACTCCTCATTGTGTAAGCATCAAACTTATGATGATATCATACTATATTTAGGTTGATGGTTCAATGGTTTAATATTTGAAAGGTTTCCCCAACTTAGGTATTTAATGTTATGGTTTGATGAAAAACTTGCTCTAATACTTATAAGGTACTCGACCATAACATCTTTGTTTTGATTTAGGATATATAGTGTAATGGGGTGATCTTTCAATAGAAATAGTCAATAGATTTTATATTTGGTCATAGCTTGTATGATGATTTTGGTCTAAAGATGCTTGATAATTTATACTTCGGTGAGGACTTATATAAAAATAATAAATTTGATTGACATATTTTTGATATTATCATTATCATCATCATCATCATATTTGAAGAGGAATCATGGATTCATGATGCATTTTTTGCAGAGGGGGCTATAGTTTAAAATAGTAATATCTTTCCCTTTGGGATTTAAAGTGGGGAGGATGATCTAATTACTTTAGAAATGAAGATACAAAATACATGTACAAATAATATTGTTTAATCAAATAGGTGTGTCATTCTTTGCAAGCTCAGGGATATAACCTCTTTGAGAATGTGCATAGCCTCAACTTTGATAGGTCTAATAATTAATCTACTCACACCTTAGAGAATAATTAAACCTTAGAGCTAAGGGATGTTGTTTATGAGGGTAAAATGAAGGTTCATTAATAGATTAAAGGGGGCTCCAGGCTAATGAATGAGAATGGATAAACTCTAGTCCACTTTAGGCTCAACTATACCTAGGAGGGTGATCCTAGAGGTATCCTATGTAGTATAGATAAAAGATACAAAATATATTGTTGTATCTAAGGTAAACTTAACCCCAAACATTATCAGTGGGCTAAATCCAAACCAATTATTGGCGTGAACAAAATCTTTTATCTATTTAGTTAACTTGTGTGTCCTATTCACACATGATCTTGAAGGGACCTATTAGAAACTATTAACATAAAATATGCTAAAGTCCTATTTTATAGCTTATTAATATTAGTGCAAGAAATAAAAGCTAAGAGTGCAAGGATAGAATTTACAAATGACTTCGTTAATGCTAAGAATAGTGCATTCCTATTTAAGTT
Source organism: Cupressus sempervirens (assembly GCA_028749045.1). Taxonomy (NCBI): domain Eukaryota; kingdom Viridiplantae; phylum Streptophyta; class Pinopsida; order Cupressales; family Cupressaceae; genus Cupressus; species Cupressus sempervirens. Next base: position 251,793,809 of record CM053784.1, on the reverse strand, counting down.
ATCATGTCATATAATGCACAAATTCTAACACTACTTCCTACTTAACTAGTAAATGGTTTGTTGTTGCAAGATTATACATGACTAAATCATTGGTTCTTAGGGCTGGTATCTTTCTACTTTGGAACACAGTCACAATTTATCAAAACTCAAACATCAATAATATGGTCTATGAATATATATATATATATATATATATATATATAATGGATATTATCAATAACAAAATATGATTAAGAGTCCATCACAAAATTGTATAAATTCAAGTGTAATATAAAAAAATATTACAATGATAGTAATGAATTAAAATGCCATCATGTTCATCAAATTTGACATTATATTAATGCCAAAAAAAGTAGAAAACAAGAAGTTATCTTAGATACAATTGGAATAATCTTTTCAAGAAATAGAAACTATTAGGAAGAGAGCCTATTATATATAATTTACAAATCTAATCACTTTTTTCATTTTATAGAAATATTGCTTACAAGATAAGACTGACTAGTATAATTTTCAAGACCTTATATCACTTTGGCAATGTGGTGATAGTATTTATAAAATACTATGTAGTTGATTGAAGAAAACACTTATATATAGCTATCACATTGATGCAAGAGCATCCTAGGTGTAAGAGAAATCTTGCATCACCCAAAAATATTTTCATTTCAGTCTTTTTCTATGTTAATAAGGACTACTAGATAGGGTGGTTACTATTTATGGGAACTTGCTATTTTTAGTAAGTTTTTCATACGAGCTCAAAATGTTCTCATTTTATACATGAAGATTCACTTTGGAATTATAAGCCTACCATAAAAATCTCATTGCTCCAGCTTAAGTATTAGAGAAGTTATTGCAGATTTTCGATGGAAAAATTTGTAGAAAAATCTTCAAGCTCACTGTTAGAGGCCTTAGAGTGCCTAGATGAGGTCCGAAAACTCAAAGGAAGGGTGCTAGCATGATTTTGAGCCTATAAATCATGAGCCAACATTTATGAAAAGTGGTTATAATAGCAATTTAGAGAAACAGTTCGAGAGTTATGGCCTTCCAAAGTTGGGCTATCAAAATTTCTAAAATAATTTGTCAAAGATGTATTTAACAGACTATATATGTATTTTTAGGGTTTATCAACCCTAGGTATTAAGTATGAGCATCTAGAACCTTCCCAGGCAGCATAAACTTGCCTATTTAAGAAAGGCCCGAACACTATCTAGGATAGCTCTAGGTGATAGTTCACAACTTGTCTTGTAGATTATTGTAATGAAGGCGCCCATGTGGGTTAGCATATTGTATTTGTGAATTATGTAATACCACATTTGTGGTGCAAATAAGAAGTCAATATTTTATTCTTGCATTTGTTGTTGTTTCTTTGTTTCTATTATGAGTTTATGATATTAAGTGTAGCACCCTTCATCACACATGGACATCAATCAAATGATGACTAGTTCTAAGATGTAGCATTAACTCTTGAAGATTCATGACCAAGAAAAAGGGGGTGAGTATATTCATAGTAGCTTTGAATTAATACTTGACTAGTACTTTCACACAAGTATACATTTATACCTCCAAGGCACTATTTCCCTAATTTTAAACATAAAAATATGTCTTGCAAGTAATTATGAAGCCTGTACAAATATTATTTATAGATGTGAAATTTTCCAAGGAATCAAATCTAAAAAGCTTGGGAATGAGATAGGTACCTAGAAAATCCATAGGAAAATCCCTAAAATAGTTTATGTCATCACTCCTACTAGTTTTAGAAATCTTCAATGACAATGAGTGTACATATATTAGTCAAAGTGGACTATGATAAATTACAAACCAATTTCTAGAACCTAATTGGCATATTGAGGTGAGGGTTATAACTACCTTGAGTTTACTAGACATAATGAGCTCATTAGACACATTGAACGTGACTTTCCTTACCTTGTCAACACTTTGACAAGTTTTGATAACCACTCTCTTTCTTTATACAAAGTTTGCAACAATCTAATTTATTTTGACAAGGACTTATTAACACCACATGGGCAATCTTCCCTTTGTTGAAAATGGAGGGCCACCATGCATTTTGACATCTCTACACCATTGAAAAACATGGTAAATTTCCTCAATGCACAACACTTCACCAGCTTAAAGTCCACAAGTGACATTAGCATACAAGGAGAAAGGATACACAAAATGGATAAATGACAATTAATAAAATGAAGAATATGGATAGCATAGTGTGATAGAGTGAATTTATAAATAGGCACAAGTGAAATAGTCATGTCCTAGGAGGGGCCATGAACCTAAGACTCAAGGAGGTAAGAAAGATCTCAAATTGGGTATTGAGTTTGGATTGAGAAATGTTACAGGGATGGGGTCCAAGCAAACTAAAGGAATCAAACCTTATGGTATCTGAAGAATCATGGAGGAAAGGAAAGAGAAACAAGTCACAAAACCATAGAGGAGGGGGAATTTAGGACTATTGACATGATGTAGACTAAGAAATGGAATGGAAAGAGGACCTAGTCAAGGATCAAATGGAAGGAAGTATTTGAAACTAGGAAATCAAAGAAGTTCCTAGGTTCTAGGTCCCTTTGGGTATTCACCTAATATACAGAGGGAGTAAAAATGTCTAGATGTACATGGTCTACTGCAATCACTTCTCATCGACATCACATGAGTAACTTTAGGGGGCTAACTCCTTACAAGAGGAGTACAAGAAATTATGGCCAAAAGAATGACTAAGAAGGGTTTACAAGAATTAGCAAGAGTGTCATCTATATAACAAATGCATGTGAGGTCTGAGTACATAAATGTGATTAGGATCAAACACCTCCCCATTTCACTTTGTTATCTCAAACAAAATTACATAATAATAATATAACACCATTTTGAGACAAATGTATCAATTACTCATATCATTTTAATAGAGATAAAATCCTTTGACAAAAAACTAAAAATAAAGGATATTATACAATCTCAAGATCATAATTAGATGAGAAGGAAGTGCACAATAATCTAATAGTTAACTTTACCAAATAACTTGGATCGCATTATATTCTTAACATCACCTAAAAGACATGACTAGTTTAAACCAAGCATCAAAGACATGCCTTATTTAAGAAATCACAGTAACCATCTTGATTCTAGAAACCTAAAATCAAAAGGGAACTATAGTTTATCGTTTAATTCTTTGATAATTGGCTTTGTATAAAATAAGTTAATAGCCTATTCTCTAAAAAACATCATGTATATACGCAAGGAGAAATAGATAGAAACATTTGTATGATATAGCATAAGATTTGAAAATGCTATTCAATATTATTAAATTTTTTAAGGGGGAGTTGGCCGGTATTGCTCATCAAAAGTTGTGTTTCAAGATGTTTGGAACCCATCATATTCAATGCACAAAAGCTACTAATGGTGGTTTAAAGAAAAGATATTCATGAATTCATATCAATTACTATAATGTAAAATTAAAATTTAGTAGGTACATTGTGTACCATCACAGTATCCCAAATAAAGTAGATGTTGTCCACCAAAAACATGTTCAATATGCTACACACCACTACTATTTTTTTAACTTAAATTTTGCTTTCCCACACAAAAATCTTTACTCCATTAGCCCCCCAAATCGTTTCTCTAAATTTCCCTTTGGAAAACCACAAATAGGACAAAAAAATTAGTGTTGTTGAAGGGAAACTCTTCGTGTTTACAACTTGAGTCTCTGTAATACCTATGAAATCAGATGGCTATGGCAATTGAATCTCCTTGAATTGGTAGAAACATCCCAAAGCAAGGGCATGTGAAAATGGCCATTGCTTCTTCTCTCTTTAAATCTATAAAAGCACTATTAAAGTCACAAAATAAGGTCTTTTAGGGTTTTCTCTGCCTCCTCTTCCTTGTTATTCTATAGTCACTAAAGTGAAAGCAGATTTTAGATGTGCTTTTAATTATGTATGGGAAGGATAGCAAAGGAAAGTGAGTTTAGGTAGGTTGTGGGTGTGCTTTAAAATTTGTGGAAACAAAGGAATCTTGATTGTTTCACAATTGTGAGAATTTCTTAGGATTTCTAAAAGATTAAACCCATGGTTTGCAGAGGGCAAGACTATGGTTTTATCAAATGACGCCTCAAAACTCATATGTGGTTCTACACTTATCTTTGCATTATCAAAAATGTTGTAAATTCCTCTCATTTGAAGATGCAATCTAATGTAATATGATTAATTTTTTTCATGACGAATATGACTTGGGATTTTATCCAATGATGCCTAAAAACTCATATTCATATGTGGTTCTACAGTTATCTTTTCATCATCATCAAAATTATTGTAAATGCCTCTCGTCTGTGAAGATGCAAGCTAATGTAGTATGAATAATTTTTTTCCATATAATTTCTGACTATGAATCTAACTAATTTTTAATAACATGAATCTTTTTTTTCTTATAATTTCTGACTATGAATCTCACTAACTTTTCAATTTGAAGTGCTTTATCTATTTTCTCCCACTAATTTTTAATTTGAAGTGTTATGTCTATTTTCTTGTAAATGAAGTCATGGAATCTAATGTATGGTGTCAAACTTGCAAATTTTTAGAGAATTTTGTAATTGTGTCATTGATCAAAATTATATCAGTGTCATTATTTTGCTTGGGGTTTTTTGCTCTACTAGGGTTTCATGCAATTTTTTAGATTTCTTGCGTATGACTCTCTTTCTGAGCTTTCCTTCTATTATCTCCACTTTTCAAACCACATTTATTGTAGGATTTTTTATGTTAGCTTAGAATGGTCCCAACTAGTGGGGATCGAGTTGTTGATACTAGTGTTCATGCTACTACTTTGAATAGCCATGGAACCTCCTCTGAACAAACATCCTCGCAAATTCATCCTGAATGTTTTTCATGAGGTAATTCTAATATTATCCTTCCTTTGCAAGAATTTGATGCTGCTTTTGAATGGTTAGAACAACATACCTTAATAGGGTATTTTGTGGGTAGGACTCCTCCTAAAGCTATACTTCGAGAATGGGTTAATAAGAGCTAGACTCCTCATGGAGTCTTCCTTGACATTGTGCAAAACCTTAGAAAAGGTTTTTTTTAATTTCACTTCACTAACCTATCATAGGTAGATGCAATTTTTAGCAATGATCCTTGGTCTGTGCATTCTTACCTACTTTTTTTTCAAAGATGGTCAAGAGACTTTACTATCTCTGACAACAAATAGCTTAGGGTTCCTAAGTGGGTCAAGTTCGTAGGTTTACCCTTAGCATTTTGGCCTTTTATTGAGTCCATTGCCAATACTCTTAGCAAATTTATCACCAAGGAACATGAGAAAATTTTTACTGCTCACCCTCAAAAATGCATTTGCATTGAGGTAGATCTTTCCAAGGATCTCAAAGATTCTATGGAAATATAGATTGCAACTCAAACCTTCTCTTAGAAGGTTATTTATTTGAACCTACCTAACACTTGCTATTGGTGCCAATCTGTGAAACACAAGATTAGGGATTGTCCTTTAGCTATGCCTAAGGTTAAACCCCCACTTAAAGAGGTTCTTGCCAAGGCAGCAGAAGGGAAAAGAGAAGAATGGACTACTATTGGGCACAAGGACAAGGCTCCCTTGGCTCCTAAATATTCTTATCTAGCAGTCATTTTGGTTTCTCCTATCGCAACAAGAGCACAAACTCCAACTAATTTAGGGATGCAAGCAGTTTCTTTTTAACCAAACCCTAGTGTTTCACAAGGGATTAAGGTGGCCACTAGGGCTAACACCTCGGTAGTGATTCATGCCCCTCTTGCTGCTTCTTCCATAGCGACTCAGAATGTGAAGCATTCTTGTAGTCCTCCTGAATGTGCTAAGAAACCAGAGGAGAAATGATGGGCCATCAGTCCAGAGGATTTTCCTTCTAGCTTTCATCTAGTTTCTACCTTCTTATAGAATAGTTACTCCTCTCTCAAGGACGAGGAAGATATGGAATAATTTAGATGAAATTTTTCATCATGGAATGTACGATGTCTCACATACCTCTCCAGAAAGTACTATGTTAGGGATACTCATCATAGACTTGGAAATTTAGATTTTTCTCTTTATGCAAGAAGTTAAGATATTTGGTTTCATGCTTTTTTTGCATGTCGTGTCATTTGGCCAGACAGCTTTATGTTTTCCTCTCAAAATGATGCAGGAAAATGTGGTGTAGTTATTCTCTTGTCACCTTGTTTCATTCTACTATTATTTTGCATGGTTCTAACCTCATGCATAGAATTGTTTGGCTGTTGCTTTCCATTAACAATAATTTTTTTGGGGTCATTAATGTTTATGCTCCCAATGATCTATTGTTGAAAGATCTCAATTGTGGGGCTGGTTAGCTAACAACTTGCCTCTAGCTACTTGTGTTATGTGTGGCAACTTCAATATGGAGTTGGCTTTTGACAAAGATGGCATTCTGCCTTTTTGCTATACAACTAGGGAGAGGGAAGCCTAGTACTACATGCACAATAAATTGGGCCATTTTGATCCCAATACTAGCCACTGCCAACATAGTGGGGTTTGGCACACTTGGTCCAACTTTCAAGCTGGCTCTGACCTCATTTTAAAGTGTCTCAATCATGCCATGATTACTACACAATCCTTTTTCTCCTTTTCTGAAGATCATGATTTAACTACCATTCCCTTGCTAGATGTTATGTTATCAAACCACTATCCCATTTATTTTATCATTTCATGGCAAAAAGTTGTCCAGAAAGTTGTCAAGTTGCAATTCTTTCTTAACACATATGTGTTGATGCATGCTTCCACTATTGCTCACATCCTACATGTCTAGAATCTAGAGCCACATCAACATTCCTAGACAAGGTGGATTCAATGGTGGAATGATTCCATTACTAGAACCGCTCACTTTTTGCACATCTATGGATGACAGTTAGAAATTTTTAGAAAGTGGTCTTATGATTCCACTACTTCTACACTCAGGAAAGATTCTGAGGCTCTCACCCTTAATCATTTTGATGTTGATTTGTAAATTCAACTTTCCAAACTTCACCATGACAAACAGGTTGTGGATAATTATGCCACTAAAGGAGCACAAATCAAATCTTGCCTCCATTGGTTGGAGGTTGGTGACAAAGCTTCGGAGGATTTTTTCCAAGCTCTTTGAGCCCATCACACCAATTTTGGGATTAAAAAAATTAAACAAGGAAATTCTATTCTCTCCAGTCTCCCTAACATCCTGCAAGAATTTGTTCATCACTATGATAACATTTTTGCTTCACAGGGAAATTTGATTGCTCAGGAGGAAGCTCTCAGCAAGTATATTTCTGTTACTCCAAACCACTTAATGGTTAAGCAATGTTCTTTTTGTGAGCAACTTCTTACCCTCTGAGACCTTGAAGAGGTAGTTTTCTCCATGGAAGATGATAAGTCCCCTGGGTTTGATGGGTTTCCTTGTTAATTTTACAAACACCTCTGGGAGCATATTGGGCCCGATTTGCACAAAGCTTTTCTTGAAGCCTATCATTCTAAAAGTATAGGAGCTATTATCAATGAAGGTAACATTAAATTCATACCTAAAGCTAGAGATCCAGAGGAAATCTGCAATTGGCATCCCATTACCCTTTTGAAAGTGTTGCATAAGATTATCGCTAAGGCAATTTCTCTCAAAATTTTCCACCTCCTGCCTTTAATTATGTGGCTTGAGAAAATTAGATTTATCAAGTCCAGATATATTCTTGACAACATTATTGATAGCTAGAAAGGTATGAAGTGGGCTTGCAAGTCTAAGTAGCCAACTATTTTTTTCAAAATTGACTTTGCAAAATCCTATGATTGGATTGAATGGCCTTTCATTTTGGCTATGCTTTGAGCTCTTGGTTTTGGTACCAATTTTTTACAATCCATGGAGATGCTCTTTGGAGATGATAATGCTTACATTACCATCAGAAACTCCCAATCTAATGCCTTTGGGCTTTTTAATTCCATCAAGAAAGTTTTCCCTCTAGCCTTGATGCTTTATGTTCTTACTGCTGAAGGGTTTGGCTACTTGCTAGCCCACTCCATCTCTTCAAGGTTGGTTCATGAAATTTCTTACCAGAATCCTCCTTAGTTGGTCAATGGTCATTTTGTTGATGATTCCTTTCTCACTCTTTTCGAGGATGAAGAAAACATCAATAATGCTTTAAATTGCCTTGAAATTTTTTGTCAAGGTTTTGGGTTTGCTATTCAATGGCATAAAATGCTCTATCATTGCCAGTCCTTTTTGCTTGTGTCACCTTGGCTTAACTAGTTTGAATGGAAATGGGTTAGTCATAGGAAAATCTTCCCTTTTTAGGCATTCCTTCCACTTTTCAAGTGTCACTAGTGGATCTATGCAATGTTGTGCTTGCCAAGATTTCTAAAAAGTTGGATTATTGGCTTACGAAACCACTTTTTCTTATAGGAAAATTCTTGATTTTATCAAAAGTTCTTTCCATGACACATATTTATTATTCTTCTTGTTGGGCTCCTACAAAGGCCTCCTATGAGAAATTAAAGCATTTACTTTGTGATTTTCTTTGGGCCTCTGGTTCTAATCATCATGGCTTTCATAGAGTGGCTTGGGATTTTTGTTGTCTCCCAAAGGAGTTTGGAGGGCTTGGCCTTCTCTCCAGTTAGAAGCAAGGCCTTTCTCTATGTGCCAAATGGATTATTTGTGCCATCACTGGAAATAAAGCTTGGAAGATCTTGGTCTGGCATTGTATTTCTTCCAGATTTCTAGTCAATAGGCCTACATAGAAGGGGATTGGCTTTCACACCCTTCTCATCATGCAAGAACTCATGCACATACAGGGATCTTTTGTTATCAAGAGCATATGGAAAGCTTGGGAAGTTGTCAAGCCTTGGCTTCGCTAGTCTTGTGATGAGTTCTATGATGGGCTCTCTTTGAACCAGTAGAATATTTGGTGCTCTTCCTTGTTTTCCATCTAGGGTATTTCCCTTACCAAGACCCAAGGTGCTAGTACTCTACAATTTTTCAAACAAGGCATCAAAACTCCTGAGGATCTTTTCTCTAGGGTTTCCATGAGCTTTAGATCTTGGGAGGATATGCAATTCTAGTATCGTCTTGCCCATTCAACAGACTTTTGATTATTACTTTTAGCAATTCTCCTTATTCATAAAGTGGGTATTCAATCTATTAGACCTTGGTGGAAAGATTGGAGGTAGCCTTGGAAGTGGCCTTGGAGGTGGCCCACCTTCAAAAGCTTCTCAATCATTGGGGCAATGCCCCTTGTACTATTGCTAGGGTACCTCTAGATGCCTCAGCTAATACCACGATGCCTATAGGCTATCATCGAAGATGCAACTCTTCAAGCCATCACTCACATACTGCATGTTTGTAGGCTTCCCACCACCTCTCTCCTAGTAGTGGTGCAAATGGATGGAGGTGCCGCTTGGTTTTCCCATCCCATGGTGGCACCGATTGGTCCCTGGTTCCTCCTCATGGTGCTTGGTGAGGGGTTTCTGGGAAATTTCCTTTTCTCTTAGAACTAGCTATTTCACCTCCTCAGCCTAACATGAAGGATGCTGACCAAGCCACTCAGGCTACTAATGTCTAGACTATTCCCAACCCAAACCCCAATCCCAAGGATGATTGAGGTTTTCATGATAGAGATGAGCCACCTCCCTTGGTAGGCACTACTTTGACTGCCTGAGGATTGCTCTATTTTTTTTTTATGAATAGTTAATGTTTCCAGCTTCGGCCATGTGAACTTTTGTGGGGTGATCTTGTATCCCTTGACCCTTTCTTGTGAATTGTAATCTTAGTATATTATTTATTAATAGAAAAGGACTATTGATCAAAAAAAAAAAAAAAAAATGTGTTGTGGAGGGTAGGTGCCCACAATGAAAGGCATTTAAATTTTCTATAAGTAGCAATTGCACCTCAACAAAGTGCAATGATTATGTCCATAGGAAGATATATAACTTTAAAAATGGTAACATAAAAGGAGAAAATAAATATACTCATAGAATTTAGACTCGTTCAAAACATAAATTTTAAAGTTCAAACTTTAAAATGGACCTCAAGACATTTTTAAAAACTACAAATTTTCAATTCTTTTGGTAAGTAGGCTAGATCTACTTCACTTTCACATCCATGACTTCAAACACTTTTTAGTTAGAAATTCTTGATTTTAAATGGACTTGAAGCCATCCTTTTTCACTCAAAAGATAATTTACAAACTCTAGCATCAAAACTTTTCAAATCTAACTATTCCTTAAATGTTCAAATAAAACGTCAAAGCAAACAAACAAAAATCTAAAATTTGGAAGTAATTTATTCGCTATATTATTTAGTATAATTAGATTTTTTACTTTGTGGAGTTTCAATTAGGATATGCTAAAGAATATGACTAATATTATATAACAAGGGCACAAGCACCAAAGTTCCTATCTTTAATGTGATGGGTTTTGGGGTAGGATTTGTGCTAATATGTACATTTAACTATGTACTTGAATTGGAATGCTAGTGCTAAGGATAACCACATTCACATTGGAGGCCTAGTGAGTAGGTGATTTGAAATTTTTATTAATTAAAGGTAGTCAAATATAATTTTAACAAATGTGACAATTTTCTATGACCTTCCTTTCAAAACTTGTATTCTAAAATGAAAGTAGGCTCTTGTCCTAAGTTACAGTCAAAGGGGCCATTAATAGTTAACATAGAACATGTTAAATATTTCTATTATGAATCTGGGAACTCTAAGCATTTGTCAATTTAAAGTTATATTCCACATACTAAATTATCATTTTTTTGACACATACTAAATTAGCACAATTGTATATGTTTGATATAATTTTTAATAATAGGATTCCATATAAATATAGAAAATAAAGTTTGAAGATGTATATGAACATATTGTTTCAAGAAAAATACAACAAAATCTTACCATAAATTTTTTCTACTCAAAAAATACAAAATTACATATATTATCTATTTTATTTGTGAAAGATTTTAGACAAACATTACTTTGATATTTTTGTTATTCTTGTAGTTGTGTTATTCACTTCTATAGACTATACTAAATATTTACCATATGACTTGCAAGTTGATTAACTCTTGAAATAACTATAAATATAAAATCTTGCCTACCAATATTGCTAATCAACAAAGAGTTAAGGAGGGAAAGATACTTAAATAACTAAATACATTAAGAATTTATTAAATTTGTATAATAGAAATACAAAGTAAATTTATTAATTTATATTATAATAAATATAATATAAAATAAGAATACAAGTTATTTATATAAATATTATATTTATATCTGTATTATGTAAAACAACAATAAATATTCTAAAAAATATATAGAATTTTATACATGCACATTAAAATTAAATGCATAAATATAGACATATTATAAAACAAAAGTTATAATTTAATTTAAAAATATATTTATTATTAAACGGGGCTCATTACAAAGTATAAATGGAATTTAATATGTTTCTATTTAGCGATCGGCTTTGGATAGACATGTATCAAAGAGAAATGCTCGATACTAGAGATATGAGGCAACTTTCACAAGAGGACATCCCAATGTGTCAAACAAGTTTCCTTTTATTGCTACGTTGACAGGACCTTGATTATTAGAAATATACTATATGCTCATTCAATTCTTTGCTAGCATTGTCAATAGATAAGATTAAATATCATTTCTCATGAAATATTTACATTTTGTTGCAACTAGATTGAAAAATTATTTACTGTTTGCTCAATCGATTCTTACAAGGTTGAGGCAAGAAGTGTGAAGTAGTGCCTCTAGAGAATGACACCATATTCCCAGGCAACATTGACAAAAACTAGAAGGAAGATGGAAGGAAGACAGTGTGAGTATAAAATATTGGTTGGATTTTAGTAGTTAAGAGATGGTTAAATATCAAAATTTGGTAGTGTTGCTATGAACTAGGTTGTTTAAGTCCTCATAATCTTTGATGTTGGAAATTGGAGAACTGGAGGTGGGATTGTGTATTAAGAGGTTTCAAGATATTTTAAACTTTGCAACTTCCTTAGGATATTTCATTTTGTAATTATCAAATATATCATCTATTCCAGACCTTGGAATCCTATTAAATTTGAGCCTCTATGCATTTTCCACACCTATCTGGTGCTTATCGCTCTCAAGTCTCAATTTGACTAGCTTGTAGAAAAACCTTGTTTCTCTTGAAACCTTAGTAATTTTAGGGCTCAGACATTGGATATATGGTATTTTAGGCAGTATAAATCTACCAAATTGTATTTGAATGTGTTGCAAATACAAATTTTCTAAAATTTTGACTTTGTCATGAGTAAGAGATTATAGCATATTTAAAAGTTTATGTTTTTTAATTTTACATAGATAATTTTTTAATTGGAAGTCAAAATCTTGAATATAATTCTTATAAAGTGTTTGTTGTTATCAATTACACACCTTTCAAATTGCAATGTTTTCAATCTCATTTTTCTACTTTGAGAATTTCACATTGTTAAATATGTTACTTTCATCATGGAATACAGAGCAGCATTGAAAGGTTGATTCAAAAAAATGTAGTTTAAAAAATGAAAAATAATGTGCATCCGTAGAAATTAGGAAAAGAGCTTGATTTTGCATTCAATAAATTTCCAATTTCTACTTCTCACTCTTTAAAAAAATGAAAATAAGTTGCTTACATCTTCTACACTAGGCATTTTATATTGTCCTTAGGTTTCCTTCTCCCAACTAAACTCATCACACCTGATTTGTTTTACAATGATGTGGAACTCTAGAAAAAAAAAATTTACATACTTCTATTGGTTGACCTTAAAATGTTACTACACCATGTTGATTGTAACACCAAGAAATGAATATTATTCGTCAAGGTGAAAGTACTTCCTTATGGAAGGAGGAGGGTTCACTCTTAGGGAAGAGCTAAGTTAACAAGTTGATGCTAATGTCAAAAATGCTATAAGAGGAGAATTGTACTCTTGGATGAGCTTGTTGTTTTGGAGGGTCAAACAGAGCCTCCAAGAACCGAGTCTCCAAGTCAAAAGATTCTAAGGTAATGCTAGAAATTGTCCTATTTGCAAATTTTTCATGTTCTTGTATCTTTCTCTAGGCACATATAATTGTATAGAAGCATATCATATATTAAACTCATTGAGTACATTTGTTTAGTTTATGGTTAATAAATTTCTTTGGAGGTCAATTCGAAGTACTTGTTCATCCTCTAGCAACAAGCTCCTCTAAATGAAAAGTGTTTTTTTCATATAAAAGCATACACAATATATTTGTTCAAAGAACCTTTTGTGAAGGGTGAATGTTTTGACATTGAATCATCTAATGCTACTCTAACATCCTCAAGAACATGGAAAGGCTTCTAAGGCCTATTGGAGTTAATGTTCCAATAGTAGTCAATAATTATTATTGCTCATGTGGAAAACCTTGTTGAGTTACTGGAAACACAAGTTTAGTTTAGGTGTGAGTCAAAGAGTTTTAGTTTGAATCAAGTTCTTATTGTATATATATTTGAGTTAGGTGTCCATAAGTTTCAGGACTTAGCTATCAAGTTTATGTGTGTATTGTCAATCATGAAGTAGTTTGTTGTCAATCTAATTAGTAGTCATTTAGGAATGTTGGTGGGTCAATATATTGTATAAATATGTATCCATTATTCAACTATAATAAACTGGAAGTTCTTTCTTTCTCCTCTTTATTTTTGTTGTTCTACTTTACCAATATGATATCAAAATTGTCTTCCTATTAAGTTATGTTTGTTAGAGAAGTTGTTTTTAGAAAGATGAGGCTAGTAGAAGAACCACTAGATGATTATGTTTTTATTGAAAATTTGTATATTTTGAAGAGATCAATGATTTGAAAAACATGAAAAGATGTGGTAGAGGCTAGATGTACACTTGAATAGTTTGAGGTGCTATAGGATCGTAGAAGCTATACCTTTACAAGGGTTATGAGGCATTCCATCTGGAGATGGTGTGTCCAATAGTCCAAGGAGATCTAAAAATTTGGAAGCTTGGCATTATACCTTTACAAGGGTTATGAGGCATTTCCTATGGTGATGGCATGTCCAATAGTATTTCAAAGCTGGATATAGCTACATAACTATGACAATGTCTTACACCTCTATGACCTATTTTCAAAGTATAATTTCTACACAATGTTTCCTTTAGTTGTCACATTAAGTGGGGGTGTTGGAGTTAATATTCCAATAGTAGTCAATAATAATTGTTGCACATATGGAAAACCTTGTTGAGTTATTGACAATACAAGTTTTGTTTAGGTGTGACTCAAACAGTTCTAGTTTGAATCAAGTTCTTATTGTAGATGTGTTTGAGTTAGGTGTCCATAAGTTTCATTTAGTTGTCAAGTTTATGTGTGTGTTGTCAATCATGAAGTATTTTTATGTTAATCTAATTAGTAGTCATTTAGGAATGTTGTTCGATTAATCTATTTTTGGAAATAACGATGGGAAAGCAAACTCTAGAGGTTGGGGGTGGGGGTGAATGAACACTTCAAAAATTTAACCATAAAACATTCACCACACATCCATCTCATAATTTAGCATGTAAACTAAAATAGCTAACTACACATGTTCATCCATTGCATGAAACAAATAACACATGATACAATAAATTTGTTACCGAGAAACCCTCCAATGAGAAGGTAAAATTGGAGTGGGGATGAAACCATAAATATTTACTACTGCAGCTGTAAAGTGTAGCCAATTATGATTACAATAAGTTTTACCATAAACTATGATCTACATTGTGAGGGGTCTTCCTCGATAAAGGCTTACAAAGACTATTAGGTCTCACCTTGTTAAAGGATTTCAACACCCTACTAAAAGTATCCATTATTAGAGGACTTTAACTTACAATAAAGCAAGTACTTAGTTAAGAGATTTACACAAGTATGTTAAGACTACCCTATTAGGAGATTTACTCTGCATCACCTATTAAAATGATTCAACACCATGATCCTTCGATTAGCACTCTTTTTCTTGATTACAAATATTCTCTTTCCTAATGAATCCTTGGTCCTTCTAATCAAATATGTTTCCTCTATTCTCTCTCTACTTTCCTTTGTTCTCTCTAACTAGTTCTTCAATTTAAATCATTGTCACATCCTCCATAGACATCATGAATGCTCTCTTTTCACTTAGCATTCTTCTCCTTCCATGCATTTTCTCTTCTACAAACTCTTTACGATTTGCCTCCTTAAGTAAGCATAGGTGGAATAGCGCTAGATAAGAATCAATGGTTGAGCTTGATCCATATTGTTGCTTATAAGATCCCTTAATTTGATTGGTTGCATGTAATACATAGGTATTTGTAATATACCTCCATACATATGCACTAGAATCGTAAAACAATCATTAAGTTAGCCAAAAAAAATTACATAGAAGTTTGTCCCATTACAAATAACTATGTCCAAAACTATGCACTCTGCATCTGAAGGCTCTAATGCTTAGCCATCACTACATTCTCAATGTTGCAACTCAACTTTTGAATGCCTTGGCATAGACTATTTACTTGGCTCCTAAATCACTATGTATAGTCTGCTCAACTCATGAGTGACTCAACACATACTATGTATGTTGCTCGGCATGTATTTTCTAACAACTGATGCTCAACATGTTTTGATCACTTGGCTCACACTAATTCCTTGGCTCTCTCTAATCACTTGGCATGAACTAAAACACTAATAGATAATGACTAAGTGTTTTTTCACCACCTTGTCAAAACCAATATGAGATTAACATCTATTGTATAACTATACATCTATTATTCAGCAATACTAAGTTGGAAGTTCTTTCTTTCTCCTCTTTGTTTATGTTGTTCTACTTTACCAATAAGGCCAAGCCTTGTAAGGGAAAAACCAAATTCTATCTAATTTCCTCAACCTCTTTTACATCATACACATAGTAAGAGTTTCCTAATTGGATGATCCATAACCAATAGTAGCAGCTACCTAAAAAAAATAGAAGAAGACCATTCAACACCTATAAGATTCAGAACTTATTTCCTCTTGGTAACTTTAAGCTCTTGATCTATCATAATTACATATCACACTAAAGCAATGCATAAGCCACTAAAGAATCCAAATAATACCATTATACATATGTAATAAAGTAATGGCTAGAGTAGTACAAGAATTCCACAAGACAACTTTGGGAACACTAAGCTTCTTATCCACCTTTACCATGTAGGCCAAAAAACTATCAACAACAATACATGTAATTGGCAGAATAAACTCATCTATTGCAGTTAACAAAGTTTCCAAAGCATGATCCATTTTTTGTAGAGCAAGGAAAAACTCACCAAGATGGGAAGTTCTTCCATCACCAACATCTCAAATAGTTTTATGGTGTGTTCATGCTCTTTATTACTGGCAATGGTGGAAACCAAAGAAGGAACAAGCTGGAGGGCTACCATCCAAAAAGAATTGGACAAAGTCTAGACATTTCTATAGTGTTATTATTATTATTATTTATAAAGCCATTAACTTGTAGAAAGAAAGAATTCAGAATTTATCTGTGCTACATACTAGCAATAATTCAGATAGTCTAGAAATTTCTTATTTATATATACATTAAATTATTTTAATTTGTATTGTTAAGGTGTTAGAATTTTTGTATTTTTTTGTATATTTCTCATTGCCTCAACCATTGAAAAATAAGCGAAATCATGTTTCTTGATTATTAAAAATTAATATGAACAATCAACTATAATGTTTTTATTTATCAGAATTTAGTACTCATTTATGATTGGCTAGTCAATTTAGTCAAATTAAAAAATTGGAGTTAGGAAGGAAATAATAAAGATTAATGCAACACAATCTAAAATAATAATAACAATAATGTGATATATAAAATTTAATAAAAGAATATTATTAAAAAGTTCTATTAAATTGTATATGAAACATAAAGATATACAAATTTCCATTTTTATAAACATATTTTTATAAAAAGTGGTATAAATTAATCTTGGTCTTTCATGGATTGAAATTCTTTCTAGTTTTGTGGAATATATTGAATTAAAGACTAACACTTTTTGGTTTATCTTAACTTGTGATATTTTTTGCCTCTTGTGGAAGGATAGGAATGGAGAGATTTTCCAAAGGAGAAGGAGACAACTTAGTAAGTTTGGATGTAAACCCAGACTTTTATATTATGACACAGGTCGGTGTTTCTTTGGAAACATCCATGAACATATTTATGATGCTGATGAGGGAAGGTCAACTATCAATGCACAAGAAGGATGTGATCTCCTATCACTACTTCTCTATACACAAGGACATGCTCAATCAGAGGAGACTTGATAACTTGAACTAGTTCATTCAAAATCTCAAGATTGATGGCATGCCTGTTGGATACAAGGGTCTTACTCAAGGGCTCCATAATGCTCAAAATGTTAATATTTGAAATGATTAGACTCCTAGAAACTAAAGGATGCATAGTTTTTTGTTTTGTGTCAACTATTTTGACTATGTTCTATCTAGTGCTCTAGTCTTGGTTCTATATTGGTAACTCTTGTCAACATTTTATACATGATGTATATGCTTCTATATGGATATATGATGTAGCTATTAACAATCTCTTAGGTTGGGGTGTGTGTTAATATTTTTATTAGTGGTTCATAAAGTCCTTATGATGTAATCTCAGACATGAAATTTTTAAATACCAAAAGTAGTATAAATTATTTTCTAAACATATTATTTTATCACATAAAAATAAATTATCCTATAAAATATTGTAGATGCTATACAACCTACTTTATATAAATTGTAGATGATTAATTAATAAAGATAAAATCTATTTAACCTCAAAATATGGTTTTGCAATAATAATAATATATATTTTAAATAATATAATGAAATAATTAATATTATATTACAATACTACAATTAATAATTAATTAGTATTTATAATTTGAGTTATATTTCATAGATTTACTTTTTAGTATATATTTTATCTATCTTGAACTATTTTTTATTAATAATTTTATTGTATATTTAAGTATTATGATTATATCATGTTATTATTGTTATATTGTAATAATAATAAGTTATATATTATAAGATTATTTTATTATTATACTATAATTAATACTATATTATTATTCTATCTTATGTTAACATTTGTAATTTGATTTAGTTAATTTAATAAATCAAACTATGTATAAGAAATGTTCATAACTTTAAAAATAAAAATCTTATTATTAAATAACTATTTTCTTCATCAATTAAATTATCTTACTAAATAACATTTGATTATCTTACATTTCTTTAATATTTCATTACAAATTACAATTATCTCTTGAAAAATATTAATAAAATTATGCATTTACTATTATTTTTTATTAAGAATTTAGTTGTTTATTTATGTATTGTAATTATAAGATGAATTTATTTTTTGATCGGTAAATAGGAAAAGTCTTAAATTATATTAAAAATTAATAAGCATTACAAAAGTCTCCATTTTGATGGGCACTAGTAGGAAAGAACAGAGAAAGAAAACCTCCAGTCTAGCTCGAGACTATAGTCCTTTATTATACATGAACCAAAGGGGTATACCCCAATAAGAATGTAATCAAATGAGTATCATAAATTTTGCTTGCTTTTATACTTGATAGATTTAAGTGTTAACATTTCTCTTGGACTCTGAGGATTACCACCTAATTTTGATTATAATCTCTGCGTACATAAGATACACCACAAACTAACCACCATACAATGTTAATCGTTAATCCTAAATTAAAATCTAATCAAAGACTATATTATTACAACCAAAGTAAGGTTAATTATAGAGGAATCAGATTGGTCTAATGTGTATAAGTAATATAAAAATGAATGCCCAATTTTAGGCAAATCCATGCTTTTCTAGGTTTCTTATTATTAGGGAGTTTAAATACATCTAATTGGATAGATTAAATTTACAGTTTAAATTGAATGTAAGTGCTTACTTGTATTATTGATAATTTAATTAATGTACCCATTTTCTAATTTTAATTCTTGAAATCTTTATTTATCATAAAATCTTGTTCTCCCGTGTTGAATCATTGCCTTTAAACTCAGACAAAAGATAACCATATTTCAGTTCAGAAAATGATGAACTTTAGCCCTACTGAAGATTTTCTAGCTAGAATTCAAGCCAGATCTAAATAGCTTTGAGACAATATATGCTACATATAGTTTTCATATTAATATAGTCTTAAATATTGTAAAACAAGCTTACAATCTAGAAAAGCCAAAAAGCTATCCTAGCTACTTAGGTACATCACTACTTGACATCTTCTTTTTGACTTTATATAGTGTATGAGATACCAAGATAAAATGTAGCCATGTCATATCTAAGATTAATACATTATATGTTGACACAAAACTAACATCAAAAAATTCTCAAAAACTTAGATAAACTATAGTATTATCATCTTTGAAGCTATATTGATGAAAGAGGGAAAAGTGAACCATAACAGAGATGTTGAATGCACCCACTAACTTAGTTAATTTTCCTCACTCCATTTGTTGAAGACCATAATTATATTCACGGCTTCTTGAAGATTTTTTTCTCTTGAGCCTGGAGGAAATTCATAAGTGTTCCTTACCCTACTTGATCTATCATAGTTGGGAAGACATAAGTTGATAGCATCCAAGTCGAAAAAATTCACCTTTGAGAGGATGTAGGCATCAAAAGCTTGAAGGTAGTTTAGAAGCCAATCTCTTGTCAGGTCCTTGATAATTTCTCTCCACTGTAGTAGAAATTGTACACTTGCCTCTTTTCTTGGCCATTCTCTATAAAAGAGAATATTGTCTTCAATCACCAAGCAGGGGTGTTTTGGGCTTCTCATGAGTTTTGCGCTACCTAATTCATATTCCATATAGGCCTCCAGCAAGGGGATTTTAAGCTTGTCATCAATATTGAAAATGACTTCCTCAAATCCTTTCAACCAACTTGGGTCAAATATATTGAGGCTTAATTTGATAATGTCCCATTTAGCTACTCCTTCCCTAGCTAAACATCCTATCCAAAGCCCTAATATATCACTGTTTGTTTGCCATGAGTGTTCATAGTTGAATACCACTTCTCCCAAGACCCTACTAATAGCCACTTTGCTCATGTCATCAATTGGTCAAAACAACCGGTTCCATCTTTACTGCTTAACTAGTCCACAAAATGCCATCATTCTACTTTCAAAGGCATGATATAGGCATATGTTAGTATCCATAGTGCAGAGGCTATACTAACCTAATTTCTAAAAGGGGAGGGTAGAAATGAGGAGACCGGTTTCAAGAATAGTATAATTACCCCCAGAGTGAAGGATCTAGAACTTCACATAATGACACTATACCTAAGATTATCTAATGATGATTTCCCCTCTAGGTCATCATTGGAGTGTCAGTTTGATGATTAAACTTCCAAGAAGCCAAATTTATGTAATCATAGAGGAAGTGCTAAAATATGTGCTGATTTGGGAGATCATGAAGCCTAGTAGCCAATGATTGATTAAGAGGATACTTTGTGATCTACCTGAAGTATTTATGATTAAAAGTTAAGATGTGTTCTCCATTTGTGCCTACATTTGCTAGTTGATCTGCTTCATTATTACCTTCTCTAAAAATATGGGAGAATCTTATTTCTTCAAATCCTTCCAATAATTTTAAGGTAGTTTCCAATCAAGAATTTATAATTCAATTTGGGGTTTTCCCTTTTCTAAGTGCATTTAGGACTATCTTTGAATCTACTTCGATTATAATTTTTTTGATTCTTAGCTTTATGCATATATTTATACCTTCTTCGACTACTTCCAATTCCACCATCTTCTTTGATGTCACTCCCAATAGATATGCTCTTTTCACAATCCATTTACCAGTTTCTTCCCTAACTATACATCTTATTCATGCTTTGCTAGGATTTCCTCTAGAGGCCCCGTTGAAGTTCAGTTTCTTCCAACCTTTCAGGGGTGGTTCCCATTTACATTCTTTCCTATCCATTTTATTATTCTTCTTATATATTAGGGGTGGATTTATTATAATATTCTATTTATTTTTATTTTAGCATCACATTCATTAAATGAGCCTTCTTCTATCATATTTTTTCTTAAATCACTATTCATAACTTCCAGTATATTTGCTTCAATTTTGTTGCAGAGTGTTAGTGAATTAAGTTCTTTGTCTTGAAAGATCCATCTATTTCTTTCTTTCCATATTTTCCATACTAAGATTGCTAGGGTGATATTCCATAATTTTCCATAAACATTCTTTTTAGTGTATTTTGGCCATCTAGCTATATGGTCTTACCATCTTTCTGGTAGGGAGTAGTCCAGTTAAGCTTTGATTTGACCCAGGTCCAAAAAAATTTCACAAACTTACATTGATAAAGGAGGTACTCAGTAGTTTTTTATTTTGCTTTGCATAGAATACATCTTGATGGTCCTTCTAATCCCATCTTTCTAATTCTATTTGTTGTGAGGATTCTTTCTTGAATGGTTGCCCATAGAAAGATACTAGCTTTGGGAAGCCCTACTGGGTCCCAACATAGGTTCATTGGGATGTTTAATGCTTCCTATTTTTGTAAGTTAGTTATTTTTTTATATCCTTCTTTGACTTTATAAGTTCCATCTTTGTATGTTGCTTAGATTAGCCTATCCTCCCTATTTTTAACTTTGATCAGCCTATCTTTCAAAAAAAATTCTAAGAACTCTTGATCTATATGATATAGGCCACATTTGTGTAAGGATTTCCATTCCCAAGAGGTATCCATAGGGGTTTGGACTACTATGATGTAATCTTTAACTTTGGATCCCCATTTGTTCTTTAAATGACTAATGATGTTATGATTCAAACCTAATTTTTTGAGGGGAGGTTATCCATTCTCAGAGTCTTCCCAAATTAAAACTTTATCTCCTTTCCCAACATCCCAAGTTATGTATTTGGTTATGAGGGGGTGACACTTCACGAGGAAGTTCCAAGCTACTGAGCCTTTGGATGGGTTCCTAGTTATAAATATTGAGGTACTTTCCTTTGTTTCTAAATATTTTTTGTAAAGAATTATTTCCCATTTTCTATCTCTTTCTTGATACATACTCCAAACTTGTTTGGCTCCTAGGGCTTATTTCTGCCATTCCAGGTTTTTGATTCCTAGACCTCCTACTTCTTTAGGTCTACATATTTTTTCCCATCTGATTAATGTCACTTTCTTTTTGTCTTCTAAACTATTCTAGAATAAATCTCTAAACTTCTTTTAAATTTTTTGATTCATATTCTTTGGTAGTTGCAAATAGGAAAGATGGTAAGTAGGTAAGGTTGATAACACTGCTTTGATTTTTTT
Organism: Cupressus sempervirens; assembly: GCA_028749045.1. NCBI lineage: Eukaryota > Viridiplantae > Streptophyta > Pinopsida > Cupressales > Cupressaceae > Cupressus > Cupressus sempervirens. Next base: position 251,771,501 of record CM053784.1, on the reverse strand, counting down.
CACTTTTCCTGCCTTGGTTAGCCATTTTCCTTTCCAAGCTTCAATTTGTTTGTCTATCTTTTCCAGCATTTGTTTCCATCCTTGGTTACTTAGATTTCCTTTTTCTAGGTGTATTCCTAGGTATTTGAAGGGGAATGTACCCTTTTTGAATCCAAATCTATTGCATAAGTAATCTTCTCTTTCCCCTGTTGTATTTAAGAAAAAAAATTCTGGTTTTTCTGCATTGATTTTTTGGCTTGAAGCTTCAATATAATTGTTGAGGATATTTTTGAAATGCTTCATTTCTATTTTAGTGCTTACTTCAGGGAGAATTGTATCATCAACAAATTGATGGTGGGTGGTATTTTCTACATTTTTGGTGACTTTTACTCCTCTAATTTTGTTTTGGAGTTTTGTTTATTTGATTTCTCTACCGAAGGATTCAACCATAATGATAAACAGAAAAGGGGAGATAGGATCACCTTGTCTGATCCCCCTTTAAATACTAAAGAATCCTTCTAGTGTCTAGTGTATGAGGATTGAAATTTTTAGGGTAGAAATACATTGAAAGATGATGTTTATCCATTGTTTTGAAAAATTGAAAGATTCAAGAGATCTACATAGGAATCTCCAATTCACTTTATCGTAAGCTTTTTCAATATCTAATTTTAGTAACATGCATGCTTCATTATTTTTTATTGTTGAATGGATTGTTTCTTGGATGATTGAGATACCATCTCAGATAGATCTCCCTAGTACAAAGCCTATTTTTTCTTCTGATATTTGCTTAGCGAGAAGGTTTTTAAAACAATTAGCTAAGGTTTTGGAGAATACCTTGTAAATAATGTTACAAAGAGCTATTGGTCTAAAGTCTCCTAGTTCTACACTTTTGTTTTTCTTAGGTATCAGAGTTAAAAAGGTGTGATTAATTTCTACTAGAAGTTTCCCTCCATTCCTAGTTACTTCCAATGCTTTCCATAAATATTCTCCTATTATCTCCCAACATTGTTGAAAGAAGAATGCTCAAAATCTGTCAAGTCTAGGAGATTTATTTGGATTGATATTAAAGAGGTTTTTTTTTATTTCTTGTAGCATAAATGGTTTGTTAAGAGTTTTGTTATCGTTAGGTTTGATGAGCTTATGAATAGTTTTCAACATTTCTTCTTGCTTAGTTCTATTGGATGCTTCATAGTTATTGAGAGTATCTTTGAAGTGTTCTACGGAGATATTTTCTGTGCTATCTAGATTATCAATACATTCTCCTTTCTTGTTTTTAATTTTTGATATGATAATACAATTCCTATGATGTAATGTGTTGTTATGGAAGTATTTTGTGTTACGGTCTCCTTCTATCAACCATTTTTCTTTAGATTTTTGTTTCCAAAATACTTCTTCTTTGGCCAATATTACTTCTTTTTTTATTAGGTATTATTTTTCAAGTTGATAGGTTTCATTATTCATTCCATTTTTGATAACTTATTTATTTAATTTTTCCAGTTTCTCTTCTATATCTATCTTTTCTTTGAAAATATTTTTGAGTTTTTTATTATTCCATTTAATAATATTTTATTTTTATGATCTTCAGTTCGAAAACAAAGAAAAACATTTTAGATCCTTGAAATTGTTCTTCTTGCCACCAATTTTTTATGTTGTTCATAAAAATATTGTCCATGAACCACATCTTTTCACATTTGAATGGGTTTCTGCTTGGTTTCATTTGTTCTTTGATTTCAATTTTTACTAGAAAATGATCAGATCTTGCCATAGGTAATATTTCTACCTTGATTTCTTTGTTCAACTTATTTAATTCTCCTTTGAAGAAAAATCTGTCTAATATTTCTACAATGTAGTTGAAGTCTTTTCTCCTATTATTCCAAGTATACATTCCATTAGATGTTGGAATGTCAATGAGAGAATTCTTTTCTGTCCATTCTTTGAAATCCTCTATACTTCTAGACATTGTTCTGAATTCATATTTTTCATCTTTCTTTAAAATTGCATTAAAGTCACCTCCAATAATGATGCTCTCTTCCTATAATGTTCTGATGTAGTTTCTTATCTCATTCTAGACTATTAATTTTTTTGCTATTTTTATAGGTCCATAGACATTAATTTCTATCATCTGTAGGTTTTTATTATTGCTAGAAACTCTTCTTCCCATCCAATTTGAGTGAGAAATGATGTTTTTCAAATTAACTTTTTGGTTATTCTAAATAATGCCCAGTCCTCCTAAGGCTCCCTGCGATGGTTTAAATTCTAATTTCTATATTCCTAGTTTCTGCCCTAATCTGATGCCTTCTTCTTTAATTAGTTTTTTTTCTTGGATTAATAGAATCTTTATATTAAAAATTTTTAGATTATACTTTAATAAGTGTTTCTTGCTAGGGGCGTTTAGCCCCTAGCAATCCATGTAGTTATTTTCATTGTTCCTTGGAAAGGTTCTTCCCCTTCCCTCCTTATAGAATTTCCTTTATTTTAGTTTTTTCCTTTTCTGACCTATTGCTTCCCTCAATTCTTTCAATTATTTTCATCCTCTTTTCTAATTTTTTATTTCCACATATAGGTATCTTTATGCCTTCTTGATTCATTGCTAAGCCTAACTTTCTAAACCTTGTTTGGTTGATTACTTTTACTGCTATCTCAGATACTTCTAGTGAGTACTGGTCCTTTGCTAAGATTTCTTTGATAAGTAGATTATTCATTAGGTTTTCTTTTGCTTCTGGACTTTGCCTAATTTCCTCCTAATTTTTTTCTTTTATTTCATTCTTTCTAGTAGAGCTTTCCACCAGGGGTTTGTATTCTTCCCTTACTTCCTCTGCTTGATTTTCCTATTCATCTTCTTGTATAATTATTTTCTTTCTTATTTGTTCAGTTACTGATGCCTCTTTACCTATATCTAACTCCTTCCTAGATTCCCCTTCACCTTGATTGAACATGTCCTTTCCATTACTTGGTGTCTGCCAGAATTTGTAGCTCTTCTTTTTCTCTTTTTTCCTGATAGTTATGTTACTCCATTGAGTTGAGTATGTTGGTGGGATGCATATATTTTTCTCTTTCTACCTCATTGTTTGATCTTGTTCTTGAGTATTTTCTTGTTCTTGTTCTAGTTCTACTTCTCAATGGTTCTCTTTTCCTAACTAGTTATTGCTAATCTCTTCCTCTGGTTGTTTAAAGTGTTTATTGTAGTTGTTAAGTGTTTCCTCTGCCTCAGTCTCCAAAATTCTTGTTCCTTTTTATTTTTTATGATTTTCTTCTGCGATGATATACTAATCTTCTAGTTCATTTTGTAATAGTAGGATGTCATGGGTAAGCTCCTTTATGTTATTGATATTTCTCTCAATCTCATCTATTGAATCCAGCTTTGTTTTACAATCTCAACATTTCCTATATATCTCAAGTGAATGTTTATGGTCCATATTTGTCATCGATCCATCTTCTATCTCTTTTATCCTTTATAAATCCTTCATTTGGGTTTCTTGCCCTCTATCTGCTTTTCCTACATCTTTAACTATGATCTTCTTTAGTGACCTTGTTATCTTAATTTCCTCAAGTCTCCCATCCTCTTTTCTACCTATCCTTGGTAATTTCTTAATGTTGTTTTTTATTGTTTTTTTTCTAAAATTAGTTCCTATTATCTTGTTGATTTCTCCTATATATTTAGTGAATGTTAAGCTACATATTGATCTATTTGTTATAATTTTCTTATTTATGGAGTTGTTATGATTGGTTTTTATTAAAAATCTAATTATATGTGATTTATGTTTGTTTGTTTCAAACCCTATTAATGTTCCCAAAGATTGAACTATTCTTTTTTATTCTTTTTAAAATGTGATTTTCATTTAATTCTAGTGGTATGTTTACACATTCCATCCATTTGGTTTTCTATTTATGTTTACTATCATTTTCATTGAAATTTGGTTTCCATTCTAAGAAATCTATGTGATATCCTTTGTAATAATATTTTGATAACTCTAAAATTTCATTTGTAGATTCTATATCCAAACATTGTAAAAACTAGTAATATCTATCATGGGATAATATGTTACTTACCTTTGCTTCGGAGATTTTTGATAAATACCTTTCCAAATTGGCTCTGTATTTATCTGGGTCATTCTAGTAAATGTAAACACCTTTTTCTATGCATTCTTTCCATTTAGCTTCATTGTGTATATTATTGATGATTATGGTGTCCATGAAATCCTCCTCCATAAAGTTACTTAATGTAGGGTTTTTTCCTTGACTTGGCTTTTTTGATATGTTATTCATCTTCTGATGGGGTAGAATATAGACTGGTCTTGACCTTGCTTTGGTTCCTTTCTGAATTGATTCCATATTTTTTTGCATCGAATCATCAACTTCTTGCTTATTTACTGGAGCCCAACTCTGCACTAGGGGGTGGCCAATTGGTATGTTTTTTGGCCCAAAAATTCTGGGGGGGGGAGGGGGTGGGGGTGGGTGGGGGAGGGGTTGGGGGGGATGAATTGTATACCTACTTTGTTTCAATGGAGTTATTTGTTCTACTTTGCTAGGGTATTTTGTTTTGAAGAAAAATACCTCTTGGTCTTTGAGGCATTGGTTTATGCCTTCACTCCTTTTATCTAGTGTTGAATTCTAGTTTTTATATATTTGCCTCATCTTATTTTTTTGATAACGATCTTCCATTCCTTTTAATTCATGCCAATTTACAACTTTTGAATGACTGCATTGCATTCAGAATGGAGCTAAATTAGGGTTTCAAAACCTATAGATTTTTAGGTGTTCTATGTTTTTGTTGAAACCCCTACATTTTTGTTGATTCATTAGATTGATGTTTGACTAGTTTCAAATTTATTTTCCTTGGTTGAGAAGGAAGTCTATTTCTAGATTCTTCTTCTATTATTCGGTCTTCATACTTTTTTGTCATATCTCGAGAGGATTTTTCCTTCCAATTGCCATCCATTAATGATTTGAATTTGTTCCTAATTGGAATACAAGGGTGTGCCTACCTTCCAAGTAGTTCTTTAACTAGTGTTATTATCTTCTTCATGCCACCATATTTGGCTATTTTATCTTTACCACGGGAGGGTTTTTGATATGCTCGAAAGTGATTTTTCATGAAAGACTTCTTTTTTTGCATTTATTGCTTTTTTGTAATGCCCCTCCAAGGGATCCAAAGAATTAACCTAGAATTTCACTATGTTTGGTAGAATTTTTTTTTTTCCATGAAAGTAAATACCACGTAAAAATGATGCACAATAACAGAAGCAATAGTAATGTCCATCTGAAATTAAAACATAACATATATAATAGATTACATTCTTAAATATCCCTTTACGTTGGATTACATCTAGGAACATCTATCATACATAATAATGATAAGTCCAATGTTTATACATTATATTTCAAATACTCAATTATCCATTGTACATGTCACAGGCATGACAAGCTCAAAAGAATACACATACATACATAGAATAATGAACATCATCCTATTCTAATCCATGATACATCAAAGTAAAGATAATCATGTAATATACATGATAAATCATCATAGAGGACATATACATCCATCATAAAGATCAACATAATAAACTAAGTGCACGGTTCCTCCCAACCGTTAATAGCATCATTAGACCATCGTGGATCCTAGCCATCCCTCCGTGCATAACATTCCAAATCAGTGAAGAGATCATCGGTATTAACATAGTAGGAATGTCACTCCTAACATATATAACACCATATGTAGAAAGTAATCTAACATGCAAATATAAGCATAAGAATCATCATCTAAAATATGCTAATCATCAATGAAAAGGATACATATCCACCATAATGAAGGATGCAACAGCCACGATGTCTCAATAAATCTCAAAATTATAAGAGTGGAAAATACACTACCACCCGACCATGTGGTACCTAAGTGGTCCACTCCCACCGTGCTGAGGAGATAACCTCAAGTCCCAAACGGGCTAACAAAACACATAACACAAATCTCTATAAGTCTAGGAATCCTAAAAGTATGCTAACTCAAAGGTTCCAAACACAAAATCTGACATCTAATCCCAGAGGCACACAATGACATGTAGGAACCTACTATGCAAGCGAGAAAGTGTCATCACAATTATCACATACAAGTTACCCTGGTAGTTAGCTAAACTCCATAGGTCCATACTAATTTCATGTGGCCACTAGTATCCTCTCATACTGACGAGGCATACTACGAAATGCAAGGTCACAACCATGCGTCTCACTACTCCCATCCTAGCTTGTACAAGCACTCAAGGCATGGGCGAGAATAAAACTCTTATCTTTTTAGGTTCATTCAGTTAGTATTAGGTGTGAATGTTATCGCTTATTAATCCAACTTACAATGAGTTACCCTGGCAGCCTCTTAGGGCCCCGACCCCCATTGTAAGCCACTTCCCATCACTACATGCAGATATCCTACCCTAATGCTCATGGAATCATAAATCTCAAAATTACAAAAGATAATCCATAATAAAATCATCAAATATGCATAAAAGCATCAAATCTCCATGAGCAAACATCCATAGAAAATCATGAACACAACAGTTCTCTATTGGCAACTGAAGTATCACTGATAATCAAAGTATCCAATGGTTCTCAATAACCAAAATATATTCCAATCATACTGATCGAAGACTCCAAAAATGGTTGAGTCAAACATGTCACATCATGACATCATCAAGAATAAATCCACATCACAGTCCCATCATGGCGACTAGAAAATAACCAAGGATAACTGATCAATGACCAAAAATAATGGTTAAGTCAAGCATCTCATACATAAGAATCTCAACTATAACAATCAGTAATTACAAACAATACATAGAGCATTCCATCACATAACCATGGTTGGGTTTATAAAGATCGAGATTAAAACATCATCATGACATCACAATCACATAACTCCCAAGCCTCTGGTAGACATCCTATAACTGGTCAACACTAGTCAACCCAAAACCCAAAACAATAACATAACGAATGCACAATGTAAACACATGTTTTGGTTTTGCTAAATTTACAATTTAAATTTAAATGCAAAAGTCTCGGTTTACATTTCCAAGTTTAGATAAAGAATTTGAAGGAACATTTATACATGAATACAAATCCATTCTTCAATTATAATTTTAATCCAAATGTCCCCCACTAAATCAATATTTAATATACTTAATAGAACAATTAATTTTAATCATGAGCCTTTGATATAAATCAATTATCAATTTACAATTATAAAACAAATAATCATATTTACATATTATATACATACTTATATATATATTTATTAAAATATATACATATAAATACATATATGAATATATAAAATTATTTTATCATTTAACAAAATTGAATTAATCAAATTCGATTAATGCAAAAATTGAATATGGCAAACATTTTTTTAAAAACAACACACATTATATAATATGACTGTTGGTACACAGGACCCTGTGGTCGCAGTACCTGCGATGAGGTACACTACAACCGCAATGGGGGGTGCAGGTCTCGTCCCCCCCCCCCCCCCCAACTCAATGTTTATAAAATTTTTATATTATTTTTTTAATTCCATTTGCGATTTGGTTTAAAATGTTTGTTAAAACGTTTTCGCCCATGGGTATGTTATCTGTTTTTTAACAGATATATATTATATATACATATATGTGTATATATATATATATAAAGGTATATATATATGTATGTATATATGTACAAATATATGCAAAATTAATAATATCATAATATATGAGCACACACACACACACACACACACACACACACACACAGATATATATATATATATATATATATGTAAGTATAAGCAAATTGAGAAAATAACAATACAACTTCAATTTTTTTAGAATTCCCCCATAAACTTTTGATCTGCCAAAATTTCCAATAATTAATCTAATGGGTTTGACTATGAATCTCAACCCTAGCCCCATGTTCTTTTTAGATCCATGCATATGAAAATTCTCAAATAAATTAATCTTCCCATATTGAGAATGCACAATAAATTATGAAATTCTTCAGAAGACATATGGAAGACACAAAGAAGACAGGGAATGCATGATGTGGAAATAGCATATATAAAATCACAAGAATCTACCTGAATTTTGATGCTAATTCGCTCTTCCTCAGAAACCCGCAGAGCAAGCTCCTCCCCTCTTTAGAGTTCTCGAGTCCTCCAATGCTCCAATTTGCACTCCAACCGCTATATCTAAACCTCTATGAATGCCTGAATATAAAGAGCTTTCAGGAAACATCTAAAATCCTTCTAGAAATAGCTGGAAGGTGTCACCAACTAAGCATGGGTCTTTTCCAACCTTCAAGATGAGCCATAGGGCTGTAGACACCATGTGCTTAATTGATGCACTAACCCCCGTGTTGCTAACACTTGAGAAATAGAAAAGTGCGTTAACTCCCATGCAAGCTTATAACTCTAATTCACTTTTATATAATTTCTATTTAAATATTTATAACTTCCATTTTAATTTTTATAACTTTTATTATTATTATTTATTTATTACTTATTATTATTATTTTATTATTATTATTAATTTTAATTTCTAATTTTCTTTTATTTAATTCTTTTTCCTCAATTAATTCTCATTTAATTAATTATAATCAAAATATCAAATAACATGATATTTTATATTAATTTTCTCAAATAATTAATTTATTAATTAAATCTATTTATTAAGACTTAATTAATAGAAAATTCACCATAGACCTCCAATAATAAAATATGGAAACCCATCATAGAGAAAATCACTCAAAATCAGTCTAAGGGTTAAAAAATCACGAATCATGTCATCCAACACATTCGGTGGGTAAAATATCTAGATACTTGTCCTACCTCACTAGGACAATTGGCTTAAGGGTTTGGGATTTGGACTTGAGAATTTATCTCCCTTCTCTTATCATTGAGATAGTATAATAGGGTATGCTCATCCTGGCAATTCAGGGAAGTCGATACTCGGTACCTGCAACCTACAGAAAAACCATGCATGTACATACAATATATATAATGCTAAGCTAAACAGACAATGGCAGGAAGTGGTGCATCGTGTAGATCCCGTCTAAGTAGGTGACTATGACTCCCTTCCTTAACCACATCAAAAATGTCATACAATAAGAAAATACGCACACCATACACATGCAAGTATGGGGTAAGTATCCGTAATAAAACACATGAGATACTAAACCATCTAACTAATCATCAACAGCAACTAAAAACAAAGCAAAGTAATGATCATCATGTATGCATGAAATGTAAAGTCTAAATGATCTCATCACATAACCACTGAATCCATAACATAATCTCTAATAGTGTCAAAACAAAACCACTAATCCATCAACATAAAACTAGTCCATCATAGTCTAATAATAATAGCAACAATATATCCAGAAAAGATGTGAACGAGGGTAGGCACTACATTTTTTCACCATTTTTTGTAATTATAAGATAAAATTCTTGTTGTATTATAATAATAATAAATTTTATATTGTAATATTATTATTATGTAGCAATGAATATTAAATTATCATGCTATTTTATGTTATTATTTGTAATTTGATCTGTTTAATTTTTTTTTTTTAAACTATGTATAAGAAATTTTCATAATTTTAATAATTAAGTGCCCTATTCTTAAAATAACTATTTATTCATTAATTCAATTATCTTACTAAATAATTATAATTACATTTGATTATCATACATTTCTTTAATCTTTCTTTACATCTTACAATTATTTCTAGAAAATATTAATAAAATAAATATTTGTAAATTTTTAATATTTTATTTCTAAAGTAGGGCTCATTGTTGAAGATCTCTAGCTCTATTAAAGATCCATGCCAAATATGACAATAAACAAAATATCATTTAACCCTTGCAATGATGTATAAGAAAGGAAACAATCTAGCAAGCCTTCAAATCCATTTCTTAAACATAGATTATGACTTTGAAATTTTTCTTATGTGAAAATATACTATGTTCACTCTATGCCTTTGTAGATGAGAAATGCTTACTTTATTTTCTCTCTAACATGTGCTTTTATTCCCTTTGTGATCTCTTTTAACTAACTATCCATCACTTTTCACCATGTCCCATATCTATTATATCTTCCTTTTTCTATTACCTATTTTATCCTTCTTCTTGTTGAACCATAGAAAACTCTAGTTGAAAAATTTTATACTCTATAGATATTTCATTAACCCTCCCATTTTAATTTGATTCCTCTTTGTTTCTATTTTATTTTTTAAACTTCTTATTCCTTCATTTCTCCTTCAAAATTCTTAGTATATTCTATATAAATTTGTATTTTGTTTGATTTTTTCAAATCTTGTAAATTCATTCCAAACAAAAGTTTTTCTTCTTTATTTTAGATATCTTCCCATTAATTTTGCATCTCCTATATTTTATCCAAAAAATTATTTTCAACATATTTTCTTTCTTGATCTTCATTCTTAACTTATAATTTTAAAAATTTCTACAATTTAAAAAGAAACTTCCATACAAATTATATAATCTTACATGATATTTAACACATCATGATTCAATTAAAAATTTCACCTGCTAAAGAACATCGAGGGGCCCTATAGCTCAATATGTGATATTTGAGGTAAAGAACTTATATTAATCGTCTACCAGAGCAAGAAGAACTAATGAATGCAATAATGAAATGCACGTGTGCAATGAAATGACACAAAGAACCCATTGAACTCTATGCACCAAATCTTGATCTCACTGCTTCATTTAACAGTAGAATGGATGAGTTGGTTTAGTGCACCAAGATGGTGTACAAAAAAGGGGGTATAACTGGGCACATTTATTCTTCTTCTAAAATTAAGGTAGCAACTTGGGTGAGATGTTTGAGGGTCATCCACTCAAAATGACAAGATGTGCATAAAAAATGAAAATTATAGTACTTTGATTTTACTTTCTATACCACTCAAGTTTTTACAAAATGGATAAGATTAGGTGGTTCAAACCTTGTGTACATGAAAAATAATTCTAATTTTTTTAAGAAAATATGACATGGCTATTTTCATATATAACACAAAACACCTGTTTATATTTAGTATTTTGCAAATACATTTGGTAGAATGATAGTTAAGAGTGATATCTAGAAGTTATGTATTTTTGTGTAATTTTCCAATGAGTATTTTTTAATGTATTATTGAAGTGACTGCATACTAGAATTTTGGTACTTATTCATGTGCAAAGCATAAATTGCATCAAAACAATAATAAATTATTATTTTAAAAGTGTTTAGAATAGAGTGTAGAACAATAATATGTAATTTATTTTGTATTTGCTTAAGTATATTAAAAGTTGTTAACAAAAAGCTAGATGTGTTTATGAGGATTGTGAAGATAGTGGTAAAACCAATTAACATTTACAATGTTAATATTGTTGAAAAAAAGAAAAAAATACATATTTAGAAAGGTAAGAAGAAGATGTGACAGGTTAAGATGGTGATTTTAGAGATACCCACTTTATCGTTTGGAAACCTGATTAAGGCAAAGACCATAATTCATCTTAAAAGATGAAAAAAGTCTAAATGAATGAGATTGGAGGGAAAATGAGCTCCCAAGCCTTTAGGTCGATTCCCAAGGCTAATTCCAAGACATAACCCAATTGGGTTTTATATTTTCAAATAACTCGAGTGGGTTTTTCTATGGCAAACCTCAATCGGGTTATTAATGAGTGAATACAAAATATATTTCATTCACATAACCCTCTCAGGTTACTAGGACAACAATAACTCGATCAAGTTATGTCTATCATAAATAAACTAAATATTTATAAATATATAAACAAATTATCTTTACAATTAAATATTATATATGTTGGTAAATAAATTTGTCCTTCAAAAAGAAAATTAAATAATGACTCAATTTTCCTAAATGAAGGAACAACTTTAACCATCAGTTGGATGAGTTATCATTAGTTGATAACCCTCCTTTGAATTGAGAGGTAATGTTAGAATTCTTTAGAATAACTGAGAGGGGGGGTGAATCAGTTATCCAAGGTCCAATGATGTCCAATACAACTTTTTCTTCTAATCCTTAATGGCACATAACTGAAATTATCATGCATGCAATTGAACATTATACAATCATGAAAAGTAAACATGCATCACACCATAACACTAAATATTTTCATGACCCAAAAACCCTCCAGGAATAAGAAGGTAAAACTGGGGTGGGTATGATACCCACAAAATAACTACGCAATTGATTTCAACCACTTCTGATGGTCAGCCCTGTTAAAAGCATGCCCTATTAAAGGCTACAACACATTGTTAAATGTGACCCTGTTAAAGGATTTTTACACCTTGTTAGGAGTGTACCTTGTTAGATGGCTTAAGAACATTCAACTTGGAATGTCACCCTATTAAATGATTTACACAGAGCTGTTAGGCTTACCCAATTCCATGGGATTTACAGTCACCTTCTCAAAAGAAGCTTTCATCCCTCTCTAAGGATCTCCTATCCTCCTCCTAAGGATCTCTTATCCTTCTAATGATCACTTTATCCTTCTCCTGAGGATCTCTTTGTCCTTCTCCTGGGGATCTCTTTATCCTTTTCATGAAGCTTATCCACCTAGCTATTAAGCTAACCTAGTAATGTAGGATTTCAATATCTAATACAATGGTAAGAGAGTATTAGAAGGGTTTTGACCTGATAAATATTGCAACCCCAATTGTGCAGATTTCAGATCACTCTTCAGTTCTTTTCTTTGCTTGGATTTCCTCCCTTATAGTGCTGACAGCTAGTTCATCCTTCAAGATCTGTCTCCTTGAGTTCTTCCACTCATTATGCCAATGCATTCTATGGTCACTTGATCAACTCAGAGTCTTGATGCTCTGTTCTTACTCCTCTTGGCTTCTTCGCATGACCACACTTAAGACCAACTCCCTCTCATGCATGTGTATTTGATCTCTAACCTATAACTCCTTATAAAGAAGTTCTATTCTTGATTTCCCACTCAAATATTTTGAGAAAGTGGTATTGTTTCTCCTCCAAATTGTTTCTTCTAGAAACTTTATGATAAATCCATTAGCATTTGCCTTGAATTGGTTTGCATGGTTTACATAAAATTTGGTGGCATCTACTCATCATCCTTATCATCCAACTAATTCACAAAATTCAATGTAACAAACTTATCACTGCTAATCTGGTGAATCTTTGACTCAACAAATAATGTAGTAACTCAGCATCATTGATTTACTAATGTTGAGCTCTTTCTATGTTACTCGACTTCTATTGTTATTTTACTAGAACTCAACACTTGAGGACTTACTTGGCATCCATTATCTTTTTCTACTTCTCGACACCTGAAGGATTCTGTGTTACTTGGCATCTGAATAATTACTCAACTTACACTGAAGATCACTTGGCACATACTAAGTTGAACTAGCTTGGCTTCAACTAAGAATCTGTTCAGCACTAACTAGCTAGCTCGGCTCTCTCCAATGAACTTAGTTAATCCTTGCATCTATGATGTGTCTCAGTGTGTCCATCCTCTGTGTCTTAGAGTATGTTATCAATACACTATTTCATCAATGGCTTATCTAATCCTTATACTTCATTACAACATCATAACTTCAACCTTTATCTAGGTACTCTAGTTACATCTTATTGATTGCCACCTCCTTGTCAATACACCAATTGATAGTATTTGGATCACTTAAGCAATTGTCATTCCTACAAGTAGCAAGTTTGACATCAATGACAAAACAATGATTGAAACATTCTTTACCAGTTCCATTTATGATCTTTTCAATCATTTCCAATGGGTAAAACTCCCTCTTAGAAGATATTCAAAAAATTTAATAACAAAGTGTATCTTTAACCTAAAGATATAAAAAGCTTTTTGACACTAATTCATAAACAAAAAATGAATGTGCTTACATGTGTAGGTAATTAATAAGAAAATTAACAAATAACCATAAGATTATTTAATAACCCTGCCCTATGATAGAGAAATTGAAAGGAGTCAAATGTTTCAATCTACAATATATGGGTACCTAAACTAATAGATTTATTCATTTGATAGGGACACAAAAAAAGTGTTTGATAATTAAAAAGAAGCAACTGCAAGATTAATTGCAATCTAGGAAACTAGATATTTAGACCAAAAGATCTAATCAATATCGAGAGTCCATTATCTCAAACACAAACAAAAGAACCACAAGACTATTATGTCTATATTCTATTAGACTACCTAGAAAATTACAGTAAAAACCTATCCATTTCGTCTCACCATCTCTATTACAAAATCATGATATTTAGAAAATATATAATTCTCCCCTTGTAGTCATAGGACTATCAAGATCCCAAAAAAAAGAAACCCCCACTTGGTTCTCTCTCTCTCTCTCTCTCTCTCTCTCTCTCTCTCTCTCTCTCTCTCCCTCCCCCCTAATGCCTAACCCATATCCCTCTCCCCCCCCCCTCTCTCTCTCTCTCTCTCTCTCTCTCTCTCTCTCTCTCTCTCTCTCTCTCTCTCTCTCTCACACACACACACACACACACACACAATCTTCTAACTCCCTCTCACTCCCTCTTTGGCTTTTGTAAAATCCAATCAGGTTATGAGATCCTATGGATGTTGTAATGAAGAATCAATAACGTGATCCAATTATTGATATCCTGATCAAGTTACTGAAAAGTGTAAATAAAAAAAAGTCAACAATTACTATATTGCTTAATTGTGGCCAACAAGATTCTACTACTATTTCACATGTCTTTCTGCACCAAATATATAAATAAGTATTTTTTCTTGGGAATGCTGAATATGATAAATTTTATGTTGTCCACATGTTATTGTATGTTTGTATCTTGTGATTGAGAATAAAATAATGACGCAAATTTTTTTAATTTTCTGTTTGATCATGTATTTTGTTCATGTTTTTGTTTGTAGAAAAATTTTCTTGGAAATGATGAATTTGATCTATTTTCTTGTGTCCACATGTTATTTTATGTTTGTATATTGTGCTTGAGAATAAAATAATGATGCAAACTTGTTTAATTTTGTATTTGATTGTGTATTTTTTTCATGTTAATTTTTGTAGATCAATTTGCATCTACAATCATGGGAAAGAACAAGAGAGAAAGGATTGAAAAATGAGAGGAAACAAAGGCACAAACAAGGGAGAATATGAGGACATTATGTGAAGGTACATCATAAAATGCCTCCAATGTAAGTGATGAAAATATACGAATTCAAATTGACATGATCAATGCACCTAATGTTGCAAATGAAAATCATGAGCTTGCACCTATTGATATTGATGTCACAAATGCACCTAATTTGAAAAAGAAAAATATTCAACATATTCCAATTGAAATGATTATGACAAATATGCCTATGTCACCTAATGCACCTAATGTGACAGCTCAAGTTGACGTGATGAATGCACATAATGCAAGTAATAAAAATATAGAGCATGTAGCTACATCAACATCTCCTAGAATAATTCACAGAAAACCAAAGTTTGTTTATCATTGATGAAAATATTTTGAAGCCAATGCATAATAAAATGTTAGAAAGAAATTGTAGAAGAATTGTTAAGAATATTTGGAATAACAATTCTAAAAAATTAAATCATAGCGGAAGATGCCAACTTGTTGAAATGCTTAAAAATATGAAATTTAGAGAGACAATGAGAAATTTGGGGTTAAGAACATCTTAAAATACTAGTGAAATCTAAGCATTGTTAGAAATCTCTTTTATGCATACCAATCCACTGGTTCAAAAGTATGTAGTAAAGATGCTAATACAAGCCAACATGTCCTCACATCAACCATAACAAGAAATGAAATGGAACAATCTCATATAATAAGAAAAACAAGTAAATTATTAAGGATAAGTAGAAAAATGTTAATTAAAGCCCTAGCAAGGCAAGGGAAGATTAAGAATTCTAATTATACTTATTTTGTCTCATTCCAAGGTAGACTACTACCTAAGGATAAAGTTTTGATTATGTAAAAATAGGTTTTAAAGGACCCAAAACCTTTAACAAAGTATTACAGAAGAACTAACAAAAGAGTTCATGAAATAAAAGGCCTTAGAGAACAAATAAATAAACACAGAAATAAGAGGCCAAGTATAGCTATGCAACAAAAGAAAGAAAAAGGAAAGAAAAAGGATAGCAACTAGATAGTGATAGAGTTTTCAATAGGTCTACAACTTGATCTACTAGAATGTACATATTTTCTACAGAAGCTTTCATTTCATCTAGCTTTTTCACTTCCACTCCATTCTTTTTAGAATTGGCCCTTGTGCACTTTCTCAGGCCCTATTCCTCATTCATAGTAGAGAAGTCAAGTCCTTTAGCTTGATCCATATTGTTCAAAAATGTATTGAAGTTATCAACCACAATCTTCAAAATACTGCATTTTCAGTCAGCCAATTTCTTCATTGTTTTTTCCATATTACTTACTCTAGCATCTAGGCTCTCCATCCTTTTTTGGATATCTTTGTTTACCTATTCAAGGTTCCTATTTTTGGTTTCAATTGTTGGCACCCACTTCATTAAGTTTTTAACCTCTTCTGCATTGCCAATGACTTTAGATAGCCTATCAATATGCTGACCTAGCATACACTCCCCCCTTGCTTTCCTACTAAGCTACTCAAAATCCTTTGAAATCACCTATATTTGTTGTTTAAAGTCTTGATATCCTTCAAAATTGACCCTGGGTTACCCAAGATTCCTGGTAGGAACCCCTTCTCATCCTCTTCCTTGTTATGTTCAAAATAGTGCTCCTACTCCCCTTTTTTTTTATAATCCAATTCCACCTCCTTGGGAACATTGTCATCACCCTTGTCCTGAGAAAATGCCATTTTTATTTTTCTTTCCATCCTTTTTGTTAAAGGTTCATCATTAGAGGGGACAAAGACCCTATCTACATTCTTTCCCCTATTACCCAAGACCTTCCCTGCATTTCCTCTCTTCTAAAATCCCTTTCTCTACTCCTCATCATAGTCATTGTCTTGATCTAACTCACTCCCCTTTCCCTTCCTTTTCTTCTTAGAAGCACTATCCAAATCCCCTTTCATTTTTTTCTTTACATCCAGCTCATCCACTTCATCCTCAGTATCCTTATCAAAGTCCTCCTCTGAATCATTGCCCTCTATCTCATAATCAATCACTTTCTTACTCTACCTAGGCCTATCCACCTTTTTTGACCTCAAAAGGTTCATAATGAGAGCCATTAACCCCTCATGGCATATGTGATCTCCATTAGGATCATTTTGAAAGGCAAGAAAGGAATTACCTAGAGATTACCTAAGATAAATAGGAAGATTTATCCTAATCCCATGCCTAAAATGATTGACTAACATGAAATGGTGACCATAAATCTGAGTGAAGTGCCCATCCAAAGTAAGATACTCAATAATCACAAACACAAAAAATCTCCAAGGGTGCAAAATGGAAGCTGGGTTAAAGTAGGAATTACCTATTTTAACTAGTCTGTTGTGTTCTTTGGTTGAATCTACAAACTCATCAATCACCCTATCTAAGACCTTCCTATCCCAATAAAAATTAATGCCCTCCATCTCCAGCCCTATATCTTCAACTATGATGTCTTCAGACACCTCCATCCTTTGATTTCCCACTAGAATAGTCCCATATTTCCAAGTCTTAATGAACTATTAGGTAATAGCAGGGTTGTTTCCTTTTAACTTTTCCATAAAACTAGTAAAGTTCCCCTGCACAAGAATTTCCTAGATTTTCTTCTTCTTCCTCAACTCTTTACAACTAGTTGGTTCGATTATTTTTTTCTTTCCTCCCATCTTCTTGTCTCCAAGATGAATTTCCTCTCTTCTGAGAAAAACCCTCTACAATTGAATACCATAGTTGATATCACAGCCAAGGAACAGAGTGGAAAATAAGACCCATAATCCATGTTGGTATTGAATGGTAATACGGTGTCCTTCTCATAATAGCATGTCTCTTCCCAAATCTATCCATATAATAATTACTTTTTTCTGACATAATCATCATTAATGAAGCACTTTTTCTTACTTCTAACTTTGTCATGTTTGATCAATAAGCACCCCTCAATAGGTATTATATCATTATGGTTCCATATTACCTTTTCATCACTCTTGCATGCCACATTAGCTTCCTAGTCAACAACTTGATTCATTTCTCTATAATTATGAGTGAGAATATAGATTTCAAAGGAATTGATAAGATCAATGGCTTGCCTAATAATATTATTAATAGTCTAGGAAGAGTTGGTAACTTTATTAAGGCAATTAATTATATTAAGGGAGTCCCCCTCAAGCCATATCTTATTCAAATTCAAACTCTTTGCATATATAAGATCATAGAGGGCAACACTAGCCTCTACAACATGGTTAGTTTGAATTCCAATAGGAATGGCCATTCCACCCATCCTATCCCCATTCACATTCCTAATAATGATACCACAACCAAAAATTCATGGGTTGCCCTTCAAGGCCCCATCAAAATTTATCTTATACTAGTCCATCGGGGAACAATCCCATCTAGCTAGATCCCTAAGGTTAGGACCAATTTGCATCAAACTGATACCATTTAAATTCCAATTCTAAATCACCAGTTCTTCCCATTCATTTTGAGGTTTTTGTTCTTTTGCATTCGATCTAATATTCTCAATCACCATATTCTTAATCTTATAGAAAACCTGATCTGGATTAGATTCAACACCCCTAAACACCCTATCATTACATTCCTTCCAAACACCCTACCAAAGGAACAAGAGAATAAAATCCCACAATCTCAAAACTAAGACATTATTAGAAGGTGGTTTCCAACCATTAAAAAATTATTGAATGGTAATAGGAAAAATCTAAGAAATATTCAATAGACCATAGACCCTTTCCCAAACCCTTTTAGTATAAGAACAATGCATAGTAATATGATTATCAACCAACTCACTATGGTTAACCTAAGCATAAATTTATTGTTGATGTACTAAGAACATTAATTAAAACTTTTGACATGACAAAATAAGGACTTGACCAAACAAAAAAGATGTTGTCATAAGACGAATTGGAAAAATGAACCTTACGCTACATACAAAACATTATTTGGATATGACTCAAACACAATTTTATGAAATGTTTCTTCAAGATTTCCTCAAATTAAAATTAGCCAAAGGTATTTTGAGATGACCAAACCATTCTATGTTGAGATAAACCATACATGCACTACATGTTTTTGTAGGGTTCATGTTGATATTTTTATGCATTATTATGTTTATCATTGTATATATGTTGTAGTTTGCATACTAATGATATATTATAGGAATGTGGTCTATAAGTGCCTCCTAAATTGCTGAGAGAATTTATTGCAAGTGTATTATGTAAATGAGATGATGGGTGCATTTATTATAAGACCATTTATTTGGAAGGTTGTTTCCTTCAATGTGGTGGTTTGCAAAAGTTGCATAGATGCCTATATCTAGATAGCACACGTGAAATTGCTAAGACACTAGTTTCTCTTTGAAAGTATTAGTTGCATATGGTGTTAAAGATGGAAAAGAGTTAAAGAGGTGTGAATTAGTAAAAAATTATATATGTGTAGCTGATTTTATGAAATTATTTCAAGAGAAAATAGTTTTTTTGGCAATTTGTCTAGGTTAGACATTTTGGTGTTGTCATTTATGGAAACATAGTAGCTATATGATGTAAGAAAAATAGTAAGATAAAGTTAAGGCATGTATACTTAGAAAATTGTCTAAGTGTTACATAGTTTATCTATTAGAACAAATGAAGTTTTGGTTAGCATGATTTATAGAGGCTATATTAACACATGCACACTTGAAGATAGATAACACATAGTATGAGGAATCTATAATCAAGTTTGCATGATAGTACAGTTAGTATAGACATAGTTATGATAGATTTACTAGTTACAGTAGTGTACATGCATAACACAGCATAATAAGGAAATGGGTAATTTTAGGTTAAGGATTTTTTTTTTAATGAAATAATAACTCAACTAAATAGAACAACATCCTAGATGTTAACCCTAATTCAACAAGAGTTAATATTGTATTTGATAAATGCATAAAGGAATGAAGGTTGGCTAGACATATATTTGATAATTAGTAACACATAAAGTAAGATTACTAAATGTGAAGTTATGTGAAGTATTTTCTAAGAAAATGTGATATTGATGATGCAAATTTTGATGTATGATCAAAGTAATGTGAATTTTGTGATGACAAGCAAAGAAACTATAAGATATAATTGAAGATATTAGTAGTAGTGTTAAGAGGTTTTTATATTTATCTCTTTGTATTGAAGACCTATATTGTACATTGCGTGTTTGGGTAGTGGTCTCTATTGGAATAAGTGTATGGGAAACAAGATACTAAGAGGGGGAGGTGAATCAAGATCTTAAACTTTTGACTTCAAAACCAATTTCAGTCATTCATACCTAATTCATCTTACAGATCTACCTTTAAAACTGAAATGCTAAAACATAAATGAAATACATCACATCCATAAAGAGTTCAACACATAAAAAAATGATTTGGTTACCCAAAAGCACTTCAAGATGAAGGTAAAACTAAAGTGGGGATGAAACCCATAAAATTTTTATTGTTGCAACAATAAAGTTAACTCGTTAGGGTTACAATGTTTGATCATAAAATATGATCTACACTATGAGGGGACTGCCTTGTTAAAAGATTAAGAGGCTATTAGGTCTCACCTTGTTAAATGATTTTACACTCAAAATGAAGTAAGGGCTCTGTTAGGAGGTTTACATAGGCCTATTAGGACAACTCTATTAAGAGATTTACGCTATCTCAATTAATAATAACTGATTTAGTACTTGACTCTCAATTTCCTCTACAATATGATCTTGGGTCTCCTCTTTACTGTATCACTGATATGATTCTAATAATCTAATAACTCTATTCAACCCTTCACTCCTATGATTTCTTTCTACTTGATATTCTTTTAGACTTTGTCTCCACTCCTTCGCATGCACATAAGGATACTTGTCCTTATCTCTACTTCCTTTTTCATATGCTCACATATCATGATTCTAGGGTTAGAATCATTCTTAAATAGACATTTTGTGAATGTACTAGAACTTCATCAATGACTTACACTTCACCATCTTTTGTCATTTACATACCATTTTCTAATTGGTGAATCACATGCCTTGGGATCAATACCTTCTGCAATGACATGTAATAAACATCTTAGTTGGCTCTTCAAATATTAAATGTCATAGAAAAGTTGGCCAAAATGGTTTCCATATGAGTTTGTGACATTATAAACTCTCATATCAAAACTAAACTACTTGACACTTGAATGCTCTGATGCCTGGTCTTGTAAACATCTTCATGTTGTTACTTGGCTTCTATATAACTATTTTCTAAACTCTTAATAACTTATCAATATGATCAGTCTCTATTGAATGCTCACCAGTCTCTATCTCACTCGGTATAAGCATTGTATACTCAACCTTTACTAGATAACTCAGTCATAGTGATGATCTTGTAATCTTGCCTAGTAAATGACAAAGTGTTTGGACACTAATAAATAGAATAGGCTTAGAGATCAACAATCTCCCCCTTTGACATTAGTGGAAAAAACACTTTGTCATGAAATCATTTTGTTCAAAATGTATACTCCCCCAATGGCCATAATATAATCTAGTCCTTGATCTATATATTGACTCTCCTTGTCTTATTCTTTCATATCACCTTTTATCATCTTCATTCCTCATCATATTCTTTCTCATTCCCCCTTGATTTTTTCACTGATGGAACTTGGGGTTGTAGGGATTAACTGATATTTATCAAAGAGTTGTTGATGACTAGTCACAATATTGGCATAGCCTTTATTCCATCTTTCCTGTACCTATTCCAAAATTTGAAATTGAATTTCTATCTTGACACCTAGATTAATGAATCTAGCTATCTGTATAAAATTTTTCTCTTTCTTCAAAATATCTCTAGCAACAGATATTACCTTTTGAATTATCTTTATATGTAGCAAAAACTAAATTTGAATCAATGACATTTTGTGCCTTATCTTTGTATCTCTAGTTGTTAGCTCAACTAACCTTTTGTGACTAAATGTCATTTCACTATAAGAGGATGAGCCTGAACTTGTGTTCTTTCCCAATGTGATAACATTTACTCTTATGTCCACATGCAATAACTCTAATGAGCATGTAGTATCTATTGTTAAGAAATCTATATCACACAATTTTAATTATAAAGAATTGATGGTCTTCAAAATTGTTTCCAACTATGTTATAGATGTAGAAAGCTCAATTTGTCTCTATACAAGTTCCTATGAGACTTTATGTAATACTTTATGCTTCATTCTTCTCTCAGACCATTGTAATAATTTTTCATTTGTCTCTATATCATCTGTCTAAATTTTGTCAACTACATACACTAGCTACTCTAGAATTGTATGTTGATTGTTCATATCCACAATTCCAAATGTATCTATAAAATTATCTTTGACAACATGTAATACATGTCTCCTCTTCTTCTCTCTTTTCAATTGTTCTTCTTTTGCCTTACGACTCAACAAGATTTCCAATTCTTTCATCTATTCCAATGTAATATTATTCAAATCATATGTAGGTAATGTAATTACCTCATCAAGGTTCACTAACTCATCATCTTCCTCATTTACATGAGTTACATCCTGAGTTCTTGAGGGTGTATCACTTGGTAGTGATAGTTGCAATTGTTTCTCCTTTTCACTTGATCTTACCTTTGGTCACTGCACTTGTGTAGTGATCACCTATTTCATAGGTCTTACATTTATTAGTTATGCAACCTTTACACTTGGTAGTTGAATAAGAGCTCAAGTAGCCTCTTTCTCTTTCTATGTGACTTCAAATTCTAGTGACTTTATGCATGAATCTTTATCAAAATTTGCTTCCTTTTACAAAATTGGCATACAATTCATTGGTGTATACATACAATTAATTACTTACCAAGTTGCTTGACACTTGTAGCCTCTGTAACTGTAGCATCATCAATCTTCTTGACTTCAAGCTTTGGATATTCAACTATTCATAATAAAATTGGTTTAGTATAGAGTTTTCTTGAGTCCTTCATTAAACCTTGAATTTCTACTTTTGTCAGTATGTTTGGATTAGTTGGAGGGGTGTTAGTATCATCTTCAATTGTTATAGTGTCTTTCTATTCATACCCACTGACAAGTTGTTGAATCTCCTCTGTTAACTTGGCCACTTTTTGCTTATAATCATCTTCAAATTCAATATCATCTTGGCATTCCTTACCTCTATAGATGGTGTAAGTAATCCAAATGCCTATTTCCATATTTTAATACTATCTTGCTCAACTTTAGGATCTTTAGTCTTCAAAAATTTGTATGCCCTATCCCTCAGAATAAACTTCTTAACAAAATATTTAAGGGCTATAGACATATGTGTATTTTGTATAATCCCATTGGAAATCTAGTTCCCAATTCCAGGAGTGTATGCCTAAACTTGAACATCATTGTTCAAAGGATCATATTGTATGTCTTTGAATCCTAGAATTCTTTCTAATTCTATTAGGTTTGCACATACCTAATCCACAATCACTAGAGGAAGTCTCTTCACTACTTGAAGTTTGTTAATATCATCATATTTGGTCTTTTCTTCATCTTCCTCCTCCTCTTGTACAATGATAAATTTTCTCTTTGGCTTAGCTTGATCTTTTGCATGCTTCCTCTTGTTTGATGGAATTCCTAGTAATAGCTCAATAGAAGGTTGTATTGACCTTTTTATGGTGATGATTAGCTTTTTCTTTGGCCTTTAAGGTATCACCATTTCTTGTACATCCTTCTTGATGGCATCCTTAACCTTAGGTTCTATTATAACAACGTTCTTTTGTTTGGTGGCCCTTGGCTTGACAACTACAAGCTCTTTTCCTTTTCCTTCCTTGGCCTTTGTGGGTTGTCTTGACCCTTCTCCTTATTCCTTCTTACTAGCCTTGACAACCTTTATTTTCCTTTTTTTTCCTCCCTTATGTATGTTAACTTCAGTAGTTAGCTCAACAATAATAATCTCATATGTGCCAAACTTCTCGGCACTAGCCTCAATATCTTCTACTAAGAGTGCAATAATTGCTACTATTACATGATCTATATTTACCTCATAGGGCATTGACCTTAGCAATGCTACCCTCAGTTCTATTGTCTATGCATACACAAAATTTGTTTCTACAATGAAAGATATTTTTTTATAATATCTATCTACAACTTACTTTGGAATCCTCTTTTTGTTCTTCATTATAACTTTGAACTCTTCAAAGTAATTGTCCATTACTTCTAGCAAAATTCTCTCCTAACCTGTCTATTAGGTCACTTAGTTTCTCCATAGTAGTCCTATTCCTATCCCATCCAATCCTTCCAATGGTAGGAAATAATTCTATACATATAAAAATATGCAAACTAGTAGGGAACCAAACTTACAAGAGGTATTCTTTTCTTTTCTCACTACCTCTAGCTTCTCTATAAGTTGGAGCAGTTCAAGTATGACAAGATCATATGAATGATCCTTCTTTACTATTTTTTAGACTAAATCAACTGTAACACATGGCACGTTGTTCAATATGGTTGTTTGATAGAATTTATATGCAATCACATGATCGACAAATTCAATCAATGGATCCTCAATATCATCAATTGACATGCCATGACCATTCCACTTTGCCTTGGTTAGGTTTTCAATTTCATTCCTTATTCTGCTCCTTATGCTATTTGATAGATCCAATGTAGGGTACCCAGTTACCCTATGAATACCTAGTTACCCTACAATTGATTGAAATGTTAAGTTTGATCGACCCACCTTCCAACCAAATTTTCTATTAGAAATAAGGAATACTGAGAGGGGGGTGAATCAGTATTCTAAATTCTTTTGTCACCAACTAGATATTATTAATTACTTTGTACCATGCATAAGAAAGTAAACAAGTAATGTTGAATAGAAATAATACTCATGCATAAAGAGAACTCAGAACATCATATTTTGTTAACTAGGGAAATTCTAGCCAAAGGAAAACCCTGGTGGGGATGATACCCACTAGATAATATAATGATATATATGTTACTTGTTAGAGGATGGACCCTATTAGAATTCAATGAGAAAATTTAGTATAGAGAGTCTCTGTTAGGAAACTTTTGAATCTTTGTTAGGAGTTATAGTACAGTACATGCAAGAAGATCTCACTACCCAAACATGCACTTCCAACTATAAGAAGAGCTCACTACCCAAATAATTAATCACTCCTTAGTTATATAGGTGTTGTAACTTCTTTCTTGACTAATTTGTGACCTCAGTTTGATCTCAAATCACAAACTTAGGTTCTACACAATCTTCTTCTACAATCAATTGCATTTTGACCAATACAATGACAATTATGATAATAAAATTTTGTAACATGGTTAAACAGTCTATTTGTACAATTTCTTTTCATATGACCTATTTCATTACATTAAAAATATTTACCTCTAAATTCATACATGGTTTCCTTATGAGATTCCACTTGCTTAGGTTCATCCAATTTCACAATTTCCTTCTCAACTTCTTTGGATTTATCAGAAGATTGGCTACATTCAATCTTATCATCAAATTTATCTTTCTCTTATAGATCTAATTTACTTTCAGGTTTCTTTGCAAACATGTTAAATAGATAACCAAGACCAGTTTTATCATAGGCAAGTCTTTGTATTGACATTGATTCATCAATCTTTTCTTTGCTAGTGTAAAGCTTTTCAAGTTGTTGCTTGCACTAAGTTAGTTCACATTTTACAATAGTGTTGTACTTATGAAGTTCTTCATGATCTTCTTTCAATGTTTCAAATTTATATGTATTCTTCACTAGACTCACTCTAAGATCTGAATTTTTAGTCTTCAAATCAGATTCAATTTTGCTAGGATCAATCCTCAAACTCAACTTTAAATTGGTAATCTTCAATTCATGCTTCAAGATCTTGTACTCTATTTTCAGTTTTGAATATTTTTCATCGTCAGAAGATTTAGTAGATTTAGGCTTGGATTTGAGATGTTCAATTTTGTCCTTCAATTGTCCAATGTATACTTTGGAGTCTTCATATCTATCTTTCAACTTATATCTTTCCTTAGTAAGGAGATCAATTTGTTCAAGTGCCTCTTCAAAGTTCTTCATCAACTATTCCATATCCATAGGGATCTTACTCAAGTTTTGAAGCCTCTTCTAACTAACTATGCTCTGATACCAATTGTTAGAAATAGGGAATACTGAGAGGGTGGGGGGGAGGGTGAATCAATATTCTACATTCTTTTTTTCCCAACTAGATATTATTAAATACTTTGTACCATGCATAAGAAAGTAAACAAGTAATGCTAAACAAAAATAATAACCATGCATAAAGAGAACTCGTAATACCATATTTTGTCAACTAGGGAAACCCTGGCCAAGGGAAAACCCTAGTGGGGATGATACCCACTAGACAATATACTAATATATATATTCCTTGTTAGAGGATGGACCCTGTTAGGAGTCAATGAGAAAATTTAGTATAGAGAGTCCCTATTAGGAGACATTTTAATCCATATTAGGAGACTTTTGAATCCTTGTTAGGAGATTCCAACCTAGTTAGGAGTTATAGTACAATAGATGCAAGAAGAGCTCATTGCCCAAACATGCACTCCCAATTACAAGAAGAGCCCACTGCCCAAATAAGTAATCATTCCTCAGGTATATACATGTTGTAACTTCTTTCTTGACTGATCTCTAACCTTAGCTCAATCTAAAATCACAAAATTAGGTTCTCAAAAAATTTGCATATATCACTTTACAAAAATTTCACATATCACTTATTACAATACGATTTCTCATCACAACACATTTCATTTCACAAGATGTCCCTTGGATAAATATCATGCCTTTTCACAAATTACTACTGGGTTGGCTAAGACCATAATATACTTTTCTGACTTAGAGTAAACATCTAGGATTTCGACCCTAATTGGTCAAGTAAATATTTTGTAAACAAAATAATTCCTTTACCTTTAATTCCATTATTTTGTTTCACTGGTAAAAAGAAAATATCTCTTTTATGTACCATCCATACTGATGTCTAAGGTTATACACATCATCATCAACATGTATACTATCTCCATCTAAATTCACTAGTCATAATATGATGCTAGAAACATTTTACATATAAAACAATATACTACTCTAAACCAATTTCATACTTCGACAATTTTTTGAGTGCTAAAGGATAAGTATCTTTATTTATGAGGTTTACCACAAGTATGTACATCATGTGTTACCATTAATGAAAATAATTACATCACTACATATAGCCAATTATCAACATTTTCATGTTATGAACTCAACTAAGCATGATCTTGATCCATTTTGTTGAAAACAAATTGATACAAGTATGAGAATGTGTCTCAATCATTATTTTGTCACTAATGTCAAACCTGCTACTTGCTAGTAAGATAATTTCTTAGATGATTTGATTACTATCATTTGTTTGATTGATGAAGAGGATTTAATCAAATGAGG
The DNA here is from genome assembly GCA_028749045.1 of Cupressus sempervirens. Lineage (NCBI taxonomy): Eukaryota > Viridiplantae > Streptophyta > Pinopsida > Cupressales > Cupressaceae > Cupressus > Cupressus sempervirens. The sequence continues at coordinate 251,743,967 of CM053784.1, read as the reverse complement.
TAAAAATGGAACCTAGAGGAAAGGTTGAGTTATGATATGGAAGAGTACAAAGATCAGTTAAGACAGTGATATTATAGTGCATTGACTATCTACATAAGGTTGCAAAGGATGGATACACTGATTAAGTTTAGAAGAACAAGTAAAAGAAAATTGTGTCTACTGAGCTTAATAATATTCATAGTAGGTGCCAAGAAAAGTTAGTGTAAGCCAAGCAAAAAATTACTTGGATCTGAGAAAACTCAAGTTCCAATGTATGTCAAGTGATATAGTGTAAGCTAAGGAAAGTTTGGTTGATGTTGAGCACCATTAAACTTTAGTTCATTCCAAGTGATTTGGTAGTGGATGCTGAGAAATGCAATAAGTAACGAGCATCAAATGCAAGTTAATGTCGAGTGTCAGTATTATGAACAAGATTGTGAATTCGATGAATTCAAGCTAACAAGTTCAATTTCTTGGATTGTGTGAACCATAAGAAAGATAAGCTTGATGAGCTGGTGGCATAGAATTCAAGATGAACCATTTTGAGGCAAATTCAAAGAGTATTGAAGGAGAAGTTTCTAGAAGGGAATAAAATGAAAAGATGGGTAGATTCATTGAATCCTACCTAATCCTACCTAACCCTAAAATGGATGATGTAGGATGAATGACAAAAGATCCAATTTCTCTTTATAAGGGGATACAAGGCATGAAACAACATTTGGCATGTGCAAAAATGCAAGAAAGACAAGGAGTCTAGGGTGTTGTTTCATATGGTGGCCAAACTATAGAGTCTGCAATTGGCATGCAAAGTAAGGAGACTTAAGTGTATAGATGCTTGAAGGCTAAAAAAGATATCATAGCTGAAGTGTGTGAAAACTAAGTAGAATGGAGGACTAAAACAAAGATCTATAATTTGCAAGTGAGTAGTAAGTTCTTATCAAACCAAGTAATATTGTTACTTTCTAATCATTGTATAAGTCTAGGGTAAATCCTTTGGATTAAGGTTTACCTAACATTCATTTGTAAATCCTTTAACCAGGTGAAATTCCAAGTAAATGATCTAAAGTCCTCTAACAAGGCTCACTCCTAATAGAGTGATTGAAATCCTCTAACCATGTAACATTTAACAGTGTGCACTGTAACCTTTAACAGGGTTGGCCTTTCACAAGACATCACTTCAGAAGAGTGAGAATTAGTAGCATGTTACTGGTGGTTTTTCCCAAATTGGGTTTCCACGTAAAATCATTGTGTCAAATGTGTTATTGAATCTATTACGTTTCATGCTTACATTTTTGCAAAGTTCATTTGACAGTAACCTACAAGTTTAAGTGAATGTATGATTGTGAGGCCTCACCTGATTTTCCATAGCATAGATGACATATTTGCATTATGATACTTCTAATTTGATGTTTTGATACACTGCAAGACTATAGGGTTATATTATTTTAATATTTGCATTTTGATGATCCACACTTATGTTAGCACCTTGAACCTAAATGGTATAATCAATGATTTTGTTCATGTACTAACCTTCTTCAATTGCTTTATTAGAAGTTCAATTGTAGAAATGCTTGCAATGTATAAGTGGGGGTATGTTACTTTCCTTTTGATATTCGAGATTTGGATGTTTTGACATTACTCAAGACTTAGTAGGACAATGGCTTATTTTAACTATTGATTTTGACAATTACAGTAGTGTTATGCCTCTATGATATGAACTATGTGTATATGCAAAATGTGGCCTTACGCTTCACACACACACTTCAACATAGTCTTTATATGAGGATTCATCCCAGAATGAACATTAGATTGTCCATCTGAAAATCATCCAACAAGCCAACTTGTTGCCTTCTATCTAAAGAGATTTTTCCTGTTGATATCCTCAGAATCAAGGTGTGAGCAACCAAACCCTCTAACAACAAAGGATTTGAAAATGAGATGCAACTAATCTATGTGAATATGCAAATTAATCTAAAATGAGATATGCAAACTAGTCTAAGAACATATAAAAGAAACTATGCTAAAGATGTATGCATATTAGATCTAGATGAGAATTAAGCTAACAATAAAAATTTATGAGAATGTAATAAGATTAAATGAGTATGCAATTTGGCAGCAATTCGATGCAAATTCTAATTCATTCTCCCAAAATGAAGAAATGAGGGTCTCTTAAATAGACTTTCCTAGAATCCATCAATGGTTGAGATCAATTTCAATCAATGGTCAAGATTGAAGATGAAGTTCAGTCATAAAGGAAGATTCCCAAATTAAAGGGAGTTAATTGGCTTAGATCTGAGTGTAAGATTCAGTAATCTCAAATAGACTTTAGTGTCAAAGTAAGTGATCTGAGTCATTTCCAATTTTATCAGTAGTGAACTAGGAATTTCCCTTTTTTGAACTAAAGAGAGATTTTGAAGAGATATTTAATTTAATAAAATGAGATATGCTCCCATAAATACATTTTCTATTAATTAAATAATTCCATTTAATTAATTAGAGATACTTTTCTATTTAATTAAATATCTTCATTTAATTAATTAGGAATGACTTCCTATTTAATTAAATAACTTTGCTTGATTAATTAGAAATAGCTTTCCATTTAATTAAATAATTTTGTTTAATTAATTAAAAATAAGTGTATTTATTATATTAAATTAATTTAATTCCTTAGTACATTAGCCTTAGGATATAATTTAATTTAATTAAAGTGTAAATACTTTAAATTAAATTAAATTGTAATTAGTGGATTTAATGTGACTAATATGAATCAATACTTTAGGAATTAAATAAAGAGTATGATGAATGCAGATTAGGGTTTTCTGCATCTAACAATTAAGTCAAGTAGTGAATAGCAAAATGAGAATTGCCTATTAGAATAGGTATTAGAAATCTATTAGAAATAGACCAGAATTGGTTAAGATGGCAATGAGCCAATTTTGGCGTATCACATTTTGCCCCTCTTTGAATGAATGTGTAAGCATCACGTTCAATTCAAAGAAAATTAGAAAGCATGATGCAAGGATCAAGAAATGAGATTGGTTTCGAAATTGATGATACAAAGACCAATTGATAAGCTTTTAAGGACCATCTCTAGAACATAGCTTAATCCTAAGGAATCCAAGTGGAATACCTAGATACCCAAAATTAATAAGCATTTGAAAGGTTTCTTCAGAATGAAGTTTGACCTTTAAGGATTTAGATAGAACACCTAGATACCCAAAATTGATAGCATTTAGAAGATTATCTCTAGAATGGAGCTTAACCTTCAAGGATCCAGATAGAACACCTAGATACCTGAGATTGAAAGCATTTAGAAGATTATCTCCAGAATGGAGCTTAACCTTCAAGGATCCAGATAGAACACCTAGATACCTAAGATTGATAGCATTTAGAAGATTATCTCTAGAATGGAGCTTAACCTTCAAGGATCAAGATAGAACACCTAGATACTTGAGATTGAAAGCATTTAGAAGATTATCTCCAGAACGGAGCTTAACCTTCAAGGATCTAGATAGAACACCTGGATACCTAAGATTGATAAAAGATAACAAGGTCCAATCATGAGTCATAGAATCATCCCCAGAACAAGGCTTGATCCTCAGGAGTCGGGGTTTGGACTGTCCCAATACCTGTGCATCGAACTCTAAGAAGAGTTGTTATAAGGTTGATCAATTTGATGAAAAGATAAGATAGATGGCAAAGATGACAAATAAGAGGGAGCAAGATGCCCCAAGTGATAAGGACATAAGATGGGAACTAGATGCCCCAAGCAATGAGATTGAGATTGAGTTACATTTAGTTCAATGATGTAATCATCCTGCCCCCTTGGGAGCGAAATTGAAAGATGACACACCAGAAATATGATGTAGGCAACATAAAGAGATATTGGAGAAAGCCAAGATTCAGTAGAATATGGAAGAGATCAAAATGATTAGAAGATTATTCAAAATCTATTTATTATGCTTCTGAGGTCTAGAAGACCAAGTTTGATACATATTTGACCAGAGTTGACTTCAATTGAATATTTCCAAAATGAGTTTTGAAAATATGAAGAATGTAGAATTGAAGAATTCCAAGAATCACAAAGTATCAAAAAGATGTGAACTGCACAAGTGTTCGATCGCGTCAGTTCCCAAAATTTTAAAATGCATTTTTGAGGCATTTAGGTGTGTCAAATTTTGAATTCGATCCAGAAAAATGGGTTTAGAGCAGCCAAAGTAGCCAAGCGGGTGACTAATCAATCATTTGTGAAATCGTGAAGAACATGATGCTTTTGAAGAGATCAACAATCCCTTATCACAGAAGGATGAAATAAAGTTGCAATTGAATCACATGTTTATGCAAGTGAAGTATGCAATGCTAGACTATGTTAAATGCAACCCTAGGTCTAGTTATCGAGCCTCGACAATTTATCATCACTGGATATAGAACAAAGCACATATGTTATACAATTCCCACTAACATTGAAATCATGGGAATATGAATAGAACATACGTTATAGGTTTGTCAAGATTAAACGTAAGCATTCGAAGCACAAGAAGCCAGAATGACCATAACATTTGTCCCTTTTAATGTAGCAAGTTAGCATAAGCATCAAAGCATAAATGCTAGGATGGCCATAATGTTGCTTGCATGAAAACACACTAGACACATGGGAGATCCATCTTATTCTAAGTATTTAGTATTTATTCTATCTACAATGACCCTTGTGTTCGTAACCTAAGACAGAAGTGCACTAGAGATACTCGCAGTGACCCGTACATTCACTTAGCAGAACAAGTACCAGTATTTACTGTAGCATGAAGAGTTCACTCCAAAAAATAAGGAGAAGAACAAACATTATTTATGTATCTGTATAAAAGGAGTCGAGGTACACATGACCATCCAATATGAGATGGAGGCTCTTATAATGGACACCCCTTTTATAGGAATAGATCAACTTATTAGAACTAAACCATAGACAGAAAGAAAAGAAAAGATCATGCCCCCAATCATTACTTCTCTAGTTGAAGATGACATCATCAAGTTGCTCAAGGAGATATGATAAATCAAAACAAAGGAAAACAAAGAACATGCTTAGCATATCAAAAAAAGTATATCATTTTTAAGTTCAATATTTTTGGAATTAACATCAGGTGTCAGTGTCTAGAGCATGTTTCAAAGAAATCTCTTTAGTAGGGTGACAACAGTAAGCAGACGCAGTCAGAATGACTAGTGACTAAGGTCAAAGAGGAAATCTTCATGATGAAGAACCTAAGAAGGACTGAGTGATAGTAGACAGGCACAACCAGAATGACTGGTGACTGATGCAAGAGAGATCTTTCATAAAGGAATCTAGAGACATGACCCAAGCAATAGTAGGTAGACACAACTGAAACAACTAGTGACTATTGCGAAAGAGATTCTATGAGAAGAATCTTAAAAATGAGGGACATTGGCAATAGTAGGCAGACACAGTGAGGACCATTGGTGACTATCACCAAGGAGATTCTATGAGGAGAATCTCAAAAATAATGACACTAGCAATAGTAGGTAGACGCAGTGAGGACCACTAGTGACTATCGCAAAGGAGATTCTATGAGGAGAATCTTGAAGAGAGTAACACTAGCAACAGTAGGCAGACGCAATGAGGACCACTGGTGACTATTGCAAAGGAGATTCTATGAGGAGACTCTCAAAAAGAGTGACACTAAGGGGGAATGCCCCTGAGCTATGATAAGACTCAATCCATGGATACATGAGTAGAAAGCAGGAAAAGCAAGAAAGTGAAAATATTAAAGCGACTGTACATGGTAGCCAGAAGATGCATTGTAGGATGGAGCGTTGGGAACAAGAGGTGCTTGTTTACCAAGTTTTTACCGTCTTGGCATGATTTTAATTTTTTTGCTACCACGATGCCTGTTTCCAGGTTTTCACCAATGGCACTTTTATTGTTTTTCCATTTTTTTTGTTTTTTTTTTGTGTTACCAAGGTGCCTATTGCTAGGTTTTCACCAGGGTAACAATTTTCTTTTTTAGGACTTTTTCTAATTTTTTAGATTTTTTTGAGGACATATAGATATGTACAAAGAGCTTGGTGATATTAGATCAACTGTAAAACTACTTTAGGTGGAGAGTGTTGATAGGTTCTTTTAGTACTTCTCCCTTGGTTGTGGAAAGCTGATAAGCACCAGATCCATATACTGCAGTAATAATGTAGGGACCGAGCTAGTTTGGTTCAAACTTTCCTTTTTGCACTCGCTGTTGTTGATTCTTAGGGTTCTCTCTCAGGACGAGATCACCTAGTTGGAAGTCATGTGGCTTGACTCTTCGATTGTATCTTCTGGTCATTCTTTGTTGATATGCTCGCAGATGATCACATGCCACTTGTTATCATTCATCTAGTAACACAAGCTCTTGAAGCCAAGCAATCATGTAGTCATCATCAGTGATAAGGCCCTTCATAGAGATTCTCAAGGTAGGAATCTTGACCTCTATTGGAAGCACAACATCCGCTCCATATACCAAAGCAAAGGGAGTCATGCCCGTTGGAGTTCTGATGCTTGTCCTTATGCCCACAAGGTTGGGTTGATCTAGAGATGCTAGTCTCTCTCTAACTTACTGACTATGTGATAAAGAATTTTGAGGATCACCTTATTGGATGCCTCAGCTTGGCCATTACACTGGGGGTAATAAATGGAAGACCAATGTTGTGTGATCTTGAATTTCTTGCACAGTTCCTTGAGGTCTTTGTTCTTGAATTATCCTCCATTGTCAGTAATGATTGAGGATGGTACACCATATCTGCAGATGATGTAGTTTGTGATGAAAAGTGCTACAATTTTTCCATTAGCAACTGTGAGAGGTATTCCCTCTACTCGCTTTGTGAAATAATTTGTAGCCGTCATAATGAACTTATGTCCATTAGAGGAGGTTGGGTGGATCTGTCCCACCAAGTTAAAGACTCATTGTTGAAATGGCCATGTTGTAGTAGAGGGAATTAGCTCTCTGGCTGGAGCGTGGATGAGATTCTCGTGTAACTGACATTGCTTGCAGGACCTAGCATACTTGATAGCTTCTTGCTCCATTTTGGGCTAGTAGTAACTAGCATGAAGGAGTTTTCGAGCTAGTGGCAGGCCATTAGAATGAGATCCTCAAATGCCCTCATGAATGTCAATTAGTGCACATTTGGACTCTTCAGGTTCTAAACACCTAAGAAGTGTTTCGTCGAGACCTCTCCTATACAGATCATCAGCAATAATGACATAATATGAAGCATTACAGATTAGGTAACATTTTTCATTATGGGTCAGACCTTTCGAAATGGTTTGATTACAAAGGTAGGAATAAATGTGATGGTAGCGAGATGATTCTTGTCCTATAACAGAATAGATCATCTTAGAATCAGGGGTGTCATAGGCTGGGTAGTGTAATGCTTCCACCAAGAACTCATGTTGAAGATAATTTTCAGGCATTTGTATGAGGGAGGCCAGGGTGGCCATGGCATTAGTCGCTTTATTATTTGCTCGAAGAACTTGCTAAAAAGTGTTGTGTGCAAAATACTTCTTTAAGTCATTAACCATGTGCTTGTAAGGAATTAGTTTATCATCCTTTGTTTGGTACACATCATTAACCTAGTTGATAACAAGCTAAGAGTCACCAAAGATATCTAACTAATCTACTCTCCATTCAGCTGCAATTTTCATACCATTGATCAAAGCCTCATATTCAGCAATGTTTTTTGTACAAGGAAACAAAATCTTGTACACTTTGGGCAATGAGTATCTCTATGATGTAATGAAGAGTAATCCAACACTTGATCCTTGTTGTGTGAAGGACCCATCAAAGAACATAACCCATGTGTGGTGCGTGAGTGTCAGAATCGACTCATTTGGGAAATCAATGTTCATTGGTAGAAGACTCTATATGGGTGCCTTGGCCAATTGATCTGCAATTGCTTGTCCCTTGATAGCCTTGCATTCAATGTATTGGATGTCAAACTCACTAAGTATCATAACCCATTTAGCCAATCTTGCTATAAGAGCTACCTTACTGAGCAAGTACTTTAATGGATCTATTTTAGCCACAAGCCGGGTAGTGTGGGCAAGCATGTAGTATCTCAACTTTTGGGAAGCAAAGACAACTGCCAAGCAAGCTTTCTCAATAATGTTGTAGTTCTTCTCATAAGAGACCAATGTTCAACTCAAGTAGTAAATAGCTCTTTCTTTGTTGTCATTATCTTCTTGAGCCAATAGGACGCCTAGAGATGTTTCAGTGGCTGAAATGTATAAAATTAAAGGCTTCCCATGAATAGGAGGCATCAAGATTGGTGGATTGACAAGATATTGTTTAATCTATGTTAAGCTTTGCTCACAATCCTGTCTCCAATTGAATTTCAAACTCTTATGTAAGGTCTTTGTGAAGGGTTGTGATCTATCTGCCAATTGTGAAATAAATTTGCGAATAGATTGAAGCCTTCCATATAGCCCTCTCATCTGACTAATGTTCCAAGGTGGTGGCATGTCCATTATTGCTTTTACTTTCTTTGGATCTACCTCAATTCCTTTTGCATAAATAATGTATCCTAGCAACTTCCCTGATGTGACACCAAATGCGCATTTCTTAGGATTGAGCCGAAGACTGAACTTTTCCATATGATCTAGGATGGGACCCAAATATTTTAGATGAGTATTGCATTTAGCACCTTTGGCCAAGGTATCGTCAACATAGTCCTCCATGGTTCTATGCATCATGTCATGGAAAATTGTAGTAACAGCCCGTTGATATGTGCACCAACATTCTTCAAACCAAATGGCATCACATTCCAACAAAAGATTCCCCATTCACATGTGAAAGCCATTTTCTCCTAATCTTCTAGTACAATTTTATCTGATTGTATCCAGAAAAACCATCCATAATTGAGTACATCTCATAGCCAACCATCATGTCCATGATCATATCAATATTAGGAAGCAAAAAGTCATCTTTAGGACATGCCAAGTTGAGATCGTGAAATTTTTTACAAACCCTAATAGATTTATCATGCTTGGAAACTTGAATAATATTGGATATCCATTCGACATAATCAATTGCATGGATGAAATCAGCTTTTAGGAGTTTCTCCAATTTTGCTTTGATGAGCAATGCAATGTGCGGGTGCATTTTTCGAAGCTTTTGTTTAACTGGTTTGATACCTAGTGGTATGGACAAATGATGCATGATAAGATCAGGATCCAATCCTGGCATGTTAGAGTATGTCCAGGCAAAATTTATTTTTCATTTCCTTGAAAAAGGCAATGAATTGTTCCTTCTCTTCAAGTGATAGTGACTGTGCCAGATGTATCATATGAGGATGTTCTTTTGTGCCTAGGTTAATTGGCTATGTTGGCTCTATCAACACTGATGATCTCTCTTGAAAGTGACTAGGAAGGACATCAAATATCTCTTCCACAGGCACCTTAGAGAGGTTTTCACCCTTAGATATGTCTTTTCTTTTTACTTTTTTGGGTTTCGATACTGCCACAATGTGGTTTTCACCATCGAACCTTTTACATCTTTTCTTTTTAATTGTGTGACTAAGATATTTGATGTCAACCTTAGTCATGTTGATGCTTTTCTCATTGGTGAAAGATGTTACAGGTTTGATATTGTTTAGGTGAGAGGATAGTCATTCTAGAATGTGGGGACTTCACTAGATGCATTAGGGTTCCAGTCTATAAGCTCAAGATGTGTGAGTGAGAGAGTAGTGACTGGTTCAATTCTGTTCATAGTATAGTCATTAAGTGCTTAGACCAGCAATTCAAGACCTACAACAACCTCGTCCATAGCTATGTTCAAATACCTCAAAGTATGAACGTCAGTAATTGATGACTCTAGGACACTAGTTGAATCTAACCCATGTGACCTAACCCTAGATGTTTCACCCACTTCAATTTGGTTTTCATAGACATGCACTTGGTCAATGTCTTTATCAGTAGTTGCTTCTAAAAGAGAGTCAAACTCATATTCCTTTGAATCAGTGCTACATGGCAAGAGACTATAGAACTCCCCAACAGTGATAGGGAATAATCACCTTCATCCTCTGGGTTCTTACACAAATACTCAACATGGCATGACTAACTAGATTCTCCCTTTTTTGAAAGATATTTGAATTGCTTAGTATTGTCCTTAGAAGAATCACTAGTATCATCCACAGTGCTAACATGTGGCACAAAGTCATCTAGCTCAGCAAAGAATTTAGTGAGATCATAAGGAATAGGATGAGGATAAGAATCCTCATCATCAGATTCTTCCTCTCGAGTATCTGACTCAGCTTGTGACTCATTTTCAAATGAAATCTTAGGTGTTGGTATGAATTTATTTGATCCTAGATGAAAAGGAACCTTCTTAAATCCTAGGCCAATTGTATCATGTTTGCGTTGAGCTCTTGATTTGATAGGATCAATTAGGCCATTGTTGTTGCACCCAATAGGGCTAGTTCCCTTGTAACCAAAACACTTCATAAGCCTAAAACCAGGTCCATATTTCTTAGGAGTGATTTCTTGAGCTTGTTTTGTTAGGTCCACTGGAGCCTCTTCTTTGTAAATCCATGTAGCAATGGCTCTATTTTCACTTTCTTCTTCTAAGGGAACTGTAGCCTTGACAAAAGCATCATTATACTTGGTCTGAGGTGTTAGCACAAATGGCTTCTTTGCCTCTGAGGTTCCCCCATAATGTCGAGGGGACTCTGGGAGAGATGTTAATGACAACACTAGTTTAATGTGGTACTCTCCCATACTAGTTTCTTTCAATTTGAATGACTGCTCAATTTGTTTCAGCTTATTGTCATGATAATTAGTGGACTCACGGTTAGCAGGGATGAAAGTTTCAGTAGCTTTGAGCATATTGCAGGTGTAGCTAGTAGTGGTAGGAATAGTAACTTCAGAGCCATGAAATGGGAACTTGATGCATTGGTGGTATGTGGATGGCACAGCGTGCATCTCATGTATCCATGGCCATCCTAACAGAATGTTGTAGGCCAAGGGAATGTCAAGCACTTGACAGGTGACATCCCTTTCGACAGGATCGATGCGAATTGGTAAAACCACAAGACCTAGAGACTTTCATTCCACTTTTTCGTATGCTTTGATAGTGATCTTTCATTGAGGATCAATAGAGTCCTTAGAATAATTCAATTGTCTAAGCAAAGCAGTAGAGACAATATTTAGGCTAGTGTTGTTATCAATGAGTACCAGATGAACACGTTTCTGGTGGATCATAACCTCGATGTGTAGAGGTTGATTGTGTGGGTGACTCAACGAGTTGTCATCTTCCTCAAAAAAGGTCATAAGGTATGGTGAGGTCAGGTGACCTACCATGGATTGAGATCACTCAAGATCAAGATCTTGAGAAACATTTGCCTCAGTGAGGGCTTTATCTAGAATCTACCTGTGAGCAAGCGAGATTTTAAGTAGCTCAAAGATGAAAATCTGAGCATTAGTTCATTTTAGTTGATCACGAACACTATAACTAGTTGCGGTCAAGTTTGTTGTGGGTTTTGCACCTTTGCTAGATGGACTAGCAAGGGTTTTATCTTTGTGTTGTTCAAGATCTGAAGTAGGAGGCATAGGGCCTTTGAGCACCAACTTGGTGCCAGAGCAAGTAACATCATTAGCATAGTTTTATGAAGGCATATTATCCATTTCATCAGAAGTAGGGCCCCTCAAGACAAATGGTGTCTTGGGTTTGTCGTTATCTTGCTTTCCCTTAATGGTAATAACATAGTAGTATTTAGAATCCACAGGTTCAACCATGTGAATGACATTGTCATCATTGGAATATGTATAGTTGACCTTGTTGTAGGGTTGTGGTTTTTAAGTCTCTCCTTTTTCATAAGCTAGGAAAGGTTCTTTGAATGCCTTGTGATCTGGGTTTTTGTTATGTCCATCTACCACAAGATCACTAGCATCAATCATGTCTTGAACTTTGTGGTGCAAGTTTATACAGTTGCTAGTTTTGTGTCCCTTTTTTTGGTGATACTCACAGAATGAGGTCTCATTCCATCATGGTGGACATGGTTGTGGATCATTGGGACAAGGGTTATCCATTGGTGAAATAAGCTTATGTTGTAGCAATGTTTTGTAAACCACATCCAAAGATTCTCCCAAGGGTGTATGCTCTCATTTGGGGAATGTTTTCTAAGAGTTTCTCAATTTGTTTCTAGATGTATTTTTTTTAGGATGAGGTTTCTCAGCATTTTTTGCCTCTTTGAGGCCATCTATGAGATTAAATGCAGCTTTAGCAGGTTTGGGTGTGACATTGTCAACAACTCCATCATGTACAATTTCTTGATTCTTGTTGACATGTTTGGTTTTATCCCTGTTGGAAGTGAAACCTTGTTTTATGTCTCTCTGAAGAGTGAGTTCACCTTTATTAACCATAAATTCCTTGATATGAATAGCCTATGTAATCATGTCTTCAAAGGTACATGGACCTTGTAGTTGGACTCTATATCTGAAATTAGGTAAGAGGTTATCAGTGAAAATGTCAAGCTTCTCCATTTCTAGGATTTTACAGGAATACTTAGTATATAGTTGTCTCCATCTTTGGAGGAAAGTGAGGAAAGGTTCACCAACTTTCTATTTAAGGTTGCATAGATCTTGAATATTGACAAGATGTTGAATGGTATGAGAGTATTGCTGAACAAATAGATTGGCAATTTTGTCAAACATCTTGATACTAGGAGGTAAATGTGAGAACCACTCCAAAGCTTGACCACCTAGGCTTCTATAGAATAAATGCATGAGGTAGGTTTGATCATGTATAAACTCCATAGATAAAGCACCAAATTATTGTAAGTGATCTTGGGGATCAGTAGTACCAAAGTACTTGTCATATTTGGGTAGTTCTATGCCTCGTGGGAAAGGCAGCATGTTTATGCTTTTGTCAAATGAAAATGGACAAAGACCATCCAATGTGTATGTCTTTGTGGGTTTCTCTTTCTCATGCATCATTTGAGCCAATTGGTCTTGCATAATTTTCTATTGTTTTTTGAGTTTAGAATTCTCAGTTTCTTCTTCAGGTGTGATAATGGTTTCCACATTGAAATGAGAGGGCAGTTTAGCTCCCTCTTGGGCAAGTTTGAGAAAGTACTTTTCTTTCTCTTCATTGAGTAGGATTCCCATGACCTTTTGGAAGTTTTTGTCTCTTTGACATTTTGCTATGTGTTTAAGGAGTATTTCCACCTCTTCTTGTTCCTCATCGGTGTCATAGTCTTTCTCTTTCTCTTTTTCATTCCTTGGTGGTTCTTGATGTCGACTATAACTACCATTTTCAGGTTCACGATTAGTCATTATAGGAATGTGTTCAGTTTCAGTGTGTTGTGTTCCAAAAGATCCTCTGAAAAAAGGATCAGACATCATGTTTGGTAATGCAGGACCTCTACCTGTCTCAGTATCCTCTTGGTACAAAGGATTCCTAATTTGTTACAGGTTTATGGAAAATGTTTGCTAAACCCGAGATGACCTGGCAAGTGAGGGAGATCGTGAAGATGCCTCACTAGCCAAACTAGATACAGATTGCGTAACAAAAGGTAAGCAACCTCTGCCATGATTACGACCCCTAGCATGACCATGTCTAAGGTTAAGGGGATAAAACACATTGCCGCTTCTACTGCGATAGTCATAGACAAGGACAATAAGCTAGAACCTAGACAAGGACTACACTAAGACTGAGTCTCAAAGAGGACAAGATAATAGTAAGAATGCTCTTAACTAAGGCACAAATGGTCTAATTTAAAGGCTAGAATAGCTAGAGATTATGACCAATGCAACACAAAGTATGACAAGCATTAAGATGAGGACAAGAAAAAATAACTTATGAGACGAGACTAGTCAAAGTGCAAGATACAAGCCCTTAGCAAAGCAAAGTGCCACTGTTTCAAGACTGTTCACAAATAGAAAGTGACAAATAGACATAGAAAAGGGTAGCATGCAGAGCACAAATAGCTAAAATAGATCAAAAGGTGGAAATGCTAACACGAGATTTTGTGCGAGAAACCTTTATAGACTACGTGAGGAAGTTTTTTGAGCCGCACGAAGAAGTTTCCTAGATCGCACAAAGGTCAGTGATAGTAGTTTAATTTTGCACTAGGAAGTTTAGGGGTCGTGCGAAGACTCATGACAGCAATTTAATTTTGTGTGAGGAAAAAATGATTTTGCGTGGGGACAAAATGATTTTGCGCGAGACTAAAAAAGTTTTAGCATGAGAAGGCAGACTAGTTTTGCAGCAGCGCCTGATTTTGATAAGATTTCTAGACTTTTCGGATAGAGTAGATAGATTTATTAGACAAATCTAATTGGACAGCCAACAAGGTTGACCGAGTAAGACATTTGGACAAAGTTTCAAGTTTTCAATCCAGGAAAAGTGTTTAAACAAGATAGTGGGAAGCAAGTAGTAGTCAAAAACAGTCGTGCCAAGGACAAAGAAACTCCACAAGATAGAGGAGTCTTGACCTTTGTTTATTGTAACTAGTTTGGACTTTGTTGATGGCTCAAAAATAAACACACTTTTATCCCTAGAAAGTAAAATCAGTAGAGAAGGAAAAAACTTTGTCCCACATCTTATGCACATGCGTGTACCTCACACAGCCGTGTCACCCCCTAGAGGGCACCCGTATTTTTGGTAGATTCAAAGGACTCAATAGTATATGCTGAATGAGCACCCTTGTGGTAGGGGATGAGTGCATATACCACTTTCAAACATCCAGTAGCATGCCTATGGTGAGTTCTACAGGAGAGATTCTTCCCCCTCCTTGCACAAAGATTATGCCTCCTTTTGGAGGTGAATCGAGTGGCTTCTAACTAAGAGGTTTTTACTTGGCTTCCATTCAAATTAATCCATGGTGGCTCTGCAAGTAGAGTTGAGGCCGATAGCCCACACCAGCATCTAAAAGTGTACATTACTTGCTTAGCAAGCCAAGGGCCAATGCCAACCAGTGCATAGACAGAGCTTCCCCTCGATATGCAATACCGAGAATTAAGGGGAAGAAATTAATCCGGCTTTGGAGTCTTTCTCTCTACAAAGAATCTTGATTATAGTGAGTTGGAATCTCCAACGAAAGGAGTGTGCTCACTTGGGTCTTTCTCAAAGGTTGGATCACTCCGATAGGCCCTCTAAAGGATTGACAAGGATAGGTGGTTTAGATCTAAGGGTTTGAGTTTCTAATTTCTCTCAAGGGGAAAGAGCATTATCCTCTACCTTATTTCCTTGCCCAAACACGCAAGACAAATTAATTACCGACTTGGCTTAATCAATCCAAACTCATTCTTCCTTAAATATTTTGATTCCCTTAAAGGAAATCATTGTCTTATCATAGAAGAGAACAAGCTTTGGAGAACCGCTAAGGTGCTTACCTTCTTTGAAATGTCATCTTTCGGAAGCGTCTAGGTTTTTGATTCACTCTTGGTCATGACCTCCAAGAAGTGAAGAGCATATTCCCCTATTCTTCTGTCTTGCATCTTAGAAAGTTCACAAGCCCCTAATTAGACTAGTTTTAAAAGCAATAAGAGAAGACACACATTGTTTTGTGGGTTTGAAAATATTGATCTTTGACAAGCGTATCTTCGACAATCATCTTGCAATCAAACTATTAAATTTTCAAGTGGGTTTTTAAAAGGAATCTTTGGCAAACATCCTGCAAACAATAGTTAAGCTGCAAGAAATTAGAGAAATAGATTCAAAATAAAACACATTAGTGAAATCAGATAATCTGTATATCATAAAAAAATGCTCAAAATTAAAGTTGTTGTTACAAGATCTCTCACGAGATCTCTAACAGAGCTGTGCAAAACTATTTTTGGCTCACTCAAAATTTCTTTATAGATCGCATGAAAAAACAGGTGCCATGTGAAGTTTTATGCACTCAAGCACTTTCTCACATGACACAAAGAGAATCTTCACACGAAGATTCAAAATCTTTGCGCAAAAATGAACAGTCTCGAGTGAAGATTTAGAACCTGTATGGAATCATACAAATAGAGAACATAAAAATGATTTTAAAAATGTAGAGTAAGGCTGGAGAAATTGATTTTCTCTACCCCATGGTGGGTGCTAGAGATGTATATGTGAAATGTGGCATTATGCTTCACTAACATACTTCAACATAGTCTTTATATGAATATTCGTCCTAAAATGAACATTGGATTGTCCATCTAAAAATCATCCAACAAGCTAACCTGTTGCCTTCTATCTAAGAGGATTTTTCCTATTGATATCCTTAGAATCAAGATGCGAGCAACCAGACCCTCTAAGAATAAAGGATTTGAAAATGAGATGCAACTAATCTATGCAAATATGCAAATTAATCTAAAATGAGATATGCAAACTAGTCTAAGAACATATAAAAGAAACTATGCTAAAGATGTATGCATATTAGATCTAGATGAGAATTAAGCTAACAATAAAAATATATGAGAATGTAATAAGCTTAAATGAGCATGCAATTTGGCAGCAATTTGTTGAAAATTCTAACTCATTCTCCCAAAATGAAGAAATGAGGGTCTCTTAAATAGACTTTCCTAGAATCCATCAATGGTTGAGATCGATTTCAATCAACAGTCAGGATTGAAGATGAAGTCCATTCATAAAGGAAGATTCCCAAATTAAAGGGAGTTAACTAGCTCAGATTTGAGTGTAAGAGTCAATCAACTCAAATAGAGTTTAGTGTCAGAGTAAGTGATTTGAGTCATTTCCAATTTGATCAATAGTGAACTAGGAATTTCCCTTTTTTGAACTAAAGCGAAATTTTGGAGAGATATTTAATTTAATAAAATGAGATATGCTCCCATAAATACATTTTCTATTAATTAAATAATTGCATTTAATTAATTAGAGATACTTTTCTATTTAATTAAATAACTTCATTTAATTAATTAGGAATGACTTCCTATTTAATTAAATAACTTTGCTTAATTAATTAGAAATAGCTTTCCATTTAATTAATAATTTTGTTTAATTAATTAAAAATAGGCATATTTATTAAATTAAATTAAATTAATTCCTTAGTACATTAGCCTTAGGATATAATTTAATTTAATTAAAGTGTAAATACTTTAAATTAAATTAAATTGTAATTAGTAGATTTAATGTGACTAATGTGAATCAATACTTTCGGAATTAAATAAAGGGTATGATGAATGTAGATTAGGGTTTTCTGCATTTGACAATTAAGTCAAGTAGCGAGTAGTAGAATGAGGATTTCCTATTAGAATAGGTCTTAGAAATCTATCAAAAATAGACCAGAATTGGTTGAGATGGCAATGAGCCAATTTTGGGGTATTACACTATGAACTTGATATTGTGAATGGGATGATCAAACACATATGGATGCAACTTTATGACATGATAGAATTAGATTATGATATGATGATTATAATTTAATGCAATATGTAGATAAATTTTAATTTGATAATGATGATTATGATGTAATGTGATATGCAAATAAATGTCAACTGGATTATGAAAGTTTATGATATGCAGATCTTGATATCTTAACATTTTGAATGACTTATTTGAAATAATAAGGAAAGGAAATTTAATTGAATTATGTTAATAAGATTTTGTAACATTTGAAATTGTATGCATTTATGATATATCTTTATATGACCTCCTTGGACTATTGATGCTAGAGTTTAATGTGCAAGAAGTGGAACCATGGAAATTTTGGGAGGAAACAAGATCCAAACCTATGTGAATATAGTTTAACCAAGGTAAATCTTTGTAAGATTCAAATACCTCATTTTGAAAGTATTTTTCTTTGCAAATGTAAGTTTTCTTTTATGTGGAAATGTTTAATCATAAAGATGCATTAGGAACATGTTGTTGAGATGTGGAGAGTACTTTTATGTGTCACTTGACACTTATGGATTTTGTGTGTAATGACATGTCATTTAGGGTTTTGGTCATGGTGGCATTTTACCCTAAACCTAATTACCTTGTTAATGTGTAAGTAAAGCCACTTGACAAGGGGTAGGATGGGTCACCATCAAAGGAAATTCGAATTTGGTCTTGCCTAGGGTTTTGAGGGGTCATTAGGTGGTCCCAAAGTGCCTTTTATGTTGAAATAAGCTACCCATGTGATATTATAACAAGTAAGGCACCTAATTTTGACCATGTGAATGCCTAGACGGCCTAGGGGGGCCCTTTATCCATGCATTCTTCCATCAATTTGAAAATTGGAGTTGTCAAGTGTGTTTTTCTCCCATGTTCCCACTAACTCAAAGATAGCCAATTTAGAGGAGACAAGTTTTTAAGAGGGCATGGGTTAGTGTTGTTGCTAAAAATGGTTAGTGGGAAGGCCTTATTATAGGGTATTGGACAAACTAGTGGTGTGTTCACCCACTCTCTAAGTTTAGAGATAGTTAGGGTTTGAAGGAAGATTAAGGGGTTCTACTACAACTATCATTTCCTTTAGCTTGGACCAAGGTTTGTGTCTCAAGCCATGTTCATTTTCCTTCTTTTAGTTTTTCATAATTAATCTTCAAGCATGGAGTATGTGGCTTGGAATCATGCATTGTGTTGTGAGTCTTTGGATTGAAGATTTTGGTGTTGTAATAGTGTGATTGTGCATTATGTTTTCATGAAAATGCTTGATTTTCTTTCTTGTATATCCTTGTTTGGATTTGAATGTCAAGTGTTGTTATGGGTGTGAGGGCTTCACTCACCCTTTGGGAAGGGAAGAGAAGTCTAGGGTGAAGGGCTTAGTTGGGCTTGAAATATAGTTGAGGACCTTGGAGTATGGGCTCCATTCTATGCCATATTCATTCATGTCTTGCTTTAGGGATGATAAGGGAAATGATGGTGTAGAAAGGAATATTATGGAGTATGGGTATTCAAGGATGCTATGGTTTTTGGTAGTATGTTGGAGGATTTTGTGAAAGCCCTGAAAGGGCATGAAATTGTTGAATTGTGAAAGTCATGAAAGGGCATGAAATTGTTCAATTGTGAAAGCCCAGAAAGGGCATGAAATTTATTTATTGCATATATGTGATGATATGGAAAACCTCCTTTTTGAAGAAAACCTTCACCCTATGTTCAAGGTTCCATTGGTGAAACTTTGTGAAAATATCCTTGGGATGGGATTGTTCAAGTTTGAAATGTGGTGTTCATGTGATTGTAAGATTGGAATGAAACCCGGTTTGAATCTTGTTTCCCCTACTTAGTGGGTGGCTTCATAGAAGCCTAGGATGGGAGGTGGGCCTCCATGGTTCTTAGTTTAGGTGTTATGTGTAGGTTTGGGAGAATGGATTTCTTTGAAGTTATTAGGGTTTCACCCTTGACAAGTTGGAAAAAATCAATTGTGCAAAGTGAAACCAATGTTTTATGTCCTCTCAAATGTATTGTGGTTTTCAAGTCTTCAATGTTATTTCTTTTTTGATGTAAAAAGGATTTTTTGTATTATATGTTGTTGAAATTGTGTAAGAGAAGATTGAGAATCCGTATATAGTTCCCTTGTAAGGAAATTCTCATTGTAAATCTTTATATTATGTGAATGATGCAACATGGGAAATCATGTAAATGAAATACTTCTCCTTTAAATTCAATTAATTTACATATTTCATAGAGGTTGAAATTTGTTTCATAGAAAATAGTTGATTTAATCCATTGCATGAATGGTTGTAATTTGTAATTATACATGTTTTGTATTCAATTTTAATGGGAGAAAGTTATTCTAATTGATAGATTATTACATGTGCATGAATATTAGATCATTTAGGTTCTTGAATTTAATAGTTCTTAGGATAAATCACACCTTCAAATCACCAACTAAAATACACCTCAATTCTATAGTAGGATTTAAGAAAATTTGTTTGGAAAGATACATAGTCCAAAACATAAAAACAACTCCTATAGGTGTAAAATTTATCCTCTAGAAAATGTATGGGAAGGAAAATAATTCGTTCCCTAGATTACAAACCAATATTTAATTCAAGGGAATGTACTTGAAATTTTGTGTTTTAACATATTAATAAAATAATACATGGAGAAAGACTTAAACTATAATAATGGCCTAATCCATGAGAAAAGACCCTCTTGGATCACATAATCATTTAGGAAATAATATAAAAGTATTAAAAAAAAGAGACTATGTTTTTAAAGAAAGGTAGGCATCTATGTCACACCCACTTGATAATTAGGACATACCCTAAGACATCCCCACCAATGATGAATTAAGTTGCAAATGAACACATAGAAAAAAATATATACTATAAACTAAAATACCACCTGGCAAAACTTGGTGCTATGACTAAGGGAGGGGACAATTTGACATTAAGTTAGACCCCACTTCCCAAGCTTTTGCACCTTGAGCCAAGAAAAGCACACCCTTCTAGGGCTCTAGGCACTAACCTTTTTGTAGAGCAGATTTCAAACAAATAAACTAAACTTGCAAAGTGGAGAAGTCAAGGCAATCAATGCTATGAAAACACACAAAAAAATATATAGTATGGGGAAGAGGGAGGAAGGGGTCCCACCTTCCCATCTCCCCCCTCCCATGCCTACCTAGCTCTTAGGCACTTCTAGCGATGATCAACCTAACATAAGTTAGGAATTAATTCCCCATCTCACCCTAAAAAGGTTGCCCACCATAGGAAAAGACCTTGGTCAGCTCAGAGAAGTGGGGGCCACATCTTGGGGGTGCACACATATGGAGGTATGTTTAAGTGTTTTAAAGGAGTCATGTCAAGGGTTATGCACTTGGTAAGGGGTTTTTAAGCAAAGGCCCAAGATATGTGTTCTTTTTTATTTTAAACTAAATGGTAGGGGCTAAGGGAGTTTAGGTTAGTAATGCTAATGGATGTTTAAGGATGTAAGTATTAAAATTAATGCTAGATGTCTAGAGTTAATAAGGTAATTTGGGTTATAGTTATTGGCAAGTATAATTTAATTGATATTCATGTAATAAAATTTTATAATTAGTAGGTCGCCTTGTGATTAATGAATAATGGATTATTCTTTTAGATGTTAATCTCTAATTAACCAAATTAAATTATTAATAATAAATTAGTAAGTAAGAAGTATTAATTAGATAGCAAATAGATCATTAGTAATAACTTAGTAAGAAAAGGCACTAATAAGATAGTTAAAAGAAAAGAGAATAAATTGAGAATTTGAGTAGCAACTAATGGAGTAGGTATACATAATCAAATAGATTGATAATGTGTATAGAGAAGTATCATTCAATTTGTAATAGAGGAATAACTAAGGAAATAAATTTGAATCGTTGTTGTGAGTACCAAAATTGTTGGTGATAATGATAACCTGTAATAGTGTAGATCAAGAGTTAATGAGCATTTAAACAGGATTCAAAGCTGTTAGAAACTAAGGTTTCATATAAGTTATGCCTTTAATAATATGAAGTAATAGTGGTGAACTAGTAAGGGTTGATAAGGACCCGATAAGTAGTCAATAGATGAGTATCATGGGTTATCTTAGGAATTAGCAATAGATTGTAAAACGAAATTGATTGAAAGATAGTCAATATTGATAATCCTAGAAGAAGAGATAGGTAGAATATAAGTAGATCATGATACATGTATTAAGTCTATATATGAGTGGTTCCTAGTCATTACTACCCAGAAATCTTACTTAAGCTCTTCATATTGATATGTGAATGCAAGTAGATTGTTATGTATCAACATAATGTTGTATATCATTTGAGGTAAATGTGAATATGTCTAGAGGGTCATGTTCGTACATATACAATTAGAAATTATGTTGATAAATACTTGATTTAGGATTTAAATATGTATCTAGATATAATCCTTCTTTAGTCAAAGATCCTTAGTCATCTACAATGTTCCACAACTAAAATTATGATGTACAATCTTGAGTAGGTTAGGTCTAAGAACTGTATTATGTGAAGCAATAGAAATAGATGATAAACTTACTATTACCTAGCTGAACTTATCCTCTCTAGGAATAGATTCAAAGGTACCATATGAAACTTACCCCATTATCATGAACATGTTCAATGTAAGAATTAGATTATTCAGTGATGTATTGACAAGTTCCTTTCCATCTTGATTGATATATATGATGATTTTGATTCTCAGAAGGCAGTCAATCAATGGTCAGTGAGTCTTCAAAACTTAGAATTTGCACTCTTAGTCGTATCAGTCAGACTTATAAAAAAACCTTAACCTTATACCAGTATGAACTCCTTAATTGATTGTCATTGTTATTGTAAAATCTCTTATGTATAATTTAAATGTTGTCAAAAAAAAATGTAGTTGTGTTTTGCCTTGTAAGTTTGGGCATGACAATGATCTAATGGATGCATGCATGATGAATATGTTTTATGGATATGGGTTCACTAAGCTGTGAAAAAATTTATTTGTACATTTGGATTTTGTATAACTGATTCACCCCCCCACTCATTTATTCTAAAGAATTCCAACAATTGGTATTAGAGTCATCTACTTAAGAGGACTTGTTTGAAGGTACTAGAAGAAAAAAGAACAAGATGTCAAAAAGAGATGTACCCAAGCTTAATAGAGATAACTTCTCTGCATGGAAAATTCTGACGAAGCTATAACTTGGAGGTCTTGGAGATCATCCACAATCTACAATCACCATAGAGAATTTTGATCCTACTGGAGTACTAACTGCTGAAGATCTGGAAAAAAAAAAAAAAAAAAAACCAAGAAATGTTGGAGATTTCCTCTACCCTAAGTTATGTCGAGTTTGATGATATCAAGGGTTGTGATAGTTCAAAGAAAATGTGGGATTCTCTTCACACTATTTATGGAGGAGACACAAATATTATAAGATCCAAATCTGAAAGTCTTAGAGGTAAGATTGATGATATGAGAATGCAAGAAGGTGAGAATATTGCTCAATATTGCTCTAGGATAAAAGATGTTGTTAATTCAATAAGAGGAGCTAATGGTAAGATAGATGGCAAGACTGTACTAAGCAAAGTTTTGAGAACATTGCTGCCCATTTATACTATTAGAGTTTTTTTAATACAAGAATTGAGATGTGTACCAAGTTTTAATCTAACTCTTGAAGGTTTGGTAGGTAGGCTAACTAATTTTTAGCTATCTAATTTTGATAATTTCAAACCTAACAATATTGAATATGCTTTCAAAGACAAGATATCATTAAAGGACGTTAATGAGAAGAAGAAGAAAAAGGTAAAATATGTTTCCAATGATAGTGATACAAATGATGAAGATATAGAACAACTTTAAGCACTAATTGAAACAAGATTTCATAAAGGTAAAGTAAATTCAAAGGTAAGTTACCTATCATGTGTTTCAATTGCATGAGGTTGGTCATATTGTTGCTAGATGTACAAAGAAGAAAAATTACAGAGGTGGAGACAAGTACAAAAGTAGAAGAGATGAAGTTATCAAAGATTATAAAGACAAAGGCAAGAAGTCTTGCTACATTACTGAAGAAGAAAGTAAAGATGGATCTGAGGATCATGATGACGAAGTGGTGTATGTTGCAATAAAGGATGATTCTGATGAAGATGAGGCAACTGCACTAGTATCCTATCTCAACAAAAATGAAATATGTATCATTGACAATGGGTGTTCACATCACATGACTAGAGATAAAAGTAAGTTTATTATCTTGAATTATTATCATGGAAATAATGTAAGGTTTGGTGATGATGCACCCTGTCTAATAAAAGGAAAAGGCTCTATCAAATTCATAGAAAAGATTTTTATGTGACAATGCTTATTATGTTGAAGGACTTAACTATAATTTGTTGAGTGTGTCACAACTGAATAGTTCAGGTTGTAAGGTTGATTTTAAGAACAAGATTGCTAAGATATATGATACTAATGGAAAACTTATTGGGAAAGGTGATCAAACTAGAGGTAATCTATTCTACCTTGATATGGAGGATGCTACTTTTTTAGTTGTAGAATTTTATGATGTGTGGCTATGGCACGAGGTTGTGTCATGTTAATTTTGATAACTTGGTTAGTATTAGTAACATGAGAAGAGTCAAAGGTTTGCCTAAGTTGAAGAAACATGATAATATAATTTACAAACAATGCCAGCTAGGAAAAATGACAAAGTCAAGTTTTAAGAGTAAGACTCATACCTCTAAAGGAATATTAGAGATTGTTCATATTGACTTGTCTAGACCAATTGATGTGCAAAGCTACAAAGGAGATAAGTACATTATGCTATTTGTTGATGATTATTCTAGAATGATGACAGTTATGTTTCTAAAACATAAATTTGATGCTTTCCAAATGTTTAAGTGGTACTTAGCAAGAGTTGAGAAGGAAATAGGTAAAATTCTAAAATGTTTGAGGTCTAACAGAGGAGGATAATTTACATCAAATGAGTTTGATATTTTTTGTAATGACAGAGGGATCAAAAGACAGACATATTCCCCTAGGACCCCTCCACAAAATAGAATTGTTGGAAAGAGGAACAGATCTAGGACACTCATGATGGAGAAAAATGCTGCTTTGAAATACTAGAGAGAAGTTGTAAGTACAACTATCTATACCTTGAACCATGTGCAAGTCAAGAAAGGTACTCATTCAACACCTTTTGAACTATGGTATGGATACTCACCCAATGAGTTTGAGATGTTTTGTAATGATAGAGGAATCAAAAGATAGATGTATTCCCCTAAGACCCCTCCACAAAATAGAATTTTTGGTAAGAGGAACAGATCTATAATGGATTGTGCTAGGACACTCATGATAGAGAAAAATGTTGCTTTAAAATACTGGAGAGAAGTTGAAAGTACAACTATCTATACCTTGAACCATGTGCAATTCAAGAAAGGTGCTCATTCAACACCTTTTGAACTATGGTATGGATACTCACCCAATGTAAAATATTTTAAGGTATTTGGAAGCAAGTGTTATATTATCAAGTATTATAGGAATTGTAAATTTGATGCACAAAGTGAAGAAGTTATATTCTTTCACTATTCCACAAGAAGAAAAGCATATAAGGGTTTAAATAATAACACTAAAAAAGTTGTCGAGAGTGAAAATGTGAAATTTGATGAATATACAGAAGTACATGAGGCTGAACCTATGAAGGAACCAAAGGAATAAAAATAATTTGTATATGTTTTATGAAGGTATGCCTGCTAAAGAAGATGTTGTAGATAAAGTTGCAAATCAATAGCAAGTTTCAATGGCTAATGAGTCACATACTATGAATGACAAGTTGCATTCAAGAACTGAGCTACATTTAGGTGTCAAGTTATAGAATGAAGTTGAGGCACATTCTGATTCTGAGATTAGTGTACATGAAAGAGATGTTGAACTACCTAATAGAGATGTACATAGTGATTC
The DNA here is from genome assembly GCA_028749045.1 of Cupressus sempervirens. Classification (NCBI taxonomy): domain Eukaryota; kingdom Viridiplantae; phylum Streptophyta; class Pinopsida; order Cupressales; family Cupressaceae; genus Cupressus; species Cupressus sempervirens. Next base: position 251,718,688 of record CM053784.1, on the reverse strand, counting down.
ATAAGTTGAAAGACCAAATGAGGAAAACATAGTAGAACCAATATTGTCAAAGTATGTCAAGGGACATCACCCTATAGCACAAATCATTGGAGATAAATATGCTAGACCAATGGCAAGGAACAAGTTGAGAAATGATACATGTTTTCTTAGGATGCATGAACCTAAAATAGTGAAAGATGCCTTAGAAGATGTGGATTGGAGTAAAGCTATGAAAGAAAAGATTTAACAAATTGATAAAAAATAAGACATGGACTTTAGTTCCTAGACCAAAAGATAAAAATGTGATTGGTACCAAGTGGGTACAGAAACAAGTAAGATGAAAATGGTGAAGTCACAAGGAATAGGGAAAGATAAGTTTGTAAAGGATATGCACAAGAAGAAGTGATAAACTATTTAGAAACATTCACTCCTATTGCAAGATTGGAAGAAGTAAGAAATCTGCTTGCTTATTTTGCATACAAAGGTTTCAAAGTTTATCAAATTGATGTCCAATCTACATTTTTGAATGGTATATTAAAAGAAGAGGTTTATAAAGAATAGCCAAAAGGATTTTTTGATGCTAACAACAAAAACATGGTATGTAGACTACACAAAGCTTTATATGGTTTAAAGCAAGCACCAAGACCATGGTATGAAATGATTCATAATTATCTTTTGAAGATTGGATTTGAGAGGACTGATGATAACAATAATCTATACTTGAAGACAGAGAAAGGAAATTTATTTTACTATCTAAAATATTTTTTGATAATATCATATTTGGAGGTCAAGATACTTTATGTAAGACTTTTGCAAATGAAATGAAGAAAGAATTTGAAATGTTTATGTTTGAAGAGATCAAGTTCTTTTTTAGTTTGCAAGTACATCAGATGAAATATGGTATATACATCACTCAATAAAAATATGTAAAGGAGCTACTAAAAAATCTTGGATTGGAAGATTCCAAGCCAGTAAGCACACCTATGGTGACAAGAGATAAATTGTTAAAGAATGATGATTCAGCTGAGGTGAATCAAACATTGTATAGGTCTATGATTGAAAAATTACAATATGTAGTACACAATAGACCTAATATTGCATTATCTTTTGGGATGGTTGAAATATTCTCTACTAACCTAGGAAGAATCATTTGATGGTTGTTAAGAGAATAATGAGATATCTAAAAGGCATGGAAGACAATGGTCTATACTATTAGAAAAATGAGAAATTTGAATTAAAAGCCTACACTAATGTTGATTGGGATAGAAATATTGATTATAGAAAGAGCACTAGTGGAGGAGCATTTATCTTAGGAAAAAGGTTTTTTACATGGACTAACAAGAAACAAAATTGCATATCTAAATCTACTACTAAAGCTAAATATGTTGCTTTTGTGGTAAATTGTACAAACATTGTATGGATCGAACAGTTACTCAAAGGTATGAAGGAGGAAATCACTAAACCTATGATACTTTATTGTGATAATACAAGTGCTATAAATATATCAAAAAATCTTGTGATGCATACAAAGACTAAGCACATTTCAATCAAGTATCATTACTTGAGAGAGTTAGTTCAAGATAAATAGGTGAGGATGGAATATATTAACACAAAAGAGAAAATAAATGATATCTTCATAAAAGCATTAACTAAGGATGCTCATGAGTATCTAAGAGATAAACTAGGGGTGATACCCCCATCCAAGGCTATCTAAGAAGTATGAGGAGTACCCTACATCAAACAAGATGATTGACACATGTTACACATTAATGCAATGGATCTTACTTTAGGAGCTACCTAAAGTAATCAAAGAGCTGGAGCTACAAATAAATCACAAGCTAGGTGACAAAGGGAGAAACTATAAATGTTCACAACTGCATATTAAGATGACAATTCTTTGACGTTTTTGTCAAAGAGGGAGAAAGAAAAATAAAGGGAGAAACTAAGCAATCCAGAAAGAGGATTTTCTAGAAGATACAAGGAGAAAGAAATCCAAGGGAGATAGAAGAAACATGGTATATCTACTCAAAGGGAGATATAAGAAGTGCTCAAGAGGGATTCATAAGGATGAGTTGATTGTTTGTTGATCAGAATAAATTTTTTAATATATACAAAAGATGAAAGTTTTTCATAGAGGGAGAGATTTCAATACAAGGATTTTATTTTTTTTAGTATTATTGTTGGTTGTACTGATTAAGTTTGGTTTTTCATCAATGTGAAAGAGGGAGATTGTTGAAAAGAGATTGATACAAGTATGAGAATGTCTTTCAATGATTGTTTTGTCACTGACATCAAACCTACTACTTTTTGGTAAGACAATTGCTTAGATGATTTAAGTACTATCATTTGTTTTATTGATGAAAAGGATTTGATCAAATGATGTAACAACAGAACCTAGAGGAAAGGTTGAGTTTATGATATGGAAAAGGAGTACAAAGATCAGTTAAGACAATGATATTATAGTGCATTAATTATATACTTAAGGTTGCAAAGGATGGATACATTGATTAAGTTTAGAAGAACAAGTAAAAAAGATTGTGTTTGCCAAGCTTAACAATCTGTATAGCAGGTGTCAAGAAAAGTTAGTGTAAGAAAAGCTGAAAATTAGTTGGAGCTGAGAAAAGTCAAATTTTAGTACATGCCAACTGACACAATGCAAGCTAAGTAAAGTATAGTTGATGTTGAGCAGCAGTAGACTTTAGTTTGTGCCAAGTGATTTGATAGTGGATGCCAAGAAATGTAGTATGTGCTGAGAATTAGATGCAAGTTAATACCAAGTGTCAACATTATGAATTTGATGAATTTGAGCTAAAAAGTTTGATTTCTTGGATTATGTGAACCATGTGGAAGATAGCCTTGATGACCTAGTGGCACAAATTTTAAGATGAACTATTTTGAGGTGAATTCAAAGAGGATTTAAGGAGAAGTTTCTAGAAGGGAACAAAATTAAAATGTGGATAGATTCATTAAATCCTATCTCATCCTACCTAACCCTAAAATAGATAATGGAGGTTGAATGACAAAAGATCTAATTTCTCATTATAAGGGGATACAAGGCATGAAACAACAATTGGCATGTGTGAGAACCCAAGAAAGACAAGGAGTTTAGGGTGTTGTTTCTTATGGTGGCCAAACTATAGAGTCTGCAATTAGCATTCAAAGTAAGAAGACTTAAGGGTATGGATGGCTGAAGGGTGAACAAGCTATCAGAGCTGAAGTGTGTGAAAGTGAAGCAAAATGGAGGACTAAAACAAAGATTTTTCTACAAAGTGAGTTGCAAATTGTTATCAAACCAAGCCTTACTATTTACTTTCTAACCATTGTATCAATCTAGGGTAAATCCTTTGGATTAAGGTTAACCTAACAGACATTTGTAAATCATCTAATTGGGTAACATTCCAAGTGAATGATCTAAAGTCCTCTAACAAGGCTCACTCCTAACAGGGTGATTGAAATCCTCTAACTAGGTCATATTTAATAGTGTGCATTGTAACCTTTAATAGGGTTGGCATTTCATAGGGCATCACTTCAGAAGAGTGAGAATTAGTAGCATGTTACTGGTGGTTTTTCCTAAATTGGATTTCCACGTAAAATCATTGTGTTAAATGTGTTATTACATGTGTTATGTTTCATGCTTAAGTTTCTGCAAAGTTGATTTGACAATAACCTACAAGTTTAAGTGAATGTATGATCTAATGGATGCATGCATGGTGCACATGTTTTATGGATATGGGTTCACTAAGTTGTGAAATTTTTTATTTATAATTTAGACCTTGTTTAACTGATTCACAACCCCCCACCCAGTTATTCTAAAGAATTCCAACACACCTTGGGCATAGGTAAGCCCTTTTTCTGTAATAATTTTGAAATCGTCTTTCAAAATTTCATCAACACAGTTTCTCATATACTGGTCTAATCTTGAAATCTCTAATTTATTCAACTTTGCATTGATAACATGGTCTTAAATCCTTAACTATCAAAAATATGGGTAGAATTGATGATAATGCTCCAATATCATAAATAATGTTATCAATGTTCACAAAATTTTTGAAGTTGGGTCAGGGATTTTGATCATTCCTAATTATTTGAGCACTGCTATCCTTCAACATTTCACTTCTAGATGTCATTTCACACAAGTTTTATTAAACAAAATTTTTCAAAAATATCTTCACTGAATATTTTTCTTGGTACTAAGAGTGATACTTACTTCACTTCACAATTTTTTTGATAATCTATTGTGATTCTTTGCTCTAGTCCCTAAAATCACTTTGATCGCCTTAAAATCTTCTCTTGAGCTCTTTGATATCTTGGTGAATGCAAATGAATCGCCAAATTTGATAAATACCTTCAATCTTTCATTTCTAGGTCTACAATTGATGTCTTTGTACATAGTTGGTGTATGACAGCTAGATCGGTCTTCACTTGGGCTTAGTCAAGGCTATTCACTCAGTCATAATCAATTCACTTGGTTAGTATGTTATCTTCTTCGATAAATTAGTCTTTATTTCAAGGCTTAGTCAATATAGATTGTACCACTAATTTTTGGTACTTGATGATTTTAAAATTCTAACAGTTCTTAATTCATGTTTACTTATGCAGATATGACTTTTCATCACTTCTATGCTAGGAATTGATGTAAAATATAAAATTTAAGTAAATACTTCCTACATACTTTCTTTCTTTAGTGAGATGTGGTGTGATCACCTAATCCATCAGATTGGGTGATCATAACTTCTTCTACTCTATTGCTTCCATCTCTTACTATCTCTATCCATGTTTTCTTTCATTTGGGATTGTCATTTCAATTACTTGGTATTGGTGTTGGTGTTTTTGTTTTGTAGGACCTATTGATGTTGCCAACTTTGAGATAACTAAAACATACTACCTCTCCATTTAACTATTTCTTGTAAATTCCTCTAAAATGTGTTTTGATGTAATTCTCAAGAATGTGTCCATATTCTCCACAATTGTGACAACTATACCATGTATTGTAATCCCAATTGTAGGAATTTCCTTTCTTTTTTATATGAGTTTTTTTTTAGGTGACTAGTTTGACTTCTTAAGTCTATGCTCATGAGCTCTATGTTCATACTTTTGAAAATTGTTGCAGTAACCTTGGAATTTAGATACCTTTCTAATTGTATCAATGTTCTTTGATCTACATTCATGTGCTTGATGGTCTACTTTCTTGCAATTAAAATAATTACCACTTGGTTTAGGTTTAGATATTTGCTTACCATTTTTTCTTCTCCAAATGTTGACTATATGACCAATTTTCCCATAGTAATGACATGTAGGTTTTCCTTTTGATTTTGTATTTCTTTTTTCTAGACTTTTGGATGATTCTTCTTCTTCAGTAGATGAAGATTGCTTTTTGTGTCCAAGTTCATAGGTGTCTTTTTTTCTAGATGACTTCATCATGTATTCAAAATGCTTAATTGTTTCATTTAGTTTGTTTATCTTCTCCATGAGTTCATTTTCATGCCTTAACTCATTACTCAATTTCTCACTATGTAGCCTTAGATTTGTGATCTCCACATCTTTTTTGTTTGCTTCCTAATTTGCAATAACTAGCTGATTTATCATGTCAAGATGGTTACTTGTAAGATTTTGTACTTAAAATGATCTCTCTTCAAGTCTACTACCCATCTACCTTTTTTCTTCTTCAACCATGAGCTTATCTTCCATCACTTTCTTCCTTTGTTTGATTGCTTCACATAGTGTTACTAATTGAGTTTCATATTCTGCCTTGAGATCTATTGCTTCTTTGGTTAGGGTACTGTTCTTCTCTAGAATTTTTTTCAATACTTCATGATTATTTCTAGTCTTTCCATTATCCAACAATCCTTCAATGTCAACTTTTTTGTATTGAGTGTCATTTATCTAAATAACTATCTCTCTCCTTCTCTTTAGGGTTTTCCTTAACTCCTCTTTTGCTACTTCTAATTGTTGCAACACAATCTAGATTTCAATCATCTGATTCTAAATGATTTTTCCCATATTATATACTTCCATTTCCACGATGTTATCCTCTCAAGTTATTAGGATTTTTGACAAGATAATTGATCTCTAATACCACTTGTTGGAATATATATGTGGGAAACATGACACTGAGGGAGGGGGGTGAATTAGGATATTAAACTTCTGACTTCAAAACCAATTTCATTCATTCATACCTGATTCCTCTCACAAATATACGATTAAAACTGAAATGATGAAACATAAATGAAATATATCACATCCATAAAGAGTTCAACACAAAAAACAATGATTTGGTTACCAAGAAACACTTCAAAATGAAGGTAAAACTAGGGTGGGGATGAAACCCACAAATCTTCATTGTTGCAACAATTAAGTTAACCTATTAGGATTACATTGTTTGATCATAAAATATGATCTACCTTATGAGGGGTTTTCCCTATTAAAATCTTAAGAGACTATTAGGTCTCACCTTTTTAAAGGATTTTACACTCACAATGAAGTAAGGACTCTATTAGGAGGTTTACATAGGCCTGTTAGGACCACTCTGTTAAGAGATTTACCCTATCTCAATTAGCAATAAATGATTCAGTACTTGACCCTTAGTTTTCTCTATAAGTTGATCTTGGGTCTCCTCTTTACTATAGCACTAATCTAATTCTCCTAATTTGATAACCTTTTTCAGTCCTTCATTGCTCTGATTTCTTTATGCTTGATCTTCTTTCAAACTTTTCCTTCACTCCTTTACATGAACATAAGGATACTTGTCCTTATCTCTAATTCATTATTCATATAATCACATGTCATGATTCTAGGATTAGAATCCTCCTTAAATAGATGTTACGTGAAGGTTCCAGATCTTGATTAATGACTTACACTTCACCATCTTTTGTCATTTACATCATATTTTTTTATTGGTTAAATCACACAGATCCTGGGATCAATACCTTCTACAATGATACATAATCAACATCTTAGCTAGCTCTTCAAATATTAAATGTCATAGAAAAGTTTGCCAAGAAACTTTATATATTAGTTTCTACCATTACAAACTCTCATATCAAAATTGTACTACTCGACACTTGAATGCTCTGATGATTGATCTTGTAAAAGCCTTCATGTTGTTACTCGGCTTCTATGTAATTGTTTTCTCAGCTCTTGAGAACTTATCAATATTCTTAGTCTCTATTGAATTTTCATAAATCTCAATCTCACTTAGTATAAGCATATCATGCTCAGCCTTTACTAGATAACTTGGTCATAGTGATGACCTTATAATCTTTCCTAGTAAATGAGTAAGTGTTTGGACACTAATTAACAATATAGGCTTAGAGATCAACATCCTCATCCTCCATGCATTTTGTAATTGTATATAATAACTCCTAATAGCATTGAGGCTTACAAAAAGGCCTAAGTCCTCTAACAAGGACAAAGACACTATATGCATGTAATAGACTCCTAATAAGGTCAATATCTTTCACAAGATACTTTTGGTTAGTGGAACATTTTGTGGGTACCATCCCCACCAAGGTTTTCCCTTGGTCAAGGTTTTCCTAGTCAACAAAATATGGTGTTAAATGACTTTTTTTTTTCATGGTTATGTTTATTGTTCAACAGAGTTAGTTTACATTATTATGCAAGTTCTTAAGTTGTTAAAGATATCCAATTTTTGGCTAAAGTTTGTGAAATATTGATTCACACCCCTCTCCTCCCCTCTCAGTATTTCCTATTTATAATATTAGGTATCAGAGCATAGTTAATCAAAGAAGGCTTAATATCTTGAGTAAGATACATATTGATAAGTAATAGTTACAAAAGAACTTAGAAGAAGCTCTTGAGCAAATTGATATTATTACAAAAAAAGAGATGCTTTGAAAGAAAGATATGAAGATGTTAAAGACTACATTAGAAAGTTTAAAGACAAGGAAAATTGTATGTATATATAAGGGAGAGATGAGTAGAGTTATTATGTAATTAGGAGATATAAGGAAAAGATGGTATATCTAATGATCTAAAGTTTTTAAAATTTTATGAAAGCCAAATTTTTTAAAGTTTTGAAGATTTTGTTTGGGACTTAGCCAATTTTTCCATATGTTGCCATCAATGCCAAAGGGGGAGATGGTTGGAAATTTTTCTAGGTTAGACATTTTGATTTTATCATTTATAGAAATATTTCATCTATATGAAGTAAGAAAAATAAGAAGATAAAGTTACGACATGTATACTTAGAAAATTTTCCAAGTGTTACATAGTTTATCTATCAGAGTAGATGAAGTTTTGGTCAGCATGGTTTATAGAGGCTATATTAGCACGTGTACACTTGAGGAAAGATAGTACAAAGTATGAAAAATATACAGTCAAGTCCATGAGATAATATAGTCAATACAAATAGAGTTATGATTGGTTTACCAATTTTAACAATGTACAAGAAGAACATAGTATAATAAGGAAATGGGTAATTTTGGGTTGATGAGTTATTATTTTTGTGAAATAATTACTTAACTAATTATAGAAAACATCCTATATGTTAACCCTAATTTAGAAATATTTTAAAATATATTTTGGTAAATGTATAAAGGCCTAAAGGCTGAGTAGACAAATATTTGATCATTAGAAAGGTATAAAGGAAGATTGCTAAATGCTAAGTTATGTGAAGTATTCTATGAGAAAATGCATATTGATGATGAAAATTATGATGTATGATCAGAGGAATGTGAATTTTATGATGATTGGTAAAGGCAATATCATATATTGATGATATTAACAGTAGTGTAAAGAGGTTTCTGTATCTATCTCTTTGTATTGAAGAACTATATTGTACATTGCATGTTTAAGTAATGGGATAATCTTAAATACATTTTTTAATTGTATATAATAACTCCTAACATGGTTTAGGCTTCTAATAAGGACCAAGGCACTATATGCATGTAAAAAACTCCTAACAAGGTCAATATCTTTTAGAAGAAACTTTTGATTAGTAGATCATTTCGTGGGTACCTTCCCCACCAAGGTTTTCCATTGGTCAAGGTTTCCATAGTCTAAGTATATGGTTTTATGAGTTCTCTTATTGCATGGTTATGTTTACTATTTAGCATAGTTAGTTTACTTTCTTATTCAAGTTAAAAAGTTGTTAACGATATCCATTTTTGGGCTAAAGTTTTTGAAATACTGATTTGCCTCTCCCTTCTCAGTATTTCCTATTTATAACAAGTTTATGAGTAAATAAATCATACACATTGAGCTAGATGGTTAAATGATAAATTCAAATTGTGTAAGGACATTTCTCCACTAGGTATGATTGTGTCAATTGTTGACTTCACTCAAAACCAAACACTAAAATCTTAAAATGAATTACAACTAATGTATTACAACTCTATACAATTGTCAATTTTTGTACACAACATTTATTCATTCACATAATAGCACATAGGATGATAGAAAGGTTTTAAGAGATTATCACTTCTATATTAATGATGATTGAACTCATTCACCAGAGTTTGTGCAAGTATTTTTAAGAATTTTCTATGATAATTTGAGGGAAAGAGATGTAAGATACAATCAACACATTATAAGGTCACACAATTGCACCACATAATTTAGAATGCAAGGATGCTCTATTGGCTAAGTATGATGCATGTGACAAGTGGAGTGCAAAATTTTTAAAATTTCATTGAGGTGGGACATGGAAAGGGAGAACATGATGGTGTTGTAGCATGTGTGAAAAGAGTTCTTAGTAGAGAGGAATTAAAATATGAAGGTGGCATAATATTATAAACTAATGAAACAATTGTAAAATGTTGTAACTCTATGATGAGACCAGGTAATACAATAAAGTCTATGGTTTCTAAATATTTTTCATTGATACATGAACTTAACATTGAAGATTTGAAATATTTTTGTACACTTACATGATCAAGTGAGATGCATTCATTTCAAAGTTCAAATGTGGCATCACTAGCTATTCCTACTAGAAAGTTTGCATGCTTTTCCTCTTCTAGTATACATTATTTATGAGATGAGTGTAAGTCAAAAGAGTGTCTTGACCAATGGTCGTGTAGACCTTTGTAGCCAATTGATTCATATCAACTCCCTTTATCACTAAACTTCAACTAGGATGAAGCATCAATATATTTAGAGAATATATATGAGCTAGTTGAACCAAATACTAAGTTATCAATTGAATACTTGGTTAAAAAAAATTACTCTCAATTTTAGAATTAACTTATCATTTCATATAATGGAGGTCATTTATATGTAGTTATCGCATATGAGAATAATAACAAAGGAACCGATTACTTTCTATGTCAGTAGATTGAGGGAAAAAATAAATTGATAGCTACAATCATTGATGGTGATGGTATTGAGTACCCAATATAATCTATCACTATGATAGGTACATGGCTTAGAATGTAGTATATTTCTGTCCAATGGCATAAAGACCTTTTTAAGTCAATTTTTCATGTTCAATGTATCAATTTTGACTTTATATTATCTTTACAATAAAATGCAAGTACTCTATCAATAATTTTGGCATGTGATTGTTTGAGGATTTTGAGACGCACAAACATATTCTTCATTACTCTAACCTTATTGTTACAACAAATATTAAATCGATATTATATCATGGTAGACCTCTTAACAAGAAGTTGTGGAAAGTTTTTGAATCTAATCTCAAGGAAATGCTATATACAATAAGGATTAGAGATTATCAAGAAGGTTCCCTTGATTAATTGTGTAGTTCCTCCAGTGTTTGCATTTTGTGCCTTGTTATATTTTGATTTCAAGAGATACTTTGACACTCATGTTAGATGACATTCGAGATGACCTGATGGTCAAATACTATATTTTGATTTCCAGTATCATAGATGTTAGAAGCTATATTGTTCAATTTGATCATATTTGCATGATGATTTGTATTGATGTGACATGATGCTTTATGATGATATATAGTTATTTATATTTAGACATATACTTTGTTTATGATTATATGATGGACTTATTAGATTCTAGATACTTGGATTTGATGCTATGGTTATTTAGTTCATTCTTTCCTTGGGATGAACTTATGGTGCAATGGGTGATTTAAATAGATGGCTTTAATGTGATTAAATAAATGGTTATTTAATGTGATTTAATTTATTATAGCTTCAGCTATATTATTATATGCTATTGCAATTGATCATGTTACTTAGTATGCAAGATATATATCCCTGACAGTGGCACATGGAGTTAGTGATTTAGTTGTATTTACCTAGCCAATGTTGTCCTTTTATGGAATTAAACCCTCTAGTGATTTAATAAATATAGACTCTTTTGCATTATGTGATTAGACTAGTGAGCATGTTTGTACATTTTGAGGTTCGTATTTATTGTGAAAGTTATTAAGGAATTTTGGGCTTTATCTTATTTAATTAATTCTTGGTAGCTTTGCTGTAGTTGAATTCCAATTAATTGGAATAGCATGTTTTTCTTTGAGTTGATTAGGGGTTTAACTAGGTGGTCTGGTTAATTACCCTAATCCTTTTATTTACTTGAAAAGTGATATATATCCAAAAACAAATTTTATTTCTCACTTCTCACTTTTTGAAATAGAAAATTGAGAGCAAATCCCAAATCGTCTTCAAGAGGAAATATTGTTGAATTTTTTGTAGGAGCTACAGGCCTGAGATCTTCATGATGGTCTAGTCTTGTTAGATCTAGCTTGGAGAGACCTTAGATTGCCATGACTTTCAACAATTTTAGCGGGGTTCTTATTTTATTGTTCAGGTTCACATATTTGCTATTTTGGCTGTCAGGTAGGACTCTCCTGTTTTACTGTTTCAGCTTCTGCTTTTGGTAGTTGTTTGTTAGGAGATTGAGGATTAGTATTCCCCTCCATTTCAAGTTGTTATCTCTACCCAGTTGGGCAAGTATGAGCATTTCCCTATTTTTTGAGATGGGGATTTGGGGTTTTGCACTATTATGTTGGTCTTTTTTGCATATGGGGTTCAAACACAATTTTTATTGGATTTCTATGGCTCATTTACCTGAGGGTATAATGGGTTTTATTTTCATAGCTTTTCATCAACATTGAGTTTTTTGAGGTTTTTGCCTCAATTTACATGTCACCTAGTTTTCTTAGGTTTTCTTAGCATGGTGTTGGTCATGGATTTTGAGTATCCATAGGATTTCAATCCAATCACTATTACATCTTTATATTTACTTGGGATGTGAGCCATATCCATACTCTCAATTTGTATTCAGTTGAGTGTTGTTATGCTTGTGTCTTTTGTTTCTCATCTAGCCCTTGTTATTTATAATCTTTTTTTTGTTGGTGTACCCACACACAAGCATGTTCATGTGTATTATTTGGGTGCTTATGGGGCTTGAACTCCCAATTGTGATCGATGGATTTATAATTCATTGGGGTTGGGTTGGAAAAATTCATTGCTTGTGGGCACTCATCATGTGATGAGCATGGGTATGTAGGGTAAACATGTGGAGGGGATTCTCTTGCTATCTTGGTTACCTCCCAACAAGATAGCATGAAGAGGTTTCTAAATAAGTGACAACAAAATAAATTATTGGGTAATAAAACTAAGATAATTAAAATGTGAGTACCTAATAGTTGATTTTAGGGTACAAGCCCGGTGGTATATCCAAGGGCATGTGTTTGTACAACATTTGTCTGAGGGCATGATGTGATGGCCTCTTGAGGGAGAGTTTTTGTAGAATATGTAGCTTGGGCTCCATGATTTCAAGTGACCTACTCTCCACCAGAGTCCCTACATAGTAGTCCCATAGAGCATCTAACCAGGACCTATTATATTGTATTATCTCATGATCTTGGTTTCAGTCCTCTATACTATTTGGTGTGAGTGTTAGCCTTGGATGATTTTCTTGCATGTGTTTGAGTTTAGATCACTATCTCCATTAGCATGATGGGAGTGGGTCTACACATTCCACATGGTTGGGAGGCATAACTACCTTTACCACTACTAGGGACTAGTGTATAGAGTTGCCCTGTCTCCTTGTTTAGTTCTAGAGTTGGATGCTCACTTGGTTCTCCGTATCTTCTAGAGGATGTTTCCATGTGATTTATGTTATATCAGCTCATAGAGATAGTTGATTTATGCTCATATATGTTATTGTGATGTTATTTTTCTCCATGGTCACTAGATGTTAATGGATTAGGTGATTAGATGTTTGATTCATCCCTTTTATCATACTTTCTTTTTTACATTTGTTTGAGTGTTTGAGCCTCGATTATTGTAGATCTGGTACTCCTCAGTGTGGAGGTTCTAACTCTTTTTTCCTTTTGTTTGTTCATCAGGTTGTTTCTTTCCAATCCTAGGCGACAAAATTTTAGTGTTGGGAGATACTAGAAAAGTATCACATGCCTTAAGGAGAAATATCATACAATACTAGAAAGTATCGCACAACAGTCATAAGTTCTATCATGCGATACTAGTAAAGTATCATACAATAGTAGTAAAGTCTACCATGCGGTCCCTGAAAGTGTCACCCAATAGTTATAAGAAGTATCGCATGATACTATAAAAGTATCACTCGATAGTACTATGAAATTTCATATGGTACTAGAAAAGTATCACCTGATATCTTTGCAAAAATCTCTTAGGAAAACATAAGGTATCCCTAGAATTATTGGTCTAGATTCAAAGGGTGTTTTGGTTACCCTCTTGGGATGCACCACTTCCTAGACCTTGACAGGTTAGAGATCTTCAGTTTCTTGTTTGCATATTCTTTTATAGTTGGTTTTGGACGTGTTAGTAAGTAGTAATGCTTGGCGATCCGTTGGTTTCCTAGATTGGTTGGTTAAATCTTCTGTTGCGATCTTATGATCGATTGCATGTTGATGTTGTTTAATTCCATGCCTATTCTTAAAATAAAAAAAAATATTGGCTTTTATTTATCCTTGTACCAAGGATCTCTAGGCGAGGCATTACAAATTGTGTGTTATATAGATGATTCATTCTACATATTGTAAAATATTCTTTAAAAAAAATTGTATATCTCATGTGAAATGTTATAACTTCATAGTGATGTGCATATGTAAATGCCACATTTTTTATATTAAAAAGGAGAAGACATGTACGATGTACTACTCCTCCTTTGCTATCATTTTAGACTTGGTTGTTAAAGTTCAATATGACTCTTCTATAGATGTGTTAGCCCTTATTTGATATTTGAAATGCAATACTTCAATATATTGAGTAATTGATTGTGTCAAGTTGTAACAATTTCATATTTGCAATGATGATGCTTTAACTTCTCTTAGTTAGTTAATGAAATTACTTTTATGATGATTCCATATGGTGTGTCTTAGAAATATGTTTATTATGTCCTCATGATGATGAGATGGTCATGTTAGAATATGATGTTATCTATATTTAGGATTTACTATTATACTTACCCCATACTTGCACATGTGTGTGTGTGTGTGTGTGTGTGTGTGTGTGTGTTTGATGTGCCTAATAGGGTTGAGGGATGGAGTTGTAGTCACTTGCTAGGCAGGATCTACATGATGTACCACTCCCTACCATTTCATGTTTAGCTTAGATATATATGCACATGTGCATGCTCATCTTTTATATAAATTTGTAGGCACTGAGCATCAACTTCCCTGAATTGCCAGGATGAACATGCCTTGTCACAATAACACAATGGTAAGAATGAGGAGATAATGTTTAGGTCCAATCCTAGTCATAACCTAATTATTTGTCTGAAGAAGGAGGACTTGTATATGGTTTTCTACCCTTTTTAAACCAATGAGTTTATCTTTACATGTGTTGTTTGATTTTGAGTTATGGTCAATTTTTTTAATGTGGATTTAATATAGATTTGGCTATGTGATTTATTTGGTAAATGATTTAATTATAATATTGGGGTTAGTCATATAATATTGAGAATTATTAAAAACTAATTAAATGTGTCCTTTAATTTAAAAGACTTAATTTGGAAGTCCAAATTGAAAACTGGTTAAAGAGAAAATGAAAAATGATGATATTTAATTAATTAAAAATTAATTAGATATGTGCATCAATTTAAAAGATTTAATTTAAAAGTCTAAATTAAGAAATTGGATAAAAATAGATTAAAATATTTAAAAGTTCATATAGTGGTAATATAATTCATTAGTTAATAATAATTAAATTAGAGTTGCATTTAAATAATGGGCTTTAATTATTATTAATTTAAATAATAAAATTATACTTTTTATAAGACTTGCACAATTTAATAAATTGGAGAAAAATTCAAAAGATTATTTTAATTAAATAATCCTTTGAGTCTGCATGAAATGACTAAATAATTAAAATATCAATATTTTAAATAAAGTTAGTGACTTTTGAAATATTGGAGAATAGAAATCCTAGTTAGGGTTCTGGTTCTTTACTAAAGGGTTTTGCAGTTCATTTGAGAGACATATGTTTTGGGGAGCAAATCTTGGAATGAGAGCAAAAGAATTATTGGAAGCTTCAAGGGTTTAAGATCAGCAAGGGTTTCATTAGATTGTCCTAATTAGTTGCAAAAGGTTAAGGAAGGGTTTGAAACCTATGGTAGTAAATACATTTGAAAATATATGTATTCTTTATGTTCTCTTGAGTGCTTGCAATTTGGTTGTTTGATTTATTTTAGTAACTTGGATCTATGCAAACGGTGGAAAATTTCATATCTAAATTGGAGGAATTGGAAAACTTGTTATTATCAAACCCTTAATTGAAACTTCAGAGAAGAAAATTTGAAAAAAAACAAATACATTCAAGATAGAGAATGAAGTATGTTATCTTTGCATGTTTTTTTGAAGATCAAAGGCATGTGGAAATAATAATTACATGTTTATTTTATTTTATAAAAATATAATTTAATTTTTGGAATTATTTATAAAAGAAACTTTTTTTATGATTAATTATTAATTTTAAAAATTATTTTTTTATTTATTTTGAAAATTAAATAAATAAACGCTACTTATTTTCTTACAAATAAATTTTTAATATTAATTCATTTTAAAACTCTTAGTTGGTTATAACTTGTTATATATTTATTAATGCGAGAGGAGCTATAAGTTAATAAATATATATTTGTCATGTAGTTATATTTCAAGAGAAGTTATAGACATAAATTGTAGATAACTTAATTAAAATTAAAATTTTAAGTTTGAGTTATATCTAGTTGCATTATGAATTAAAGGAAAAGTAAATGTTAATATTAGACTTAGATAGAAGTCATTTTAATATTTTAGAAATTTAATTAATATCAATATTTTAATCTAATAATATATATATTTATGTTACTAATTAAATTATTTATGATTTAAAATTATCTAAATTAATAACATGATAATGTTGCATGATATTTTATATGCACAAAGAGATTTATCTTAATGATGGGTTTTCTTTATGGGTTGTTTAGTTCACCAAGCTAGGATGTGCACTAGAGGTGTTTTTGAGATTTATTTTATGATTATTTAACTAGATGTCATCGTGTATTTTATGATTTAAAATGAGATTTATTTAATTGGATTTATTTTGATGAGCATTTATGAGAACTTGGTGTTGGATACAATTGTTTAATTGTGTGTTGTCTTTGATGTTACACAAATGTCATTTCAGTTGGTAGACAGAGTCTATTGAGCTCAGTTGGTTAGCAAAGCATTTTCAGTATTTATTGATCTCTCTCGGGCGTCGAAGGATTTTGTGGAAGAAGTCAATGGTAACCAAGCTCATAAGGTTAGTGAAGGAAATTCAGTGCTTACCAAGTTCACTCGGTCTCTAAAGAATTTTGCAGAGTTTGTAGAATTCATTGAGCTTCAGTCAGTCAACACTAGAAATCATTTCTGGAGCAGTGTTTACCGAGCAAGATTGGCCAATGAAAGATTTCATTATTTTGGGAAATAAATTTTAATTTTTTTTATGTAATAATTGTAGCTAACAGAAGTAATATTTACTAGTAATTGTAGATTGTAAGTGAGCCAACTTGACAATTTGTAAGGTATATATGAAAGGTCAAGTTGTGAATTCTAAGCATGAATGAGTGAGCATACAAGTGTGTTGATTATGTGAATAGGAAACTGAGTGAATTTTAGAGAATGATCAGATATCTTGGAGGAGTAGAAAAGTTGTATTTGATCAGAGAGGATCTAGTGAAGCAGAATAGAGATCTCTATCAGCAATTTAGTTGCATCTCATTTAGTTCAAGTCATTTTTGCTTTCTCATCATTGTAGCAGTGATTTCTAAATCTCTTAATAGAGTTGGTTTAATAGCCATTTTGTAAATCCTCTAACAAGGTGATAGTTCTATTGAATTGTTCTAAAGTCCTCTAGCAAGGCCACTCCTAGTAGGGTGATTAAATCCTCTAACAAGGTCACACCTAATAGTGTTTTTTGTAACCTTTAATCAGGTTGGCTCCTAACAAAGCTCACCTCAGAAGAGTGAAAATACGTAGCTAGTTACTTGATGATTTTTTCCATATTGGGTTTCCATGTTAAATTTGGTGTCTCTTGTGTTCATGTTATTTCTTTTATGCATGCATGTTTAAAGATCAATAATAAGATAACATACACTACATCTACTGACCCCCCCCCCCCCCCCCCCCCCCACCCCCTCTCAGTTACTCCATCTATATTTCCAACAATTGGTATCAGAGCTTTTGGTGCTTTCAGGAAAGATTTCGAGGATATAAGCTAAAGATCATGATGTCTTACAAGAGAGAAATTCCAAGGCATAATAGGGATAACTTTTCAGCATGTCAAGGACCGATGAGACTTCACCTAGCTTCCATTAGAGATTCAAGATTTAAATACCTTGACCAAGAATACAAAGCACCTTCTAGATCATTATTTGTCAATGACATTGCTCAGAAAAAGACTCATAACACCATGATGATAGATATTGCATCTGCTCTAAGCTATGAAGAATTTGATGATATCAAGGATTGCACATTTGCCTTTGCCATGTGGAACAAGCTAAAAGATATCTATGGAAGAGATGAAAATGTGAGAAGAGCCAAAGAAGAAAGTCTAAGAGGACAATTTGATTAGATGAAAATGAGAGAGGATGAGAATATTGCAAAATATGTTGAAAAAGTTGAAGCAAGTGTCAGTGCAATCAAAGCTTCTAGAGGAGATATCAAAGAGAAAACAATTGTAAGTAAAGTTCTTAGAACATTGCTTCCCATTTATGCAATAAGAGTTTCTGCAATTCAAGAAAGAAGATGTGAAGCAAATCATAAGATAAATTCAGAGGCCATAGTAGGAAGATTGACAGCATTTGAGCTAGATAACTTTGACAACTATGTTCCAGCTTCCAAGAACATTGAATTAGCATTTGAAGCCAAGCTTTCACTCAAAGAAAAGGTCAAGAAAATAAAGGAATCTCAGTCAAAAAATGAAGAAGAATCAAAGGAGAGTTCTGACAATGATTCTCAAGTGGTTGAAGCTCTACTTGCAAGAAAATATTCTAGAGGCAAAGAAAAATACAAAGGTAAAGTTCCTTTAATCTATTTTTTATATGAGAAAATTGGTCATATTGCTACTGGGTGCCCAACCAAGAAAAAAAAGGATGAAAAGAAAGGTCATGAGTTCAATGACAAGAAAAACTTCAAATCATTCAAGGACAAAGGTAAGAAAACATGTTTTATGTCTAAGGATTCTAAGGATTCTAATAATAGTGAAGATGAAATTGTTTACATTTCTATAAAAGATGAATCTGATAATGATGAGGAAGATAAGATGGCACCTATCTCTCATGTGAGTAAAAATGATACTTGGATCATAGACAATGGTTTCTCTCATCATATGACTGGTGATAAAATAAAGTTTGAACATTTTGAAGACTGATGGTGGTAGTGTGAGATTTGGTAATAATGAACCTTGTTACATAAAAAGAAGAGGAAGAATCTCACTAACCAAAGAACTTGTATGTGATAATACCTATTGGGTTGATGGACTAAAACACAATTGGTTGAGTGTGACATAGCTAATCAATATTGGATTCAAGGTGGAATTCATGCATGGAAAGGCAAGATTGTTGGATGACAAAGGAAATCTGATTGGATTAGGCACATAAACAAAAGGTAATTTGTTCTATCTTGAACTTGGTGGATGTTCATGTTTTATTGCTCAAGTTGAAGAAATTTGGTTATGGCATAGAAGGTTATGTCATGTGAATTTTGATAATCTGGTGAAAATAAGAAAATTCAGGAAAGTTAGAGGCATTCCTAGTATAAAGAAACCTGATGTTGATCTATGCAAGAATTGTCAAATTGGTAAGATGGGAAAGACTAGCTTTAAAAGTAAAAACTATTAGTTTGAAGAAATTTTGGAAATTGTGCATACTAATTTATATGGACCTACTAGAATTGAGAGCTATACTGGAGAAAAGTTCTTCATTCTTTTTGTTGATGACTACCCAAGAATGATGACTATTATGTATCTCAAAGAGAAATCAAAAGCATTTGAGAAGTTCAAATGGTATTTGGATAGAGTAGAAAAGGATACAAGGAAAATATTGAAATGTTTGAGATCAAACAAAGGTGGTGAATTCATCTCCCATAAATTTAATAACTTTTGCATTGAAAGAGGAATCAAAAGATAGGTATCAGCTCCTAGAACTCCCAAGCAGAATGGAATAGTTGAAAGGAGGAACAGATCTATCATAGACTATACAAGAACTCTAATGATTGAAAAGAACATTGCTATCAAATACTAGAAAGAAGCTACCAGCACTGTTGTTCATACCTTGAACTGAGTACAGTTGAAGAAGGACTCATGTTCAAAACCCCCTATGAGTTGTGGTATGGCTATAAACTCAATGGAAGTTACTTAAAAGTATTTGGAAGCAAATGTTATATTTTGAAAGAATCTAGAAAAGGAAAATTTGATGTGAAGGGTGATGAAAGCATATTTTTGAGATATTTTTACAAGAGTAAGGCATATAGATGTTTGAATTTTTCTACTCACAAAATCATAGAAAGTGTACATGTGAAAGTTGATAAGTTTGCAGAAAGGATTGAAGAAGAAAGCAAAAAGGAACCAGAAGATTAAAGGAGATTTTTCTTCATTGATCCTGATATAGTACTAGATACATTTGTTGATAAGAAAACTTCTACACCCAAGTCTTTAGTCATCGAATTGCAAGAAGTTCAAACTGAGTTGAAGGAACCCAAGTCATAGTCTCATGCTACCGATCCAATGTCTATCGAGCTAATATTTATCAAGCTAGAGTAGCTAGAACTTGAAGTTAAAGTTTAGAGGATGACAATGCTATTCATTCAAAAGTAAAGGAGCCTATTTTGGCTAAGTATATCAGGAGGCATCTTTGACTAGATCAGATTATTGGAGATAAATCAGAGGGTACTATGAAAAGAAGTAAGTTAAAAGGTACTTGTTTACTTGCTAATTTTGAACCTAGAAATGTCAAAGATGCATTGGAGAATGAAAATTAGATTGAGGCTATGAATGAAGAGATAAAGAAAATAGAGAAGAAAAAAAATAGACTCTTGTACGTAGGCCTAAAGAAAAAAATGTGATTGGAACTAAGTGGGTGTTCAGATATAAGTTGAATGAAGATTGTAAGGTATCAAGGAACAAAGCTAGAATGGTATGTAAAGGTTACTCTCAAGAAGAAGGAATAGACTATGGAAAGACTTTTTCTCTTGTTGCAAGATTGGAAGGTGTCAGGACCTTACTTGCATATGCTACATACAAAGGATTTAAGGTATATCAGATGGATGTCAAATTTGCATTTCTCAATGATATTTTGGATGAAGAAGTCTACATTAAACAACTTGAAGGTTTTGTTGATCCAGACAAGGACATGGTCTGCAAATTACATAAAGCATTGTATGGTCTAAAACAAGCCCCTATAGCATGGTATGAAAGATTGTATAACTATCTTATTCAAATTGGTTTTCAGAGAACTAATGATAACAGTAGCTCATATATGAAGGAAGGACTAGATAACAAGATTGTTTTGGTAGAAATATTTGTGGATGATACTTTATTCATAGGGAATGACGATCAATGCAAAGAATTTTTAGGAAAAATGAACAAGGAATTTGAAATGTCTATGTTTGGTGAGATCAAATTCCTTTTTGTTCTTTTGATTCAATAGAGCAAGAATGGTATCTATATTACTCGATATAAATACATCAAGGAGATACTCAAGAAGTTTTGTATGGAAGATTGTAAACTAGTTGGAACTCCCATATGTAGTAGACTAAAGCTTACCAAGGAGGATGAATCAAAAGAGGTAGATTAGACCTTATACAAATCAATGAATGGAAAATTACAGTATGTGGTTCATATAAGGCCTAACATTGCTCTTGCAATTGGAATAGTTTCAAGATTTTCAGCAAAATCAAAAGAAAATCACATGATGGAAATCAAAAGGATCTTGAGATACTTGAAAAGCACTAAAGATTAGGGATTGTGGTACAAATTTGTAGAAAATTTAGACTTGAAAGTGTTTACTAATGTTGATTGGATAGGAAACATTGATGATAGAAAAAGTACAAGTGGTGGAGCATTCTTTCTTGGAAAGAGGTTGGTATCTTGGAAAAGTAAAAAGCAAAATTGCACATCCCAATCTATAGTAGAAGTAGAGTATGTTGTAGTAGCAATAAACTATTCTAATATTGTTTGGTTCAAGCAATTATTGGAAGGAATGAAGGTTGAGATCAAAGAACTAGTTGTTATGTTTTGTGACAATACAAGTGCAATCAACATATCAAAGAATTCAGTGATGCATTCCAAAACCAAGCACATTACAATAAAGTATCACTTTGTGAGAGGATTGGTGCAGGATAAGGAGATCAGATTGGAATATGTCCATACAAAAGAATAAATTGCTGATATATTCACCAAGCCATTACCTAAGGATGAATTCTTGTATCTAAGAGGTAAGTTGGGGGTCATTCCCCTATCAAAGCTCACTAAAATAAAGTTTTAGTGATGCATCAATAGGAACCAAGTAGAATATCTATCAGTTGATGCATATGAATCAATACTCAAGGTTCATTGTTACTCATTGGTATGTGTTGTCTTTGGCACATATTTTCAAAGAGGGAGAAGTTTACTGTCGTATCTCATAAGAAAATTTCTCATAAAGGGAGAAATTTGCAGTAAGAGGGAGATGTATGCAGTGTATGCTAACTAAAGGAGTTCGAATGATTGGATGAGAATCAGAATGAAACTAAGGATATTTTCTTTTGAAATTTCATTATGCTATGACATGTTGTGTTGCCATCAATTCCAAAGAGGGAGATTATTGGATACAATTGTTTAATTGTGTGTTGTCTTTGATGTTACACAAATGTCATGTCAGTTGGCAGATAGAGTCTACTAAGCTTAATTAGTCAGCAAAGCATTTTCAGTGTTTACCAATCTCTCTCAGGCATTGAAGGATTCTATGGAAGAAGTTAGTGGTAACCGAGCTCAAAAGTTTAGCAAAAGAAAGTCAATTCTTACCAAGTTCACTCGCTCTCCAAAAGATTTTGCAGAGTTCACAATGTTCACCAAGCTTTAGTTGGTCAACACTACAAATCATTTCTGGAGCAATGTTAACTAAGTAGGGTTGGCCAATGAAGGATTTCATTATTTTGGGAAAGAAAGTTTAATTATTTTATGTAATAATTATAGCCAGTAGAGGTAAATTTTATTGGTAATTGTAAATTGTAGGTGAGCCGACTAGATAATTTGTAAGGTATATATGAAAGGTCAAGTTGTGAATTCTAAGCATGAATGAGTGAGCATGCAAGTGTGTTGATTATGTGAATAGGAAAGTGTGAGTGAAATTTGGAGAAGGATCAGATATCCTAGAGGAGTTGCAAAGTTGTATTTGATCATAGAGGATCTAGTGAAGCAAAACAGAGATCTATATCAACAATTCAAATACATCTCATTTAGGTCAAGTCATTGTTACTTTCTCATCATTGTAGTTGTGATTTCTAAATCTCTTAACAAAGTTGGTTTAATAGCCATTTCGTAAATTCGGTAACAAGGTGACAGTTCTATTGAATTGTTCTAAAGTCCTCTAGCAAGGCTACTCATATTAGGGTGATTAAATCCTCTATCAAGGTCACACTTAATAGTGTGTTTTGTAACCTTTAACTTGGTTGGCTCATAACAGAGCTCACTTTAGAAGAGTGAAAATTAGTAGCTAGTTACTTGGTGATTTTTTCCATATTAGGTTTCAACATTAAATTTGGTGTCTCTTGTGTTCATGTTATTTCTTTTATGCATGCATGTTTAAAGATCAATAATAAGTTAGCATACACTGCATCTACCAAGTTATAGCATTTTTTAATGGTTACCAAGTGACAACAGTAACTAGTTTTATAAGACATCTAAGGGATCAATGGATTTATTTTTGTGGTAACTGATTCACCACCACCCCCCCCCCCCCCCATCAGTTACTCCATCTATATTTCCAACACTTGGGTTTTGAGAACCAAAGTTATTTTTAGGTTGCATGTTAAGAAACCAAATTCAATCAATATTACTTTTGTGGTATGGGATACAATTGGGATTTTTGAGTTTTGGGAATATTATCTATGTGTGCGTCTATGGGAGTGACTTGCAATGAGGGTTGAGGCTTTAAGTGGCTTCTAAAGTAACTCATTGTAACTATTGGAAATATAAGAGAAGTAGTTGAGAGATGAAGGGTGAATTAGTTACCACAAAATATTTCCTAGATCCCTTAGATATCAATATAATCAAAACTCTAATTAAATTATATTTTTTTCTAACTCAGTAAAGACACATGCACTCGGTATATACTAGCAAATGTTGTAACTCGGTAAACACTAAAATAACTCGACAACTACTTAACATGAAAATATTAAGATATTATATATGATTATCCTTATTTAACTTAGTTGAAAACAAATAAAACAAATAACATGAACACAAGTGACACCAATATTTAACATGGAAACCCAATTTGGGAAAAACCACCAATTGGAGCTAGTTACTGATTTTCACTCTTTTGAGGTGAGCCTTGTTAGGAGTCAACATTGTTAAAGGTTACAAAACACACTATTAGGTGTGACCCTATTAGAGGATTTGATCACCTTATTAGGAGTGGCCTTGTTAGAGGTCTTTAAGGCACTTCAAATAGAAATGCCACCTTGTTAGAGGATTTACAAATAGCTATTAAGCCAACTCTATTAAGATATTTAGATCATTGCTACAATGATTAGAAAGTAACAATGAGATGAAATGTTTTCTTATGCAACTGAATTATTGATTATAGATTTTAATTCTAGCTTGTATACTTGATCCTTCCTGATCAAATGTATCTTTGTAGCTCAACAAGGATATTTTGCTTATCCTTCTAATTTGCTTCCTCTAAGCATCTTCAAATCTTTTTTTATGTTCTACACATTCAATTCTCAACTTGACCTTGTGTGTGTGTGTGTGTATGTGTGTGTGTTTGTGTGTGTGTGTATATGTATATATGTATATATGTATATATATATATATGTATGTATGTATGTATGTATGTATGTAGGGTCAGTGCAAGAAGTTGGGTCTCACTTTTGGCCAAAAAGTGGAAGTGTTTTTCCTTTTTTTGAAATATTTTGTCAAGTGATGCCAAAATTTAAGCCATTTAGAGATTAAATATTAAAAAAACTTTAGAATAAAATTGTAGTGTCTGCAATCTTCTTTTTGAATATGTAATTTATTTGTATACCCATATGATAGATTATTTTTTTGGTATGGATCTTTAAAAACCACTTTTTCAAAATGCCTGTTTCAGGACCATACCATGCTCGTGTATAGACACCATAATTTGACACAAATTAATGAATTTTTGTGAATCCTTTTAAATGGAGTTACCTGGCACACCAAAGATTGATGAGAATATTTTTCTTGAATTTTTGAATGAATATTTTTTTTAAATTAATTTTTAATTGGCTATAAAAGAAAATTTTAAAACGTCTTGTGTACGGACACCATAATTTGATCAAAATTTCACTTTTTTCCAAAAAAAAAAAAAACTTAACTTCAAAAGAATTGAATGTAGATTGATGACATATAAATTAATTTAAGAAAAAATATAAAATAAAAAAGTTATTAAAGTTTTAGTGAATGTTGCTATTTTACATTTAGGTACCACCTTTGATTAAAAAATAATAAAAAAATAGTAAATAAAAACATAACTCTATAAAATTTATATTTTTGAAATCAGGATAGTGAGAGCTATAATG
This sequence comes from Cupressus sempervirens, assembly GCA_028749045.1. NCBI lineage: Eukaryota > Viridiplantae > Streptophyta > Pinopsida > Cupressales > Cupressaceae > Cupressus > Cupressus sempervirens. The sequence goes on along the minus strand of CM053784.1, from coordinate 251,693,520 downwards.
GGTTTTTGTTTTGTAAAAAGATTTGATTGGGAAGACCCTCTAAAAATTATGTCAAGGCATGAATTTGTCAGTTCAATGCCTTAGCCAAATCTTAAGAGGCCAAGGCATAGGCTTGGTCTCACTAAGCCTATCCCAAACCAAAATCCTAGGTAGGAAAAAGAAAATCCCGCCTCATGTTGTAAGAAATGGGCGCCCGTTATTTGAATTTCAAAAAATGGGTACCCGTTTTGAAAAGCTAAAAGCAGCATGTAAAATCCGCTGAAAACTTTAAAAATTGAATTTTTAAGAAACGGGTACCCATTTTTTACTTTTAAAAAACAAGTACCCGATTTTTTAAAAACGGGTACCCATTTTTTATTTTTTTAAAACGAGTGCCCGTTTCTTAAAAATTAAAAATTTTCTTTTTTTTGAGAAACGGGTACCCATTTTTTGAAAATAAAAAACGGGTACCCGATTTTTAAAAATAACAGGTGCCCATTTTTAAAATTTAGGGTCGGGCACCCGAACCAATAACAGGTGCCCATTTTTTAAAATCAGGTACCCATTTCTAAGAAGTTTCATTTTGCGAATTTGACTTTCGCGAAATTGCGACCCAACTTTGTGCATTCACCCTGTATATATGTATGTATATATGTATATATGTATGTATATATATATATATGTATATATGTATGTATAAATATATATGTATATATATATATATATAACACATTGTCAAGTTGGCTTGAATACAACTTAGAATACTTAATATTCATCTCTTTAGTCGGCTAGAATAAAAAATCAAATCAATTGAACTCAATATGTTAAAAGAAGAAAATCTTTTGTTAACTGACCCTGCTTAGTAGACACTAACTTAGAAATGATTTTCTTGTGTTAACCAAGTGAACTCATTTAATACTGCATATTCACAAAATTCCTTTGGTAACTAAGTGAGCTCAGTTAATATTGGTCCCATCCAAAATTTCCTTCATTAAATGAGTGAGCTTGGTTAACACTCAACTTCTGTAAACTTTCTTTCAACACCCAAGTGAACTTGGTAGACATTGTCTTCTAAACTTGGCAAACTCTGGAATGCTTGGTAGACATAGAAAACTTTCTTCATTTCTTGAGTGAGCTTGGCATACATTCACTCACAATGATATGAAATTTTGTGCAACATCAAAGAAAATACAAAATTAATCAATTGTTTTCAACAATCTCCCTCTTTGGCATTGATGGAAACACAAGATGTCATAACATAATGAAATTTTTAGAGCAAGAATAAAGCAAGGAACATATCCTTAGTTTTATTCTAATTCTCATCCATGAGAAGTCCCTCTATCAATGTGAACTTCATCTACCTTTAGTTTCTCCCTTTGCCAACAAAATTTTGTCTCCAACATCTTCTTCTAATAGAAAACTTCCCTTCTTTGATGTCAGACCAAGTTCTCCCTCTTTGACATCTTTGGAAATATATACTTTCCCTCTTTATAAAATTTCTTTGAGACATGACATCAAATTCCAAAGACAATATTTAGTGAATATCAATGTAACTTGTGTACTGATTCATATGCAATGTGCCTTTGTCAATATTGTATCAATTGTCTGATCTTCAACATGCTCTAGTTGATGCACCACTAAACTTCATTTAGTGATTTTTATATAGGGGAATGATGCCTAACTTACCTCTTTGATATAAAAATACATCCTTAGGTAATGGCTTAGTGAATATGTCTACAATATGTTCTTTAGTATTCACATATTCCAATCTTACCTCTTTATCTTGTACCAATTCTCTAAAAAAATGATATTTTATAGAAATGTGTTTGGTTTTGGTATGCATCACATGATTCTTTGATATATTAATTACACTTGTGTTATCATAGAATATAATCATTAGATCCTTGATTTCTATCTTCATACATGCCAATAGTTTCTTTAACCAAACAACATTTGAACAATTAACTATTGTTGCCACATATTCTACCTTTGTTGTGGACTGAGAAATACAATTCTACTTCTTTCTTGTCTAAGACATTAGTCTTTTACTAAGAAAGAATGCTTCACCAATGGTGCTTTTTCTATCATCAACACTTCCTGCCCAATCAACATCTATGAATTCTTTCAAATCTAAATTGCCTCATTTTTTGTACCATAATCCATAGTCTTAAGTACCTTTCAAATACCTCATGATTCTCTTTATTTCCATCATGTGATTTTCTTTAGGATTTTTTGAGAATCTTGCCACAATACCAACTGCTAATGCAATATCAGGCCTTGTGTGTACTACATACTACAATTTTTCAATCATTGATCTATATGTGATCTGATCTACCTCTTTGAATTTGTCAGTTTTGGAAAAGGTTATGTTTAGTAGACATAGGTGTTCCAACTAATTTTGAATCTTCCATTCCAAACTTCTTTAATATCTTTTTGATATATTTGGATTGAGTAATGTAGATACCATCTTTCTTCTAGTGATTATGTAATCCAACAAAGAATTTTATTTCTTCAAGCATGGACATCTCAAATTATTTACTCATCTCTTCTAAAAATACCTTGCATAAATCATCATTTCTTGTAAATAAAGTGTCATTCACAAATATTTTAGCCAACACAATTTTCTTGTCTGGTCCTTCTTTGATATATAGGTTGATGTTATCATTTGTTCTTTGAAAACAAATCTTTATCAAGTAGTTATGAAGTCTTTCATACCAAGCTCTAGGAGCTTGCTTAAGACCATAGAATGCTTTATGTAATTTACAAACCACATCCTTTTTCGTAGGATCCACAAAACCTTCATGTTGTTCTATGTAAACTTCCTCTTCAAAAATTCCATTAAAAAATGCAAATTTTACATCCATTTGATAAAATTTAAGTCATTTTATGTGTTGCATATGCTAGTAAAGTTATAACACCTTCTAATCTTGCAAAAAGAGAAAAAAAAATCACCATAATCAATAACTTCTTCTTGAGAATAACCTTTACAAGCTAACCTTTCTTTATTTCTTGAAACTTCTCCATCTTTATTCAACTTATTTCTAAAAACCCATTTTGTGTCAATTACATTTTTATCCTTGGGTCTAGGAATAAAAGTCCAAGTCATATTCCTCTCTGTCTATTCTATTTTTTCATTCATAACTTCAATCCAACTTTCATTATCCAACACATCTTTTACTAATCTATGTTCAAATTCAACAAGCAAACATGCACCTTTTAATTTGTTTCTTGTCATTATTCCATCTGACTTGTCTCTAATGATCTGATTACATGCATGATGTCTTCTAACATATCTTACTAACACTGGTACTTTGGATTTAGAATTTTTTCCATTAACCTCTTCATAATCTTATATATCAAGCTTGGGTCCCATTGTCTGTGACTCAAGTCCATCAGACTCGATTTTCTTTGGTAGGAGCTTGGTAGCTTTTGTTTGCAACTTGGGTTCTTCAAACTATGACTCAAGTTGCATTGGTTACAACTTAGTAGCTTTTGGAGATTTTGGTGACTCAAGAGGTGAGGCCTCTTTACTTCTAATTTGATTTGGAAATGTATCAAGTTCATAGTAAACAAACCTTATGTAATCTTTAGGTTCTTTGCTGCTTTCTTCTTCACTCCTTTCTGCAAACTCATCAATTCTTACATGTGCACTCTCTATGATTTTATGAGCAGATAAATTTAAACATTTGTATGCTTTACTTCTATAGGAGTATCCTAAGAATATGCCTTCATCACCTTTAACATCAAATTTACCTTTCCTAGATTCCTTTAAGATATAACACTTGCTACCAAATACTTTCAAGTAACTTGTATTAGGTTTTTAGCCATACCATTGTTCATATGGAGTTTGATTTGAGCCTTTCTTCAACTATACTCTATTGAAGGTATGCACTAGAGTACTAATTTCTTCCTTCCAGTATTTGATTGCAACATTATTTTCTATCATCAAGGTTCTTACACAATCTATGATCAATTTGTTCCTTTTTTCAGCTATACCATTTTGTTGTGGTATACCAGGGGCTGATACTTGTCCCTTAATTCTTGTTTCAATGTAGAATTCATTAAAATCATTTGAAATGAATTAAGCACCTCTATCTAATCTTAAACATTTTAATTTCTTTTCGGTTTCTTTCTCTACTCTTGCCAGATACCACTTAAATTTTTGAAATGCTTGAGACTTTTCTTTTAAATACATTAAATGATTCATGTCTTTGTTATGTATTTTCATTGTGCCCATAATTTAAGAAATTTTAAAAGACATTACAACTATCACATGTTCCATCAAGAAGAAGAAAAGGGTACAAGTAGTAGAGAAATAAAAATAAAAATAAATATAGAAAACAATAGTAAGAAAAAGAGGAAGATAAAAACTATGAAAAAAAGAAAGGATAAGAGAAAGAAGAAGATAAAACATAACAAAGAAAAGAATCATCACCAAAATAAGAATGAGTAAGAGAAAGAAAGAGGACTAGAAGAATATAAAACAAAAATAAGGAAAAAATCAAGGATGAGAACAATGGAGGGAATAATCATCAACAAAAAGAATAAAGTACTTATCTCCATTGTAACTCTATATTACAATAGTTCCATAAAGGTCTATGTGAACCAACTCTAAGACTTCTTCTTAATGATATTTCTTACTTTTGAAACTAGTCTTTCTAGTCTTTCCAATTTGACAATTTTTGCATAGATCACCTTTTGTTTATTTTTCAGACCCAACCAGATTTCCTTTTCCATCCAATAGTTTGACCTTCCCATTTATGAATTCTACCTTGAATCTATTATTATTTAACTATGCCACACTTAGTAGATTATGTTTTATTCCTTCAACCCAATAAGCATTATCACATCTAAGTTCATTGGTTAGTGAGATACAACCTCTTCCTTTTATTCAACAAGGTTCATTATTTCCAAATCTCACGCTATCACCATCATAATGTTCCATCTGTTCAAACTTTTTTTACCACCAATCATATGATGTGAGTAGCCACTATCAATAATCCATGTATCATTCTTGTTAACATGAGAGATAAGTATCATTTTATCTCCTTCATCAAATTCATCTTCTACAACAATATATATCATTTCATCATCTTCACTACTATTTGAATCTTTAGCTATAAAATAAGATTTCTTACCTTTGTCCTTGTAGTCCTTAAAATTATTGAAATCCTTTTTTCCTTTTTACTTGTTGTGACTCTTTTCATCTTTGTCTTCTTTTTTTGTACATCTTGCAACAATGTGTCTAACTTCTTCACAAGAGAAATAGATTAAAGGAATTGTACCTTTTTTATTTTCCTTTTCCTTTGGGATACCTTCTTGTAAGTAATGCTTCAATGGCTTGAAGATCACTGTCAGAAATATCTTCCTCTTCATTTTTAGATTATTTTATTTTAGACCTTTTAGCTTTCTTATTGAGTGATATCGTGGCTTCACATGTAGACTCAAGATTGCTAGAACTAGGAGTATAATTATCATAGTTATCTAGTTCAAATGTAGTCAATCTTCCAACTAGAGCATCCAAAGTTATTTTGTTATTTGGATCACATCTCATCTCTTGTACAGCAGACACTCTGATTACATAGATAGGAAGAAGGGTTCTGAGTACTTTTCTTACCACTATTATATCTTCAATTATTCCTCCAGAGGCTTTGATAGCATTGACACTGGCTTTGATTCTTTCAACATATTTTGCAATGTTTTCATCCTCTCTCATTTTAATCTGGTCAAATTGGCCTCTTAATCTTTCTGCCTTGGCTCTTTTTACATTATCATCACCTCCATATTTATCCTTTAGTTTGGTCTACATTTTATGAGTAGTAGCACATCCTTTGACTTCATCAAATTCAACATAGTTAAGAGATGATGCTATATCAATCATCATGATATTGTGATTTTTTTTTTAGCAATTTATTCTATAGTCATTATACTAGTAGGAGCTTTGTAAGAAGTTTTTAAGTATTTCAAACCTAAATCACTAATGATTGTCAGATGCAACTTCACAAGTTCTTGCCATGTTGTAAAATTGTCTCTGCTCAACTTGGGAATCTCTCTTCTGTAAGACATCCTGACCTTTAGCTTAGGTCCTTTAAACCTTCTTTGCAAGCACCAAAGGCTCTGATACCAATTGTTGGAAATATAAGAGGAGTAACTAAGAGGGGAGGGCTGAATCAATTACCACAAAATATTTCTCAAAACCCTTAGATGTCAATATAATTAGAAACTCTGATTAAATTGTATTTTGTTGTAACTCGATAAATACACATACACTCGATATATACTAGCAAATGTTGTAACTTGGTAAACACTAAAATAACTTGCCAATTACTTAATATGAAAATATTAAGATATTATCTATGATTATCCTTATTTAACTTAGTTGAAAATACATAAAATAAATAGCATGAACACAAGTGACACCAAGATTTAACATGGAAACCCAATTTGGGAAAAACCAACAATTGCAACTAGTTACTAATTTTCACTCTTCTGAAGTGAGCCCTGTTAGGAGCTAACCCTATTGAAGGTTACAAAACACACTATTAGGAGTGACCCTATTAGAGGATTTGATCATCCTATTAGGAGTGGCCTTGTTAGAGATCATTAAGACACTTCAAAAGAAATGCCACCTTGTTAGAGGATTTACAAATAGTTGTTAAGCCAACTCTGTTAAGAGATTTAGATCACTATTGCAATGATTAGAATGTAACAATGAGATGACATGATTTTTGATGCAACTGAATTGCTGATTAGAGGTCTCAATTCTAACTTGTATACTTGATCCTTCATGATCAAATGTATCTTTGTAGCTGAACAAGGATATTCTTCTTATCCTTCTAATTCTCTTCCTCTAAGCATTTTGAAGTCTTCTGTTATGTTCCACACATTGAATTCTCAACTTGACCTTATATATATCTTACAAATTGTCAAGTCAACTTGAATACAACTTAGAATACTTAATATTCATCTCCTTAGTCAGCTAGAACCAACAATCAAATCAATTGAACCCAATATGCCAAAACAAGAAAATCCTTCATTAGCTGACCTTGCTCAGTAGACACTAACTCATAAATGATTTTCCTATGTTAACAAAGTGAACTTGGTTAAAAATTCATATTTACAAAGTTCCTTTGGTAACTGTTGGCCATTTTTTCCCTCCCACCAAAAAATTTGAATTTGAATGCCTATGTCGATCCAACAGTTACTTCCCTTCTTTAATAATATTTAAATGCCATGAAAATATGGAAATAAACAAATTAAAAGACTTTATTTTATTTTCATATCTTCTTAGTTTATTTCTCTAGGCCCGCAGCTTTCCCCACTGTCAGATCTTGCGTAGATCTATGGCAAGCGCTTTCCCACTTTATCAAAGTGAACTACCTTTACATAATACAGGCAAGTGCCTCACTACTATGTGGCAGGTGCATCAATTTTCTCTTGTAGGCTGTAGAGGGGAAAGCCACTAGGTGAGCTAGCATTTTGATTGGCAGGCGCTTTCTCGCATTCTGTGTTTTTTCAGACTTCCTAACAATGCAGGCGATCGTCATCATGCCACATGGATTGGTGGGGTCAATTTGTCTTTTGTGGGCCACAGAAAGGGAAAAAGGGTTTTTAATCGAGTTGGCATATAGAAGATGTTTCATTGGTCAAGCACTGACATAGATCATCAATAACTATGAATTCTAATTGACCGTTTGATCTCCCAAGATCAACAAATGGCGCATACCAACTTTATAGAGATACAAGGATGTTCAGGAATGTGGGAAAGCATCTTTCTACCACATTTCCTTGTGGGGTCAACTTATTATGAAGCCATAGGGTGACGCTAGTTGGGTTCCAGGTTCCTAGGGTGTATGCTGAGTAGTCTGTGGGCCCAAAAATTTTAGAAGGTGACATAGTGTGATGAAGATCTTTCATGATCATTGATCTTACAAAAATCAATGATTGGTGTAAGGAAACTTGGCAACAAACAATATAACTGTTTCCACATAACCCATAATAGATCTGAAATAAAAACGGAATTAAAATCCACATGCAAGAGAAATAGACAACATACCCACAAAATTGTGACACAAGATATACCCTGGGAAACCCTCATTGAGGGAAAAACCTAGCCTCCAAAAGCATCCATCATCATGTATTATTCAGCAAAAATACCATTACCATACAACCATGGAAGCCTTCATGGCCATAGCCACAACCGAGCAAACTATGTGAACAAGCATGAATCCACACATCCCATGCCATGCTTTCAACCTTCACAAATGCTCCCTTGGCTAACCTGTCAAGCCTTGTCCCGCTCGACTCTTACCTTTTGTCTTCTCCTTGTCACTCTCTCTCTCTCTCTACAACAACTACCCTTGTGGCTGCTTATATAGTAGCAAGTCCCACAAAACCACCAAGTGGTATTACATTGCTAAAACCATGTGTTACCTAACTCACTGACCCCACATTTAATATTGGGCATTTAATTCTTTTCCACAATATTAAATAATTACATGAAATATTATCACAATGTTACAATACAACTCATCAAGAATATTCCATCAGAATCTTTACATGTTGCACGTCCATCTAGGCACAACATTACATAATAAAATAAAATAATAAAATATAACAATATTATGCAATGTGTGCAACACCCATTATCTCAACAATCTCCCACTTGTTGTATACATTGCATAGGGTCAATCCGTAGCCACACAAAATGAACAAGGGAACAATCCCTCCTAGCACATCCACCATCATGGATCAAAAATACACCAAGTGCTCCATCCTGGTACCCACAACAAAATCAAAGTATCCAGCATCTCAAACATGAATGATCTCACCTCCTATTATGCCACTCCCACTGGACATACATAGAAGCCATCTAAAGAGAAAGCCACCCAACCTGTCACATTAGAAGATTATAAAATCATGTACCAACTGAAATTCCAAGCACAAAAAACCTGATCCAAAGGTAATCACATGTATTCGTAGTTGTCAAAATATCCATAGCTGAAATAGCACCCACAACAAGTGCCAAACCCATCCAACTATCCATACCTCAAAGGTATAACAAGTGAATCTTATATCACCGACATATCCAATCTATAACCTGCAATCAAAAGCCTCAAGAGCAATACCTACCACATATATACCAAGTAGCTCCCACTGCAAAAGATAATGTCAAATCTATAACCAATCCACTCAACACATCTCAAAGAAGTGAATCCATGTAGCATCAAGGACATCCACAATACATAAACTAATATCCTGCAAGAACAACTCTCATAACAAGTCTCCAATGCTCTCCCAAGTTCACCACAACCAACAGAGGAAAGAGATAAAGGAATAACCATGTCATCTCTCACATGACAAACATGAGCACAAACCGGTGATCACAATATCTAACCAATTTCAAATCTAATGTAGGCAAAACCAAACATCTAGGAAGATAACCAAGACCGGAGAAACCATGCAAATCATAACCTGTATCATGTCCTTCTACACACACCTCTAGATGTAAACTGTGCAAGTATGATCTCCTCCATAAAACCCCAACAAGAAGCCTCAACAACACCCAAACCATACCATATAACTAATCATGGATGTAAGCCTCTCACAAGAAGATCAAACTCAATAAACCATTCCTAAACCAAGGAATAACCATTCCTAATCCAAAGAAAATTCTCAATATAAAACCATCTCCCAAACTCAACCAGCATAACAACATATGCACATGGAGATAACCAATGCTAAACCATCTCTCAAATGAACCCTTCAGAACTAACTCATGTACCATAGCTCAAGATCCATATCCATGAAAGACAAGCATAAATATAATGCAACTGAGAGAAAAAAAATGGGCTATACCTCTCAAGTAGCAAACCGCCAAGTAGACTAAGAGTGGGGAATGAGAATGCTCATCAAGATACCCAAGTCTCCAACCAAGACTCATCTAAGAACAATCTCTTCTCAAGTCCATATCAGGTGACTGCCCCTCGAACTTCCTGCTGAAACCATCAACCGTCCCAACAAATACTTCTCTAATCCAAGAGAAATCAGCGTCACCACCGTCTCTAAGTATCCATGACAACCTGTAACCAATCAATCCATGCCAACTCCAAATGCAACATAGCAATAACATGAAGTATCCAGCTTATGATTAGTGTACTCAATACCAAGAAACTAAACTAAGATCAATGTCAAAGTTCCAACCATGGCCTCAGAAATATAAATATGACAACATGATCTAACCATCTCAACCAAAGAGATAACATGCTCCACATGAACATACTATAACATGTCACAACTCTAAACGTGTATCAAGAGTATACCATGACATAATAATGAAACCATCCTCATACCATGGATAACATGCCAAATAAAAGCATAAACCACACCTTTGCCAAGAACCCTGTCAGTCCTCAAGATGCAACCATCTCCACACACCATGAAGAAAACCATCTCCACATACCAGGAAGAACCATCTCCACACACCATGAAGATAACCAAGAACTCCATGAGTCCTCAAGATCTAACCATCTTCAAACACCATGAAGATAACAAGTGCACCATGCAAATGTCAAAGACGCTTCTGCAGCAACAGGATCTAAGACAAACCTCTAACATCTGCAAACACTCAATAAATATATCAATGCCAACAAAAATTCCACTCAACCATGGTACCAAGTCACCTATGGCATCATAAAATCCATCTCCTATATGAAGATCCAAAACCAAACCAGGAACTAATCCTGCACTGTCACCCCATCACTGTCACAAGCTCCCACTAAACTGTGTATCCAAGCTATCCATGACATAATGATGAAAATGCCATCCTCTAACCATGAGAATCAACCAAGGCATTAAACCATCAAAGAACTCAAAGTGCACATCATGAGCTCCTTAAAAGAAAACCAAATAACCATGATCCTCAACCAAGAAGATATACCACCATAACTATATCAGAAATTCAGGCTAATGAACATCAAGGATGTACCTACATATCCAATCATGTCATGCAAAAAATCTATGAAACCATGATCACATCCATGAACTAAGCATCTAGCTCTCAATATGTCCAACCTGTCAGCATAGTCAACCACAATCCTCCACCATGACTATATCTAGTAACAACATCTCATCCCTTCTACATGAAGAAAATAGTAAATCATATGACTTAGGGCATAGACAACCCAAATCCAAGCCACCAATCTGAATATGCATCAATAATGAAAGATCAATGGGAAAAGACAACCCATAACCAAGCTATAAATGCAACCTGTAAGTATAGACCGCTTACAACAGTGCACAACTTGTAGATCCAACAAGTCATCATGCATATCCAAACCAAACACTGATAACCATATCATCATGAGACCAAACTAAAATATGAACTGAGTATACAATGACATCAAAACTTAAATCTCCAATGCCATAAACTCATAATGTTACCATAGTTAAAATATATACCATAAACTATTCAGATCAATGTATCAACAAATAAATCATGCCAAACCTACACCAAATCTGAACCAATGTGTAGAGCTCTCCAAGAGCTTTCCGTTGACTACTCAAAGTCCAAAATCTGACTCCGTATGCCCAAGTTATGCCCTAATTCGTGCTCAAAGTAAAGAACATCTATCTTTAGGGCTTTGAAAACTTGACAAAATCTCAAAATCATAGAACCAAACCTACACCAGCTTGTAGTGCTCTGAATTAGCTTTCCAACGCCTATAAGAACTCTAAAATTCGATATTCTGAGAGAAAGTTATGGCCGTTTTACTAAGATAGTCTTTTTACCATTTTTAGTACGATTTTTCATTTTTTATTTTTTCAGTGACGAAAATTCTGACGGGATTAAATTTGACGGCCATCATGGGTTGAAACCAAAAAAACTCTTTCATTTCCTCTGAACATGGCCAAACTAGGGCATATTATATATCAAATTTTATGGAAATGTCGACCCGGATCCAATGGTGAGGTCTATTTTTACCCAAGAGGTCATTTTTGCAAGCTACCCCCCAAAACCCTCATTTAAATGAAACATCCAAAAAAATCCTTTTTGTCCAACAATTTCACATGCTCAAATCTTTTAACATCCCATCATAACAGCAAACCCAAAACCCTCAGATCTGTAATAAATCATTCATATATCTTGCCCTTTTCTTTTATCCTCTCATGTATTCCCATGGATTCAATCTAGGGTTACAATAATAAAACCATAGCTCTGATACCACTTGTAAGGAAACTTGGCAACAAAAAATATAACTGTTTCCACATAACCCATAATAGATCTGAAATAAACACGGAATTAAAATCTACATGCAAGAGAAATAGACAACATACCCACAAAATTGTGACACAAGATATACCCTAGAAAACCCTCATTGAGGGAAAAACCCAGTCTCCAAAAGCATCCATCATCATGTATTATTCAGCAAAAATACCATTGCCATACAACCATGGAAGCCTTCATGGCCATAGCCACAACCGAGCAAACTATGTGAACAAGCATGAATCCACACATCCCATGTCATGCTTTCAACCTTCACAAATGCTCCCTTGGCTAACCTGTCAAGCCTTGTCCCGCTCGACTCTTGCCTTTTGTCTTCTCCTTGTCACTCTCTCTCTCTCTCTACAACAACTACCCTTATGGCTGCTTATTTAGTAGCAAGTCCCACAAAACCACCAAGTGGTATTACATAAACCATGTGCTAAAACCATGTGCTACCTAACTCACTGACCCCACATTTAATATTGGGCATTTAATTCTTTTCCCCAATATTAAATAATTACATGAAATATTATCACAATGTTACAATACAACTCATCGAGAATATTCCATCAGAATCTTTACATGTTGCACGTCCATCTAGGCACAACATTACATAATAAAATAAAATAATAAAATATAACAATATTATGCAATGTGTGCAACACCCATTATCTCAAAAAAATTACTCATCAAAATCAATTCCCTTTTTCTGTGCAAATCCTTTTACAACTAACCTGGCCTTAAATCTTTTCTTACCTCCTTCCTCTTCTTTCAACCTGTAAACCCATTTATTCTGTAAAGCCTTTTTACCTGCAGGCAACTTGTACAAATCCCATGTCTTATTTTTCAGCAAAGAGTCCATTTCATCTTTCATTGCAGACTCCCACTGAATCTTAGTATCCACCTGCACAGCTTCATCATAACTTTCAGGTTAACCAGCATCAGTAAGTAAAATAGAATACAAAGAGGGGGAAAACCTTTGTGGAGGTCTAATTGGCCTTGTTGACCGTCTAACATTCACTGGTGTGTGTGGTATTTGTTGTTGCAGTTGTTGCACATCATGAGGAATGGATGGAACATCAGCTTTTGGAGTATCATCTAGCACTACATAATCATCTTCTTTCTTCTCATGTTGCTGCAACAGATCTTTGTACAACACTTTTTCATTGAATATGACATCCCGGCTTCTTATAATTTTATGATTTTCAAAATCCCAAAGCCTATAGCCAAATACATTAATGCCATATCCAACAAAGACACATTTCTTTAATTTTGCTTCTAGCTTGGTTCTATTTTCAGAGTCTATATGAGCAAAAGCTTCACAACCGAAGGTCTTGAGAAAAGAATAACTCACCTTCTTACCAGTCCATGCTTCCTCTGGAATACCACAGCCCATAGGGTGACACTAGTTGGGTTCCAGGTTCCTAAGGTGTATGCTGAGTAGTCTATGGGCCCAAAAATTTTAGAAGGTGACACAGTGTGATGAAGATCTTTCATGATCATTGATCTTACAAAAATCAATGATTGGCACTTTCCCACATTATGAAAATGCAAGGTAATTTAAAAATGTGGGAAAGCACCTAAAGGACACATGTCCCTATGGGCCTGGCTAAGGCATTGATAGTTAAGGCTGGCAGTTGTGATACAACCAAGGTCAAGGTTTTGAAGGGTGGCTTGGTTAGTCAAAAAGGTATGGTCAACCATGTGGGGGCTTTTGTAGGGAGGAAAATGAAATTGGATTATTGGCCCATGAGGCTCATCCTAGTTGTAGGACTTGTTTGACTTGCTGACTTTGCTGACTCATAAGCTAGAAATAAGGGGAGTCAAGTTTTATTGCACAATCTAATCTTCATGATCGGTTCCAACCACTCCTAAATGAATTTCATGCCTAATAAAAGAAGGAGAACACTCCACCATCTCTGATCCTATCCATCTACTTGGTTAGAATGGTTTAGTGGTGTCATTTTCTATCTTCTCAAGGCCATGTTTTGGCAAAATTTTGGATTTCATTATTTTTGAGTCTATGCCAAGGTTAGATTTGCCCTAGATTTGCAAGATTATTCTCTGTAAGACTAAATGGTTGTGGTTGTGGAGTAACTTTAGTTAGAGAACATCTTAGTTATTCATGAACTATAAAGGCATTTTTTGTAGATTTTGTTAAGATCGACTCTTCTCTGACCTCTCTGATATTGCTCTGTAGTTTCACTGTAAATTCCCTTTGCCTCTGAACTATATGACATTCTACCTTATCTCCTTCAGCCATTGACCTAAAGTGAAAGAACTATTTTCCTCTCATTGGTGTATTTTGGATATCTATAATCTTGCATGACTATATCTCTTTTGGCCTATAAATGGTATATAAGTGAATCTCCTCTTTCCTTATGTCATTTATTTGGGTTTTTTGATCTGTATGCAATTGCTAGATTAAAGCAAGTTTGAATGTGTATTTCTTTTGTTGTCATGATGGTTCAATAGTGCATGTATGGGCAAATACTAGTTTGAACACTCTATTTTGGTGCATCACCCCCTTAGGTTAGAGTAAATAGATTTACTTCCATGCATTCCTTCTCCCTTTTCCTCTCTAAGAGTAGTTAGGTGCACCCTAATAGCAAATGAAGCTAGCCTTCTTGAGAGACTCAACCTCATAGTTCAAGTCCCATAGCTTGGAGGTTGTTTCCATGTTTCACAAGGTTGTCCTTAGGTAAAAAATTTGGACAAGGGTGCAAACTTTTGTGACAACAATTTTTGGCACACCTGGTGGGACAAGGTTCAGAAAATTACAAGTCTACTAGTGTCAAAAGGAAGATTTTGAGATTAATACTAAGTAGATAGTACTAGCTTTGATATTCAAGCCTTCAAGAGGCTCATTTGTTAGGTACTTGGTGACTCTGAGCTTTAAATACACCTGGTTCTAGGCCAAAGTTGTAGTGATTCATGCCCAAGGTTGAAACAAGGGAATCTTCTAGAGGTAAATTTCAGTATCAAGAGTTTTCATTTTCAAATCCTAGAAGAAGGAAGACTAGAGTATCTTTATCACCAGTTAGGATTGCAACAGTAACAAAACACCTGCAAGATCCATCTCTACTTCTCTTGTTGTTAGATCTCAACCTAGATTGCCATCAGCACATATCAATACATCACTTGTCTATATGGCACAGCCTAGAGCTCATGCTTTTGCCACCTTTAATGGTGGAAGTCCTCTTTTATTAGCCCAAAGACATGACATACCAATAGCTACACTCAAAAGTATACCAGATTTTACTGGTGAAACCTCTACCTCTCCTTTAGAACACTTTCAAGAAGTTGCATATGTTTGCAATATCCATGGTATTATAGAAGATGATGTTGTAGTAAGGCTTCTAGTCTCATCCTTGAAAGGAAAAGCACTACAATGGTATAGAGGTTTGGTTCATGGTTCTATAATAGATTGGGATGGATTAGGAGCAGGACTATGTAAACACTTTGACGAAAAAAGTGACTATTTGTCACTTTTAGAATAGTTGACTACTATAAAAAGAGCCCCCCATGAATATATGATTGATTTTAACTATAGATTTCAGAAGACATGGGATAGAATACCAACTTCAGTAAAGCCTAACCCTCATAGTGCCTTCTTGCATTATCTTAGAGCTTTCAATAGTGACATTGCCACCACAATCCAAACTATGGGAGGAGACACTTTACCTAATGCTTATGACATAGCAATAAAGGTAGAAAACATATTGATACAAGGAGGAAAGTTAGCCCCAAGGCCTCCTATGCCCTTCTTCCTTGATGTCCCAAATCACCAACCATAAATGGCCCCTATTCCCCACAACTTCCACATCACAATCAATTGCTCTAGTCCCTCAAGCTTCCACATCATCTAGTGAGCTAGGAGAGTTGAAAACATTAATGAAAGATATTGGGCAAAAGTTGCAAGTTCAAGATAAGAAATTGGAGGACAGTCTCTCCGTGATTCAGAAGGTGAGAAACAAAGTGGTGACTTTGGAAAGGTAGCAAGCTCAAGTTAATAAGACTCATCAACTGCAATATGAAACTCCAAACAATGATAGGCCTCCAAATCATAATTATGGAAATAACTCTTTTGGTTAGAGTAGACAAAATAGTCATGCTTCAACCACAAATGTAAACCAAAGTAGAGCCATAGTCCCTCAAAACAACTTGGCCCAAGACCAAGACTTTTGTCCTTCTTGTAATTATTCATATGGTTCCTATATGTGTTAGAATGTAGAAGAATTCCTAGCAGTAACTAAACAAGATCCATATGCTAGATAGCAATGTAATGACCCTCAGTCCACTAATGTTTCCCATTTGTAGTAGTCAAGGGGTTGTTATTTTATGAATGATCAAGTGAAGGAACATTGTAATGTAAACTAGGTTTCCATTGCTCATAACACTAGGAGCAAAAGAAGAGCTATTGAAGATACTACCCCTCCTCCTCCCAATCAAGCCTCAACTTCAAATGCAATACCTCATGTACAAGTAGTAAATGATCAATCAAATAACTTTTAGTAGCAAAGGCAAAATAATATCAAAAAGGATGTAACTGATCCTCAAGTTGTTCCATCTCAACTTCCTACGAATGCAGCTGTGAAGGCCTCTACCAAAGTACCTAATACACCATTTAGTGTGGTAGAACAAATGAAGAAGACAAATTTGAATATTTCCATGTGGGATGTTGTTGCTACTATACCCATGTAGAAGAGATTGTTGCAGCAAGAATTGGAAAGTATTAAACCAAAGGATTAGCCACCTAGCATGGAGAGTGCCACAAGTCTATTACAACCATCAAGAGAGGTGTAAATAATTATAAAGGTTAGACCCCCTCCATTTTATGTTTCTCTAATTATAGGGGAAAAACTATTCCACAATTGCATGATTGATTCAGGGGCTAGTAGTTTAGTGATGCCTAAGTGTTGTTGATTCTTTAGAAATGAAATATGAGCCCATTATTAGGGATGTATTATAGTTAGATGGTAGTACTATCAAGACTGTAGGGATCCTTAGGAATGTGTAAATAGCCCTACATGCATGCCCTAGTTGTACTATAACTCAAGATATATCCATTGCTGAAGTCAAGCCATATTTTGCCATCTGTCTGTCAAGAGACTTCACTACCCAAATAGGTGATTATATATGTTTTGATTGGTCATATATGTTTTTTAGAACTAGATATGGGACCAAAGCTTCAATTAGAGAAGAGCCTTTATCCCTCCATCACATTGAACCCTACACCCCTAATCTCATAAACATGAATTTCACTATCCTAGAAATGGAGGAGAATGACATAGTGAATGAGCTTGCCACTTCTCTAGCAGAGATACCTAATTTTCTCTTAGATGAATGGGCTAATGCATATCAATTTGATCCTATGTTAGAAACTCTTGAGACAAGCCTTGGTACATATTGTATATTAGAGAAAGATGCTCTAGTTCCCAATCTTGTGAAGACTAAAGAGGATGCAAGTGGGGTATGGAGCATGTACTTTGATGGATAAAGAAATAAGAATGGATTAGGTGTGGGTGTAATGTTAATTTCTCCTATACAAGTAAGGTATTACTTCCCTTTTAGGCTCCAATTAATTTGCACTAATAATGTGGTCGAGTATGAATCCTTGATTTGGGGTCTCCTACTCGCTCAAAAGAGACGGTTCAGGCCTTACTTGTATATGGAGATAGTGAGTTGGTGGTTAATCAAGTGAGAAATCAGAATATTACCAAGAATGGTTTGCTCAAGTCTTATAAACATAGGGTATGGGATTTACTTGAAATTTTCAATGCATTTAATATTTAGAGCATCCCTAGGAAAGAAAATAGATATGTTGATAGACTTGCAACAATAGGTGCATCTTATGATGTACCAGGGAAGCTTGAGGAGAAGAGAAAGTAACAAATAAAAATGGTAGTAAGGCCTACCATCCTTGACAACAACATCCATTGGAAAGTGTTTGAATCTAATGAGTAGTTTGTAAGCTTCTTGTAGAATGAAGCAGAGCTTTTAGATAGAAACTAGTCGAGACTGTAGGATCAGTATTGTGATCAGATCATTAATCTCAGTTCCAAAAAATTGCCCAAAGGTCTCATTACCTTATAGAGTGTTTTCAATCATGATGGCCAAGCAAGAGGTAGAATCATGAACCTAGCCACTAACAAATATGATCACATCCTAGTCAAGGTTGCTGATGGGAAATCCTTAAACATGGGGAAGGTATGTTCTAAAATTGAGAAAGAAAGTTTTATTCATCTTTGTCAAGAATTTAATGATGTATTTGCTTGGATGTATGATAATTTAAAGGTTTTTACCCAAGGTTGTTTCATCATACCATAGATTTAATTGATAATGCCAAACCAGTAAGACAAAAATAGAGGCCAGTGAATCCTAAAATTGAACCCTTAATGAGAAAAGAGCTATCCAAATTGATTGAGGCCAATATAATTTTCCCCATCAAGCACTCATCATGGGTAGCAAACCTTGTCCCTATTAGGAAGAATAATGGAGAAATTAGATTATGTGTGGACTTTATGGACCTTAACTAAGCTTCCCTTAAAGATCACCATCCTCTTCCTTCCATGAAGCAAATTTTGTCCAAAGTCAGTGGTTCAGAGAGATTTTCATTTCTTGATGGATTCTCTAGTTACAATCAAGTGCTAGTCAAGGAGTCTGATAGGTACAAGACTACATTCACCACCAAATGGGGTACCTATGCTTATTGTAAGATGCCATTTGGACTAACCAATGCAGGTGCTACATTTCAGAAGGCAATGGAGATGGCTTTCAAAAACATAATTGAAAAGTTTGTATTAGTTTACCTTGATGACATCATAGTCTATTCAAAGAATGGAGAAGATCATTTTGGTCATCTCAGGCAGGTGTTCATTAAGTGTAGAGAGTTTGGGGTATCCCTTAACCCAAGCAAGTGTGTCTTTTCTATCAATAAAGGAAAACTATTAGGAAACATTGTATCTAAGGATGGTTTAACCATTGATCCAGAGATAAAAAAAGCAATACTTTCTCTCTCTCTTCCTAGACATAAGAAAGGGCTACAAAATTTTTTGGGTAGGATAAATTTGTGAGAAGATTTATCCCTAATCTTGTTACCATGGTAAAACCCATTATAGCTATGCTCAAGAAAA
This sequence comes from Cupressus sempervirens, assembly GCA_028749045.1. NCBI lineage: Eukaryota > Viridiplantae > Streptophyta > Pinopsida > Cupressales > Cupressaceae > Cupressus > Cupressus sempervirens. The sequence continues at coordinate 251,674,140 of CM053784.1, read as the reverse complement.
AATATGGTCTTTGCATGGACTAAGGAATAGAAGGAGATTTTTGAAGAGATCAAGGCAATCATAGCCTCAACTCCTACTCTCATTAATCCAAATTTTGAAAATGATTTCATCCTTTATACCCTAGGTGGTGAGTCAAGAATTTCTATTGTCTTGAGTCAAACAAATGATAAAGATGAAGAGCAACCCATAGCCTTCTTTAGTGAAGGGCTTAAAGAATATGAAGACAAATATAGCTATGTAGAGAAGCAGGCCCTTGTAGTCATCAAAGCTTTAAAGAAATTTAGACACCTTTTTTCTCATAATAAGATTCATTTGTTGGTACCCCAAGCCAGTGTGAAGGATTTCCTTTTGAGAAAAGATATCAGTGAGAAGGGAGCTGGTTGGATTACTAAAGTAATGGAATATGATGTTGACATCCAGATTACCAAGCTGGTAAGAGGGAAGGGATTGTGCGAATAGATTTTATCATCTTAGGAATTAGATGAGGAAGTTTCTATGATACTAACAGAATAGCAAGAGACAAGAAATGATGACCCAAGGAATTGGATGGATGATATGAAGAATTTCTTATTAAGCAACAGATATCCTCAAGGATTAGATAGAACTAAAAGGAGATGGTGTAGATTATAGTCAATTCCTTATGTCATAGTTGATTGTATCCTTTTCAGGAAACATTTTAATGGAGCCCTATTAAGATGCATTGACATAGACCAAGCTAAAAGAATGATCAAAGAGCTTCATGATAGTCCTGATGGTGGCCACTTCTCAGCAAGGACAACTATAATGAAGATTATGAGGGCTGGTTACTACTGGCCATCCCTATTTCATGATTGTCATAAGTATGTGAGGAAGTGTGAAAAATGTGCCTTCTTCTCTAGTAACCAAAGGCTTGTAGCTCTTCCCCTTCGCCCCATTTAGGTGGACCAGCCTTTTGCTCGATGGGGATTGGATTTCATAGGCCCCATCAATCCTTCTTCCAATTATGGTCACAAATGGATTCTAGCTGATATAGATTATTTCACCAGATGGACAGAGGCAGTTGCATTGAAGGATGCCACAAAATCTTTAGTTGTTAAATTCCTCGATGGAATTGTGACCAAGTTTGGTGCCCCTTCAACCATCATTTCAGATAATGCAAAATCTTTTGTAGGAGCTTAGATTTGTGCATGGGCAGTTGACCATAATATCTACTTGAGTACATCCTCAAACTACTATCCTCAAGGCAATGGTTTGGTTGAGTCATCCAACAAAAACTTAATTAAGATTATGAAAAGGAAAATAGAATATAACCAAAGGTGTTGGCATTAGAATTTGAAGTCAGCTCTATGGGCTGATAGAATAACACCTAAGAGGTCAATAGGAAATTCACCATTTATGTTAGTATATGGAAGAGAAGCTAAGCTTCCAATTTCATTAGAGTTCCAATCCCTAGAACTATCTTATTAGTTAGATTTAATTAAAGATGATGCCATGATAATGATAATGACAAAGCTAATGGAGCTAGAAGAGAAAAGAAAATAGGCCATGCAGACCCTAGAAACACATCAACAACAGGTGAAAAAGAGTTTTGATAGGAAGGCCAGGGTTAGAATTTTTAGAGAGGGTGATTTGGTATTGAAATGGGATGTAGATAAGGAAAAACTAGAGAGGCACTCAAAATTTGATACACTATGGAGTGGTCCGTATGTGTTTGTCAGTTGCAAGCAGGCCAATGCTTTTCAGTTAAGCAGGCCTGATGGTGAAACTTTTCCTATCCCAGTCAATGGGATCTATCTCAAACCATGCTTCTAATGAAGGTTAAGGTTTCATGTATATAAGCAGAGTAGTTTTCTTTCTATTGGTTTCCTACTTTCTAATAAGTGCATGAGCACAGGTTGTCTCTTTGTGAGATAGCTAGTTTTTCTAGGTTTTGAAGGTTGTAGAAGCTTTGGTCTCTAGTTCTAGTTACAGAGGAAAAGTTTTCCAATGTTATGTTCTCAAAGAGGTAGGGTTAGGGTTTCATAATGCACTAATCCACATTTTTTATGACTCTATGGCCTAATGAATGCATAAGGTCACTGGTCATACACATAGCTAGCTTGCATCCCCTTTGAGTCACCATAAATGTTGGTCATTTTTGCCCTCCCACCAAAAAAATTGAATTTGAATGCCTATGCCCACCCAACAGTTACTTCCCTTCTTTAATAATATTTAAATTCCATGAAAATATCAAAATAAAAAAAATAAAAAGACTTTATTGTATTTTCATATCTCCTTAGTTTATTTCTCTGGGCTTGCAACTTTCCCCACCGTCAGATCTTGCATAGATCTATGGCAAGTGCTTTCCCACTTTATCAAAGTGCACTACCTTTACATAATATGGAAAAGCACCTCACTTTGGCATGGCAGGTGGGTTTGTTTTCTCTTGTGGGTTGTAGAGGAGAAAGCCACTACGTGAGCCGACATTTTGATTGGCAAGCACTTTCCTGCATTTTGTGTTTTGTCAGACTTCCTGACAATGAGGGAAAGTGTCATCACACCATGTGGATTGGTGGGGTCAATTTTTCTTTTGTGGGCTATAGAAAGGGAAAAATTATTGTTAGTCAAGTTGGCATATGGAAGATGTTTCATTGGTCAAGCACTGACACAGATCATTAGTAACTGTGAATTCTCATCGACTGTTTGATCTCCCAAGATCAATAGATGGTGCATAACGACTTTATGGAGATACAAGGATGTTAAGGAATGTGGGCAAGTGCCTTGCTACTATGTTTCCTTATAGGGTTAGTTTATTATGAAGCCACAAGGTGATGCCAATTGGGTGTCAACTTGCTAAGGTGTATGCTGAGTGGTCCGTGGGCCCAAAAATTTTAAAAGGTGGCACAGTGTGATGAAGATCTTTCATGATCATTGATCTTACAGAGATCAATAATCATCACTTTCCCGCATTATGAAAATGCAAGGTAATTAGACAATGCAGGAAAGCACCTAAAGGACATGTGTCCCTATGGGCCCAGCTAAGGCATTGATAATTAAGGCTAGCAATTGTGAGACGGCCACATTCAGGTTTTTGAAGGGTGGCTCAGTTAATCAAAAAGATATGGTCAACCACATGTAGACTTTTGTGAGGTGGAAAAACAAAATTGGATTATTGGCCCCAATGGCTCATCCTAGTTGCATGACTTGTTTGACTTGCCAACTTTGCTAACTCATAAGCTAGAAACAAGGGGAGTCAAGTTTTCTTGCACAATCTGATCTTCATGATCGGTTCCAACCACTCCAAAATGAATGCCATGCCTAGTAAAAGAAGGAGAACACTCCACCATCTCTGATCCTATCCATCTACGTGGTCAAAATGGTTTAATGGCATCATTTTTTGTCTTCTTGAGGCCCTATTTTGGCAAAATTTTGGATTTCATTATTTTTGAGTTTGTGCCAAGGTTAGATTTTCCCTAGATCTGGATGATTATTCTTTGTAAGACTTAATGATAGTGGTTGTGGAGTAACTTCAGTTAGAGAACATCTCAGTTATGCCTGAATTATAAAGGTAATTTTTGTAAATTTTGTTAAGGTCGACTCTTCTCTAATCTCTCTAATATTGCTCTACAATTTCACTATAAATTCCCTTTGCCTCGTAACTATATGACATTTTGCATTATCTTATTCAATGATTGATGTAAAGTGCAAGAACTATTTGCCTCTCATTGGTGTATTGTGGATATCTACAATCTTGAATGACTATATCTCTTTTGGCCTATAAATGGTATATAAGTGAATCTCCTCTTTCCTTGTGGCATTTATTTGGGTCAAAATAAGTGTGAAAGTTTAATAATTTGACACAAATACAAAAATCATGACATATTTTTACTGTTTACATCAAATTAAGATCATAAGAGGGATTCAACTAAGAATTAATGTGCATACTTCTAGCCTTTTTTTTGTTTGACCCCATCTTTGACGCTCGGGACTCCTAAAAAAATGAAATGAGAAAAGATTTTTATGAAGTTTCAAAGGGTATTGTAATAGGTAAAAGATAAATAACACATTTTAATAAATGTTTTTTTGATAATTACTATCAAACTTTAAAAAAACATGTACTCATTTGTAAATGCAATTGTTTAATATGTATATAGAACAAATGCATACCATAACCTCGTATGTTTATCCTACACACATCAAGGAAACACCATTGATAAGGCATCTTTGATAATTTCTTGGATGAAAAAACATAACATGTTATAACATAGTGATGAATTTAATTGAAAGAAAATATGAAATTGCACATCTTCCCTATCTTTAACATCAATTGTGTTAGGTGCATTCATCAACTCTACAAAACTCAATTGTTTCTACATATATTCAACAAAAAATTCAACACATATTAATCAATATTGATTATATGTATATACATTCATTCATAATTAATTTTAAAATCTAAACTTGACTTGTATTCAATACCCTTTTGCATTTGGGTTCGCTTGTTCATTTCTTTCCCTTTTCTCCTCACCTCAAGCTATGTGGGGTACCCTAAAGCAGAAACAAAAATAACATAAGAGGAAAAAATAAGATACATTATGAGTTAAAATCAAATTATAAACCTAATAGGTGTGAAAAATATGATACTGCATAGCTTCCAAGGCCTAAGTTAATGGCAGAAAGTGTGGCACCACCAATTTGAGAAATCTTAGCCCTTGATAAGCCCTATAAAATAGTAAAAGTATTGTTATAAACATGAGATATTGTTGTAGATGGAAACAAGCCACATGAAAAAAATAAGATCATATGAGGTCAAGAAGACATAAGAAGTACATGAAGTTAATTGAATGTTTCATCAATCATTCATCATAAGAATTCATGTTCTATATACCTTGACATAAGGGATTTGATAACACCAAGTTGATTCTCGCACTAGGTGATTGAAGGTAAAAAAACAATGGTTCTAAGATTTTTAATGGAGCTTTAAAAAGGTGTGGAAGAGATTGGAAGGATAGTTGAAAGATAGGAGAACTTGGAGCTCAAAAAGGCTACAAGGCTCAAATTGAAAACAAAGGGATTAGGAAGGGAAATAGAGATACGAATGAACTTTTGGAACCTTCTCAAGAAATATAAGTGTAGATTGATGACCTTCATAATATTGTGAGACATCTTAGGTGATATGGAGGTTGATATGTTCTTTTATGGGGATGGTAAATGGAAGATGGACTCATGAGGTTCATTAGATGGGGTTTGGGTAATACTAGGAGCAAGAGGTGTAGATGGGAATTGGATGGATTTGATGAATGGGAGGGCTTTCAATTATGGTAGGAGATTAAGGGGATATATAAGAGGAGTTTCAATAATGGAAAGAAATGGATTAAAATCTATAAGTGGGGTGGATAAAAGAGGAATGATAGCTATGGGAGATGGAAGAGGAATGATATGTATGAGAGATGGAAATGTTTCAACACTAGCAACTTCACATGATGTAATTAGATGACATGACTCATCAAATAAAATTTGAGATGGATATCTTATTAGATTCCTTCTAAAATTCCTTAGATTTTGGGTGTTACTGGATGAGGTGGATGATTGGCAGGTGTAGATAGTGGAAATATATATAAAGGAAAACTATATCTTAAGGTATAAAATAGATGGAATGATGTAAGGTTTCAAAGTCCAAAAGGTCTTGGAAAGGATCCTTGGACTAAATAGGGTTGGATAATGTCATAAAAATTAAGAAACAACATTTAGGGAACTTTGTATTGTTAGTATAATAGAAATTAAGAAACAATATTTCAAAGTCAATGTATTGTTTTACTTTTAAGAATATTTAAAAAACTTTAGCTCAGGTGTTCTTGCTCCTAACCTTGCACCTCTAGTAGAACAAGTACTATGTGGTTTTCTTGTACCACTTGTTGCACCCTACATTGTATATTGTTCACATATCAATCTAAAGTTTTCTATAAAATAAAAAATTGTTTACTTTTATGATATTTAGGTGATTAAATAATATGTGAAAACTCAAACAAACTGCAAACCTATGTCTACTCTCCACTGAAGAACATCATCATCAAATCATCTATGAATGTGAAATCCCCACCTCCAGATGCATAACAATTCTTCCCACAATGTACACATGGATGGCATGTCAATCCATCCTAAGTTGCCTCACTATCCAACCCATCACACATGTGGAGGCAACTAAAACACACATAATGATTAGGCCCCAAAGACTATAATGATGCACATGATGATGATGTAGGTGGCATAAGGGAGGAAAAAACTAGTGGTGTAGGTGATAATGATGGAGTTTCCATAGTCTACAATGACCCTAAAGGTGCATATGATGATTGTTGAGATTTTTTAGGTGAAGTAATACCACCTAACTATGAGCTATGTTGAATGATGACATTTTTCAATGATGTAGCTACATGAAGAGTCTATAAATCAATAGACTCCTTTATGACTATTGGGAGCCAAACATGAAATATGGGTTTTTTTTTTTGTATGTCTCCTCTCATGTTGTGATAACACCCTACAAGCCCCAAGTCTATCCTATGTAGACCCTCTCCCTTTAGCTAAGGATGAACTCATAGTATATCTTTCTTAAAAATAATAGAGGCACTTCATGATTATTACATGGTGGTAGGTCAAGTACCATATACCACCTATCCCAAATACATGATCCCATCCTAGGATGCGTGCACCAATGAATAGGAAAAGCTTTGGTTATTTCTAGTAGGGAGTTGTCAGAATCATAATTAGTGAAAAGACCACATATATAACCTTTCTTGATGTCCTTATCTTTCACTTGCTAATATGATAATCCATCGGCATAAAATGCATGCCACCTATCCCTCCATGAACCCCATTTCCTAACCTCCCTAGGTACCTCATTCACATTTGGTTTGGGCCATTTGTTCAAATGTATCTTTCACGTATGAGTGGTGAGAAAGAGTAGATGACCTCAACCCAGTGACCATTTGGTTATTGTAAGAGGTGTTTTGTCTAAGTCCATTTTTGAGTTCTTCCTCCATAGTATTTACATGATCTAATCATACACATGAAGGGTTTATAGGTGGTGATGATTTTTGAAGTGGAAGATTAAGTGGAGGGTTATATGTTTGTGTCACAATGATTGAAGTGTTTTTTGTTCATTTCACAATGGATGGAGGGTTTGATTTTGTTGTTTATGCCAGAGGAGGTCTTTCAGCTTGAGCTCATTTTCATAGATTTGTTGATGCATCTATTTTTTTTTTAAAATACAAATCTTACAAATTATGAATTTTTTTTATAAATCTTACAAATTATTTTTTAAAATTATTAAATATTAAGAAAAAAATACATAAATGACAGATAAAATGATTACATACCTTGTTTGTGGGGCGTCATGGAGTAAAAAGCTCAAAAATTCTTTTTTTTTACAAACCTGATTAGGATTATCTTTGCACAGTTGCTTGTTTTTGTGGGTCTCCATTTTGAGGTTTAAATAATGCCCTCAAATGTGGGCAACAATGGGTATTTATAGTTCTTAAAAACCTAGTCACTTTTTAAGATATAAATATTAAAATAACATTATCGGGTTATTTTAATATTGATATGGCTAGGCTTGGTATCCAAGTTTGGTTGCCATTTCATTTTTTGAATAACCCAATCAGGTTATTTAGAGGTTTTTGTTTTTTTCATGGGTTGTCCACTAATTTGTACACCAACTTGGTGTCCACTAATTTTCTCACCATATAGGCTATGCCTAATTTAATAGTACCTAGTTCATGGTAAAAAAATTGTACCAAGTTGGTGTACAAATTAGTTGAAACCCCATTTAAAAAACAAAAACTCTTAATAACCTGATCATCTTATTCAAAAAATGAAATTGCAGCCAGGCTTGATATCCAAGCCTGATCTACCAAGTTTGGCCATATTAATATTAAAATAACTTGATCATGTTTAATAAAACCTGATTAGGCTACCTTCTAGAAAAAATTTATTAATGAATCTTCCCAAAGTCTCTACCATAATAGAAAAGTGAATGGGAGAAATAGGGTCTCCTTGTCTGAGTCCTCTAGTGGGTTTGAAATTTTTTGAGAAGGAAGCATTCACTAGAACAATGACTAAGGAAGAGGAGATAAGATGGTAGATAATCTTGATACATCTGGAATTGAAGCCAAAAGCCTTCAGCATTTTACATAAAAAATTTCAATCTAACCTATCATAAGCATTAGATAAGTCAAGCTTCATTAAGAAACCTTGCTTGGTTGAGGTGTCAAGGGACTGAACATTCTCATGCACAACTATAATATAGTCCAATATTTGTTAGCTCAGAATAAAAACCATTACATTGATTAGAAATTATATTAGGGAGAAGAATCAATGATCTAGAATTCACACCCTTTGAAATAATATTATAAAAATACTTGCAAAGACTAATGGGTCTAAATGCAAATAGGGTATTAGCACCACGAGTCTTAGGGATGAGATCAATTAAAGTAGCCTTGATTTCTTTAAGATAAAGAATGAGAACCAAAAAATTCCTTAACAACATCCATCACATCCTTGGAAGGGTATGTGCAAGAACATGGTCAACCAAACTATAGCCTTAAGTGGTAGTGAAAAACTAGCAAATCAGGGTTATGTTAACTTAACACGTAATTTTAAGGTAGTTATGGAGTTTATATTAAAAATTTGTAAGAAAATAATCAATAAGAAATTGAATTTAGTTTCTAAAATACTAGGTCTTATCAGGAGAAAAACTTATTTGATTAGTTAAAATCTTGGATTTTAATGCAGTACTACAAAAAATTTAGGGCATAAATAAAAAGTAGGTGTATGTCTGACCACCTTAATCAAAATCAAATGATAATATTTTTTAATATAATTAAATATCAATTTTCTACTATAAATTTTTTAGAATAAAAAATGTGTCTAACCATGTTAACTAATTGGAAACTTTTCAAATTTTCTAAAAAAAAATTCTTATACTAGGTGAAGCATAGAATGTGACGCAACTTTTGGATTTCAAAAATGCTAAACCATTTGAAAGTTATAACTATTTTTCAATTAGTATATCAATCAATAGTTTCCAAAAATATTCATTATAAATTAACAAATAAATACTTATCAAACTCATAATTTGACAACAATTATATTGAAGGAATCTTGAGAGTGTTCTAAAAAAAACCCTTTTTGTTTCATTGAATTTGGATGACAAAAATATTGTCAGATGGCCAGTCAAAGTCTAAGTGTCAAGAAAATATGGATCAAACACTTTTTTTGAGTTGACCAAAGACGTTTGGTAAATAGCAAGCCAAATCAGGTAATCGGTATGAAATCGGGTACTCGATCTTGGACCGGGTACTCGAAATGTGGCGACAATATACAATTTTTTAAAAATTTGGGCTAGTGTGAACCAATTGTACATTTTAGACCAAAAGGCTTACAAACATATTTAAATATTTTTTGCATGTAATATATAATGATATTTGACTATTATTTTTTTATTTTATTTTTTATTATATATTATATAGTAAATTTTATTGTTATAATATTATATATGATATTAAATATGATTAGATAGTATATTAGGCTCATAGTACTACATATTATTATACAATATTCAATATTATCTATATATTATTATTATTATAAAATATAATATTAAATATATTAATATAATATATATTTTAACATAGTATTAGAAATTATTAGATAGTATTATATCATTTATTAAATTACAATATGTCCTAAGGTGTCCTAGGAACCCTAGGGACATATGTTTAGATGATATGGGTTGAAGGGAGTCATAGGTTACCTTCAATGCATATGATTGATTACAATATGTCCCTAGGGGTCCTAGGACACCTAGGGACACATCTAGTGATGAAATGGGTCAAAGGAGGTCATAGGTTAGCCTTCAATGCCCTTTTGTTGGAATTATAGATGGAGTAACTGAGAAGGGGGGGTGAATCAGTTACCACAAAAACAAATCCATAGATCCCTTAGATGTCATGAAACAGATACTACTATCACTTGGTAGCCACAAAAAAATGTTGTAACTCAGTAGATGCACTGTTAACTTATTAAGCATTTATTAAAGATTTGACATGCATGCATAAAAGAAATAGCATGAACACAAGAGACACCAGATTTAACGTGGAAACCTAGTATGGGAAAAAAAACAAAGTAACAACTTACCAATTTTCACTCTTCTCAAGTGAGCTTTGTTAGGAGCAAACCTAATTAAAGGTTACAAAACACACTATTAAGTGTGACCTTGTTAGAGGATTTATTCACCCTATTAGGAGTGGCCTTGTTAGAGGTCTTTAGAAAAATTCAACTGAACTATCACCTTATTAAAGGATTTGCAAAATGGCTGTTAAACCAACTCGATTAAGAGATTTTGGAATTACTACTACAATGGTTAGAGAATAACAATGAAATGACCTGAATAAGATGCAACTGAATTTATTGATTACAGATCTCTATTTTGCACCATTAGATCCTCCTTGATCTAATATAGCTTTGCTGCTCCTTAATGATCTCTGATCATTCTTCAAAATTCACTCTCACAATAATTAGTCCATCTTCACATTCATATTACATCAAATTCATCACACATAAAATTTGCAATTGACCTCTCATATATACCATTTAGATTATCAAGTTGGCTCAATTACAAGTTACAATCACCTTTAATCATTACCACAGTCAGCTAGAAATAATAATTAAAGCAATTAGGCATTAAATCATAAATTAACAAATTCCTTTACTGGCCAACTCTGCTCAATAAACACTACTTCAGAAATAATTTCCTGAGTTAACCATCTCAGCTCGATTAACACTACAAATTCTATGAAATCCTTTGGCTGTCAAGTGAACTTGGTAAGAACTAAATTACCTTCACTGACCTTGAGAACTCGATAAGAATTGTTTTCTATCATATTTTCCTTTAGTGAGTGAGTAATCTCGATAGACACTGAATTTCCTTTGCTAACCTTGAAAGCTCGGTAACAACTGTCTGCACAAGGTAAAGTTTGAGAATACTTGGTAGACAGTGTAAATCTTTTTGTAACCAACTGAGCTCGATAAGAGCTAACAGATGACTTGTATGACATTTGTGTAACATCAAAGACAACACACAATTGGATAATTGTATCCAACAATCTCCCTCTTTGGCATTGATGGCGACACAACATGTCATAGCATAATGAAATTTGAGAACAAGATTTTCTCTAGAATTTTACACCTCAAACTTTAGTTATCTTTAGGAAAGCTCTCCCTCTTTCATAGCAATCTCTACCTCTTGCATAAACTCTCTTTCTTGCAAATTTTAGAAAGATATGACAGTAAACTCTCCCTCTTTCACAACACATCCCAAAGAAAACACAACTCAAATGAATTTCAATGTACCTTAAGTACTAATTCATATGCAATGACTTCATTAATTTGTTGCATCACCTGATAGATCTTCAATTCTATTCCTATGGATGCATCACTAAAATTGTATTTTAGTGAGCTTTAGATAGGGGAATGACCCCTAACTTACCTCTTAGATACAAGAATGCATCCTTAGGTAAAGGCTTTGTGAATATGTCAACAATTTGTTCCTTTGTATGGACATATTCTAATCTGATCTCCTTATCCTGCACTAATTCTCTGACAAAGTGATACTTTATTGCAATGTGCTTGGTTTTGGAATGCATCTCTAGATTCTTAGATATGTTGATTGCACTTGTATTGTCAAAAAAAAGAACAACTGATTCTTTGATTTCCACCTTCATGCCTTCCAATAACTACTTAAACCAAACAATATTAGAATAGTTTACTACTACTACAACATATTATGCCTTTGTTGTAGATTGGGATGTACAATTTTTCTTTTTACTTGTCCAAGAAGAAAATCTCTTTCCAAGAAAGAATGCTCCACCACTTGTACTTTTTCGATCATCAATGTTTCCTACCCAATCAGCATCAGAAAACACTTTCATGTCTAGATTACCTCCAAATTTGTACCATAATCCATAATCTTCAGTGCCTTTCAAGTATCTCATGATCCTTTTGATTGCCATCATGTGATTTTCTCTTAGTTTTTCTAAAAATCTTGCTACAATACCAACTGCAAGGGCAATATCTAACCTTATATGAACTACATACTATAACTTTCCAATTATAGATCTATATAATGTCCAATCTACCTCTTTTGATTCATCCTCCTTGGTAAGCTTTAGACTAGTACACATGGGTGTTCCAACTAGTTTGCAGTCTTCCATACTAAACTTTTTCAATATCTTCTTGATGTATTTTGATTGAGTAATGTAGATACCATTTTTACTATACTAAATTTGAAAACCAACAAAGAATTTGATTTCTCCAAACATAGACATCTCAAATTTCTTACTCATTTGCTTTGAAAATTCTTTGCAAAGATCATCATTACATGTGAACAAAGTATCATCTACAAATATTTTTTCCAAAACAATCTTATTATCTAGTCCTTCCTTGATATACAAGCTAATTTTATCATTAATTTTTTGAAAACCAATCTGAATAAGATAATTATGTAGTCTTTCATACCATGCTCTAGGGGTTTGTTTCAGACCATACAATGCTTTATGTAATTTGCAGACCATGTCCTTATCTAGATCAACAAAACCTTCAGGTTGTTCAATGTAGACTTCTTCTTCCAATATACCATTGAGAAATGCAGATTTGACATCCATCTGATAAGCTTTGGATCCTTTGTATGCAGCATATGCAAGTAAGGTCCTAATTCCTTCCAATCTTGCAACAGGAGCAAAAGTCTCTCCATAGTCTATTCCTTCTTCTTGAGAGTGTGCTTTGCATACTAGTCTAGCTTTGTTCCTTGATCCGTTACCATCTTCTTTCAGCTTATTTTTGAATACCCACTTAGCTCCAATCACATTTTTTTCTTTGGGCCTAGGTACAAGAGTCCATGTCTTATTTTCTCTATCTACTCTATCTCTTCATTCATAGCCTCAATCCAAATTTCATTTCCTAATGCATATTTGACACTTCTAGGTTCAAAATCAGCAAGTAAACAAGTACCTTTCAACTTACTTCTTGTCATAGTTCCTTCATATTTATCTCCAATGATCTAATCTGGTGCATGATGCCTCCTAAAATACCTAGCTAATACAGCCTCCTTACCTTTTGAATGAATTAAATTATCATCCTCTTGCACTTCAACTTCAAGTTTTGGTAGTTTTGGCTTGGTAGACATTAGCTCAGTAGACATTGGCTTGGGTCCTTTAGACTCTATAGACACTGGCTCAGTAGCATCTGAACGGGACTCGAGTTCCTTTAGCTCAGTCTAAACTTCCTATACCTTGGTTACTAAAGACTCAGGAGTAGAAGATTTTTGATTGATAGATGTAACTGCTATTGTATCAGGTTCAATGAAAATAAATCTCCTATAATCTGGTGGTTCCCTTTTGCTTTCTTCTTTAGTTCCTTCTGCAAACTCATCAACTTTCACATGTGCACTTTCTATGACTTTGTGAGTAGACAAATTCAAACATCTATATGCTTTACTCTTGCAAGAATATCCCAAAAATATTCCTTCATCACCTTTCACATCAAATTTTCTTTTTCTAGATTCTTTTAAAATGTAACATTTGCTTCCAAATACTTTCAAGTAACTTACATTAGGTTTATAGCCATACCACAACTCATAGGGAGTTTTGAATGAGTCGTTCAGCTATACTCTTTTCAAAGTATAAACTGTAGTGTTGATAGCTTCCTTCCAGTATTTGATAGTAATGTTCTTCTCAATCATTAAGGTTCTTGCATAGTCCATGATAGATCTGTTCCTCCTTTCAGCTATTCCATTTCTCTCAGGAGTTCTAAGGGCTGATACTTGTCTTTTGATTCCCCTTTCAATGCAAAAGTTATTGAATTTAAGGGAGATGAATTCACCACCTCTGTCTGACCTCAAGCATTTTAGTATTTTCCTTGTTTCCTTTATTACTCTATCCAAATACCATTTGAACTTTTCAAATGCTTCTGATTTCTCTCTTAGGTACATGACAGTCATCATTCTTGAGTAATCATCAACAAAAAGAATAAATAATTTTTCACCAGTATAGCTTTCAATTCCAATGGGTCCACATAAATTAGTATGCACAATTTCTAAAACTTCTTTAGACTAATATTTCTTACTTTTAAAGCTAGTCTTTCTCATCTTACCAATTTGAAAATTCTTGCATAGACCAACCTTAGGTTTCTTTATACTAGGAATGCCTCTTACTTTTTTGAATTTACTTATTTTCACCAAATTATAAAAATTCAAATCACATAACCTTCTATTCCATAACCAACTTTCTTCAATTTGAGCAATAAAACATAAACATTCACCTAGTTCAAGATAGAACAAGTTACCTTTTGTCTATATGCCTAATCCAATCAGCTTTCATTTTCCATCTAGCAGTCTTTCTTTTCCTTGAATGAATTACACTTTGAATCCATTAATGAGTAGTTGTGCCACACTCAACAGATTGTTCTTTAGACCTTCTACCCAATAGGTATTATCACATACAAGCCTTTTAGTTAATGAGATTCTTCCTCTTCCATTTATGCAACAAGGTTCATTATTACCAAACCTCACACTACCACCATCATAGTCTTCAAAATGTTCAAACTTAGTTTTATCACCAATCATATGATGAGAACAACCACTTTCTATAATCCATGTATCATTTTTTCTCACATGAGGAATAAGTGCCATCTTATTTTTCTCATCATTATCAGAACCATCTTTCACAGCAATGTAAACAATTTCATCTTCACTATTGTCAGAATCCTTAGAATTTTTAGCCATGAAACATATTTTCTTTCCTTTTTCCTTGAAGGATTTGAAATCTTTCTTGCCATTCCATTTGTTACCTTTATTTTCATCCTTGTTTTTCTTGTTTGGGCACCTAACAGTAATATGACCAATTTCCTCATATGAAAAATAGATTAGAAGAACTTTACCTTTATATTTTCCTTTGCCTCTAGAATATTTCATTGCTAGTAGAGCTTCAACCACCTCAAGATCACTGTCAGAACTCTCTTCTAATTCACCTTCACTATCTGATTGAGATTCTTTTATCTTTTTGCTTTTCTCCTTGGGTGAAAGCTTGGCTTCAATGTTCTTGGTAGCTCGAACATAGTTATCATAGTTATCTATCTCAAATGTAGTCAATCTTCAAACTATGGCCTCTAAATTTATCTTATGATTGGCTTCACATATTCTTTTCTAAATTGTAGAAATTCTAATTGCATAAATGGGAAGTAAGGTTCTCAGAACTTTACTTATAATTGTTTCCTCTTTGATATCTCCTCTAGAAGCTTTGATAGCACTAACACTTGCTTTAACTGTTTCAACATACTTTGCAATGTTTTCATCTTCTCTCATCCTCATTTGATCAAATTGACCTATCAAACTTTCTACTTTGACTCTTCTCACATTGTCATCACCTCCATAGATATCTTTCAGTTTGTTCCACATTTCAAAGGCAATTTTGCAGTCCTTGACATCATCAAATTCTTCATAGCTTAGGGAAAATGCAATGTCTATCATCATGGTGTTATGAGTCTTTTTCTCAGCAATATCATTGATAGATAGTGTACTAGAAGGTATCACATATTCTTCTTCAAGATATTTCAATCATGTATCTCCAATGGAAGCCAGATGGAGTCTCATGAGACCTTGCCATGCTCAAAAGTTATTCCTATTAAGCCTTAGAATTTCCCTCTTGTAAGACATCCTGATCATTAACTTAGATCCTTGAAATCCTTCCTGCAAGCACCAAAAGCTCTGATACCAATTTTTGGAATTATAGATGGAGTAACTAAGAGGGGGGATGAATTAGGTACCACAAAAAAAAAATCCACAGATCCCTTAGATGTCTTGAAATAGATACTGCTATCACTCAATAGCCATAAAAAAATGTTATAACTTGGTAGATGCACTATTAACTTATTAAGCATTTATTAAATATTTGACATGCATGCATAAAATAAATAACATGAACACAAGAGACACCAGATTTTATGTGGAAACCCAATATGAGAAAAACCACCAAGTAACTAGCTACCAATTTTCACTCTTCTGAAGTGAGCTCTGTTAGGAGCAAACCTAGTTAAAGGTTACAAAACACACTATTAGGTGTGACCTTGTTAGAGGATTTGCAAAATAGTTGTTAAAGCAACTCAGTTAAGAGATTTTGGAATCATTGCTACAATGGTTAGAGAGTGACAATGAAATGACCTGAATAAGATGAAACTGAATTTGTTGATTAAAGATATCTATTTTGCACCATTAGATCCTCCTTGATCAAATATAGCTTTGTTTCTCCTTAATGATCTCTGATCATTCTTCAAAATTCACTCTCACAATAATTAGTCCACCTTCACATTCATATCATATCAAATTCATCACACATAAAATTTTCAACTTTAACTCTCATACATACCATTTAGATTATCAAGTTGGCTCAATTATAAGTTACAATCACCTATAATCATTACCATAGTCAGATAGAAATAATACTTAAAGAAATTAGGCATTAAATCATAACTTAACAAATTCCTTTACTAGCCAACTCTGCTCAGTAAGCACTGCTTCAAAAATAATTTTTTGAGTTAACCATCTCAGCTCTGTTAACACTACAAATTTTGCAAAATTCTTTGGCTACTAAGTGAACTTGGTAAGAACTGAATTACCTTCGCTGACCTTGAGAAATCAGTAAGAATTGTTTTTTGTTACATTTTCCTTTGATAACCAAGTAAGCTTGGTAGACACTAAGTTTCCTTTGTTAACCTTGAAAGCTCGATAACAAATGTTTGCACAAGCTAAAGTCTGAAAACACTCGGTAGACACTGTAAATCTTCTTCTAACTAATTAAGCTCGGTAAGAGCTAACAGATGACTTGTATGACATTTGTGTAACATCAAAGACAACAAACAATTGGATAATTATATTGAACACCTTCGAAACATATGATAAATTATGATATGTCCCGATTGGTCCTAGGATCCCTAGGGACACATGCCATGATGAAATGGATTGTAGGTTAGCCTAAAACCCCATTTGACCCATATGATAAATACTATATGTCTCTAGTGGTCATCAAACCCCTAAGGACACATGTCATGATGCAATGGGTCGAAGTGGGTTGTAGGGTAGCTTACGATCCCCTTTGACCCTTAAGATTATTACGATATGTCCCTAGGGGTCCTAGAACCACTAGGAACACATCTAGTGATGAAATGGGTTGAAGGAGGTCATAGGTTAGCCTACGACCTCTTTGACCCATATGATTGATTATGATATGTCCCTAGGAGACCTACGAACACTTGTCATGGTGAAATGTTGAAGGGGGTCATAGGTTAGCCTACAACCCCATTCAACCCATATGATTAGTTAAAATATGTCCCTAGGGGTATTAGGACACCTAGGGACACATGTTGTGTTGAAATGGATCAAACAAGGTTGTAGGTTAGCCTGTGACCCCATTCAACCCATATGATCGATTACGATATAACCCTAGGGGTCTTAGAACACGTAGGGATGCATGTTGTGATGAAATGGGTTGAAAATGGTCATAGATTAACCTACGACCCATTCAACGCATATGATCAATTATGATATGTCCCTAGGGCTCCTAGGAGCCCTAGGGACATATGTCTTAATGAAATAGGTCAAAGTGGGTCATAGGTTGTCTTACGACACCCTTCAGCCCATATGATCGATTATGATATGTTCCTAATGGTCCTAGGACCCCTAGGGACACATTTAAAGATGAAATTGGTCAAAGGGATTTTTGGATTAGCATATGACTCCATTCGACTCATATGATCACTTACAATATGTCCCTAGGGGTCCTAGGACCCCTAGCGACACATGTCACAGTGAAATGGGTCAAAGGGGGTCGTAGATTACCCTACAACCCCCTTTGACCCATATGATCAATTATGATATGTCCCTAGGGGTCCTAAGACCCCTAAGGACACATGTTAGGATTAAATGGGTCAAAGGGGGTTGTAGGTTGACCGACGACCCAATTTGACTCATATGACCAATTATAATATGTCCCTAGGGGTCCTAAGGACACATGTCATAATGAAATGAGTCGAAGGGAGTTGTAGATTTTCCTATGAACACCTTCAACTCATACTATGGATTATGATATGTCCCTAGTGGTCCTAGGACCCCTAGGAACACATGTCATAATGAAATAGGTCAAAGGGGGTTGTAGGTTATCCTATGACCCCATTTGAGCCATATGATCGATTATGATATGTCCCTAGGACCCATAGGGACACATTTCATGATAAAATAGGTCGAAGGGGGTTATAGGTTATCTTACAACCCATATGATTCATTAACATACATCCCTATAGGTCCTAAGAGTTCTAAGGATGTGTGTCACTATAAAATGGATTGAAGGGGTTGTAGGTTAGGCTATGACTGCCTTCAACCCATATGATTAATTACAATATGTCCCTAGAAGTTCTAGGACCCATAGGGACACATATCATAATTAAATGGGTTGAAGAATGTTGTAGGTTAGTCTATGACCCCAGTCAACACATATGATCAATTACAACATGTCCCTAAGGGTCCCAAGAACCCTAGGGATACATGTCATGATGAAATGGGTTGAACAGGGTCATAGGTTAGCCTATGACCCCATTTGACCCATAAGATAAATTAACATATGTCCCTATTGGTCCTATGACCCTTAGGGACTTATGTCATGATGAAATGAGTCAAAGGGGGCCATTAGTTAGCCTATGAATACCTTCGACCCATACGATCAATTATCATATTACCCTATAGGTCCTAGGACCCCTAGAGACATATGTCATAATGAAATGGGTCAAAGGGTGTTGTAAGCTAGCCTACCACCCCCTTCAACCCATACAATCAATTATGATATGTCCTTAGGGGTCCTAGGACCCCTACCAACATGTGTCATGATGAAATGGGTTGAAGGGGGTCATAAGTAAGCATACGACCTTATTCACACCATATGATTGATTACAATATGTCCCTCAGGTTCTTAGTACCCATAAGGACACACATATCATGATGAAATGGGTCAAAGGGGATCGTAGATTAGCCTACAACCCCATTTGACACATTTGATCGATTATGATATGTCCCTAGAGGTCTTATGAGCCCTAGGGACACATGTCATGATGAAATGGGTCAAAGGAGGTCATAGGTTTTTCTACGACCCCATTCCACACATATGATCAATTACCATATGTCCTTAGGGCTCCAAAGGCACCTAAGGACACATTTCTTGATGAAATAGGTCAAAGAGGTATGTAGGTTAGTCTATGACTCCATTTGACCCAAATGATTTATTATGATATGTTACTAGGGATCCTATGTTAGAAATAATAGTCCACCAAGATAACTAAGAGGGGGGTGAATCAATTATCAAATCAATTATCCAATAATTAAAACATATATCTTCATTAACCAAACTTAACCATTCAACCAAAGTAAATAGAAACCATAATAAAGTGCACATAGACAATTACACCAAATATGTTGACCAAGGAAACCCTTGATTAGAGGGAAAACCTCGATGAGAATGTTAGAGGATGGACCTTGTTAGGAGTCTGTTACAACATTTAGTACAATGAGTCCCTATTAGGATTTGTGCCAACCTTGTTAGGAGTTGTAGTACAATGTATGAAAGATGAGCCCACTACCCAAACATGCAATTTCAACTACAAGAAGAGCTCAC
Source organism: Cupressus sempervirens (assembly GCA_028749045.1). Lineage (NCBI taxonomy): Eukaryota > Viridiplantae > Streptophyta > Pinopsida > Cupressales > Cupressaceae > Cupressus > Cupressus sempervirens. Next base: position 251,654,419 of record CM053784.1, on the reverse strand, counting down.
TTCCCAAAAAAGTAATTTACTATTACATTCCTCTTTCCTTTGCTCTTTCCTCTATCCTATCAACTAGACCAATTATTTTTAGATATTGTAGACTAGGTCATGAACCTCGAATCTAAATACTTAATCTCGGATCACTTAGCAAAACCTCAGCAATGAAGCTCCCTTCACTTTCACACTGCTCTGCTCAACTTCGCATTTCACACTCTCTATTTCTCAATCATTCATAATCCAAATAATCACATACATCATGATAAAGGAAAATATCCTTCCTATATATTGAGTCGATAAATGATTCCTTGAGTCAGTTGTTTGACCTTCTCAAGTAATTATTAGAGACCTCATTAAGAACACATTACACTTAGTGATAACACAAATCTTATGCATTGAAACTTGAATAAATTTCTATACACACAATGTTATAAGTAGTGATCTTAGCCATATCATTAGTAACATGTCTTCTCCATGTCTTCAATCCTTGATCCTCAAGATATCAAATCTGCTAAGAGATATAACAAGTTTATCAGAACATGCCTCTATAAACTTTATCTCAGAATAGACATCACCAAAACTTACATAACTTCTTCTAGACTTATCCTTTCTCCATATTATGTTAACTACATATGTTACATACTTATAAGTATCTCCCATAACCTCAGGTGGTTATAATACTCAGCTAACCATCCATACCAACTTGATCTTTCCATTGTTCTTTTGTCAGATACCATAGAAAACTACTAAGTTGACATCAATGACAAACTCAGTCATGATTGTGGCATATCTATAGTACTCTCCCATAAGAATATCATCAGCCTTCATGCTTCCAACCAATCTTCTAAAAATCTCCCAAATCTTCCAACAATCTCCCCCATTCACATTGATGACAACATAGATGAAAAAACATCTAGTTCCAAGAATACCAACAAAAGATTGTTCATCTTCAAATCCTCTTTATCAATCATTCTCCCCCATTGGTATACCTAAATGTGCTCTATACCAAACCATCATTCCATGCTATGCTCATGCCAAACATCTTCCTCAACATAATGTTTTTTATGCAATATTCTCACCAATTGACATCAATGTCAAAGGTTTCAATAACCAACATCTCTAGATCAAACTCTGCAACAATTGATACTTACTCAACTTGAGTGTCAAAAGAAACTATTCAAAACAACATCAATAAGAGTCCTAGATGACTTTGTCCATCATAGATACTCCCCCATATAGGTAGTATCAACATCCAGTCCATACAAACAATGGTGTTCTTTTACATTGGACTGATGCACTCTTGCATCTTCTACTCTAATGTAGGAAGGGGCATAACACCAAGCATACCTTGCAAATACTCAAAAGTTTCTTTGGGAAGAGGCTTAGCAGATATATCTACAATCTACTCTATAGTGCTCACATACTCCAATCTGATTTCCTTTTCTACAACTTTCTCTCTCAATATATGATATTTAATAGAAATGTGCTTGGTCTTAGAATGAAACACTAAATTCTTAGACATATTTACCGTGCTTGTGTTGTCACAATGTATGACAATAGGTTCATTGATTTATGTCCTTATATCCTTTAACATCTACTTCATCCAAGTGACTTGATTGCAATTATTTGTTGCTGCAACATATTTTTCTTCTGTTGTACTTTTTGATGTACAATCCTACTTCTTTCTTAACCAAGAAGCTAATCTTCCTCCAAGAAAGAAGGCTCGTCCACTGGTGCTCTTTTTCTCATCCATATTGCCCACCCAATCTACATCAGTATAAGCACTTAAAGTGAAATTATTAGATTTTTCATACCATAATCCAAACTCAAATGTTCCCTTCATATATCTAAATATCCTTTTGACTATCGCATAATGTGCTTCTCTAAGATCAACTTGGAATCTTGAAACAAATTCAACTACATTTTCTATATCTGGCCTTGTGTGAGTCAGATATTACAAACCTCTAATAATAGATTTATACTTTTTTTGCTCAATATTAGGTGTCTCATCATTTGTACATAACGTGTATCTAGTTACCATAGGTGTTCCAATGGGTTTGCATGTTTCCAAACCAAAACTTTTTAGTAAATCCTTCAAGCACTTAGTCTGAGAAATAAAGGTTCCTTCTTTTATTCTATACAATTTGCAGTCCTAGGAAATATTTCATCTCTCATATCATACTCATTTCAAATTCTATCTTCATCTCTTCTGCAAACTTCTCACTTTCTTCATCTTTTCCTCCAAATATAATATCATCAACAAATATTACCAAGATCATCAAAGAATCGTCAATTTCTTTCCAATATAGATTACTATCTGCCATACCTTTGCTATATCCAAGTTTTGTCAGATGTTTATACAACCTTGCATACCAGGTTCTGGGTGCTTGCTTCAATCCATAAAAAAAAATTCTTAGTCTACATACTATGTCCTTGTCATCTATTAAAGGACATCCTTTAGGATGCTCAATGTATACTTCTTCTTCAAGTTCTCCATTCAAAAATTTTGACTTGACATCCATCTAATATAATTTGAATTTCTTCTTTCTTGCATAGGCTAAGAATAATCTTACTACTTTTTTTCTAGCCATTGGAGCATAAGTCTCCTCATAATCCATTCCTTCTTGTTGTGAGTAACCTTTACATACCAATCTTTCTTTATTTCTTTCAACTCCATCTTTTTCATTCATTTTTTTCCTGAATACCCATTTAGTTCCTATCACATTCTTGTCTGCTGGTCTAGGGACTAATTCTTGCTATCCATTTTTACCCCGCCAAAGATTGGAATTCAAATGCAGCCCACCCAATAGCTAGTTCTCAGATTTAATATTATTTAAATGCCATGGAATATTAAACAATAAAATGATAAAAACCTTAAGTTTTGCTTCACTAGCCTGCACTTTCTGTGCCATCAGATCTCGCACAAATCTATGGTGGGTGCCTTCTCACATTTTGAAAATGCATGAACTTTAAACATTGTAGAGAAGCCCCTTAAAGATGCATGGCAGGTGGGTCCATGTCCTCTTGTGGGCTGCAAGGTGGAAAAGGTAGCTAGTGAGCTGGCAATTTGATTGGTGTCCGCTTCCCTATGTTCTGAGCTTCATCAGACTTTTGACAATACAAGAAAGCACCCTAGTGACACGCATCTAGATGATTTCATGGCTGATCTCACAGAGGTTTAAAAGGCACAAATTCTTAGCACCATAGATTCAAATCATATCAACAGCTGGTGCATGCCTGCAAGAAGATTAAGGAATATGAGCATGCCCCTTTGTGACACCTATCCCATGACCTCACATATTTTTGGTTGTACCTTCCACTATTAGATCTCCTAAAATCAACGGCCAAGGCTTCCTCCCATTATCAAGATGCAAAGATTTTAAATATTGCGAGAAAGCACCTTGTTGCCGCATGTTCCTATGGGGCCAGGTTGGTTCCATGAGTTGTCGAGTGTTGGCAGGTGGATGCCAAGTGTTGTCCAAATGGGGTCAGGTCAATCTGAGTTAGTTGTCAAGTGTTTCATGGGCCCTAATGTCTCAAAGGACAAGCATAGAATACAAAAGATCTTTCATGATCATTGATCTTGCAAAGATCAACGATCAGGGCTATCCCACAAGATGAAGTTGCAAGAAGATTAAACAATGCGGGGAAGCAATTTGGTGACACATATCCCATGTCATCCTATGTTCTTAGTTGTGCCCTCCTCCATCAAATTACCCAAGATCTATGGATACCACATACTCGCAAGATTAAGTTTCAAGGATATTAAACAATGCGGGCATGCCCTTTTGTGACACGTGGCTGGCATGATGTCATGGGTCCATTTTTTCTTAGAGGATAAATGATAGCTTGTCTTCCGTGGTAGCTATCAGGAAAGTTAGAGTATGAAGGCATCTCATTGGCCCATCCAACTGACTTGGCTTGTAGTTCTGCAGAGTTTTGATCACCGTTTGATGCAGACAAATCAAGGTTTGGCGCTTCCCTGCAATATCAAGATGCAAGGTAATTAAACAATGCAAGAAAACACCTTGCTACAGTATGTCCTTGTGGGGCCAATTTTTTTCTAGGTGGTGCCAATTGTTGCTAGGGTAGTTGCTGAGCCAGATAATGAGTGTCTCATGGGCCCAAGGATTTTAAGGGGACAATCGCAGATTTTTGAGGATCTTTCGCAATCGTTGATCTCGTGGAGATCAACGATTAGGGCATTCCCACATTATGAAGTTACAAGGATTTTAAATATTGCGAGGAAGCACCCTCATGACACATGTCTTTTTGTGCCCAATCAATGTATTAACAGTTAGCGTTGACAGTTGATCTGGTGGTTATGTATCATTGCGGTCTGGGTTTGAGGAGTTGGCACAGTTAGTAAAGAGAGATGTGGTCAACCACATTGAGACTTTGCAGGGTGGTCGAATAGAATAAACTGATTGATCCATGTGGCCTATTTTTCTTGTAGATTTTGGTTGACCTACTAATCACACTAATTCATGAGCTAGAAATAGGGGAAATTGAGGTTTTTTGCACAATTCGATCCTTGTGATTGATGCCAACCACCCTCGAATGAATGCTAAACATGGAAAAGCATTCTATCTCTCTCTAGTTAATCCATCTACCTATCCAGAATGATTTAATGGTGTTTTTTCTATCTTCTCAGGTCCTTGTTCCAACCAAGATCAGATATCATTGCATCAGTATCCCCATGATTATTCTCTGCAAGACTTAATCGTAAGTAGTTACAAAGTAATTTCAGTTAGAGGAAATCTCAGTTATGCCTGAGCTATAAAGGAAAATTTTGTAAAATTTTGTCAAGTCAGACCTTGCTCTGATTTCTCTGATATTGCTCTACAATTTCATGTGTAAATTCCCTTTGCCTCTGAACTGTATGGCATTTTGCCTTATCTCCTTCAGCCATTGATGTAAAGTGCAAGAACTATTTGCCTCTCATTGGTGTTTTATGGATATCTACAATCTACATGACTATATCTCTTTTGGCCTATGAATGATAATATAAGTGAATCTTCTCTTTCCTTGTGTCATTCATCTAGGTTTTCTAATCTGCATGTAGTTGTTAGATTAAAACAAGTCTAAATGTTTCTATCTTTTGGTGTCATGATGGTTCAATAGTGCATGTACAGGCAGAGATTGGTTTGAACACTCTATTTTGGTGCATCAACCCCTTAGACTAGAATAGGTAGATTTTCTTTCTATGCATTCCTTCTCCCTTTTCCTCTCCAAGAGTAGTTAGGTGCACCTGGATAGTAAGAGGAAGTCAACCTTCTCCAGAGATTCAACCTCATAGTTCAAGTCCCACAACTTGGAGGTTGTTTCCATGTTTCACAAGGTTGTCCTTAGGTTTGAACAAGGGTAAAAACCTCTATGACAATAGTTTTTGGCACACCTGATGGGACAAAGAAGTCAAAGATTCAAATCAGTTTTAGAACCTCCACCGGTCATACCAACAATTTTTGGCATGCCCGGTGGGACATATATCAAAATATTTCAATTCTACGGGTGTCAAAAAGAAGATTTCAAGATTAATATCGAGGAGATAGTACTGGCTTCGATGTTCAAGCCTTCAAGAGGTTCATTCTTCAAGTACTTGGCAACTCTGAGATTCAAACACATCTGGTTCTAGACCAAAGTTGCAACAATTCATGCCCAAAGCTAAAACAAGGCCATCTTCTAGAGGTAAATTTCAATACCAAGAGCTTTCATTTTCAAATCCTAGAAGAAGGAGGACTAGAGTATCCTTATCACCAGTTAGGAGGTGCAATAGTAACAAATACACCTGCAAGATCCATCTCTGCTCCTCCTACTATTAGATCTCAACCTAGATTGCCATCAGCATATATCAATAGATCACTTGTCTATATGGTGTTGCCTAGAGCTCATAATTTTGCCACCTTTAATGGTGGCAGTCCTCTTTTATTGGCCCAAAGACATGACATACCAATAGCTGCACTTAAAAGTATACTAGAGTTTACTGGTGAAACCTCTATCTCTCCTCTAGAGCACATTCAAGAAGTTGCAAATGTTTGTAATATCCATGGTATTACAAAAGATGATGTTGCAGTTAGGCTTCTAGCCTCATCTTTGAAAGGAAAAGCACTGCAATGTTATAGAGGTTTGGCTCATGGTTCTATAACAGATTGAGATGGATTAGGAGCAGGACTATGTAAACACTTTGAGGACAAAAGTGACTATTTGTCACTTTTAGAGTAGTTGACTACTATAAAAAGAGCCCCCCATGAATGTATGACTGATTTCAACTATAGATGCGAAAAAACATGGGATAGAATACCTATTTTAGTGAAGCCTACCCCTGGTAATGCCTTCTTGCATTACCTCAGAGCTTTCAATGGTAACATTGCTACTACAATCTAAACAATGGGAGGGGATACTTTACCTAATACTTATGACACAGCAATAAGGGTAGAAAACATATTGATACAAGGAGGGAAGTTAGCTCCAAGGCCTCTTATGCCCTTTTTCCCTAATGTCCCAAACCATCAACAAGCAATGGCTCCTCTTCCCACAACTTCCACATCACAATCCCTTACCCTAGCCCCTCAAGCTTCTACATCTTCAAATGGGATAGATGAAATCAAGGAGATGATTCAATCTATGATGCTAAACATAGATAAGAGATTGCAAGGCCAAGAAAAGAAGCTAGAGGATAGCTTCTCTGTGATGCAAAAAATGAGCAACAAGGTGGTGACTTTAGAAAGACAAGCTCAAGGTAGTAAAGCTCATCAGTTGTAGCATCAAACTCTAAATAGTGGTAGGCCTCTAAATTATAATTATGGGAACAATTCTTTTGATCAGAGTAGATAGAATAGCCATGCTTCAACCTCAAATATAAATCAAAGTAGGGCCATAGTCCCTCAAAACATGGCCCAAGATTAGGATTTTTGTCCCTCCTATAACTACTCCTATGCTCATTGTATGTGTCAGAAGGTTGAACCTTATTTGGCTTTGAGCATCCAAGAGCCTATAGCAAGAAAATCATACAAGGAGGACCAGTTTAAAGATGCCTCCTATGTGCAAGGGCAAGGTGATTGCTCCCTTTTGAATCATCATGTGGAGGAACATTGTAATGTAAACTAGGATTCCATTGCTCACAATACTAGGAGCAAAAGAAGAGCTATTGAAGATGTTGCCCCTCCTCTTCCTAATCAGGCCTTGACTTCAAATGCAATACCCCATGAACAAGCAGTAAATGATCAACCAAATGTCTTCTAGCAGCAAAGGCAAAGTAATGTCAAAAAGGATGTGAGTAATCCCCCAATTGTTCCACCTTAACCTCCTACAAGGACAACTCCCAAGGCTTCTACCAAATTTCCCTCTACTCCATTTAGTGTGGTGGAACAAATGAAGAAGACAAATGTGAATATTTCCATGTGGGATGTTGTTGCTACTATACCCATGCAGAAGAGGTTGCTGCAGCAAGAGTTGGAGAGTATTGAACTAAATGATCAGCCACCTAGCATGGAAAGTGCCACAAGCCTAGTACAACCATCAAGGGAGGAGGAAACAAGTAAAAAGGTTAGACCCCCTCCATTTTATGTTTCTCTGATTATAGGGGATAAACTAGTCCACAATTGCATGATTGATTCAGGGGCTAGTAGTTCAATGATGCCTAGGTGTGTTGCTGATGCTTTTGAGATGAAATATGAGCCCATTGTTAAGGATGTATTATAGTTAGATGGTAGTATTATCAAGGCTGTATGGATCCTTAGGAATGTAGAGATGGCCCTACATGCATGTCCAAGTTGTACTGTAACTCAAGATATATTAGTAGCTGAGGTCAAGCCACATTTTTCCATTTATTTGTCAAGAGACTTCACTGCCCAAATAGGTGGTTACATATCTTCTGATTGGTCATATATGTCTTTTAGAACAAGATATGGAGCCAAAGATTCAATTATATTAGAGCCTCTAGCCCTCCTTCATATTGAGCCCTACACCCCTAACCTCATCAACATGAATTGCACTATCCTAGAAGTGGATGAGAATGACATAGTGAGTGAGCCTGCTACTTCCCTAGTAGAGATACCTAATTTTCTCTTAGATGAATGGGCTAATGCATATCAATTTGATCCTATGTCAAAAATGCTAGAAATAGGCCTTAGTACATATTGTATATTAGAGAAGGATGCTCTAGTCCCCAACCTTGTGGAGACTAAAGAAGATATGAGTGGGATATGGAGTATGTACTTTGATGGCTCAAGAAATAAGAATGGATCAGGGGCTGGTGTGATGTTGATTTCTCCTGCACAAGTAAGGTATTATTTCTCCTTTAGGCTCCAATTTAGTTGTACTAATAATGTAATTGAGTATGAATCCTTGATTCAAGGCCTTCTACTTGCTCAAAAAAGAGGAATTCAAGCCTTAAGTGTATATGGAGATAGTGAGTTGGTGGTCAATCAAGTGACAAATCAGAATATCACCAAGAATGGTTGTCTCAAGTCTTATAAACATAGGGTATGGAATTTTCTTGAGGGTTTCAATGCATTTAATATTCAGAGCATCCCTAGAAAAGAAAATAGACATGTTGATAGACTTGCAGCAATAGGTGCATCTTATGATGTGCCATGAAATCTTGAGGAGGAGAAGAAGCAACAAATCAGAGTGGTAGTAAGGTCTTCCATCCCTGACAATAACATCCATTGGCAAGTGTTTGAATCTGATGAACAAATTGTGAACTTCTTGCAGAATGAAGCAAAGTTTTCAGAGAGAAATTAGTCAAGATTGCAGGATTAGTATGGGCACCAAATCATTAATCTCAGCTCCAACAAATTGCCTAAAGGTCTCATCACCTTAGAGAATGTTTTTAATCTTGATCACCAAGCAAGAGGTAGATTCATGAACTTAGCTATTGACCAATGTGATTACACTCCAGTCAGGATTGCTGATGGAAAGTCCTTAAACTTAGCAAAGGTATGTTCTAAGATTGAGCAAAAAAGTTTTATTCATATATGTCAAGAATTTAATGATATATTTGCCTGGACATATGATGATTTGAAGGGTTTTGAACCAAGGTTGTTTCAGCATACCATAGATTTAATTGATAATGTCATACTAGTAAGATAAAAATAGAGGCCACTGAATCCTAAAATTGAACCCTTAATGAGAAAGGAGCTATCCAAATTGATTAAGGCCAAGATAATTTTTCCTATCAAGCACTCGTCATGGGTAGCAAACCTTTTCCCCGTTAGGAAGAAAAATGGAGAAATTAGATTGTGTGTGGACTTTAGGGACCTTAACCAAGCTTCCCTTAAAGATCATCATCCTCTCCCTTCCATGGAGTAGATTTTGTCCAAGGTTAGTGGTTTAGAGAGATTTTCATTTCTTGATGGGTTTTCTGGTTATAATCAAGTACTGGTCAAAGAGTTTGATAGATACAAGACTAAATTCACTACCAAGTGGGGTACCTATGCTTATTGTAAAATGCCATTTGGACTAACTAATGTAGGTGCTACATTCCAAAAGGAAATGGAGATGGACTTCAAGAACATGATTGAAAAGTTTGTATTAGTTTACCTTGATGATATCACAGTATATTCAAAGAATGTGGAAGATCAATTTGATCATTTAAGATAGGTATTTTCAAGGTGTAGAGACTTTGGGGTCTCTCTTACCCAAGCAAGTGTGTCTTTGCTACCAATCAAGAAAAATTATCAGGACACATTGTATCTAAAGATGGCTTAACCATTGATCCAGAGAGAACAAAAGCAATACTTGTTCTTCCTCTTCCTAAACACAAGAAAGGGCTGCAAAGTTTCCTTGATAGGATAAATTTTGTGAGAAGATTTATCCCTAATCTTGCTACCATGGTGAAACCCCTTACAGCTATGCTCAAGAAAAGTATGGTCTTTGCATAGACCAAGGAAGGGAGAGAAATTTTTGAAGAGATCAAGGTAGTCATAGCCTCAGCCCCTACTCTCATTAATCCAAACTTTGAAAAGGATTTCATTCTTTATACTCTAGGTGGTGAGTCAAGTATTTCTACTATCTTAACTCAAGCAAATGATAAGAATGAAGAGCAACCCATAGCCTTCTTTAGTGAAGGGCTTAAAGAGTATGAAGACAAGTATAGTTTTGTAGAGAAGCAAGCCCTTGCAGTCATCAAAGCTTTGAAGAAATTTAGACACCTACTATCCCACAAGAAGATTCATTTGTTAGTACCCATGCCAGCATGAAGGAATTCCTTTTGAGAAAAGATATTAGTGAGAAAAGAGCTGGTTGGATTACAAAAGTGATGGAATATGATGTTGACATCCAGATTACCAAGTTGGTAAGAGGGAAAGGATTTTGTAAACAAATGATATTATCTCAAGAGTCAGATGAGGAAGTTTCCATGGTATTGACAAAGGAACAAGAGGCAAGAAATGATAAGCCAAGAAATTGGATGGATGATATGAAGAATTTCTTATTAGGAAATGGATACCCTCAAGGATTGGATAAATTTAAAAGCAGACAATATAGATTGTAGTCAATTCCTTATGTCATAGTTGATAGTATTCTTTTTAGGAAAGATTTTAATGGAGCCCTATTAAGATGCATTGGCATAGACCAAGTTAAAATAATGATGGTCCTGATGGTGATCACTTCTTAGGTAGAATTACCTCAATGAAGATCATGAGAGTTGGTTATTATTGGCCATCCCTATTTCATGATTATCATAAATATGTGAGAAAGTGTGAGAAATGTGGCTTCTTCTCTAGTAAAAAAAAGCTTGCAGCTCTTCCTCTTCATCCCATCTAGCTAGACCAGTCTTTTGCTCAATGCGGATTGGATTTCATTGGCCCTATGAATTCTCCCTGTAGTTCTGGTCACAAGTGGATTCTAGTTGCTACAAATTACTTCACTAGATGGACAGAGGTAGTTGCATTGAAGGATGTCACAGAATCTTTAGTTGTGGAGTTCCTTGATAGAATTGTGACCAAGTTTGGTGCTCCTTCAACCATTATTTTAGATAATGCAAAGTCTTTTGTAGGAGCTCAAATTTGTGCATGGGCAGTTGACCATAAATATTTATTTGAGCACGTCTTCAAACTACTACCCTCAGGGTAATGGCCTGGCTGAGTCATCCAACAAGAATTTAATTAGGATCATAAAGAGGACAATAGAAGATAACAAGAGGAGTTGGAATAAGAAATTGAGGACTGCACTGTGGGCTAACAAGATAACACCTAAGAGGTCATTAGGGAATTCACCATTTATGTTGGTATATGGCAGAGAAGCGAGGCTTTCAATTTCATTAGTATTCCCATCCCTAGAGCTAGTTCATCAGCTGGAGCTAATTGAAAGTGATGCCATGATAGTAAGGATGGCAAAGCTGATGGAGCTGGAAGAAAAAAGAAATTAGACCATGTAGATCTTTGAGACACATCAACAGTAGGTAAAAAAGAGCTTTGATAGGAAGGCTAGGGTCAGAACCTTTAGGGAGGGTGAGTTAGCCTTAAAATGGGATGCAGACAAGGAAAAACCAGGGAGGCACTCAAAATTTGATGCACTATCGAGTGGTCCCTATCTGATTGTTAGTTGCAAGCAGGCCAATGCTTTTCAATTGAGTAGGCCTGGTGGTGAAATCTTGCCTATCCCAGTCAACGGGATCCACCTCAAGCCATGTTTTTTAGAGGGCTTGTTTTTCCTATACATATTAAAGTAGCTTCCTTTTAGCTATTTTATAGCTTTCCAAGAAGTGCACGAGCACATGTGTTTTGCAAAAGGTTTTCAGTCTCTGGTTTTAGTTATAGAGGGTAGGTTTTTCAAATTTTTGGTATTTTGCTATTGCAGAGCTAGGGTTAGGGTTTCTTAGTGTACTGATCCCCATCTTTCATGACCCTGTAGCCCAATGGATGTTTTAGGTCACTAGTCTTACGCATAGTTGGCTTGTGTTCCCTCTGAGTCACCAGAAATCTTATCCATTTTTTCCCCACCAAAGATTGGAATTCAAACATAGCTTGCCCAATTGCTAGTTCTCAGATTTAATATTATTTAAATGTCATGGACTATTAAACAATAAAATGATAAAAACCTTATGTTTTTCTTTGTTGGCCTGCACTTTCTGCACCATCAAATCTTGCACAGATCTATAGTGGGTGCTTTCTCACATTTTGAAAATGCATGACCTTTAAAAATTGTAGGGAAGCCCCTTAAAGATGCGTGGTAGGTGGGTCCATGTCCTCTTTTGGGCCGCAGGGTGGACAAGGTAGCTGGTGAGCTAGTAGTTTGATTGGTGTCTGCTTCCCTACATTCTGAGCTTTATTAATCTTTCTAACAATGCGAGCAATCGCCATGGCGACACGCATCTAAATGATGTCATGTCTGATCTCACAGAGGTTTAAAAGGCATAGATTCTGAGCACCATATATTCAAATTAGATCAATGGTTGGCACATGCCTGCAAGATGAAGTTGTAAGAAGATTAAGGAATGTGAGCATGCCCCTTTCGTGACATCTGTCCCATGACCTCACATGTTTTTTGTTGTACCTTCCAACATCAAATCTCCCAAAATCAATAGCCGAGGCTTTCCCACATTATCAAGATGTGAAGATTTTAAATATTGCAGGAAAGCACCTTGTTGTCGCATGTCCCTATGGGGCCAGGTTGGTTCCATGAGTCACATAGTGTTCCTAGTTGGATGCCAGGTGTTGTCTAGATGAGGCTAGGTTAGGCTAAGTCAGGTGCCAAGTGTTTTGTGGGCCCCAAAGTCTCAAAGGACAAGCACAAAATTTAGAAGATATTTCATGATCATTGATCTTGCAAAGATCAACGATCAAGGCTTTCTCGCAAGATGAAGTTGCAAGAAGATTAAATAATGCGGGGAAGCATTTTGGTGACATGTGTCCCATGTCATCCTATGTTCTCAATCATACCCTACACCATCAAATTCTCCAAGGTCTACGAATACTACATGCCCACAAGATGAAGTTGCAAGGATATTAAGCAATGCAAGCATGCCCCTTTGTGACACGTGGCTAGCATGATGTCACGGGTCCATTTTTTCTCAAAGGATAAATGATAGCTTTTCTTCCATGGTAGCTGTCAGGAAAGTCAAAGTATGAAGGCATCTCATTGGCCCATCTAGCTAACTTGGCTTGTAGTTCTGCACACTTTTGATCACCATTCGATGCAGATGAATTAAGGGCTGGTGCTTCCTCACAATATCAAGATGCAAGGTAATTAAACAATGTAGGAAAGCACCTTGTTGTCAAATGTCCTCATGGGGTTAGTTTTGTTCCAAGTGGTGCCAGTTGTTGCCATGGTAGTTGCTGAGTTAGATGATGAGTGTCTCGTGGGCCCAAGAATTTTGAGGGGGCAAGTGCAGCTTTCTGAGGATCTTTTGCGATCGTTGATCTCATGGAGATCAACGATCAAGGCATTCTTGCATTATGAAGTTATGAGGATTTTAAATATTATGGGGAAGCACCCTCACAACATGTGTCTTTGTGGGCCTAGCCAAGGTATTAATAGTTAGCATTGATGGTTGATCTAGCAGTTATATATCATTAAGGTCAGGGTTTGACAAGTTGGCACAGTTAGTAAAGAGAGATGTGGTCAACCACGTGGAGACTTTGCGGGGTGGCAGAATGGAATAAACTGATTGGTCCACATGGCCTATTTTTCTTGTAGAGTTTGGTTGACCTATTGATCACACTAATTCATAGGCTAGAAATAGGGGAAATGAAGGTTTTTTGCACAATCTGATCCTTGTGATCAATGCTAACCACCCTTGAATGAATGTTGAACGTGGGAAAGCATTCTATCTCTCTCTAGTTGATCCATCTACCTATCTAGAATGATTTAATGGTGTCATTTCTATCTTCTAAGGTCCTTTTTCCAACCAAGATCAGATATCATTGCATCTGGATCCCCATGATTATTCTCTATAGGACTTAATGGTAGGTAGTTGTGAAGTAATTTCAGTTAGAGGACATCTCAATTATGCCTGAGCTATAAAGGCAAATTTTGTAAAATTTTGTCAAGTCGGACCCTTCTCTAATTTCTCTAATATTGTTCTACAATTTTATGTGTAAATTCCCTTTGCCTCTAAACTGTATGGCATTCTACCTTATCTCCTTTAGCCATTGATGTAAAGTGCAAGAACTATTTGCCTCTCATTGGTGTTTTGTGGATATTTGCAATCTACATGACTTTATCTCATCTAGCCTATGAATGATAATATAAGTGAATCTTCTCTTTCCTTGTGTTATTCATTTGGGTTTTCTAATTTGCATGTGGTTGCTAAATTAAAACAAGTCTGAATGTGTATATCTTTTGGTGTCATGATGGTTCAATAGTGGATGTATGGGCAGAGATTGGTTTAAACACTCTATTTTGGTGCATCACCCCCTTAGACTAGAATAGGTAGATTTTCTTTTTATGCATTCCTTCTCCCTTTTCCTCTCCAAGAGTACTTAGGTGCACCCGAATAGTAAGAGAAAACTAGGCTTCTCCAGAGATTCAACCTCGTAGTTCAAGTCCCACAGCTTGGAGGTTGTTTCCATGTTTCACAAGGTTGTCCTTAGGTCAGACTTTGGACAAGGGTGCAAACCTCTGTGACCACAATTCCCATGTATCATTCTTTACTATTTGATCTAATTCCTCTTTCATAGCTTGTTTCCAATAGTCATCTTTACATGATTCATCTGCATTCATAGGCTCAACTTGAGATATCGAGCATAGTTCTTCATTTACTATGCTTCTTGTCATCACACCTTTATCTTTGGTTTTGATGATTTGCTTAGGTGGTTGATTCTTTATCTTATTCTTCTTGAAGTAGGATTTGTTATCTCAATTCTTTGTTCTACTGAAGATTCTGAGCTTTGTTCCTGCCTTGGCTCTCCTTCATTCTAGAAATCATTATTCGTCTCAAGAATAACCTCATCATTGCTTGGCTTAGCAACAACATCATCATCTGAATTGTAATCAACTATTTTCTCTTGAATTTTGGAAATTCTCACATTTGTACTTTCTATATTAGTCTTAGTTCTCTAATTATAGCATCTATAAGCCTTGCTTTTCAATGAATAACCGAGAAACATACCTTCATCACTTATAGCATCAAACTTACCAATATTATCATCTCTTTTGATATAATCACTTATTCCCAAAAATTTTGAAGTACTTAACTATAGGTCAGTGACCAAACCATAGTTCATAAGGTGTCTTGTTTGTGTCTTTCTTGACTTACACTCTATTCATAGTGTAGACTATTTTATTCATAGATTCTCTCCAAAAATTTTTGGATACATCATTCTCTGCTAACATATCTCTACCTACTTTTGTAATAGACCTATTCCTTCTCTTTGTAATGTCATTCTATTTAGGGGTTCTCAGAGCTGATAGTTGTCTTTTAATTCCATCTTCTTCACAAAAAATGTTAAACTCATTTGAAGTAAATTCTCGTCCGCTATATGATCTTAAACATTTAATATTCATACCAGATTCATTCTCAATTGTGTTCTTGAATATCTTAAACTTGTCAAATGCTTCAGATTTCTCTTTAAAAAATGCAACCCATATCATTCTAGAAAAATCATCAACTAGAATCATAAAATACATTTCACCATAGAATCCTTTAGTCTTTGTAGGACCACTAAGATCTATGTGTATAATACCCAACTTCACGATAGTGGTAAACTTCTTGCTGGGAAAAGAGGTTATGTTATGCTTTTCCAATACACACTCCTTGAAAATTGTGTTAGTAGGCTTTACAATCTTTGAAAAATCTCTAACTGAAAACACTCTACTAGTCCTCACAATACTGTCGAAGTTTATATGACAAAATATCTTAGGCCATAACCAACTTTCATCTACCTTAGCAACCAAACATGTAATTTTAGTAGGATTCAACTTAAATACCTTACCTCTAGATTTGATTCCTATTCCAATTACATTTCCATATTTATCTCTGATCATGCATGTCTTTTCTAAGAACTAGAATTGACAATCTTTGTCTTCTAATTGTCCAACACTCAAAAGATTGTGCCTTAAACCATCAACAAAGTATACATCCTCAATGATAGTTTTACCATCAAGAGTTATAGATCCAATATCTTTAACTTGGTATGTTGCATTGTTTCCAACTTTGATAATTCCTCCATCCTAATTTTTGACATCAACAAACTTGTTCGTGTCATGAGTCATATGATGTTAGCAACCACTATCAATAATCTAATTAGATTTCTTCTCAACCTGTGACACCAAACATACATTTTCTGGTCTTTCTTCTTTAATTGCCACAAATCCAATTTCATCATCACTGGCACTTAATGCTTGTTCATGAGAATCATTATCTTCATTTTCATATAAAAATTCTCTATCTTTTCTAGGCTTGTAACTTCCCTTATACTTGTTCTCTATTTTAGGACACTTAGATACATAGTGACTATATTCATCAAAAGTCCAACATTTACAAATTTTCTTACCTCCTTTTTCTCTTCTTACCTGAAGGGCTACTCCTTCAATCTTTTTGTCTTCTTTAGATATGTTGCTACTAGAAAAATCTCCTGTAGCACTTGTGCTCCTTGATAAGTTAGGTTGGATATTCAAGGAACAAAAAGCAGTCTCTATTCTAGTCAGTTCTCCAAACTGTCTAAGTTCATTCTCAACTACTTCTAGTCTTCCAAGCAATATTTCCTTTGTGAAATCTTTGGTACATGATATCAAAAATTGTATCATCTAAATTGTTGACTTAAATGGTGGTGTTAGAGTCTTCAATATCTTCCATATAAACTCATCATCTTCTTTGATTCCTCCTTGAGCTTTAATACCTACAGTAATTTCTAATATCTTACCTATATATGTTCTTACATATTCATCTTCCATTATTTTAACATCTTGAAACACAAAAATCCAAATTTGTAGCCTCAACTTCTTAGAATGAGAATCACCTTCAAAACTATTTTCCAAAGATTTCCAAATCAAATGTGAAGTAGAAAGTGATTTAATATGATTGTACTCAATTTTAGGAAGTGCAGTCAATAGTGCTTCCCTAGCTCTAATGTCACACATGAAAAGATTTCTTTCTACTTTGATGCAAATTTTCATATCCATTTCAGCAATGATTCCCTTCTTTAATTTTTTCAAGATCCAATATCCTGGACCCATACACAAAAAATATGTCTTCATCTTTTCTTTTCAGCTATCAAAATTTATTCCATAAAACTTCAGACTATCTTTCCTGAACATGTTTACCATGG
Source organism: Cupressus sempervirens (assembly GCA_028749045.1). Lineage (NCBI taxonomy): Eukaryota > Viridiplantae > Streptophyta > Pinopsida > Cupressales > Cupressaceae > Cupressus > Cupressus sempervirens. The sequence goes on along the minus strand of CM053784.1, from coordinate 251,637,218 downwards.
ATCTCCCAAAGTTGTTTAACTTTATCTTCAAGGACTTGATGCTTTGATATTGATTTTTAGAAACAATAGTCCACCAAGATAACTAGGGGGGGGGGATATCTTCATTAACCAAACTTAACCATTCAACCAAAGTAAATAGCAACCATAATAAAGTGCACATAGACAATTATACTAGATATGTTAACTAGAGAAAACCTTGATCAGAGGGAAAACCTCGTTGGGAATGATGCCCACAAGATGATAAACTAATATAAATATTCCTTGTTAGAGGATGGATCCTGTTAGGAGTCTATTACAACATTTAGTACAATGAGTTCCTATTAGGAGACTTTCAATTCTTGTTAAGAGATTCCAACATTGTTAGGAGTTGTAGTACAATGTATGCAAGATGAGCCCACTACCCAAACATGCAATTCAACTACAAGAAGAGATCACTACTCAAACAAGTAATTTATTGTTATATTCCTCTTTCTTTTTCTCTTTCCTTTTTCTTGTCAACCAAGCCAATCACTATCAAACCTTGTAGACTAGGTCACAAACCTTAGATCCAAATACCAAACCTCAAGTCACTTAGCAAAACCTTGACAATGAAGTTCCCTTCACTTTTGCACTACTCTACTCAACTTCGCATTTCACACTCTCTACTACTTCTCAACTATTCATAATCTATATCATCACATACATCATGATAAAGGAAATATCCTTCCTTTATATTGAGTCCATAAACAATTCCTTGAGTTGGCTATTATACCTTCTCAATTAATTATTATAGGACCTCATTAAGAACACGTTACACTTAGTGATAACACAAATATTTTGCCTTACAACTTGAATAAATTTTTGTACATAGAATATTATGATGAATGAGCTTAGCCATGTCATCACCAACATCTATTCTCCATGTCCTCAATCCTTGATCCTCAAGATATCAACTCTTCTAAGAGATATAACAAGTTTATCAGAACATGCCTCTGTAAACTCTATCTCAAAATAGACATCACCAAAACTTATATAACTTCTTCTAGACTTATCCTTTCTCATTATGACACTAACTACATATGCCAGATACTTAGAAGTAAAATATCTATAGTGTTCCTATTACATATTGTGCCCCCTGCCAAATATTTGAATTTTAAATATTTGCCTGCCCAACATTCACTTCCCGATTTAATGTTATTTTAAACATCCCAAGAATATCAAAAAGATTAAATGATCAACCTTATAATATTCCTTATTTCCTAGGTTTATTTCTACGGGCCTACAAGTCCACATCGTAGGATTGCAAAATATCCACGGTTGGCGCTATCTCGCTAGGGGAAGTTGCACGTTGTATTTCCATAGCAACATAGCACCTTTTGGCTGCGTGGCTGGTGGGTCCTCCTTTTCCTTGTTGTTTCTCCAGCACTGGGTTTTGATAGATCCACGATGGGCACTATGGCACTATTAGAAAATTTGTGTTCCTCATCATTAGCGACATAGCACACAGACAAAAAGTGATATTGTAGCAACATCAGAAGGAAGGTGGGTCCCAAGCATGCCCTATTAGATATTAGTGATGAAATTTGGCACACACGGTGGGACCTCAGGCAACATGGAAGGATGACTCTGCTTGGAACTAGGCTTTGGTTTATCACCAACTGGGCAGTTTGTTGATGTCAGCAATTAACTAGACCCACATTCCTTTCAAATGCATGAATTTTTTCTCACCCTCGGATCAGTCTGGATCAATGGTGGGCACTATCTCACTATGGAAAGCTGCGAGGATATTATCCATAGTGACATAGCACCTCAATGACACGTGGCACAAATGACATCATGGGCCTACCCTTCTCTACAGTAATATTATGGCTCATCCTCGGTGGTAGTTGTCAGGTGGGTCATAGTATAGTGGTGATATTTCATTAGTCCACTCAGCCAACTCGGTGCGTAATCGTGCAATTTTGTTAATCACCATAGATCTAAGGAAAATCAACGGTGGGCGCTATCTCACTATGGAAAGCTATGAGGATATTACACATAGTGACATAGCGCCATTGTGTCACATAGATCGATGGGGCTAGGTCATTCCAAGATGAAGATGCTAGGTGGTTGCCAAGCGGTTCATGGGCCTAGGTTTTCAAGTTTCTTTTAAGGAGATAGTGCAGTAATATGGTGAGTCTTCACGATCATCAGATCAGTATAAATCCATGATGGGCACTATCTTGCTATAGAAAATTTCTTAGAGGATATGCATAGTGAGATAGAGCCTCAGTGATATGTGTCCTAGTGGGTCTGGTGGAGACAGTAACGGTTAGATGCGCTGGCAATTAATGTGACCATCGCAGTTAGAGTTTGAGGAATTCGCACAGTTAGTAAAGAAAGATTGGTCAACCTCGGGAAGAACTTGTGGGGTGGCAAAGTGAAAAGAGATCGTTGGTCCACGTGGCTCATTCCAGTGCCAGGGATATGTTGACCTACTGACCACACTGGTTCGTGAATTGGGAATAGAGGATACCAAAGTTTTTTGCATAATCTGATCTTATGATTAATTCCAACCACCCTGGAGTAAATACGAAACAAAGAGGAACACTCTACCCCCTGATCCAACCTATCTACCTGGTCAGAGCATAGTTATGGAACCATTTCTATCTATTTGAGGCCCTATTTTAGTTAAAAATCAGATTTCATGGTACCAAAAAAGCTCTATTCATATCGAATTTTCTTCTGGATCCCCATGATTGTTCTCTATAGGACTTCAATGTAGTGGTTGGGGAGTAACTTAAGTTGGAGGACATCTGAATTATGCCTGAGCTATAAAGGAAACTTCTAAAAAATTTGAAAGGGTCGATCCTTATCTAACTTCTCTGCTATTGCTCTGCAATCTCATGTGCAAATTCCCTTTGCCTCTGAACTGTATGACATTATGTTTTATCTCCTTCAACCATTAATGTGCAAGTGCAAGTATTATTTGCCTCTCATTGATTTTTTGTAGAGATCTATGATCTGCATGACTGTATCTCCTTGGCCTATGAATGATAATATAAGTGAATCTCTCTTTCTTGGTGTCATTCATCTTGGTTTTCTGATCTGCATGTGATTATTAGATTAAAGAAAGTCTGAATGTGTATATCCTTAGTTTCATTCTAGTTCAATAGTGCATATATGGTAGAGATTGGTCTGAACACTCTATTTTGGTGCATCACCTCTTTAGATTAGATAAGGTAGATTTTCTTTCATGCTCTCTTTCTCCCTTTTCCTCTCCAACAGTAGTCAAGTGCATCCTGATAGTAAGAGGAAGTCGACCTTCACCAGAGACTCAACCTCATAGTTCAAGTTCCACAACTTGGAGGTTGTTTCCATGTTTCATGATGTCATCCTTAGGTAGCAACTTTGGAAAAGGGTGTAGACTTCAGTGACAATAGTTTTTGGCACACCCAATGGGACAACTTTTCAGAAAACTTCAAGCCTACTAGTGTCAAAAGGGAAGATTCCAAGATTAATACCGAGGAGATAGTACTAGCTTCAGTGTTTAAGCCTTCAAGAGGCTAATTCTTCAAATTACTTGGTGACTCTGAGCTTCAAATACATGTCTAGTTCTAGACCAAAGTTGCACAGATTTATGCCCAGAGCTGAAACAAGGGCATCTTCTAGAGGTAAGTTTCAGTATCAAGAGCTTTCATTTTCAAACCCTAGAAGAAGGAAGACTAGAATATCTTTATCACCAGTTAGGAATGCAATTGTAACAAATATACCTATAAGATCTATCTCTACTCCTCTTGCTATTAGATCTCATCCTAGACTGCCATTAATACATATCAATAGATCACTAGTCTATATGGTGTTTCCTAGAGCTCATACTTTTGCCACCTTTAATGGTGGGATCCCTCTCTTATTAGCCTAAAGACATGACATACCAGTAGATGCCCTCAAAAGTATACTAGAGTTTACTGGTGAAACTTCTATCTCTCCCTCAGAACACATTCAAGAGGTTGCAAATGTCTGCAATATCCATGGTATTACAAAGGATGATGTTACAGTTAGGCTCCTACCCTCATCCTTGAAAGGAAAAGCACTACAATGGTATAGGGGTTTAGCTCATGGTTCTATAACAGATTGGGATGGATTAGGAGCAGGATTGTGCAAACATTTTGAGGATAAAAGTGACTATTTGTCACTTTTAGAGTAGTTGACTACTATAAAAAGAGCCCCCCTTGAATCTATGACTAATTTTAATTATATATTTCAAAAGACATGGGATAGAATACCTACTTCAGTGAAGCCTACCCCTGGTAATGCCTTCTTGTATTACCCTGGAGCTTTTAACAGTGATATTGCCACTACAATCCAAACTATGGGAGGAGATACCTTGCCTAATGCTTATGACATAGCAATAAAATCAAAGAACATCCTAATACAAGTAGGTAAGCTAGCTCCAAGGCCTCCTATGCCTTTCTTCCCTGATGTTCCAAATCATCAACAAACAATGGCTCCCCTTCCCACAACTTCTACAACATGATCCCTTGTGCCAGTCCCTCAAGCTTCCACATCTTCAAATGGGATAGATGAAATCAACGAGATGATGCAATCTCTAATACAGAACATGGATAAAAGAGAAAATAACCTAGAGAGAAGATTGCAAGATTATGGGAAGAAGCTGGAAGATAACTCCTCTATGATGCAAAAAGTAAGCAACAAGGTGGTGACTTTAGAAAGACAGCAAGCTCAAGGTAGTAAGTCTCATCAATTGCAAAATCAAACTCCAAGCAAAGGTAGGCCTCCAAATCCTAATCATTGGAACAATTCTTTTGATCAGAGTAGGTAGGGTGGCCATGCTTCAACCTCAAATGTAAACCAAAGTAGGGCCATAGTCCCTCAAAACAATATGGCTCAAGATCAAGATTTTTGTCCCTCCTGTAACTACTCCTATGCCTATTGTATGTGTTAGAAGGCTGAATCTTTTATGGCTTTGACAGTCCAAGAGCTTGTAGTACAACCATCATACAAGGAGGACCAATTTAAAGATGTGTCAGATATGCAAAGACAGGGTGATTTCTCTTTTATGAATCATCAGATGGAGGAGCATTGTAATGTAAACTAGGATTCCATTGATCATAACACTAGAAGAAAAAGAAGAGCTATGGAAGATGTTGTCCCTCCTCCTCCCAAGTAGGCCTCAACTTCAAATGCAATATCTCATGAGCAAGTAGCAAATAATCAATCAAGTACCTTTCAGCAGCAAAGGAAAAATCATGGCAGAAAGGATACAAGCGATCCTTAGTTTATTCCATCTCAACCTCATACAATCGCAGCTCCCAAGGGTTCTACCAAAACACTTTCTATGCCATTTAGTGTGGTAGAGAAAATGAAGAAGAAAAATGTGAATATCTCCATGTGGGATGCTATTGCTACTATACCCATGTAAAATAGGTTGTTGCAGCAAGAATTGGAAAGAATTGAACCAAAGGATTAGACACTCAGCATGGAAAGTGCCACAAGCCTAGTACAACCATCAAGAGAGGTAGAAACAAGTCAAAAGGTTAGACCTCCTCCATTCTATGTTTCTCTAATTATAGGGGGCAAACTAGTCCATAATTGCATAATTGATTCAGGGGCTAGCAGTTCAGTGATGCCTAGGTGTGTTGCTGATGCTTTGGGAATGAAATATGAGCCCATTGTTAGGGATGTATTACAGTTGGATGGTAGTACTGTCAAGACTGTAGGGATCCTTAGAAATGTGGAGATGTCCTTACATGCATGACCTGGTTGTACTGTAACCCAAGATATCTCTATTGTTCAGGTCAAGCCATATTTTTCCATCTGTCTGTCAAGAGACTTCACTGCCCAAATAGGTGGTTTCATATCTTTTGATTGGTCATATATGTCTTTCAAGATGAGATATGGAGAAAATGCTTCAATAAGAGTAGAGCCTCAAGCCCTCCATCATACTGAATCTTACACCCCTTATTCCATCAACATGAATTGTCCTATTCTAGAGATGGATGTGAATGATATAGTGAATGAGCCCACCGCTTCCCTAGTAGAGATATTTGATTTTTTCTTGGATGGGTGGGCTAATGCATATCAATTTGACCCTATGTCAGAAACCCTTGAGATAGGTCTTAGTACATATTGTATATTGGAGAAAGATGCTCTAGTTCCCAATCTTGTGGAGACTAAAGAAGATATGAGTGGAATATGGAGTATGCACTTTGATGGATCAAGGAATAAAAATGGATCAGGGGCTAGTATGATGTTAATTTTTCTGACACAAATAAGGTACTACTTCTCTTTTAGGCTCCAATTCAGTTGCACTAATAATGTGGCTGAGTATGAACCCTTGATTCAAGGTCTCCTACTTGCTCAAAAGAGAGGAATCCAATCCTTAAGGGTGTATGGAGACAGTGAGTTGGTGGTTAATCAAGTGAGGAATCAGAATACCACCAAAAATGGTTTACTCAAGTCTTACAAACATAGGGTATGGGATTTTCTTGAAGGTTTCAATGCATTTAATATTCAAAGCATCCCTAGAAAGGAAAATAGATACGCTGATAGACTTGCAGCAATAGGTGCATCTTATGATGTGCCAAGGAATCTTGAGGAGGAGAAGGAGAAACAAATCATAGTGGTAGTAAGGCCTAATATCCCTGATAACAACATCCATTGGAAAGTGTTTGAATCTGATGAGAAAATTGTCAGCTTCTTGCAGAATGAAGCAGAGTTTTCAGGCAGGAACCAGTTGAGATTGCAGGATCAGTATGGTGGTCAGATTATTAATCTTAGCTCCAACAAGCTACCTAAGGGTCTCATTACTCTAGAGAGTTTTTTTAATCCTAATGACCAAACAAGAGGTAGAGTCATGAACCTAGCTATTGATGAAGACGACTATACTCCAGTCATGGTTGCCAATGGAAAGTCCTTAAACATGGGGAAGGTATGTTCTGAAATTGAGTAGGAGAGTTTTATTCATCTATGTCAAGAATTTAATGATATATTTGCCTAGACATATGATGATTTAAAGGGTTTTGACCCAAGGTTATTTTAGCATACTATAGATTTAGTTGATAATGGCAAACCAATAAGACAAAAACAAAGGCTAGTGAATCCTAAGATTGAACCCCTAATGAGAAAAGAGCTATCTAAGTTGATTGAGGCCAATATAATTTTTCCCATCAAACACTCATCATGGGTAGCAAACCCTGTCCCTGTTAGGAAGAAGAATGGAGAAATTAGATTGTGTGTGGACTTTAGGGACCTTAACGAAGCTTCCCTTAAAGATCACCATCCTCTCCCTTGTATGGAGAAAATTTTGTCCAAGGTCAGTGGTTCAAAGAGATTTTCATTTCTTGATGGATTTTTTGGCTACAATCAAGTGCTAGTTAAAGAGTCTGATAGATACAAGACTGCATTTACCACTAAATGGGGTACCTATGCTTATTGTAAGATGCCATTTGGGCTAACCAATGTAGGTGCTACATTTCAGAAGGCAATGGAGATGGCCTTCAAAGGATTGATTGACAAGTTTGTCTTAGTTTACCTTGATGATATCATTATGTATTCAAAGGATGTAGAAGATCATTTTGATCATCTAAGACAGGTATTCTTAAGATGTAGAGAGTTTGGGGTTTCCCTTAACCCAAGAAAGTGTGTCTTTGCTACTAACCAAGAAAAATTATTACGACATATTGTATTTGAGGATGGCTTAAATATTGATCCAGAGAGAACAAAAGCAATACTTGCCCTCCCTCTTCCTAAACACAAGAAAGGGCTAAAAAGTTTCCTAGGTAGGATAAATTTTGTGAGAAGATTTATTCCAAATCTTGCTACCATGGTGAAACCTCTTACAGCTATGCTCAAAAAATGTATGGCCTTTGCATGGACCAAGGAAGGGAAAGAAAGTTTTGAAAAAATCAAGACAGCCAAAGCCTCATCCCCTACTCTCATGAATCCAAATTTTGAGAAAGATTTCATCCTTTATACCTTAGGTGGCGAGTCAACCATTTCTACTATCTTGACTCAAAGAAATGATAAAGGTGACGAGTAGCCCATAGCTTTCTTTAGTGAAGGGCTTAAAGAATATGAAGATAAATATAGCTATGTAGAGAAACAAGCCCTTGCAGTCATCAGAGCTTTAAAGAAATTTAGACACCTCCTATCTCATAATAAGATTCATTTTTTAGTACCCCATGCCAGTGTGAAGGATTTCCTTTTCAGAAAAGATATTAGTGAGAAAAGAGTTGGCTAGATTACTAAAGTGATGGAATATGATATTGACATTTAGATTACCAAGCTTGTAAGAGGGAGGGGGTTGTGTAAACAGATGTTATCATCTCAAGAACCTAATGAGGAAGCTGCTATGATACTGAAAAAGAAACAAGAGGTAAGAAATAGCGACCCAAGGAGTTGGATGGATGATATGATGAATTTCTCATTAGGCAATGGATACCCTCAAGGATTAGATAGAACTAAAAGGAGATAGTATAGATTATAGTTAATTCCTTATGTCATAGTTGATGATGTCCTCTTTAGAAAAGATTTTAATGGAGCCCTATTAAGATGCCTTGATATAGACCAGGCTAAAAGAATGATCAAAAAACTTAATGATGCTACTGATGGTAGTCATTTCTCAGCAAGGACAACTGCAATGAAGATCATGAGGGCTGGTTACTTTTGGCCATCCTTGTTCCATGACTGTCATAGGTATGTAAGGAAGTGTGAAAAATGTGCCTTCTTCTCTGGCAAATAGAAGCTTACAGCTCTTCCCCTTCACCCTATCCAGGTGGATCAACCTTTTTCTTAGTGATGATTGGATTTCATAGGCCCTATCAATCCTCCTTCTAATTCAGGTCACAAATGGATTTTAGCTGCTACAAATTACTTCACCAGATGGATAGTGGTAGTTGCATTGAAGGATGCCACTGAATCTTTAGTTGTTGAGTTCCTTGATGGAATTGTGACTAGGTTTGGTGCCCCTTCAACCATTATTTTAGATAATGAAAATTCTTTTGTTGGAGCTCAGATTTGTGCATGGGCAGTGGATCATAATATCTATTTGAGTAGATCCTCAAATTACTATCCTCAGGGTAATGGTTTGGCTAAGTCCTCCAACAAGAACCTGATCAGGGTCATGGAAAGGACAATAAAAGATAACCAGAGGTGTTTGCATAAAAAACTAAAGACTACACTATGGGCTGACAGAATAATGCCTAAAAGGTCAATAGAGAATTCACCATTTGTGTTATTTTATGACAGAGATGCAAGGCTTCCAATTTCATTAGAGTTCCCATCCCTAGAGCTAGTTCACCAACTGGAGTTGATTGAAGATGATGCCATGACAGTAAGAATGGTAGAGCTAATGGAGCTGCAAGAGAAGAGAAGTAAAGCCATGCAGACCCTAGAGACACACCAGCAGTAGGTAAAGAACATTTTTGATAAGAAGGCTAGGGTCAAGACTTTTAGAGAAAGTGATTTAGTTTTTAAATGGGATGCAGATAGGGTGAAACTAGGAAGGCACTCAAAATTTCACACACTGTAGAGTGGTCCTTATCTGATTGAAAGTTGTAAACAGGTCAATGCTTTCAAGTTAAGCAAGCTTGATGGTGAGATTATGCCTATCCCAATCAATGGGATCTATCTCAAGCCATGTTTCTGAGGGTTTGAGATTCCATGTATATCGTTAGCTTACTTTCATTTCTAGTTTATTCCCTACTTTTCCAAGAAGTGCACGAGCATAGGATTATCTCTATGAGATAGCAAGTTTTTGTAATTTTGAAGGATATAGAGGAGGAGCTTTGGTCTCTGGTTCTAGTTGCAGAGATAGGGGTTTCAAGGTTTTCCTCTCAGAGGTAGGGTTAAGGTTTCACAGTGTATGCAGGATCTACATCTTTTGACTCTGTACCCCAATGGATGCATGAGGTCACTGGTCTATGCATAGCAGGCTAGCATCCCCTATGAGTGGCCAAAAATGTTACATATTGTGCCCCCCAAATATTTGAATTTTAAATATTTGCCTACCCACTGGTCACTTCCTAGTTTAATGTTATTTTAAACATCCCAGGAATATCAAAAAGATTAAGTGATCAACCTTATAATATTCCTTATTTCCTAGGTTTATTTTTGTAGGCCTGCAAGTCCCCATCATTGGATCATGAAATATCCACGGTTGGCTCTATCTCGCTATGGGAAGTTGCACATTATTTTGCCATAGTGACATAGTGCCTTTTGGCTACGTGGCCAGTGGGTCCTCCTTTTCCTTGTTGTTTCTTTGGCACCAGGTTTTGATAGATCCATGGTGGGCACTATGGCACTATCAAAAAATATGTGTTCCTCATTGTTAGCAACATAGCACCTAGATGGAAAGTGATACTATAGTGACATCAGAAGGAAGGTTGGTCCCAAGCATGCCCCATCAGATATTAGTGATGAAATTTGGCACATACAGTGGGACCTTAGGCAACATGGAAGGATGACTATGCTTGGAATGAGGCTTTGGTTCATCTCTAGCTAGGTTGTTTGTTGATGTCAACAGTTACTTGGATCCACGCCCCTTTCGAATGCATGAAGTTTTCCTCACCCTTGGATCAATCTAGATCAATGGTGGGCGCTATCTCACTATGGGAAGCTATGAGAATATTATCCATAGTGACATAGTGCCTCAGCAACGCTTGGCATAGATGACATCATGGGCCCGCCCTTCTCAAAAGTAATATTACAGCTCATCCTCTATGGTAATTTTCAGGTGGGTCATAGTATAGTGGTGATACTTCATTGGTCCACTTAGCCAACTTGGTGTGCAGTCGTGCAATTTTTCTGATCACCATAGATCTAAGGAAAATTGACGGTGGGCGCTATCTCACTATGGAAAGCTACGAGGATATTACCCATAGTGACATAGTGCCATTGTGCCACATAGATCGATGGGGCTAGGTCATGCCAAGTGGTTTGTGGGCCCAGGTTTTCAAGTTTCTTTTAAGGAGATAGCATAGTAATATGGAAAGTCTTCACGATCAGCAGATCAGTCTAAATCCACAGTGGGTGTTATCTCACTATGGGAAATTTCTTGAAGGATATGCATAGTGGCATAGCACCTCGGTAACATGTGTCCTAGTGGGTCTGGTGGAGGCAGTAATGGTTAGATGCGCTGGCAGTTAATGTGACCGTCACAGTCGGAGTTTGAGGAATTAGCGCAATTAGTAAAGAAAGATTTGTCAACCTTGGGAAGACCTTGTGGGGTGGAAAAGTGAAAAGAGATCATTGGTCCATGTGGCTCATTCTAATGCCAGGGTTATGTTGACCTGTTGACCATGCTGGTTCGTGAACTAGGAACAGGGGATACCGAAGTTTTTTGCATAATCCAATCTTATGATTGATTCCAACCACCCTGGAGTAAATAAAAAACAAAGAGGAACACTCTACCCCCCAATCCAACCTATCTACCTGGTCAGAGCACAGTTATGGCACTATTTCTATCTTTTTGAGGTCCTATTTTAGTTAAAAATCAGATTTCATGGTAGCAAAAAAGCTATATTTAGATCGGATTTTCTTCTGGATCCCCATGATTGTTCTCTATAGGACTTCAATGTAGTGGTTGGGGAGTAACTTCAGTTGGAGGACATCTCAGTTATGCTTGAGCTATAAAGGAAACTTCTAAAAAAATTGAAAGGGTCGATCCTTATCTGACTTCTTTGATAATGCTTTGCAATCTCATGTGTAAATTCTCTTTGCCTCTGAACTATATGACATTCTGTTTTATATCCTTCAACCATTAATGTGTAAGTGCAAGAATTATTTGCCTCTCATTGATGTTTTGTAGAGATCTATGATCTGCATGACTGTATCTCCTTGGCCTATGAATGATAATATAAGTGAATCTCTCTTTCCTTATATCACTCATCTTGGTTTTCTAATCTGCATGTGATTATTAGATTAAAGCAATTCTGAATGTGTATATCCTTAGTTTCATTCTGGTTCAATAGTGCATATATGGGTAGAGATTGGTCTGAACACTCTATTTTGGTGCATCACTTCTTTAGATTAGATTAGATAGATTTTCTTTCATGCTCTCTTTCTCCCTTTTCCTCTCCAAGATTAGTTAGGTGCATCTTGATAGTAAGAGGAAGCTGGCCTTCTCCGAAGATTCAACCTCATAGTTCAAGTCCCACAACTTGGAGGTTGTTTCCATGTTTCATCAGGTCCTCCTTAGGTAGCAACTTTGGACAAGGGTGTAGACTTTAGTGACAACAATTCCCCAATAGGAATATAATCAGCATTCATGCTTCCAACCACTCTTCTAGTAATCTCCCAAATCATCCAACATCATAGGACCCGAATGAAGACATTTCATGAATTAATGGGTCAAAGGGGGTCGTAGGTTAGTGTATCACTCCCTTCAACCCATATTATCAACTAAAATGTGTTCTTAGGGATCCTAGGTAACCTAAGTATACATGTCACAATGAAATGGATTGAAGGGAGTAGTAGGTTATCTTACGACCCCATTTGCCCCAAACGATTGATTACAATATGTGCCTAGGGGTCCTAGGACCCCCATGAACACATGTCAAGAAAAAATGGGTCAAAGGGGGTTATAGGTTAGCTTTAGGACCCCTTCAACCCATAAGATCAATTACAAATGTCCCTAGCAATCCTAGATACCTAGGGACACATGTCATGATGAAATGGGTCGAAGGGGGTTTTAGGTTAGCATACGACGCCCTTCAAACCATATGATCAATTATGACATGTCCCTAGGGGTCCTAGAACCCCTAGAGACACATGTCATGGTGAAATGGGTCAAAAAGAGTCATAGGTTAGCCTATGACCCCCTTTGACCCATATGATGGATTGAAGAGAGTTGTAGGTTAGCTTGTGATTCATAGGTTAGCCTATGACCCCCTTCAACCCATATGATCAATTATGAATGTCCCTAGTAGTCCTAGACACCTAGGGACACATGTCATGATGAAATGGGTCGAAGGGGGTTGTAGGTTAGCATATGACCCCCTTCAACCCATATGATCAATTATGATATGTCCCTAGGGGTCCTAGAACCCCTAAAGACACATCATGATGAAATGGGTCAAAGGGGGGCATAGGTTATCCTACAACCCTCTTTGACCCATATAATCAATTACGATATGTCCATAGGGATCTTAGACCCCAAGGAATACATGTCATGATAAAATGGGTCGAAGAGGGTCAAAGATTAGCCTATAACCCATATGATTGATTATGATATATCCCTACAAGTCCTAGAACTCCTAGGGACACATGTCACAATGAAGTGGGTCAAAGGGGGTCATAGGTTAGCCTACGACCCACTTCAATCCATATTATTGATTATAATTTATCCCTATGGGTCCTAGGACCCAAAGGGACACATGTCATGATTAAATTGGTCGAAGGGGGTCATAGGTCAGCCTACGACCCCCTTTGATCCATACGATTGATTACGATATGTCCCTAGGAGTCGTAGGACACATGTTATGATGAAATGGTTTGAAAGGTGTCATAGGTTACATTATGATCCCCTTCAACCCATATTATCGATTACCATATGTTCGTATGGATCCTAGGACTCCTAAGGACACATGTACAATGAAATGTGTCAAAGTGGTCGTAGGTTAGCCTATGACCGCCTTTGACACATATGATCAATTACAATATATCCCTAGTGGTCCTAGAACCCCTAGACACACATGTCACAATGAAATGGGTCAAAGGGGTTCGTAGGTTAGCCTACAACCCCATCTGACCCATATGACTGATTATGAAATATCCCTAGGCGTCCAAGGACCCTTAGGGACACATGTCATGATGAAATGGGTAAAAGGGGTTGTAGGTTAACATATGACCCCATTTGACCCATACAATTTATTACCATATGTCCCTACTAGTTGTGGGACCCCTAGGGATCCATGTCATGATAAAATGAGTCAAAGGGGGTTGTAGGTTAGCTGAGGAACCTCTTTGACACATATGATCTCTTACCATATGTCCCTACATATATTAGGACCCATAAGAACACATGTTGTGATGAAATGGATCAAAGGGTGTCATAGGTTAGCCTATGATGCACTTTGACCCATATAATTGATTACGATATGTCCCAAGGAGTCCTAGGACCCTTAGGGAAACATGTTTTGATGAAATGGGTTGAAGAGGGATGTAGGTTATCCTATGACCCTATCTACCCCATATGATTGATTATGATATGTCCCTAGAGGTCCTAGGACCCCTAGAGACACATGTCAAGATGAAATGGATCTAAGGGGGTTGTAGATTATCCTAGGACCCCCTTCCACTCATATGATTGATTATGATATGTCCCCAGATGTCCTAGGACCCATAGGGACACATGTCATGATAAAATGGGTCTAAGGGGGTCGTAGGTTAGTCTACGACCCCATTCCACCCATATGATTGATTATAATATGTCCTTACATGTCCTAAGACCCCTAGGAACATAAGTCATGATGCAATGGGTTGAAAGGGGTTGTAGGTTAGCCTATGACCTTGTTCGACCCATATGATCGATTACAATATGTCCCTGGGGGTCCTAGGACCCCTAAGGACACATGTCATGATAAAATGGGTTGAAGGGGGTCGTAAGTTAGCCTATGACCCCCTTCGACCCATATGATCAATTACAATATGTCTCTAGGGATACACATTGCGATGAAATAGGTTGAAGGGAATTATAGGCTAGCCTACGAACTCATTCAACCCATATGATTGATTACAATATGTGCTTACGGGTCCTAAGACTCCTAGGAACACATGTCTAGATGAAATGGGTCAAAGGGGGTGTCAAGTTAGCCTATGACCCCCTTCAACTCATATGATCAATTACGATATGTCCCTAGGGATCTTAGACTCCTAGGGACACATGTCATGATGAAACTGGTTAAAGGGTGTCGTAGGTTAGCCTACGACCCCCTTCAATTCATATGATCGATTAAAATATGTTGATAGGAGTCCTAGCACCCCTAGGGGCACATGTCACAATGAAATGGGTCGAAGGGGGTCGTAAGTTAGCCTATGACCCCTTTTGATCCATATGATTGATTATGATATGTCCCTAGAGATCGTAGGTCCCTAAGGGACACATGTGATGATGAAATAGGTTGAATGGGGTCTTAGGTTAGCCTATGACCCTCTTCAACCCATATGATTGATTATGATATGTCCCTAGGGGTGCTAGGATTCCTAAGGACACATGTCATGATGAAATAGGTTGAAGGGGGTCTTAGGTTAGCCTATGACCACCTTCAACTCATGTGATCGATTAAAAAATAATATATAATAAGTAAATTCTATATATTTATATAAATATTTTCAAGTATATATGGCTATATAATAAATAATATACATGATTATAAATACTATATTATATAATACTAATAAAATATATTATTATATAGTAATAATATATATTATTATATAATAATAATAAATAAGTGTTCTCAAATAAATAATATATATGACTATAAATACTATACATTATTTTCCCCATTTGATTTTCGTCCAAATTTTGGGCACCGATTTTGGGGATCGAGTACCTGAATCTAGTTATTGGAGGACTTTTACCAAAATATTCTTTGTCATTGCAAAGCTAACAATCATAATTTTTTTGGCTTTTTCATGGGGTCCAATGGTGTTTTACAAAAAAAAACTTTCTTTTGGGCCCATTGTTTGAAAAGGTGGCTACAAAATTTGATTTGGTGTCCAATATTGTTGTCTAAGTGGGAAGTAGTAGTCATTGAAAGGCTAAATGCAAAAGGAAGGTATTTAATGAAAATATTGCAGCATATAGGGAAAGAGACTAGGTAAATCACCAAAGGAAGAGACAAGGTATGCTAAATGTCAATCAAGTTGATGATGTATTGATTGAAGGTGAAATTATAAAGTTAGAAAATTAATATGTTCAGTTAGGGAATGAAAATGTACTAATTGATAATGAAAATGTCAGGATTAAAAATTTGGAGAATGAAATTTTACTAGTTCATAATATGAATGTCATGATTGACCATGTTGAAAATGAAAATGCATAGGAATGTTTTCATATCTCTGTGAGGCCTCACCTCGACCCTTCATAGCCTTAATTGTTACTTTATCATTTTGATACTTACTACTCGAGATGTTGAGACATTATCTAATGCTTAGAACATATCATATTATTTCATGTTGTATGATGTTATTTTCAGATATTTGATGTCTGTCATTTAATGTTTTATGTATATGTATGTCGATGAATTTAGTAAAAGGTAGGATTAACATTTTGGTTTAAGATATTTTAAATGGTTAAGAATTGAATAGGATGAGAGGAACCCTATTTTTTGTTATAGATGGATGTTTTAATTTATGTGATTTCCAATACATATTTATATATGTACATGTGATTTTTGGGACTACTGATATGTGCAATGAGTGTGCAGATATTTTAGCCGAGGAAATCGACGGAGGAACAGAACTGATCTCTATGTGTTAATTTTTGAAACCTTGTTGTTCATAATTCAAGTATTGTATTATGAGATGTATATATGTATCTCCCTATGTTCAGTGAATGTTAATGTTCATAACTATGTTCGTTTAGTGTCGCTTGACACTCGTGAATTGTTTGTGCTCTTTAGCATGCTAGTTAGGGTTAGCTATGTAACCCATGGACCTAAGTCAGTTTTAGTTAGCTTTAGTTTGCTAATTTGGTTCTTAATCGAATTTAGTCACCCTTAATCCAGATTAGTGCTTAATCTGCATTGTTAGAATTGTTAGATGGTCCTATTTTATTCCTAGATTTTGTTTGGCTCTAAACCTATTCCTAAGGCTTTAAAACATGGAATATTTATACCCAAGGGGTATGGGTATGGGTTAGGGGTCTTTTCCAACCCCTAAGCCCCTTTTTTTGACTTTTGAGGCCACTCAAAAAGTCTCTTTTTGCTTTTGTGCGAAAATTGACTATGGCTACCATGAGTTTCATTACCCCACCTCCACTTAGTGTTTAACCATGGTGTGGGTTGAGTTAGGAGTTTCTAGAATTGTAAGTGGGTGGGAGAAGTTATTGATCCTTTTGGTGGTTGAGTTTGAGGCTTTTTTAGAGGCTCTTCTTGGACTAGTGGAGGTGGTTACTCAATCTCTACATTTAGAGAGGAGTCTTGGAAGATTGGAGCAAGGAAGGGGAAAGCTCTACTCAAACTTGTTCATTGCCATTACCTCTTTGTAAAGGTAGGAATTGTCATCTCCCTTGTTCAGATTTCATTCTGTTTTCATGCTTATGGTACCTTGTTGTTGTTTGAATATTTGTATGTTTGTGGGTATGTTGGGAAGATTTGAAAACCATGTTATTTTGGATGATTTATTTTTATGTTTATGTTGGAAATTTTGATATTTTCTTGCATGGGAGTTTTGGTATTACTCACCCTTGGATAGGGCAGAAGTGACCAATTTTGGGAAAGCTCTGTTTAGTCAGACTCCAACCAGTGTAGAGTCTCTTCTCAGGATGAGAAGAGGGAGAAAGGGTAGGGTGTTATGGGCCTGTACCTGTCAACACAAACCTTGTATGATTATGGTATGTTGAAATGGAAGAACGGAAGTTCTTGGTTTATAGCTCCGATTGGGCATCTATTTGGTGTTGTGCTTGACTTTTCCTGGTTGAAAGAATCCACCTTTCCCTAGTGTTGATTCATTGTGAATCCTATTGTGAAAACCTTGTATAAATATGCATGTTTGATTTGTTTCTTGGTCATGCTTGTTGTCACCTGATCAGATCTTGTTCTCTCCACGGTTCTTAGTAATGTGTTGCAAAAATTGATATGGAACCCTTGTTAAGGGCCATGATGGAAATGTATATTGATTATTGAAATTCAATTACGATCGAGATTAGAATCCTGTGTAGAAATGTATTTTTAAACCTTTGTTGAAGTGGCAACGAAGCTGGGTTTTCTTACTGGTTCTTTCCTGGTGGAGCCTTTGAACTAGGTAGTTTTATAAAAAAAAATGAGATTGAGTAAATATGCTTGCATTGAGTCTTATAGCTTTGTTTTCAATTTTGCTTATGTAATTTAAAAATTAGATGTGATGGTGTTACCTTACTGCACATTTTTATGTTTGGTAATCACATTCATTTAAATTAGATTAATTAGATAACATGTTGATATATATGCTTAGCTATGAAATTTTAAGTTTAAAATATGTTAAGAAAAATTGCATTTGAGTTGTGTTTAAACTTTATAATTATACATGTGCATGAGGAAGTTTAGTGAATTTATTTGAATACTTGTTTATTACATTTAATCCTATCATTACTTTTTAATATTAAAACATAACTTGTTGGTGTTTTTGGGCATGACATTTTGGTATTAGAGCCTAGTTTCGTAACACTGGGGCAATAATGGACCCATGTAAAGTGTGGACGTTTAAAACTACATGAAATAAACCTCCCCTTGCATTTTTGTATTTGATTAGTGTAACTTTGACGAAATGATAAAAAAATATAGACTTCTCTATAAGTTCTTGTTAAAGAAAAAATTTCAATATTCAATTTTACACTTTCAACAACATTGCTTCTCAATTTCGAGAACATTGGGAGGAACATCTGAGTTAGTGAGTAGTATTTCATTGTATTAGCATACTTAAGAGTTCTCACCACCCTTTTATGTAAAGGAAGAATCATCGACGGGAAACTTATATTGTGAGTGTGAAGCTAGGTTGGCTTGGTGCTTTACGTTAATGTGCTTCTTCCTTTCTATTTAGATTGCCAGATTGATTCTAATTATCATGGAAGAATAGAATTAAACAAAAAGTGTTAGATTAGGTAATAGTATTAGAATGATAATGTTATTTCCATTCTCTTGTATAATTAAGATATATGCATGTTAGAGAATTGATAGTTGTAAAATATCATAGTTGCACATTAGAAAATGAAATTGAAACCCACAATGGTATAATAGACCATCTCTAATGCATTTAAAATTGATTATGGAAATTATATGGAAGAAGTAGTCTAATTAGTTGAGTTGAAAGAAGTGTTGTAGGTGCTTAAAACTTTTTGGAAAATGTATGCGTTGTCAAAAAGGGGAAACTTAGTCTATTACAGACATATAAAATAATAGCCTATATAAAATATCATTACTTTGGTGGCAAGTGGAAGAATTTCATTTTTTTAAAAAAAACTCACCTTATTTAATAACAAGTTAGACTTTAGTCCCTCCATGATACGACCCCATTGGTGGGATAGTTGCACAATAAATGTGATTTGAAATGCATAATATTCCTTCATGCATCTGCCAAGTCAAATCCTTCTCCAAGGCCATCTAATCAACATTAACTTTGGGAAAGGTGAATGTCAACAAAATTATATAGGCATAAATGCCTTGAGATTATGTATGGAGACTTTCCCTTCCAAAACATGGGATGGATTTGATTTGTGTCAGGCTATTCAATAGCCTCTTTGCGTGAGCAAACTGGAGCTCCAAATTTTGGTACTTTACTGAATTTCCTTACACCTCCCATGGCCAATGAAGCTCCTTGTCTCATGATTTAATGGGATAGGTGGAGAAAGATATCGACTTTATTGGGTTTGGGTGAGGAGGAGTATACAATGTGTTTTGTACTATTGCAGATCTGAATTGTGTAGGGGCACGTGGATTGCCATAATTCAAAAAAAATTCATCTTCCAAACTTCAACGTGAAGGAGAGAGAAATGCATGCTAGGAGGAACATAGGCCAAAGAAAATGTTAAATTATTTAGTTAACTCTTGCATTTATTTTCTCCTCCCCACCCGATGAGTTGACCCTGCCTTGCATTGAGAGGGCAAGTGAATATTTTTTTAAAAAAAGAATTCTAAACTTCCATTCGCACCCTCCAATCCCCTTCACAATCATGTGCTCGGGGATCATGAAGGGTGAGTGGAGACAGGCCTGCGTCAGCCTGTAAGGCCATGGGGCAGCGCACTGTCCTTGTAGATAGGCCCCCCTTGTCATAGTCATAGGTAGATATTAGAATTGGTGGGGGGTGATTTGCTATTTTTTTTATAATTGTTTCTTTTGGTGATGAGTGGTGGCTAGTTAGTAGATTATAGGTAATAGTTTAGTATGTAGATTAGTAGATATGTTATGATTTTGGAAAGTAGAATAAAATGTTTTTTAGTTAGAATAGGATTTGGTAATTTTTTTAAATGTGACTTTTGCATAGTGGTTGAATTTTAGGAACTTGTTTTTTTTTAAGTTAATTTAATAAAGATGGTATCTTAATTATTCGTTATTATTTTTTCATTAATTTTAGATAATTTTATTAATTAGTGTTAAATAAGATTAGATTTAAATTGTTGTTAGATTAGTGACTTGGTTATTAGGTTGATTATTAAGTTCTAGTTTAAAAGTTTTAACTTTAAATTTGAATGTTTTATTAATTCGTTATACTATCATGAGAATTGTTAGAATGCTTTTATTATGGACTTTATTAATGTAAATTTAAATTTATGATAGCTTCAAATAAAGTTGAAATTAAATTATAGATTATTGAATTTATTCTAGATATCGATTTCAAGTGTAAATGATAAGTGAATAAGTTAGAGTAGACTTTGGATTCTAGTTTTTAAACATAGTTAGCAAGCGTTAAATAGTTAATGAAAGGGTCTAGCCAATTAGATCATCTTTAGGGTCTAGTGGGAATGTTACGATGAGGTCACAATTTTTTTTTTTTTTGGGAGGATGTAGCACGGATGCGATCTCAATACCCTTGTCTTTTGATGAACTCCAGGAGGAAGTTCATGCCTAGTGGGGGAGGATGTGAGGCCTCACCCTAACCCTTCGTAGCCTTAATTGTTACTTTATCATTTTGATACTTACTACTCGAGATGTTGAGACATTATCTAATGATTAGAACATATCATATTATTTCATGTTGTGTGATGTTATTTTCAGATATTTGATGTCCGTCATTTAATGTTTTATGTATATGTATGTCGATGAATTAAGTAAAAGGTAGGATTAACATTTTGGTTTAAGATATTTTAAATGGTTAAGAATTGAATAGGATGAGAGGAACCCTAATTTTTGTTATAGATGGATGTTTTAATTTATGTGATTTTTGATACATACATACATATAAATGTGTGTGTGTGTGTGTGTGTGTGTGTGTGTGTGTGTGTGTGTGTGTGTGTGTGTGTGTGTGTGTGTGTGTGTGTGTACATGTGATTTTTGGGACTACTAATGTGTGCAATGAGTGTGCAGATATTTTAGCTGAGGAAATCGACGGAGGAACAGAACTGATCTCTATGTGTTAATTTTGGAAACCTTGTTGTTTGTAATTCAAGTATTGTATTGTGAGATGTATGTATGTATCTCCTTGTGTTCAATGAATGTTAATGTTCATAACTATGTTTGTTTAGAGTCACTTGACACTCGTGAATTGTTTGTGCTCTTCAACGTGCTAGTTAGCTATGTAACCCATGGACCTAAGTCAGTTTTAGTCAGTGTTAGTTTTCTAATTTGGTTCTTAATCGAGTTTAGTCACCCTTAATCTGGATTAGTGCTTAATCTGCATTGTTAGAATTGTTAGATGGTCCTATTTTATTTCTAGATTTTGTTTGGCTCTAAACTTATTCCTAAGGCTTTCAAACATGGAATATTTATACCCAAGGGGTATGGGTATGAGTTAGGGGTCTTTTCCAACCCCTAAGCCCCTTTTTTTGACTTTTGAGGCCACTCAAAAAGTCTATTTTTGCTTTTGTGCGAAAATTGACTATGGCTATCATGAGTTTCATTACCCCACCTCCACTTAGTGTTTAACCATGGTGTGGGTTGAGTTAGGAGTTTATAGAATTGTAAGTGGGTGGGAGAAGTTATTGATCCTTTTGGTGGTTGAGTTTGAGGCTTTTTTAGAGGCCCTTCTTGGACTAGTGGAGGTGGTTACCCAATCTCTACATAGAGAGGAGTCTTGGAAGATTGAGCAAGGAAGGGGAAAGCTCTAATCAAACTTGTTCATTGCCATTACCTCTTTTTGAAGGTAGGAATTGTCATTTCCCTTGTTCAAATTTCATTCTTGTTTCATGCTTATGATACCTTGTTGTTGTTTGAATGTTTGTATGTTTGTGGGTATGTTGGGAAGATTTGAAAACCATGTTATTTTGGATGATTTCTTTTTATGTTTATGTTGGAAATTTTGAGATTTTCTTGCATGGGAGTTTTGGTATTACTCACCCTTGAATAGGGCAGAAGTGACCAATTTTGGGAAAGGTCTGTTTAGTCGGACTCCAACCAGTGTAGAGTCTCTTCTCAGGATGAGAAGAGGGAGAAAGGGTAGGGTGTTATGGGCCCGTACCTTTCAGCACAAACCTTGTATGATTATGGTATGTTGAAATGTAAGAATGGAAGTTCTTAGTTTATAGCCCTGATTAGGCATCTGTTTGGTGTTGTGCTTGACTTCTCCTGGTTAAAAGAATCCACCTTTCCCTAGTGTTGATTCATTGTGAATCCTATTGTGAAAACCTTGTATGAATATGCATGTTTGATTTTTTTGTTGGTCATGCTTATTGTCACCTGATCAGATCTTGTTCTCTCCACGGTTCTTAGTAATGTGTTGCAGAAAATGATATGGAACCCTTGTTAAGGGTCATGATGGAAATGTATATTGATTGTTGAAATTCAATTACGATCAAGATTAGAATCTTGTTTAGAAATGTATTTTTAAACCTTTGTTGAAGTGTCAATGAAGCCGAGTTTTCTTACTGGTTCTTTCCCAGCGAAGCCTTTGAACCAGGTAGTTTTATATATTAAAAAATGAGATTGAGTAAATATGCTTGCATTGAGTCTTATAGCTTTGTTTTCAGTTTTGCTTATGTAATTTAAAAATTAGATGTGATGGTGTTACCTTACTGCACATTTTTATGTTTGGTAATCACATTCATTTAAATTAGATTAATCAGGTAACATGTTGATATATATGCTTAGCTATGAAATTTTAAGTTTAAAATATGTTAAAAAAATTTGCATTTGAGTTGTGTTTAAATTTTATAATTATACATGTGCGTGAGGAAGTTTAGTGAATTTATTTCAATACTTTTTTATTACATTTAATCCTATTATCACTTTTTAATATTAAAACATAACTTGTTGGTGTTTTTGGGCATGACAATCTCCTAGTTATAATTGAAATGAAGATCCTAGAACACCAAAATGGTTAATTGAAATTGATGAAATGATTATTAGTAATTTGGAAGGAAAAAAATCACAAAGAACCATTTATTTATGGGTTTCAAGACTATATAAGATGTTTTTAGGAAACAAGATAGTGGTGGAGAAATTTCAACTTTTTATGCACTTATTAAAGATGCAAAAGATGAGACCTATGCTTTCCAAATTGAAGATTCATGTCAATAAGAAAATGGAAAGAAAAGTCATTATTGTGAAGAATATTTTCAATGCTCTCAATAGTATTGAGAAAAATAGTAGGGAGAAGGATAAGAGATTTTCTCAAAGGATTATTACAACCTCTTTGGTAAGTCATCATTTGGGAAAGAGTAGATATATGAGATGTGAAGAAGCTAACCAATGATGTGAAGAAAGAAATTACACAATTTTGGCACTCTATCTCAAGACACTCACCCAATGCTAAAGATGTGTTGAAGTTTAGAATTGGTATTAGAGACCGCACACCACATCCTAAATATTATTTGGAGGTAAGCCAAACTATGTTGTTAAAATAATTTACAAAGAGTCATCCAAGATTGCATGTATCACAAAGGGATTTTTGAATCCTTGAAGCCATTTTATTGTGTCCCACTTAAGATTCAAAATACATTTTGTTGTAAATATCGTGTGGATTTTTCTATACATCATGAACTATTACACTCCATCCGTTCTACTTTGCATAGTAATGAAATGTTGGAGAATTATGGTGATAGTGGGCTTCAAAAATCATCAAGAGACTTGCTAGATCAATCTTTATGTCCTAGAGTTGATGGTTTTTTCATTTATAGAAGTTTTTTCTTAAATGAGAACTATTTAGAATGTGGTGGCTTATCCTAGTTTGATAAATGTTTCCATAAGGGGTGCGAACAAGATCTTGGGAGGACAATAGTAAAAAAAAAGGGTATAAGAAATGGTGAAATACACATTAAAGAGTGGAGGTGACGGCTCTATCTATGAATTGGTTGCAAAATAAATCAATGTGGCTAGTTTTATTTCAGATTTCAAGACAAATATTTTCTATAAGTATGCAAGGCATAGTCATAGGTCTTAATGGTTGGATCAGAAATTTAGAATTTGTAATGAGACTTTTCCATTGGCACTATTATATCAGTTATTGACTTTGTAGAGAACTACACATTATAGCACCAAAATGAAACACCATCCCAATATTACAATGTCATTCATATTTCTATTTTTTTCCATGTAACATATAAACATGCCCCTAATAGTGGGGAAGATAATTAGAAGATTATTAGAGAGTACCATTTTTAAATGAGTGATTATAGATCTCACTCTCACAAGTTTGTGCAATATTGTTTCGAGAATTAGTTTGGTTTCTTACAAGAGCATGACATTGCTATGGATAGACAATAATTTTGTCAAATAATTGCACAATTCAATTCAAGAATGCTCGCATATTTTAATGGTTGTGTAGGAAGCACATAGAGAGGTGAGTGCCTCATATTTGGAGTTTTTTTGAGTCTGACCATGGGAAAGGGGAACATGATGGAGCAAGGGCATGTGTGAAGAAAGAGCTTGTTAAGGAGAAATTGAAGATTCTAGGAATAGAGCTTCTTGATGCTCGTAGCATTATTGATTGGTGTAGTTTAGCATTATCATAGCGAGGACTCTTGATTTAGTATTACATAGGTATTTTGGTTGGTTGATGAAAGGTCCATAGGTGATAGATTAGATTGTGCCACTATTAGAGATTCACCAAAAATGCATTCATTCTAGAGCTTTGATTCTAGTTCATGGACCATTTGGACACGACAACTAGCTTTCTTTTATCCTTGTTGTTTTCAATGTCATTGGGATCGATGTGAGTTGAGTGGGTGGTTGGACACATGGGCTCCACATTATATCACTCCAATGTCTATCATACCCTCTATCAAAAATAATGACATGGAAATTTTAGTTGAGTATAACCATCTATCAGATCTTATTCATCTAGGACATGTCTTTGCATTATTTGCACCACAAGGGAATGATTAGAAATCAAATTATTGGTTAGCACGTTGTGTAAGAGGTAAAAAAAATCTTGCACAATCGATTACAGATGATGATGGATTCACATATCCTACTAGTTTAGTTGTTGTTTTTGGAACATGATTGCACACATATATGCTTAGAAGGAGTGGAATTCCTACATTCAATGACTATTAGAAGCACAAAACAATTCTCATATATTCACACCTTATTATAGCAAAAAATGTGAAGTTGTTACAACATCAAGGAAGACCAAACATTAAACTTTTTACTATTACCAATATTGATCATGAAGCCCTACTGGACACCCTAAAGCATAGAGAGGACCCTATAAGAACACTTGACTAGGTATATTTACTTCTTATGTTCTTTTGTTCATAGCGATTTGGCAAAATAATGTTTATCTTTCTTAATATGATTATTTACTGATATTTTTTATGATATTAGAATGTAGGTACATCATGAAGAGTATCCATGCACGAAGATAAAAACTAAATAAGGAGCAGCATGAAGAAAAATATATTCTATTTTTTATACTATAATTTTTAACACTATGATTTTTGGTAGTTGTGTATTGATGTAATAATGATGAAATACATGATATATTGTAAATATAAAAAATTTATTTAATGTAAGCAACAAGGATGTTTTTACTTAATGTAATTAATGTGGAGGGACCTAAAAAATGATGTTTTTACTTAATACTAACACCAAACTTTCAATGTTCCTAATGCCAAAAAGTTGAGGGAGCTAAAAAATAATGTTTTTAATTAATACTAACCCTAGTGACACCCTTGTTCTAACCATAGAGAGCCTACAACATTTGTGGCCACCCTATACCAAAGAGTCTCGAAGATGCTCTAAGTCTATTTAGAGATCAATCTTCTAAAGGTCATAACTCAGGGCTTGTGGGGGCTATCGGTGAAACATTAAATGCTACAATACAATAATGTCAAGGTCTACAATAGCTTATCTCATTTTAGAGATATCACATTCTATTTGGATTTGGCACAGAGATCTCATTCGATGCCAAAACTTGCAGTGTGCCTCAGTTCCTTGGTGCATCACTATGTAATTTTGAAATGATTGAGATTTGAGTCAAATCTTCAACTCTATTAGCTCTGAATGGGAAGGTGAACCCTAGTGACACCCTTGTTCTGGCCGCGGAGATCCTACAATGTTCGTGGCCACCACGTACTAAAGAATCTCTAAGATGCTCTAAGTATGCTTGGAGATTGGTATTCAGAGGGTCATAACTCAAAGCTCATGGGGGATATTGGTGAAACATTAAATGCTATAGGATGTTAATGTTGAGGTCTACAATAGCTTGTCTCATTTTGGAGAGATCACATTCTGTTTGGATTTGGCACAGTGATCTTGCTCAATGCCAAAATTTGCAATGTACCTTAGTTCATTGGTGCATCACTGCATAACTTTGAAACCACTAATCTAGGCATTGAATTTTTAGTTTTATTAGCTTTGGATGGGAAATTGAACCCTAGTGACGCCCTTTTTTCAACCATGGAGATCCTACAACATTTGCGACCACCCCATACCAAAGAGTCTCTAAGATGCTCTAAGTGTGTTTGGAGATCAATCTTCTGAGGGTTGTAACTCAGAGATCATGGGGGCTATGTGTGGATAGTTGAATTCTATAGGATGGTGATGTCAACATATACAATAACCTATCTCATTTTTGAGAGATCACATTCTATTGGATTTGGTACAATGATCTTGCTCAATGCCAAAACTTGTAGTGTGCCTTAGTTCATTGGTTTATCACTGTGTAACATTGAAATCAATGATATTGGAATTGAATCATCAATACCATTAGCTCTAGATGGATAGGTAAACCCTAGTGATACCCTTGTTCAAAGCATAGAGAGCCTACAATATTCACGGCCACCCCATATCGAAGAGTCTCTAAGATGCTCTAAGTGCATTTGGAGATCAATCTTCTAAGGGTCATAAATTGGAGCTCGTATGGACTATTGGTGAAATTTTGAATGCTATAGAATGATGATGTCAAGGTCTAAAATAACCTATTTCATTTTGGAGATATCACATTTTTTTTGGATATGACACAAGAATCTCACTCGATGCCAAAATTTTGCAATGTGCCTTAGTTCATTGGTATATCCCAACTTAACTTTGAAAATGATGATCTTGGCATCAAGTCATCAGTTTCATTGGCTCTAGATGGGTAAGATAACCCTAGTAACATATTATTCTAAACATAGAGAGCCTACAATGTTTATGACCACCCCATACCAAAGAGCCTCTAAGATGCTCTAAGTGTGTTTGCAGATTGATCTCCCAAGGGTCATAACCTGGAGCTCATGGGGATATCGATGAAATGTTAAATGTTACAGGACAGTGATGTCAAGGTATATAATAACCTATCTCATTTTGGAGATATTGAATTATGTTTGGATTTGGTACAACAATCTTGCTCAATGCCAAAACTTGCAGTGTGCCTCAGTTCATTGTTGCATCACTCCGTAACTTTGAAATAGTTGATATTGGGATTGAATCATTAGCACCATTAGATTTTAATGGGTAGGTGAACCCTAGTGACACCATTTTTCCAACCGTAGAGAGCCCACAACATTTGCAGCAACCCTATACCAAGGAGTCTCTAAGATGCTCTAAGTGTATTTGGAGATCAATCTTTTGAGGGTCATAACTCAGAGCTCGTGGGGGATATCATTGAA
Organism: Cupressus sempervirens; assembly: GCA_028749045.1. Classification (NCBI taxonomy): domain Eukaryota; kingdom Viridiplantae; phylum Streptophyta; class Pinopsida; order Cupressales; family Cupressaceae; genus Cupressus; species Cupressus sempervirens. The sequence continues at coordinate 251,609,352 of CM053784.1, read as the reverse complement.
AATTTTAGTGTTACAAGATGGTGACATCAAGGTCTACAATAACCTATCTCATTTTAGAGACATTTCATTCCATTTGGATTTGGCATAGCAATCTCACTCGATGCCAAAACTTATAGTGTCCCTCATTTCATTGGTGCATCACTGCATAAATTTTAAACCTTTGATCTTGGCATCAAATCATCAGTTCCATTAGCTTTGAATGGGTAGGTGAACCCTAGTGTCACCCTTATTCTAATTGCAAAGATCCTGCAATGTTTGTGGCCACCTGATGCAGTGCAATGCAGGAGAATCTCCAAAGGAGATGTCATAGCCCCCAGGGAATAACCACATAGCAGAAAGAAAACAACAATGCAAGATCTCATACAAATTAACAACTCTTTACTCATAAATCAACTATTTACATGAAATATTCCCAATTGTAATGCCTTTTGGGTTAGGGTCAAATAAAAATTCAATTACAAATAGTTCAACAATATCCCTCAAGATCCAACTCCACACTAATCCCAACTAGTCTATATCCACACTCTATTAGAAAATCTCAAGGAAATTTTGACTTGTGTTGAGAGTCCACCAAGAAATTTCTTAGTTTACAAAGCCTCAGCTACTGGCCATTCTCAAAGTTTGTTCCTCCTCTTCTATCTCTTCTCCAAGCTAGATGATCATGACTTAAAGACTCCACAAGATGCCCTACTTATACCCAACTAAGCCACAAGTTGGCCTAGTCAGATAAAAATTAAGTAAACCCTTAAATTAAATTCATGTTGAGCCACAAGTAGGCCTCCAACAGATATTAAATACCAAATGACTTTAAAATATTACAATAAAAATCAAATGTATATAGGAGAGACAATCAAGATCCAAATAGGTCCACACAAACTCCCAAATCGATCCATGTCATGATCACATGCTACCTACATTAAATACACCATATTGTTCAAGAAAATCCACAAGAACTCCATCCCACAAGCCATACTTCCGTGTGCCAACAAGACCACAAGTGGTGATAAGCTCCCACAAGCATTGTTGAGTTCTATAGGTGATGAATAACCAATACATGTCAATCACAATAGTGAATGTCGAGCAACAGTAGATTTTGATCCCCTTGAGTGATTGGGCCCTTCAATGACCAAGAACCTTGGCCAACTCTACATCCAATAGTAACCAAGAACCACTCCTTTGGTGACTGAGTCCACAACTCCAAAGCCAAAATACCTCTGACATGTAAGATTACTAACAACCTTTGGATGTTCCTCTAATAGACACCTCAAGTTTGAAAATATGTTCTCAATAGTTGGAAGAACATATTTTGGGATTCAAAACATAAATCCCAAACTGTTTCTTCACATACATATCCTCCAAGTCCTAAACTTGTACACTCTTTCCCTTATTGTACTTCTTCTTCTTCACATCCATCCTCAATGTTCCATAGGTCATTCTTCCATGCTAATCTCCAACCCTTTCAGAATCTACCAACTCAACTCAAATACCAAAATTTAGGTTCCTTCTTCCAAGGTCTTCATTCTGCAAATGAATTAGGGAATGCCTCCTGCCAGCTTTCACAGTTGTAAACACATTCTTGACATAATCATACACAACCTTGCAATCATACTACCAAGGTCTACCAAGAAAAACATGAAAATTGTTCATGTCCACAATATCATGGAAAGCCTAACCCTGATACTGTCTAATCTAGAAATCAACAATGCATTACTCCCTTATTTCCAAAGCATTCTCACATTGAAACTATCCAATCCTATAAGGATAAGAATGTCTCATTCTCTTCAAAAAAGAAAATTGAACCATCTCCTCAGTAACAAGGTGATTAGTTCTACCACCATCCACAATCGTCTTGCAAAATTTACCATCATCCTTACAATAAGTCCTAAAAAAACTAGTCCTCTAACAAGATTCCAATGTCCTTTGACCAACCAGTACTTGCCAAGCTATAACACTCTCTCTTTGCTTAGGTTCACTACTTTGGTTCTCAACCTCATTCACAATAAAAAATCTCCTAGGACATTCAAAAGATCTATGCCCTACTTTACCATATTTGTAGAAAGTACATCTAAACTCACCTCTTCCTATCCTTCTCTTCTAATCAATAGGTTTTTGGTTCATCTTCTACACTCAGTTTAGCCTTTTCTGAGCTATCTTGCTTCTCCTTCCCTCTGGAATTTACTTGAGTTTTCCTCTTCAACTTATCTTCTACCTTTGGGGTATACTGATAACAATCCTTAACCAAATCAATCTTCAACATACCAAACTCATCTTGGATATTTAATCTCAAACTATTAATGTATCAAGCTACCTTCTCCTTTTACAATTCTCTATATCTAGACCAAATATTCAACTTGTCGAACTCCTTGGTATAATATTTCACATTGATATCCTTATGTGTTAAATTTTGCAACCTCTTGAATAACTCAATTTCATAATCAATAAGAATGAACTTAGCCTTCAACTTAGTTACCATCAACCTCCATCTAGTGATCTTTATTTCATCTTCCTCTTCTCTCTCTCTTTGTAGTTCTTTCCACAAAAGAGCAACATGTCCCTTTAGCGTAGTTTGTGCCAACTTTACTCTGAGTGGATCCTTGATACCCTCAAGCTCAAAGTAGTCCTCCAATTCACCAATTTAATCAATTAGGTCTTCAAGATTCAAATTACTTGAGAAATAAGAAACCTCCATCTTATGCTTTAAATTTAATTGAGATCTAGGCCTATCAAACTAACTAGCCTTATTTCCCATAGGTATCTCCACATGATCAATTATGTGTTCATGACTTGATCTAATAGGTCCATAGTGTTCAACAACCTCTTCATAACCATCTTCAATACTTGCATGCCTAGGTACACCTCCTAAAGCACTCATAATTTTAGTAATCATGTCACTCTTCATCAGTGTCATCTCAGATCTAAAACTAGCTTTAACCTCCTCCATTTCAAATCTAAAATCTACTCTAACCTTCTCTGAAATCCTTTATTCCACAACATCACTAAGATCATTAATTACCCTAGGGTCCAATCTTCTCAAAGGAATCTTCCAAGATTTTCACAAACCCTCTACAAAAAATCCACAAATCTGAAAGATCAATTAGCTCAATAAGATCAACCTTCTCTTATATCCTTCACCCAAATCCTTTTGCAAATGGCCTTAGCTTCGATGCTTGATTTACATGCCCAAGAAAGACCTTCACTCCAATACCACATAATGCAATGCAAGGTAGGAGAATCCCAAAAGGAGATGTCCAGCCGCCAAAAAAACTACATAGAAAAAACACAACAACAATGCAAGATATGGTACCAAATCATAAATCTATATTCATAAATGGATTGTCTACATGCAATATGCCCAGCTTTAAGGCCTTCTAGGTTAGGGCCAAATACAAAAGCAATTACAAAATAGTTCAACAAGATCGAACTCCATACTAATCCCAACAAGTCTACATCCACACTCTAGTAGAAAACCTCAAGGAAATATCAACTTGTACTCGCAAGCCCACTAATCAATCTCCTAGTTTTATCAAGCCTTAGCTAGTAGCCATTCTCAATTTTTTCTAATCCTCTTCTCCAAGCTAGATAGTCATGACTAAAAGACTCCGCAAGATCCCCTACTTATATTCAACTAAGCCACCAGTTGACCTAGTAATCTATAAATTAAATATACCCTTACATTAAATACATGTTGAGCCACAAGTCAACCTCTAATAGATATTAAATACCAAATTATTTAAAATATTGTAACACAAATAAAATACACATAGGACAAAAATATATATCAAAATACATGTATCCGGTGATAAATTATGCAAATATACATCAAAATACATAGATCTATATACAAAATTTGGTTGATCATGCAATCAAAATATGTATAATATCTATGTTTCTGTATACAATGTGGCATATGCCATCTCAAAATTTCTCATGACACATCCTAGGACAACTATACTATCCTATGTTGTTGGTGGATCATCAAAATGTAGCCTCTTCATTGAACTAGGTGGATTAGATACCTCTTATACAACCAAAAAAGGAAAAGCCAAAATTAGACTACTAAATTTACGTAATTATGTGTATCTAACATTTAATTACTCAAATTCATAACGATCCTTTCTTTAATGAATATTTATAGTTTTAAACTTTCATCATAAATACCTCTCTTGTCGACCCCCTGTAGAGGTCAAGAGTCCTCTCATATGTCCTCAACATTGCTTGAACCTCATTGATTCTGGCATGTATGTGTTCAAGTATGGTTATCATATGGATCTATAACTTAAACTATAACATTATAATTCAAAGCATAGTAAATTTATAACATATAATCATGAATTCAAACTAAAAAATTACCTCTGTCAACTCCTCCTCTAGATATAATGGTTGTGTAAGAAAGCATACAAAACTTTGACATCCAGCCTCTTGTGCATTAGGTGTTTCCTATGAGATAAAAAAGCCTAGTTTTTAATATCATGGAAATTAGTTTTAAATTTGTTTATGAAAATAAGGAAAATAATAAATAAATGATACATATACATATGATGGAGCTCTCATTGTGAATGGAAATGCCAGAGGGTCTGTGATGGTGAATCTACCTAGACTCATCACTAGTAGCCACACCCTATACAATAAAGAATGTAATTAAATTTCATTAGCACAAAAATTTTACATGAATGCATCAATATTTAATCACTTGAAAAGTACCTAATTACCTTTCACTTGTCAATGGGTTGTGCCTCACCTTCCCCCTCACTGATAGGTGATACCTGGAAGAGAAAAGAAAGTTTCAAAACAATACATGTTCCAATATCAAATAGAAAAACAATGAGAACACAACATAATGTATCATAGATGTCTCAAGGCCAAATGAAATAGATAAGAGTGTGACATCATTAGCATATTTGAGCTCCTCCTTAGTCATCAACCAAACATGAATGAAGATCACATACATGTATAAGTTAGTGTGGGTTAAAATTATTCTATTATAAAGATTAACTTTAAATCACATATGCTATAACAAAAAATGTATGCACATACTAACATAGAAGGATCCCATGGCTCTGTATGCCCCTCCTCTCTTACATCAAGGTGTGTAGTCTTTGTAGGTGCCTCTGTTGTATCATCCTCCTCAAATAGAAACTAATACTTAGAATGATCTCCAATGCAACCCAAAAAAATATTCTTACATGTTATGCAAGTATGAGGCACACAAACATGTGGTGATCTCATTGAGGATAAACTCACACCAACATCATCAACATGGGGAGGCAACATTGACCTAGCCTAAGATATCAATAGGCTACTCAATCTATGGATAACTCTAATAGTCTGAGAGATAGCCTCTACAATGATATCAAGATTTTGTATTAGAGGGGGGAGGAGACATCAATAGGGGGACAAAAGTGCTAGATTTCTTTTTCTGGGCAAAGGGTCTATCCTGAGGAGCTCCTCCTCCTACACCCATGTTGGGCCTCATGCTCTAGTTGTTCACCTTGAGATCCAACACAAATTCAAAATATAGTTTTATAATGAAATAGAATGGCACCTCTAAATTGATGTGTGGAGGTTTGTCAAAAAAATCCACCAATGACCCCAAAGTTCACATGCATAGCCTCATTTGTGAACCATTTAATTGATATTTTGGGCTTTGTACAATCTACTATTTTACCAGTGTTTGGGTTCACAAAAAGGTTAACTATATCATCTTTACTTATGTTTATGGTCACAACCTAACCATAGAGCAACCCATCATCAAACATGGCATGAATTTTCTCATGCAAGTGAAGAGAAGCATTTTGTTCATTGGTAAGTGTCTGAATATTATCCACTATGGTGTTTAACATAGATAACATGGGAACTAATGTAGGTATAGTGTCATATATGGTTTGCAAACCCCTCAGTTCGATAATATTTTCTTGTACCAAATCTTCAATTCGAGGAGGATTTTGAGGGGATAGTGGATCATTTGGTGGATGGTTTTGAGGGGGTACTAGATTTTTTGATGGAGGATTTTGAGGAACATTGTTTTGTGGCTCATTGTTATCAATAGCATTTAGGTAAGTTATGCCTATTAAATTGCAAAGAATCCAAATATGACTATTTATATTAACAATTTTTAATTAAAATAAAAAAAATCAATGATTTCTATTAAAACAACCTAATTTTAAATATAATTCATTGAAAACCATCAAATAAACAAAAAAATTACTTACTTGAAATTGCCAATATCGTATACCCATTTTTTGTATTAGATACCCAAAATGGGGAGAAAAAATGATTGAAAATGATTTCTCTTGGGTTTTTTTTTTTAATTTGTAGTCGTAAGTTTTAGGTATCCAATCCAATATCAATTACCCAATATCATATCGAATACTCAATATGTTACTGAGTACTCAACAAGGGTTGGTCTAACCTTTTTACTTTGGTATTAGGATGAGTGGAATAAATTAAGAGCATATTTTGAAATGCTTTTAGATATTTTAAAACTCCACTATTTTCACATCACCACTTGTTCGCACACCATGGTCTTGTACATACCTAGAAACAACATCCCAATAAAATTATAAGATGAAAATTAGAAATACATCTAGACCAGGGGATTTTTCTCCTTCAAAGGAAGGCACAATAGCTAGAATTTCCTTGGAAATAGGGATAGTAGTTTAAGTTTAATTTTGAATAGAATCAATAGAAGAAGGGATATTTGAGAGGAGCTCACTTTGATTGATCAAGTTCAAGTTCAAATCAATAGACTGAATCTTTGAAAAGTAACCCACCATTTCCTCTTTAATTTCTTCTTCCTTTTCTAGCTTACCATTACGGACTTGAATAAATTTTATTCTATTGGTCTCTTTATGTTTAACTATCACCATATGCAAGAAATTAGTGTTCTTGTCCCTAGATTCAAGCCAAAGAGCTCTAGACTTCTACCTCCAATGCACTTCTTCTTTAGAAATAATGTTATGTAGTTTAACCAACTTAACTCTTTTATTCTCCTTTAGCTAGTTAGAATACCCAAATTCTCAAATTTGGTGTTGGATAATTTTCAAATCTTTTTTAATAGAATATTTTTTATCAAAAATATTCCCAACCACTTCCTTGTTACATATTTTTGTTGGAAATATGATTAAGTTAGTTGAGTACTTAGTCAATTTAGTGTTGTCATTTATGGCAACATATATTTTGGTATTTGATTGTGAAATCAGAGACAAAATATTGTCTAAGTATTAGATAGTTGCAGTAGCATAGACATAGATTATGTGGGTGTGGATGACAGAGTTACAATTGACATGCATGCAATTGAGGATAGATAGTTGATAGTGTCATGATAATGTGTGCTAGTACAAAGATGTGTACAGACATTATAGTTATAGAGGAATTACTAGTATAGGTAATTAGCAAGACAAAATAGACCACAACAGAAGATTGAGTGTTACAACTTAAGGAATTATTCTAGTAATAAAATAATTACTTAACTTTGATAGGAGGACATCCTAGATGTTAACCCTGAGTTAATTTTGTAATTTTCCAAAGGTGTGGAAGCATCAAGGATGACTAAATAGAATTTTATAATAAGCAAGGTATAAGTAAAGATCATATCTTGTGCAACTAAGTGTGAAGTGTAATGATATGTGGACTAATGTGAATGATGTACATGTGATATCTAAGCCTTGTTTAATGTGAGATCTGGTGTATGATAAGAGGAATTATGAAGTACAATAGTGAGACAATATTGTAAATATATCCTCTTGTAAAGTAACTTAATTGTATATTGCATGTTATGGTAGTGGGCTTATCTTGCATACATTGTAATAGTACTACCAACTCATAGTAGGTTTGAAGCATCTAATAACATGGTTGAGGCTTTTAATAGGGCCTAGTTCTCTAACAAGGACTAAGATGCTATATGTAATTCACAAACTCCTAACAGGGTCAATATCTTTAACAAGATTCTTTTGTTTAGTGAATCATTTTGTGGGTACTATTGAGCTATCATTTTGCATGATGTTGAATGGCAAGGATCCTTTCAAATCCCTCTCTTGAAAATATGATCAAGGGCTAACTCCAAGGTTCTAGGTAGTTTTTTAACCTACTAGGTTCGCTCAGTTGAGAATAAGTGTGCATGTTCACAAGAAGGCCTTTGTTGGTTTGAACCAATCTGATTGATTCTGTTGCTGTCTAAAATATAACCATAGAAGAGATATATTTTTGGTATTTTCTATTTTATGATGAATACAATTCATCAATGCAACTATATGAATTCCTATTTTAACCAAGTGTTACAAAAGAAAATAAAAAAGATAGAGTAACAAGAGATTAAAGCAGATAACTAAAAGAGAAATTTCTAACAAACATAAACCAAGGTAACAACACATCTATAAATTAAATGATCAAAAGGATCAGGTAGGAAAATAGTGAAATTAGGAGCAACACTTCCTAAAATCCATTGTTGCAATCATTGATGAGAACTCAATGTAAATTGAAAGATGTTTCATGTTTCATCAAATTGAAAGGCCACAGAACGTGAGCTCATGCAAGACAAGATGCTTTGCAAGAATAATAGATGATCCATTTTCTAATTTGTTACATTAGTAGAATTTGTTAACACGAGGCAAAGACTAGAACTAAAATATTGCACAATCATAACAACACAATAAAACCATTGGCTCCATTATTATTCTTGAACATACATTCACAAAAATAACACACTATGGCAAGAATAACTACACTTAGAATGAGAGCAGCAATAGAATATATTATTACATCAAAATAATGGCCTTGAGTACATATTACATCTATATATTTATAATAAATCATCTCCTCCATTTGTGTTAGGAGTGAGAGCTCTTAAAATGAAAACTCATGCTAAAAATTAATAAAAGAAATCTAATTACATACAAATTGACTCTCTAAATGGTGCTAAGTAGATCTCCACCTTTGTTTATATCCATTGATGGGTGCATGAACCTTTACATGACATAAAAGAATGAAAGAATAAGAAAATAAGAAGAAGGAAGTTGTAAGATGATCTAGAATTCTATGGAAGCTCCAAAAATGGGATCTCGTCCTTCTCTAGTCATTTCTAAGAATTAAACTATTGTCAAAATGTATTTTTGGTGCATGGAGTGCTCTAAATTGGGAACCAGCAATTAATTGTTAGTGCACTACTTCTTTAAAATTGTTGTTGCACCTCTATACACTTGCACATGTAAGTGACAGGTTCCAAAAATCTAAAATTCTTCTAAATGTCAAAACATGAGTTCTAGCATCTAGTTTTTTTTCCTCTTTACACCAAAATGATGTCTAGATGTTTATTCTTAAACTTCTCTCTCATCTTTTCTACTTGGAAAGCTTTTGGTAAATCTAAAGCCATTGCTAACATTCCTACAAAAAAATTTCCAATTGCATTCCTAATTTCTTTCATCCTAGTACCACTTCAAGAGTGATCTCATGATTCTCTAGGTCAATAGGGCCCACTAATTTATGTAGGTAGCCTCTTAGTAGCTCATTCTCCTTTCATAGTAATATTAGCTCTAATCCATCCTGATCCATGTGTTGAAATACCTCTTCCATGCCTGTGGTGATCATCACTTTGTTTGTGTCCACCATGGGCCTTCCCAACATGACCTCCTTGATTTGGTAATCTTTCGAAGTTAGTTCTTTTTTGTCATCATGGGAAGGAAGAATGGAAATATGTGCAAGAAGGTCCCAATATTAGTTCTTCTTTATGAATGCCAGTGGTATTTCATCACCCTTAGGTGGCTTAGGCCTCTTCACTACTTTAATCAGTTCCTTTATTCCTTCCTTTTTTGTTAGCTCTAACTTCCTTTCATGTCGAAACATAACATCCCTCTTTAGCCATGGTGGTGTAGTGCCCATAGGTGGCATGTACTTTAATGAAGAGGTTGGTTCTACAATAGGTTCATTTCCCTTATTTCTTCTATCTGGAGTCTTCTCATGATGAGGAAGATCTTTAGCAGGAGTCTATGTACTCTGTTGGGCTAAGGACCTAGTCTCTATATCTTGAGGAGTTTTTTGAGTTTCTTCTAGTATTTTTCCCTCCTCGGATACTTCATTGAAATGAAGCTTTTGGAGCTCTCCTTCCTAAGTTCATTATTCTTCTACTTCTACTTGATTCACCGAAGGATGTGGAGTTACTGACCCTTTATTCAGAATGGAAATATCCTATGATGGTGGTGGTGGTGGAATGCCCAAAGGTCCTTGAGGTAGAGGAGACAATTGATTCCAATCCTCTCCTAAAGGCTCTCTAGTGGGAGTGTCTATGATCTTATCACCCACCATCTTAATGCCCACTAGAATAAAGTCAAAATTATAGAGCTCAAAGACATTAGTTTCTTCACTCTCCATTTCTTCCATCCACTTCTTTTGTTCATCTTCTAAATTTGATACTTGGATAGCCTCTCTTGGATCAGATGAAGGTATTTGTGTAGAAATTCTTCTCCTCTCTTCCTCTATGACTTTGGCCAAGTGGGTTCTTTGGCTCAAGGGGAAAAAATCTATTTGTTCCCCTTCTTCTTCATCCTCATATTTTGGAATGGTTTCTAGAACCTATGGGGATGGAGTATTCTTTTTCTCCAATCTTCTCCTCCATGTACCCACCACAATTTTTTTGTCCTCACTCTCTTTCAATCTAGGGGGAGGCTTATTCCTCTATAGTTGTTGGTGGTGGGACACTCTATTCCTGTGTTTATTCCTCTTCCTAATGTTCTGGTTGTGCTTGCTCTAGAGGTTGATCAGCTAGCTCTACTTGAAGCTCGGCTTGTTCATGTTTTGATTGTACCTATTTTGGAGCCATTTGAGCCTTAGCCTCTTTTTTCTTTGACCTTGGGGGTACCCTCTTTCTCTTTTTGACCGTGTTAGCCTCAAAGTACTCAACCTCATACTTGTGTTGATGTATCATTTTTTACTTTACTAGGGATTGAATGGGGAAGGTTGGTACGATGATCTTTGAACTTTTACCTTTGATAGGTCTTGTCATGTCTTGTAGAGGTATGGCTTGAGTAACTAGATCCATCCAAAATGGCTTCTAGATCCATTTCCTTATCAATTCAACCACATCTCTGGCTCAATGATCTATGTCATCATTCTTATCTCTCCCTATCTCAACATTCATAATAGGTTTTTCATAGACTTTATCTTTATTATATAAAGGATCCATAACTTCTAGGGCATCCTTTTCCATGTCCTTGAGAGGAATCTTCATCTTCAACACATTTTTTGCTAAGTACAGACTCATCCTACAATAGTCCTTTATGCAAACATCATAGTCAACTATAGTGTTCATAAATTGGTCTTCCAAGGCTTCAACATGGACAAACTCTTTCCCTACTAGATGTTGCACTATCCCAATGTTGTCAAATAATGGGTGAGGGGAGTTGTATTCTTCAAAGAGATACTAATCCCATTTAGATTTTGAAGGTGGAAATATCTTATTTTTGCTTCACCTCAAAAGCGCTAATTGTAATGGGCCAGACCCATGTCTTCTTATGTTGTTTCCTCACTCTATCATATGTAGAAGTGAGTTGGTAGGCTCTTTCTAGGAGTATCAACCTATCTGAGGGGAACCTTTAGAGTTTCTTGGGGCACAAAAGAGTACTAGCTACCCAAAGATATGTAAAGGTCTTAAATTGAATGTAGTAGGCTCTGATCTCTGCAATTCAAGATGTCACTTCTATTGACATTCTCTTTATATAATCCCCTTCCATAAACCTTATGATGAGAAATTTGAATCCATCATTAACCACTATGTATTCCACACTTTTTAGTGGGATCTTCTTTTTTACTAATTGTGGATATCCTACATAGGGCCAAGCATTTGCATCTTGCATGCTTCCCTTTTTATATAGGCCTAGATAGTCTATGGTTCTGGCTAGTAGCAAATACACCATGTATGATGTCATGTAGAAGTGAGGGTCTACTTTGAAAGTGACTAGCTACTCATCCAAGTTATCACTTAGGATAGTCACTTAATCAATGGGAATCTTCATGGTCCTGATGGTTTCAATGAAATAAACCATCCATGTTTGAAGGGTGACCTACTGCAAGAAGACCCATGACTCTGTTGAGGAGAAAAATCATGTATTTGATGTTTTCTTTCATGTACCCTCTAGTCATATCCACCTTGCCCACCCTTCAGCCCATAGGTTTCCTATCAATGAGAAATAAGGTCTAGACAAGTTCCTTTGCCTCTTTCTCATTCGCCCTATACTACCATTCAGATCTATCATATGAAATCTCTAGATATTGATCTACCCTAGGAAGGTGAAACACTTTCTCCATGTTTTTGGGTGAGAGGTCCAAGAAAATCTCTCTAGTTATTATCTTCATGACCTTTTATTTTGTCACATAGTGCTCTGCTAGTGTCATTATCAGTTTTGAAGATTGAACTAATGTGTGATAATAAGCTATGTTCACTAGCCCTAACTAGATTAGTGTAGATACCATTGCCGACCTTTCCTTAGGTTTGTTGAAAATTTTAAGAAGGCATTCCAATCCACATGGCCCAACTCTGTGTCTCAAATTTTTCCATGCCCATCCTGGAATCATGACCTCTTTGGTGCTCCTTGATATTTGAACACAACCAGTTTTGGTGTCATTTTCTGTGCCATGAAAGATGATGAGGATATCATTTGATCTAGACAAAAGAGGAAAATATTAGTCTTATGTCATTAGAAGGAAAAATTTAGACTCTCCTAGACTCTGACTATCATCAAATGAAGCAAAAAACTAGTCAAAATGTAGATTCTCCCCCTAGAAAGGCTTGATATGCAAGTTAGTACATCTAGCACACCCTTACATGTGTGTTAGTGTGCTTTAATAGCCCTGAAATGACTATTTTGCATAGTTGCACATGTGTGCAACTAGGCAAAGTGTGCGCATGCACATTGCCTTAGTGCAAAGGGAAAGGGAACCCTTAGCCTTTATATGTGTGTGGAGGTGCACATATGCACACCTCATGGGAGTGCACTATGTGCATCTCCTAGGAATTCCTTTAGTCTAGAGTTTGTTGGTTAATTTTTTATGTTTTCATTATTTTTCTTTATATGTAGGTGCACACATGCACACCTACTAGCAGTACACATGTGTGCACGTTAAGGTGGCTAGCTTTATGTTTTGTGTTATGTAGGGGATTGAAGAGGGGCAGAGGAGTGGATAGAGTCTAGGTGTTGAGGTGTGGTCAAAAATGGAAGGTGAGAGTGGAATAAAGAAGAAGACTAGAGGCCGAGGTCTTATATAGACCCCTAGGGATGCACACCCAAAAAGACTATACATGTCTGCACCTTTTAGGATGCGTAAGTGTGCATCTCCAGAGGATGAGCATGTGGGCACCTCTAGAGGGTATGTATGTACACACATCCAAGAGTGCGCAAGTGCGTACCTTCAGAGGATGTTCATCTATATGCCTTCAAAGGGTGTGCATATGTGCACCTCTTAAAGGTGTGCATGTGCATACCTATTCCAGAGGTTGTATTTTCCCCTTAATTCTGAATTTTCTCAATTTTTGACTGTTTGGAGCTCCCTAGTCAAAGATTGGGGTTTGACCTAGACCCAAGATATGGTCGAAAAATGAACAAGACTCCAAACTAGGATCCTAGTATGGAAAATTAAACTAGGTGGTCCCCATTTTCTACATGATAATGGGGTGTGCATTATGAAACCACAACAGGTACCATCCCCACTAGGGTTTTCCCTTGGCCAAGGTTTCCCTAGTTAACAATAATAGTGTTATGAGTTCTCTTTGTGTATAGTTTTATTTACTATTCACCATTGTTGGTTTACTTTCATATGCATATTGCAAAGTAATTAATAATATCTAGTTGTGGGCAAAAGTTTATAGAATTTTGATTCAACCCCCCCCCCCCTAGTATTATCTATTTATAACAATTGGTATCAAAGTATAGTTACTTAGTAGAGGCTTAGAATTTTGAGTAACATCCATATGGATATGGAATAGTTAAAGAGAAATATTAAAGAAGTCCTAGAGAAAATTGATCTTCTTACAAAGGAAAGAGACAATTAGAAAGAAATATATGAAAATGAAAAAGATTACATTGGTAAACTAAAAGATAAAATTGATTACCTTAAATCTAGGAAGGAATAAAAAGAGCAGATTAGTGATAGTGATGAAGTAGGAACCCTCAAGAAATAAAAGGAGATCTTGAAACATGAATTGAAATGATTGAACTTAAGTTGAGTCTTAAGAAGGATGATAGTAAGATTGAACCAAATCTTAAATTTGGGAATGTAGACCTACGATCCCATCTAACTCAAGTAACATCTGAATTAGATGAAATAAGAATAGAGCATTACAAAATTAGAAAAGTACAATACCATTGTGAAAGCAGAATTAACACAAACCAAACAAAAGTTAGAGAAGCTTTATTCCAGTAGTGAGAAAATTCATGAACAATTATTTTTCAAGAGATCCTCTTATGCTAAGACACATCTTGGATATGGTTACTTATTTTTGTCTCCCACCAAAAATTTGAATTCAAATTCCTATGCCCACCCAATGGTTACTTCCCATCTTTTGAATATTTAAATACCATTGGAAATACAAAAATACAAAATGAAATGAAACTTTAATGTATTTCCTTTTTTCTAAGTGACTACAAGCTTTAATGTTTCCACTGGCCCACAACTTTCCGCACCGTCAAATCTTGCATAGATCTACCATGGGCACTTTCCTACTTTCTCAAAACAAGCAATCTTTACATAATGCAGGGAAGCACCATTGTGACATGTGGTAGGTGGGTCCATGTTCTTCTTGTGGGTCACAAGGTGGACAAAGTGGCTGCGTGAGCTGGCAACTTGATTGGCAAGCAGTTACCCGCATTCTAGTTTTCTCAGACTTTTTGAAAATGTGAGCAAGCACTGTCATAATGTGTAGTTAGTGGGGAAAATGTATTTTTTTGGTTGTAGAAAAGGAAAGGGTTTTCAGTCCAGCTAGCAATATGATTTGCAGGTACTTTCCCACATTCTATCTTCTGTCAGACTTTATGAAAATGTAGGCAAGCACCCTAGCAACACATGTCCTGATGATGTCAAAGAGGATATTCAGGCAGGTTGAATGGGCACGGGTTATGTACACCATCAAATCTCCCAGGATCGACAAGTGGCACATACCTGCTTCATGAAGATGCAAGGGTGTTAAGCAATGCAAGCAAGCACCTCACTATCATGTGTCCTTTTGGGGTAAGGTTTTTTTCATAACCTGCAAGGCAGTGTTAATTGTGTGCCAGGTCATCCTGAGCTATATGCTGAGTTTTCGTGGGCCTAGATTTATTTTTAGTGAGTGGCACAATAATAAGGAGGGTCTTTCATGATCATTGATCTTGTAGAGATCAATGATTAGTGTTTTCCCATATTATGAAGATGTGATATGTTTATACAATGCAGGAGAGCACCTAAAGGACATGTGTCCTTGCAGGCTAGGGGAGATAATGCTACAATTAGCCTTGGTAGTTTGGTTGGTAGTTGTGACATCGCAGTTAAGATGGAAAGGTGGCTAGGTTGTGAGTTGGTCAACCACATGGAGACTTTTTTAGGGTGGCAAAATAGAATAAAATATTGGCCCACATGGCTCATCCTGATGGCAAGACTTGTTTGACTTGCTGACTTTGCTGACTTGTAAGCTAGAAATGAAGGGGAATTAGGTTTTCTTGCACAATCCGATCTTCAAGATCAATTCCAACCACTCTTGAGTGTTGTGCCTAGTAAATGAGGGGAACACTCCACCATCTCTAATCCTATCCATCTACTTGGTCAGAATGATTTAATGGGGTCATTTTTGTCTTCTCAAGGCCATGTTTTGGCAAGATTTTGGATTTCATTGTATTTGAATCTATGCTAAGGTTAGATTTTCCCCAGATCTGCATGATTAGTCTCTATAAGACTTAATGGCTATGGGTGTGGAGTAACTTTAGTTAGAGGATATCTCAGTTATGTCTAAACTATAAAGGCAATTTTTGTAGATTTTGTTAAGGTCAACTCTTCTCTGACCTCTTTGATATTGCTCTACAATTTCACTATAAATACCCTTTGCCTCTAAACTGTATAACATTCTCCCTTATCTCCTTCAGCCATTGATGTAAAGTGCAAGAACTATTTGCCTCTCATTGATGTATTATAAATATCTACAATCTTGCATGACTATATCTCTTTTGGCCTATAAATGGTATATAAGTGAATCTCCTCTTTCCTTATGTCATTTATTTGGTTTTTCTAATCTACATGTGATTGCTAGACTAAAGTAAGTCTAAATATGTATATCTTTGGTGTTATGATGGTTCAATAGTGCATGTATGGGTAGAGATTGGTTTGAACACTCTATTTGGTGCATCACCCCCTTAGGTTAGAGTAGGTAGATTTGTTTCTATGCATTCTTTCTCCATTTTCCTCTCCAAGAGTAGTTATGTGCACCTTGATAGTAAAGAAAGTCAGCCTTCTCTGGAGACTCAACCTCACAGTTCAATTTCCATAGCTTGGAGGTTGTTTTAATGTTTCACAAGGTTGTCCTTAGGTAAAAACTTTGGACAAGGGAGCAAACTTTTTTGACAATATTTTTTGGCATGCCAAGTTGGACAAAGAAGATTCAAATATATATGTCCACTAGTTAGCCAGTTGATTCTAATAAACTAAGAATTTGGGTGTTATTCTTAGTGCCACTAGCCTTTGGAGGAATTCAATCAAACACCATGGCAACTCTAGTGCAAGTCTACTGGTTTCAAGTAGAAATAGTACTCGTATATAAAGATCATCCTTGATCTTTGTGATTTTCAAGTTTTTATGAATTTGCAATCTTTTACAAAGCCTTAATCATGGATCCATTTCATAGAAATAAATACTACTCCCCCCCATATCATGAAAATTTTATTCCTTGGTCCTCATATTTCCAGTTTAAATCTCAACCCCAAATTATTTAGGGTCCTCCCATGCAAAATTATTACCCTCCCCTTGCCCCCTACTCCATTAGTCCCAACATCCCTATTTGAATAACTTAAAGATATGTTGTTGGAATCCCAAAGTAAGATGGATGCATGGGATAGGAAAATGAATGAAGGTCTTGAGCAAGTGATGAACCTTGATAGGCAGTTTGTTGAGGTTGCAAGGCAACAAGAACTTGAGAGACAATAGGAGGAGATGGCCTACTAAGCCTATCTCCAACAAAAAGACAAAGAGACATTTTGAGGAGAATCTTGTAGGGCAAGTTACTACAGCAAGAGAGGAAGAAATGAGGCTCCAGCCAAGTCATTTCCAAGCCAATGAAGAAGACGCCCCCCCTTCTCCCAAATATGTCATCCCAAGCTTTAAGAAGCCCCCTCCCTCATAAGGGCCTGGTATTGTAACCCCTCGACCCCTTGAAGGAGAGAGTTGGATTATCATGACCCCCCCAAACCCATCACTATGTCCCTATTTCAAGGTGGGCTAGTTGTATGGACTCCTGATGGTCCAAATATAGAGTTTTGGGAGAGTGAATCCAAACCCACAAAGATTCCATGTGAGGACTTGCAGTTTGCTAAGGAGAACAAAGAGGAGGCTATTGAGCCAAAGGAAGAGGACCTAATCCTCTTATTTGAAGAGCTTCTCTCCTTTATTGAGGAAGAAGAAGAAGACAACAAGGTTGTTCCTCCCCTTGAGGAACGAGTTATGGCTTTTGAGTCCTTACCAAAAAATGACGATTTGCTATAAGTTGAGCAAGAAGAGAACCATTTGTTGTAGCAAAGAGCCCTCTATGATGTGGAGGATGGATAGGAGAGCCTCAAGGATAGCTTTTTCCTTGAGGAGGAATGTTCTAACCTGCATGAGGTTGCCTCGCAACCTATGCATGTCTTTGCAATTGTAATAGGGGAGATCAATGATGATAATGATCTTTTGGATGAATTGGATGCTATATGCTCTTCCATAGATATTAAATTAGTATCTCCTATATATGAGGAACATGTTCCACAACAACAAAAAGTGGAAATTCACACCATACTAGTAGATCCAAAGGGATTCGTTCATGGGCAGCATGAACAAGATGTGCAAAAAAGTTGTTTACAACAAAAGGAGGAACCACTTCTAAACTAGTTGAAGACTACCATTGCATAACACAGTCAAGTGGTTGAGGATGATTCCTCTGGCCCTATGCCATCAAGAGGATGCCCCATAAGATATCTAGCTCTACAAAAATTAGCAAGTTGCCCCAAGTCATGCTCACTCCAGAGCATGAGGAAGATTATCACAAAGAGGAGCAGGTATGTTTTGCTCCACAAGGTGACCCCCTAGTGTTGGAAAGCTTCTTTTTTCTTAGCACTGGGAGGAAGATGTTCCATGCAATAGTATTCTTGTCATACCTACTGACTCATTTGGATGCCATTATGTATGAAAGAGGAAATCAACTGATAAGGAAAGACAGTTATTTCAACAAACCAATCAATGGGTTTTTTTGACCCCTTTCTTTGTAAATAATTGTATATATTAGAGTAGTTTTGTTTCCCTTTTTTTCTTTCTTTCCAAGAAGTGCATGAGCACATGTTTCAGTCTATGAGATAGCCAATTTTTTAAAGTTTTGAGGGTTATAGAAGGTTTGGTCTCTGGTTCTAGTTGCAGATGGTAGGTTTTCTAGGGTTTTGTTCTCACAAAGGTAGGGTTAGGGTTTCATAATGCATTGATCCACATTTTTTATGACTTTATGGACCAATGGATGTATAAGGTCACTGGTCATATGCATAGCTAGCTTGCGTGCCCTCTGAGTCACCAAAAATGTTACCTATTTTTGCCTCCCACCAAAAATTTGAATTCAAATGCCTATGCCCACCTAGCGGTTACTTCCCATCTTTTGAATAGTTAAATACCATTGGAAATTAAAAAATACAAAATGAAATAAAACTTTAATGTATTTCCTTTTTTCTAAGGGGCTATGAGCTTTAATGTTTCCACTAGCTTGCAACTTTTTGTGCCATCAGATCTTGCATAGATCTACAGTGGGTGCTTTTCCACTTTCTCAAAACAAGTGATCTTTACATAATGTGGGAAAGCACCGTCACGTGTGGTAGGTGGGTCCATCTTCTTCTTGTGGGCTACAGGGTGGAAAAAGTGGTCAGGTGAGCTAGTGATTTGATTGGGGGGCACTTTTTTGCATTCTAGTTTTGTCAGACTTACTAACAATGTGGGAAATCATCATCGTGATGCGTGGTCAGTAGTGCACATGTCTTTTGTTGGCCGCAAAAAACAAAAGGGTTGTCAGTCCAGCTAGCAATACAATTTGTGGGTGCTTTCTTCCATTCTATCTTCTGTCAGACTTTCTGACAATGTGGGCAAGCACCCTAGTGACACATGTCCTGATGTTGTTGTAGAGGATATTTAGGTAGGTTCAGTGGGCATGGGTTATGTATGCCATTAGATCTCCCAAGATCGATGGATGGTGCATACCTACTTCATGAAGATGCAAGGGTGTTAAGCAATGTGGGCAAGTGCCTCACTATCATGTGTCCTTGTGGGATTAGGTTTATTTCATAAGCCATAGGGAAGTGTTAGTTGGGTGCCAGGTCATTCTAAGCTGTATGCCAAGTGGTCATGGGCCCAAATTTTTTTTACTGAGTGCCACAGTAATAAGGAGGGTCTTTCATGATCATTGATCTTACAAAGATCAATGATCAGTTCTTTCCCACATTATGAAGATGTGATATGTTTAGAAAATGTGGGAGAGCACCCAAGGGACAAATGTCCTTGTAGGCCTAGGGAGATAATGCTACAATTAACGTTGGCGGTTTGGCTGGTAGTTGTGACATTGTGATTAAGATGGAAAGGTGGCTAGGTTGCGAGTTGGTCAACTACATGGAGACTTTTGTGAGGTGGAAAAATGAAATAAATCATTGGCCCACATGGCTCATGCTAATGGAAAGACTTGTTTGACTTACTAACTTTGCTAACTCGTAAGCTAGAAACAAAGGGGAATCAGGTTTTCTTGCACAATCCAATCTTTATGATCGATTCCAACCACTCTCGAGTGAGTGTTGTGCCTGGTAAATGAGGGGAACACTCCACCATCTCTAATTCTATCCATCTACTTGGTCAGAATTATTTAATGGTGCCATTTTTGACTTCTTGAGGCCCTATTTTGGCAAGATTTTAGATTTTGTTATATTTGAATCTATGTCAAGGTTAGATTTGCCCCAAATCTGCATGATTATTCTTCATAAGACTTAATGGTGGTGTTTGTTGAGTAACTTTAGTTAGAGGATATCTCAATTATGTATGAACTATAAAGGAAATTTTTGTAGATTTTGTTAAGGTCGACTCTTCTCTGACCTCTCTAATATTGCTCTGCAATTTCATTGTAAATTCCCTTTTCCTTTGAACTATATAGCATTTTTAATGGTGGTTGTTGTGAAGTAAGTTCAGTTAGAGGATATCTCAGTTATGTTTGAACTATAAGGGAAATTTTTGTAGATTTTGTTAAGGTCAACTCTTCTCTGACCTCTCTAATGTTGCTCTACAATTTCACTGTAAATTCCCTTTTCCTTTGAACTATATAACATTTTTCCTTATCTCCTTATGCCATTGATGTAAAGTGCAAGAACTATTTTCCTCTCATTGATGTATTGTGGATATCTACAATCTTGCATGATTGTATCTCTTTTGGCCTATAAATGGTATATAAGTGAATCTCCTCTTTCCTTGTGTCATTTATTTGGGTTTTCTGATCTGCATGTGATTGCTAGACTAAAGCAAGTTTGAATGTGTATATCTTTGGTGTTACGATAATTCAATAGTGCATGTATGGGTAGAGATTGGTTTGAACGCTCTATTTTGGTGCATCACCCCCTTAGGTTAGAGTAGTTAGACTTACTTCTCTGCATTCCTTCTCTCTTTTCCTCTCCAAGAGTAGTTAGGTGCACCCTGATAGTAAAGGAAGTTTGCCTTCTCTGGAGACTCAACCTCATAGTCCCATAGCTTGGAGGTTGTTTCCACGTTTCATATGGTTGTCCTTAGGTAAAAAAAAAAGAACAAGGGTGCAAACTTTTGTGACAACAAATATCTTATTGGAGAGAAATCAGCCAAGAAAAGTGAAGTTAGGAAGGAATTAGATCGAGTTGTTGAAACCCTTAAGATTAAAGAAATTGATCTCAGAATAGGATTAAACTAGGTATAACTACAGAAGTATCTAAAAAAGTTGAGCAAGTTGATCTATTTGAGAAGCATGATGAACCTAAGGAAACAGAGCAAGTTGATTCACCTAAAGAGGCTAGACATGAATTCAGAGGTAGATGTTTTATATGCAATGAAGTTGGTCATATGAAGAGAGATTGTATAGGTAAGTCTTTCAAACGTATCACTAATTTGTATTGTTATATTTGTCATGGTTTTGGACATAAAGTAGTAGATTGTGAGAAACCTAAGTTTAATAGTAATAATGGAAATAGTAGAATGTTTAGGAATACTAACCCTACAAATAATGAAAGAAGGAGATTACAAAGCAAATCCAATGATGGAGAAAGATCTAATGGAGAAAGGAACTAGATTGTATGCAACAAATGTAACAACCCTAGACATATTGCAAGAAATTGTAAAGCATCCGATAAATAGAATGTAACCAATCAGAAAAGGAATGCACCTATATGTCAGTTATGCAATAACTTTGGACACAAAGAAAGATTTTGACAAATTGATAGAAGGAATTCCAATAGGAATCCTAACTATAGAAGAAACAATAATAGAAATGGTAGAAGAAATGGTAATGAAAGAAATAATAGTCAGAAGGAAGCACTTAAAGAGCATGCAAAAGAATTCAAGGAAACATTTTTCAAAGAAAAGGAACCATCAAGTTCACATAAGTAATCAAAGAAGAATTCTTTGATGCAGCTGATGGAAGATTGAAGCCAACAATTATTTGTAACTCATCATATTTAAATTAAGCATTTCCCTAAAAGATAGAGCATCAATTAATTAGAAAAAAAGTTAAAGGTTAGATCAAAACCTGCATAGTTGGTAGAAGGTAGAAGACATAATGATGAATTTATAGTTAAGCATGCAAACATTTTTGCGATCACAATAAGTTGTACAGAAGAAAACAATCTTACTGGTAATCATAAACAACTTTTGTGGATGAAGTAGACACACATTTAATGCAAAGTTAATTTTGAAACAATTTAAGTATTGATAAGAAGATATTGAGTACCATTTGATTGTGTGAAGAGTTATAGAGCATTTGTGAGCAATTTAACAATGAATGGAAGCATTTTAAAGTGCAAACTTACAAAAGCCCTAATACTTGATAATTAAGGTATTTTACAAAGATTTCAGTTAAAATTTTCAGCATAATAAGTTAGTATAATTGTGAGCCAATTTGTGTGTAATGTTAGTGAGATACCAAGGTATAAATTTAAGAAGCACCTATTTCTTTCTTTAATTGATGAATCTTTGAGAGCATTTTTAGAAATTCCACCAAATGTGCTTCACATAGAATTGTTACGAGCTACATTCACTATAAATTTTAGAGTCTTGGAGATGAAAACATTCATAAGGATTTATATATTTTGTGCAATGGAAACCTAACCTTGAAACCTGAGTTCACATACTTGAATGAGTTGAACCTTATCAAGTATATGTTTTATACAAAACTTGATAATCATGAATGGAGTAGGATTATCTTGAGAAGAGTACATGAAGAGATATTTTCGATAGGATATATACCTTTCATAATTGATAGTGACCTAATCCATAAGGTCATAGGACTGAGCAATGAAGGTTGTAACAGGGTCAATGACTAAAATGTCAAGAAAATTGTTGAAAATAATTTGATGGCAGAAATATGAAAGCTGACCTAATCAAGGATACTAGAGTTAGCATTTTGAGAAAGATTGGATATAAACTCAATCATAGTTCAAGAGTAAATTTTGTGCTAGCATGATTTTTACATGCAACATATGTGATGGCCATTAAAAGGAAAAAGGTGAACATGTATGAGATTGTTAGAGTGCAGTTGTTGGATAACATAGAAAATCTAAAGAAATCTAAGAATGCAATGTTTAGATTTAAATCTGTGTTGACCATTTTTTTTTCATGCAACCAAATAATTCCATGGCATGAAAAATTGGAATAGTAATGAGTGCACCATGAAGCTGATCATTCAGTGTTATAGGGCCAAACTTGAAGATGTCAAAGACAAAGATATTGATAGAATGATGAAGAATTTTTAGTTGGAAATGAAACAAAGATATAGAATAACTTCTGCTATGGTAGAGAAGTCCAAATATGAAATGTGTTTTATGGTAGAAATATATACAACTTGCATGGAAGTAGTGGAACTTAGAGTAAAATTCATAGAACCTATGGGTTATGAAATGATTGAAGAACTCGTTGATAGATATGCTAAGATAATACTATATTCAAAAAGAGATATTGAATGTCCTAGATGGGGGACATATAAAGAAAATATAAATGAAGTTCACTTTAAACTTCATAGCAAAGAAATTAAGAAGAATATTCAAAAGAAGATAGAGGTTATTCTCAAAGAAACTGGTATGACCAGAGAAGAATACAGTGAAGCCTTAGGTATTTCCAAGGAAATGAGAGCCAGAGGTGAGACATAACTATTAGTAACTACACCTTTTGTTGTAGCTAGACTTGATGAAGGAATTATTGTTGCTAGATCATTAGCACAAATTCCAAGTGTACCTTATGTCATACTTGCACAAGTACAACATGTCAAACAAAAAAATTGGATAGAAGGAGAAAATTGATGAACACATGGTAGTAATATCATCTTGGTAGAGAAAATTAGAAAGATTGGTGAAAGTTAAGCAAGAATCTGCACCACTTCCTAATGCAAGAGCATCCTGGGTTTCCTTACAATCCTACACTTTTTTCTCTTTCTGCCAGTTGATGCCAAGTTGCTAGTTTCCAGATGATGTCGAGTTGCCAGTTTCTAGTTGGTGCCTAGTTGCCAGTTTCCAGTTGATTTCGAGTTGCCAGTTTCCAATTGATGTCAAGCTGCTAGTTTCTAGTTGATGCCAAGTTGCCAATTTCATGTTGATGCCGAGTTGCCAATTTCATGTTGATGCCGAGTGCCAGTTTCCAATTAATGTCGAGTGCCATTTTCCAGTTGATGCCAAGTGCCAGTTTTCCTGTATGTGTCGAGTTATCCAATGTGTGTCGAGTTGTCTATGTTTTTGGTTATTAGTGGAAGCCAACTTGTGTATTTAATTTTGATTGTGAATTTAATAATAGGATCTTAGCTAGGGATGAGTGCTGACCATCTTGAGGTTGGCCTTTCTTTATGTAATATTCTAGAATCTTCTATAAGCCATTTTGGCAAGTATTTAAGGAAGTCTTAGGCTAGGTTTTAGTAAGTTAGAAGGGAGAATAAGGGGAAAAAGATAGAGGTTAGATTGCAAATTTGAAGATTATGATTTGTAATTGGTCATAACCCAGAAGGCCTTACAGCTAGGCATGTATATTGATATTTTCATTTTCATGAATCAATAAGGATACTCTTGTTCTCTCTCCTTGGTGGTGTTTCTTGTGTTTTCTTCTATTGTGTTAACTCTTTCAGGCTAGTTTGGATTGCAAGGTGAGCCTTTGACTCTAGTTATTCTCATCCCTTGCCTGCGTCAGGAATTCTTCCATGCTGATTATCAAGTTAGCCTATTGAGAAAGATGCAAAATTTGAAACAAAAGGACATGACTATGAAAGAGTATATCGAGGAATTCTATAGATTGGACATTAGATCTAGACATGTGGATGATGATATTGAGAAAATTGCAAGGTACACTAATGGATTGAGATTTGGAACTCAAGAAAAAATAAGTTTTGTAAAGGTGAAAAGTGTGGAAGAAGCATATCAATATACCTTAAAAGCTAAGGAGATCTTGACAAAGAAGCATGAACAAAGACAAAGAGGTAGAGATGCTAGATTCTAGAGAGGCAAAGGTAGATCCTATGGAAAAGGTAGCAGATCTGATAGTTCTGTGCAGGATAAGGGAAAATCCGAATGGATGAATGATGACAAAGGGAAAAATGAGTGGAAAGGTGGTAGTTCTTACTGAGGAGGTATTGGTTCTTACCAAGGAAGAGGTAATTCTTATTCTAGAGGTGGATTTCATGGTAATTGTTTCAGATGTGGTAAAGAGGGACATAGATCTTTTGAATGTGGATCCTTTGAAAGTGGGCAAGGTAACAAAAAAATTGTGATTCAAGGAGATGATGAGGGTTCACCAAGTGGACCTAAGGCTAGAGAAAATCTAATGGTGAGAAGAACCTTATGTAATAAGCAAAGTGATGAGGAACCTATTTAAGGAGAATCCTTTTCAAGACCAGATGTAAGATGGCTAAAAAATGCTACAAGGTGATCATTGATAGTGGAAGTTCTACAAATTTGGCATCAGAAGAGATGGTTAAAAAGTTTTATTTGCAAAGGTTGAAACATCCTAAACCCTATCATGTTTCATGGATAAGAGATGAGCACAAAATATTGGTAAGTGAGCAATGCCTTCTGAAATTCAAAATTGGACATTACTTTGATGAAATTTTGTGTGATATTATGCCCATGGATTGTTGTCATATTTTGTTGGGTAGACCTTTGCAATATGATAGATATGTTATACATGATGGAAGATCAAATCAATATACTCTTTAGGTAAATGGGAAGAAACAAATATTGTTGCCTTTGATTGAAAGTCCAAATGAGGTGAATTTTACCACTGTAAAGATTTGCATGGTGAATGGAAAAAAATTTGAAAAGGAAATGAAAAGGAACCAAGTTTATTTTGCTATAATCCTAAGAGGACCGACTTGTGTGCCAAAAAATAGTGTTAATCGAGTACCAGTAAGTGGTGACCGAGTGACAACAGAAACTAATGGAAGCCAAGTACCAGAAGAAATTGTTGAATTGTTGAATGAGTATAAAGACATTATTGCTGATGAAACTCCTAATGGTTTAACTCCAATGAGAAGTATAAGTCATTGTATGGATCTAATTCTTGGAGCTAGTTTTCCAAACAAAGCACCATATAGATTGATACCTACAAAGAATGAAGAACTTAATAGACAAGTACATGAGTTGTTGCAGAAAGGTTTGATCGAAGAAAGCTTGAGTCCATGTGTTATGCCTATTTTATTAGCACCTAAAAAGAATGGAGAATGGAGAATGTGTACAAATTCTAGAGCTATTAACAAGATCACAGTGAAATATAGGTTTCCTATGCCGAAGATGGATGACATAATGCATTGTTTGAGTGGAGAAAAATATTTTACCAAGATTGGTTTGAAGAGTGGCTATCATCAGATTAGAATTAGAGAAGGTGATGAATGGAAGACTGCTTTCAAGACAAAAGATGGTTTGTATGAATGGTTGGTTATGCCTTTTGGTTTGACTAATGCACTAGTACTTTCATGAGGTTGATGAATGAAGTTCTAAAAAGATTTTTGGGTAAGTTTGTGATTGTTTATTTGGATGATATTATGATATTTAGTAAGACCAAGGAAGAACATCTTGAGCATATTAGACAAGTATTGCAAAGGTTGAAAGAGGAAAGTTGTTGATTAATCTGAAAAAGTGTTCTTTTATGCAAGAGGAGATTGTGTATTTGGGATTTGTGATTTTAGCTGATGGATTGAAGATGGATCTTGAGAAGGTTAAAGCAATTTTGGAATGGCCTACACCTGAGAATGTGAATGAGGTAACATCATTTCATGATTTGGCTAGTTTTTATAGAAAGTTTATAAGGAATTTCAGTTCTGTTTGTAATGCTATGACTGAGACAATGAGGGGAGATAAAAATAAATTCAAGTGGACACATGGAGCTAATAAGAGTTTTGAGACCTTGAAATAAAGGGTTGTTGAGTTGCCTATTTTGGCTTTGCTTGATCTCAACAAAGTATTTCAAGTTGAATGTGATGCAAGTGGTAATGCAATAGGAGTTGTATTGAGTTAAGAAGGAAAACCTATTTCTTTCTTTAGTGAAAATTTGAATGATGCTAAAAGGAAGTATTTGTGTATGATCAAGAGTTTTATGCTATTGTTCAGGCCTTGAAGAAGTGGAGACATTATTTAATTCCTAAGGAGTTTGTACTGTAGATTTATCATAAAGCTTTACAATACTTGGAAAGTCAACATAAATTGAATCAAAGACATATGAAGTGGGTTGACTACTTGTAGAATTTCACATTTGTAATCAAGCATAAGAGTGGGATTACTAACAAAGTTGTTGATGGATTGAATAGAAGACATTCTTTTTTGACTGAAATGAAGGTTGAAGTTCTTGGTTTTGATGAAATGAAAGAGTTGTATGATGTTAATCCTAATTTTTTTGAGGTGTGGATAGTGTAGAGCACCAAATCTAACAAATCACATAAATAAGTATGATGAGTATTTCATTCAAGGATGTATGTTGTTCAAAGGTATTTAGTTGTGTATTCCTAGAAGTCCTATGAGGTTGAATCTGATTAAGGAAAAGCATACCGATGGATTAGCTGGACATTTTGGAATTGATAAGACAGTGACTTTGCTAAAAGAAAAGTATTACTAGCCACAAATGTACAAGGATGTTTAGAAATTTGTAAGGAGTTGTGGAGTTTGTCAAGTTGCAAAAGGAGTAATTTAGAATACTGGTTTGTATACACCTATTACCATTCCTGAGAAACCTTGGATTGACATCAGTATGGATTTTGTTCTTGGATTACCTAAGACAGTGAAGGGTTGTGATTCCATATTTGTTGTGGTGGACAGATTTTCTAAGATGGCTCATTTCATACCATGTAAGAAGACATCAGATGCTGAGCATGTTGCTGAACTTTTCTTTAAAGAGATTGTGAGATTGCATGGATTACCAAGAAGCATTATTTCTGATAGAGATAGCAAGTTTGTTGGTTATTTTTGGAAGACTTTGTGGAAGAAGATGGGTACTAAATTGAAGTTTAGTTCTACATTCCATCCATAGATAGACGGATGGTTAAAGGTTGTGAATAGAAGCTTGGGTAATTTGTTGAGATGTTTAGTTGGAGACAAACCAAGTAATTGGGAGATGGTATTAGCACAAGTTGAGTTTGCATACAATAATTCTATGAATAGGAGTATAGGGAAGACACCTTTTAAAATTATTATTGGAATGCATCCTAGAGGTATATCAAATTTGAGAGATGTTGCTGGTGAAGAAAAGAGAAGTGTTGCAGGACAAGAATTTGCAAATTTTATGGAGTCTTTGCATAAGGAAGTGAATTTGACATTGGAATAGAGTAATTAGAAGTATAAGGAGAATGGTGGTCAGTCTAGAAGACATCATGATTTTCAAGTTGGTGATGAGGTGATGGTTCATCTAAAGAAAGGAAGATTCCTAGTTGGAACATACAATAAGCTGAAGATGAAGAAATTTGGACCTTATAAGATCTTGAAGAAGTTTGATGGTAGAAATACATATGAAGTTGAGTTACCTAATGATATGGATATAACTCCTATATTCAATTTTTTTGATCTGTATAAGTATCATGAGTTAGATGATGAATTTTCAATACCTAATGATTATCCTAAGAAGTAGATTGAAGAGGTTGAGCAGGTATTGGATTAGAGAATTGGTAAGAGTACAAGATGAAAAGATTATTATGAGTATTTAGTGAAGTGGAAGAATAGACCTATTGAAGATGCTACATGGATTTCTTAGTCTAAGTTAAATTCAGCTCAGGTTGTGACACTTGCATGATTTAGGAGAATCATTTCTCCAACCCTGGTTGTCTAATACAGGAGCATCCTAGGTTTCCTTATAATCCTGCACTTTTTGCTCTTTCTACCAGTTGATGTCAAGTTTCCAATTTTTAGTTGATGTCAAGTTACCAATTTCTAGTTGATGCCAAGTTGCCAGTTTCCAATTGATGCCAAGTTGTCAGTTTCTAGTTCATGTCAATTGCCAGTTTCTAGTTGATGTTGAGTGCCAGTTTCCAATTAATGCCAACTGCTAGTTTCCAATTGATGTCAAGTGCCAATTTTCCTATATATGTTGAGTTATCTAGTGTGTGTCGAGTTTTATGTGTTTTTGGTTCTTAGTGGGAGCCAACTTGTGTATTTAATTTTGATCATGGATTTAATAATAGGATCTTGTCTAAGTATGAGTACTGGTCATCTTGAGGTTGGCCTTTCTTTATGTAATATTCTAGAATATTCTATAAGCCATTTTGGAAAGTATTTAAGGAAGTCTTAGGTTAGGTTTTAGTGAGTCAGAAGGAAGAATAAGGGAAAAAATATAGAGGTTAGATTGCGAATTTGAAGATTATGATTTGCAATTGGCCATAACCTAGAAGGCCTTATAGTTGGGCATGTATATTGATATTTTCATTTTCATGAATCAATGAGGATACTCTTGTTTTCTCTCCTTGGTTTTGTTTCTTGTGTTTGCTTTCATTGTGTTAACTCTTGCAGGTTGGTTTGGATAGCTAGGTGAGCCTTTGGCCCTAGTTATTCTCATCCCCTGCCTGCATCACTTCCTAAGAAGAGGACCAAGGAAACCACCAGTGTTCACGAAAAGAGAAGGAAACATTGCAGATCAATGAATCTGATGAATCTAAGGAAGAAACAAAGGAGAAGGCAATAGAATAGGTGGTTGGTGAGGGCAGAACATCAATTGGTAAGAAAGTTTGGAAACCCAAAGTAGAAAATTTAAATGTACAAATCATTGAGAATAACAATTTTGTTCAATTGAATAAATACTACAATTTTTATAGTAATATGGATAGAATCTAGTTAGAAAATGTAGTAGTAAGAAATATGATATTAAGGAACAAGAGATTTGAAGATGTTCAAAGACAAGTTCCAGAGGATCTATATAATAGATTGATAAATAGGACAAGAAGAGTGATTGGAGAAAAAAAATTAGAGAAAACATGATCAAGAAACTTTGTGAAGTCAATAATGATGAATAATTGCAAGATATATTGAAGGGCATTGAGAAATTGCTAAGGAATAAAAGAACATACATTCTTTTGATGGGAGGAAGCTATGTAGAAGTAAACAAAGAAACAAAAGAAGACATAGTTAGTTACATGACTTTTATGCCTATAGCCACTAAGGAGAGTGCATAGACAGAAGAAGGTAGTTCTATGCATTTTGAGGCCAATATACCTAGTGTTGGTGAAGAAGAAGCTGAGGGAGCTCATAAAATTGACTCACCTCCATAGATAGCGATTAATATTGAATCTTTATAAGTGGATAACACTCATATAACAATTGATAAGGGAAAAGATCATTTTAATGATCTTGGCATAAAAAAATTTGGCAATATAACTGAGTACTCTAGCTCAAATGAGGAGAATGATGAGGAAGAAGAAAAGAGGAAGATTGTAGAAGAAAAGACAAGAAAAGGACAAAGAAAAGAAAAGAATTGAAGAGGAAAAAAAGAAAGTAGAGGAAGACAGTAAGAAGGAAGAAGAGGCAAGGATAGTTGTAGTAAAGGAAGAAGTGGACAAGATGAAAAATGCTTGGAAATTTTTGATGCAAGAAAGTATCTTCTAGCAACAACTCAAACATATAGTTTCTGAGGAAGACAAGGTAATATGTTAGCATGAGGCTAATATACCTTATGTTTCTCTAGTGATTACACATCTCCCAATGATAAACCTAGAAGCAATAATAACTACATTTCCTATAGCATTTAATGATGATGATCAGAAGGGTCTAATGTCATCTCTAAGAAAATTTCTTGAAAATAATTAATATGTAAGAAATTATAACGAACTTTGGTAGAAGTTCTAGAAAGAATGCAAAAGACAGTGCAAACAAGTATTGTAGAGACAGAGATTTAGAAAAAGGCCAAAGAAATGATAAGAAATTTTGATGTTGAGTTCACCACTATGTCTGACATTGCTTTGATACAAGCATAGGCCAAGCATGATGCAACATTATTTGAGACAATATGTACCAATGTGAGGATGATTTACAAACCTTGAATGTTTTCATCAAGGAGCTAAGGAAGAGCATAGATGAAGGAAATAAATTGTATGGACAATGTGAAATGTCATACAATTACTTAACTCATTTTGGTGACAAGATCAAAGGAAGAATGAGTGATCTTAAAACACTCGTGATAGATTGTAGCAGCTAGATACACAAATTGAAGATATTGAGGCAAACATGGAGGTAGTTCACAATGCAATCAAAAATCTATAACATGACAAGGAAAAGGTAATAAAGAGATTATCTACTCTTAGAGAATACTTATCTCCCAAAATCAGCATTTTGCAAAGGAAATTGGAGAAGTGTCTTGCAAAAAAGGCATCCTATGATGAATTTTCTTATATAGACTTGAGTGCAATAGAAGTTGCATCATATGCATTATGCACAGTTATCAACATAATTGATATAGTAAAAGAAAGCTAGAAGGAATTTGAGAGGATGAAACTTGGTTTTGCGGATTGCAAACCAAGAATCTCAAGTTAGAACAAAGAAAGGTAACACAATTTTGTGTTGTACATATAATTTTGGACACCTTTGTCATTGATGTCAAAGGGGGAAAAGAATGTAAAGGAAAAATGTATAAACTATATAGATGATATATGTAAAGAAGGAATGTAAAAGATGCATATATATGTAAGGGGGAGATTATTTATGTATATAGGAAATCATTGTAATAGGAGAAATAAGGAAATATGGTAATATGTAATGATCCAAGTTTTTGAATAAAATTTTGAAGGTTTGAAATTTTGTTAAGGCCATAGTTTTGCTCAACATTTTGGGACTTAACCAATTTTCCCATATGTTGCCCCAAATTCCAAAGGGGGAGATTATTGGCAATATGGTTAATTCAATTGAGTACTTAGTTGATTTAGTATTTTCATTTATGGAAACATATACTTTGGTATTTCATTGTGAAATCAGAGACAAAAAATTATCTAACTATTTGACAGTTTTAGTAGCACAGATATAGATTATGTGGGTGCAGATGAAAGATTTAGAATTTACATGTGTGTAGTTGAGGAAAGATAGTTGATAGTGTCATGATGGCATGTATTAGTGCATATATGTGTACGAACAATACGGAAATAGTTACAGAAGAATTACCAATATGTAGGTAATTAGCAAGACAAAATAGAGCACAACAAAAGATTCAGTATTACGACTTAAGGAATTCTTTTGGTAACAAAATAATTACTTAACTATGATGGGACAACATCCTAGATGTTAATCCTGATTTAATTTTGTAATTTTCCAAATGTGTGGAAGCATCAAGGCTGACTGAACATAATTTTCTAATAAGCAAGGTATAAGTAAAGATCATATTTTGTACAGCAAAGTTTGAAGTGTAATGATATGTGAACTAATGTGAAGGATGTACATGTGATATGTGAGCCTTGTTTAATGCGAGGTCTAGTGTATGATTAGAGGAATTGTGAAGTACAATAGTGAGATAGTATTATATGTATATCTACTCTTGTAAATAAACTTAATTGTATATTGTATCTTTGGGAAATGGGGTCATCTTACATACAGTGTAATTGTACTACGAACTCCTAATAGGGTTGAAGCAAATCCTAACAAGTTTAAGGATTTTAACACAGCCTAGTCCTCTAACAAGGACCAGGACACTATATATAATTACAAACTCCTAACAGGGTCAATATCCTTAACAACATTCTTGTGTTTTGTGGATCATTTTTTGGGCACCATCCCCATTGGGGTTTTCCCTTCGCTAGGGTTTCCCTAGTTAACAAATAATGGTGTTATGAGTTCTCTTTGTGTATGGTTTTATTTACCATTTAGGATTATTGGTTTACTTTCATGTGCATATTAAAAAATAAATAATAATATCTAGTTATGGGCAATAGTTTGTATAATACTAATTCACATCCCTCTCACTATTATCTATTTCTAATAGTTTTAACCTTTTCTTTAACATTACTAAATTCTAAGCGACTTTGAATAGGATTGTGTCTTACCCTTTAATGTCCCACCATATTTTGATACTCCTTTCAAGATCAAGGTGGGTAGTCCACATCCTTTCAAATCTAAAAGGGGGTCTATAGATGTTACCCAACAAGGGAGCTGCTAAGACAACAATAGGAAAGTCTAGTCTGAACAAATTCTAACAAAAGAAGATGGAGAAAAATAGTATTTTTGCAACCATTCATGGGAAAGAAGAGCTTTTTCTAGTTTCACTTGAATAAGATCATTTCCATATTTTGATACCCCTTTCAAGATCAACGTGGGCAGCCCACATCCATTCAAATCTAAAAGGGGGTCTAGAGATGTTACCGAATAAGGGATCCACTAAAAAAATAATAGGATAGTGGTTTGAACCAATTTTAACAAAAGAAGGTCCAAATGAAAAGAGAACTTTTGCAACCATTCATTGAAAAGAAGAGTTTTCTCTAGTCTCACTTGAATAAGATCATTACCAGACCTTCTATTAGATGGAGTAAACTCAATACCTTCCAGATCAACATAAAAGAAATCATGTCTATTGATAAATTCCATAAGATCAATTATGTTCTCAAGAAGAGAGATAGAATTTCCAAATTTATTAGTCTCTTTGAGAGGAGTGTTACTTCCATACTCATCTAGTAGTCATTATGAAAGAGATTCATGGACAATTCTAACTTTGTCCAAAAATTAGCACGATCAATTTTCAAATTAGGGGCATAAATATTTGACAAGACCCATTAAAATTTATTCCTAATGTGAAGAAACTTAGCAACCACAAGATTTGTATGAATGAAAATGGGGTTACCTTTGATATAGTTTAGATCCATAAAATAAAAGTTCCTCTAGATGCTCCCTTGGGGTCACCACCAATCACACCACAATTTTTGAAAAATTTAATAATCATAATTTTTTCCTTAAGCATTTTAGTTTCTTGAATCGTAATAATGTTAGGATTGTGATCTCTAACTCTATTTCTAAGAACATCCCACGTGTGATGACTATTAGGTCTTCTTATGTTCCAAGATATTATCTTCATCTTTTACCCCTTGAACAAGCTTCTTGGATGGTTGATTGCTTCACATCCATAATATTTTTGTTCACTTTCTAATTCTCTAATGTTTCTATCTGGTTTCATGCCTACTAGATTTTTAGGGATTCCAATTTATCTACTCCCATCCTAGTAGTGATAGCTATCTGAGAGGCATGGGCAACTAAAATGGGATCACCCTTTTTGTTGCCTTTTTTATTCCTTCCTTTCTTCCTTTTATTCTCTATATTTATCCAATCTGGTATCATAGCATCTTTAGAGAAATAGTCCATATCATCATCCCCCCAAAATTTTGGATATTTAATATTTCCTGAGTCCATTTTCTTTCCTAGGGGACTTGGAATGAAAAAGTCTTATCAAACTATTAAAAAAAAAAGATTTAATTTGATCTCCTATGATAATAGGGATAATCTCTTTTTCTTTGTCACTCCATTGGAACAAAACAACAAAATGAAATTGTTTTCCTCAATAGGAAAAATAATTTCCTCCTTTGATCCTCCATTAGAATTTCCTTGAACAGTAATTTGAACTTCAATGAAAAGATTGAAGACCTTAGGAGAGATTGTTGATTGGCCTTAAGTTTCTTCAAAATTAACTACTGAAACTAAACTTGTATTAATCTTACAAGATTGAAGCCGGGAACTATTGACCAAATCCTTACTTTAAGACTCAGAAGAGAACACAACCTGGGCTGATTTTTTAGGACCTTTAGGATGTAATGTCTCTATTAGTTTCCACCATAAAAATATTAGGGATTAGCCTAACATTGGATCCTTGTAAGCTAATAAGGATCATTAGACAGTCTTCTGAGGATTGATTCATCTCCAACTTTCAGTGACTTATGGATTTGGCCTTCTTTCGATGTCATTTGGACTCTATTTTCCATATTTACTATGTATAGTAAGTCAAGGGTAATAGAGATGGACCCTTTCTATTTTTAGATAGTGTATTTGGTCACATGGGGAATTATGAGTAGAGATTTCTATTTTAAACGGCATGGCAGTCAAACAAGTATTTCAAGGGATATTAAAGTTCAAGTGACTTAAGTGATTTATTTAAATATTTTAATATTATAAAGTTGCTTAAGTGACTAAAAGATGAAATTGGCTTTTACTCCCACATTCCCTAGTTGTTTGTGTCTTCCCTCATATCGAGGTTATAAAAGCATGGAGCTACATTGGGATGGAAATAATAAATATATGTATTCATTCAAATCCTAATGGTTTCTTAAATGTGAATGTACCTTCTTAAGGATGAAATCCCTTAGGAAGTTGGAAGTTGGACATAGCCCCAGTCTTCTTTGTAAGAAATACATTAGATTCAGGCTTGCTAGAAAATACAAGGTGTTCTTGTCAAGCAATACTTCTTATGTGAAACAAGAGGCATATTAAATAGGTTGTTACTCTTTCAACATATAGAGACACAAGGCTAGAGAATTACGAGAGAGGTAGAAGAAGAAACATTAGGAAGTATGGGTGGTGTGGAGGAATGTGGGTCTATCACAAAATTTAGTTTTAACATTAGATCATCTCACAAAACCACCATAATAGTGACTGAGGTCTGGCATTGCCAAAAGGAGTTGATAAAAGGTTTGTATGCAGCCTATTATATTCAACACAAGGATCAACATTTATTGGGTGCAAACATAGAAGGTGCAGGTAATATTATGGGTTGAATCAAATACATTAAGGTATATTTAGTAGCTAGCATGACATATAAGAAGGGTTGGATGTGGCAGCCACAGGTCAAAGACCAGTGAGGAGCATGTCGTGGATGGGTAGTAGTGTCCACTAGCTGCAGCAGTTATACAAGTTTCATTGACTTTCCTTATCTATGTTTGTAATACCTTGTGTTGGCACTTTAAATATGTGTGAACCCTTTCTACAACTAATTCCCCATAATCAAGGTATACAAAACATTATGTGGGGTTAACTAAAACTGAAGAGTATTATAAATGCAGTGATGTTATTTTCTAAGTTTTTTATATTGTATGTAAATTTCATAGTCATATTATTATATGTATTATGGAGTCAGATTATTCATAGTTACATCAAATTTTAATGCCACGGCTATATGCCAATTGTTTGAGAAAATACCTCAAGTTAAAACTTAATCATTTTGATCATGTTAAGACCAGATCATTACATAGGATTACCTTTAAGGCAAGAGACTTTCAAAGTATCAACAATCTTAGGTAGAATAATCAAAGATCCTTTAGATGTATTATCCTTGGTAACCTTTTTCCAATATTTATTCTTTTCCTTTTGAAACTCTATCTTCTTATGGTCATAACCTTTCTTAACCTCTTTTTGGATATGTTGGTCAATAATACATGTCTTATCTTTAAGAATCTTATGGGGGCATTGTTTATCCCAATGAATAGTCTATTTACACAAAAAAATAGTAGAACATAAATGATTCATACTCCAACTCTTTCTTCCATTTGTCAATCTTAGAATGAATGACAATATCATGAGGAATCTTCATGTTTTGGTTGATATTAATATAGATTCTAGCATAAATGAAATAGGATCTAGTTGCTATCATATGATCTGTAGAAAGAATATCCCCTAATGAAATGGGTAGACATTTGAAAACATATTTATTCCAATATTTGAGAGGTAACCCAGGAAGGAAAACCCAAATAGGGGAATATTCAAAAAAAGATTCATCCATATCAAGATTAGGAGCCCATTTCTAAAGAGCCAAAGTAGCTTTTCCCATCATCCACAAACCCTCACAAAGAGTATTAGCCATATCTTCATCATTCAAATAAACAAATGAGAAAAGACCCTTAGGCATAGCCACAAGGTCAACTTGACCTTTTAGATGTCATTTAAATCTAATGAAAGATCTGACAACATCAATATTAAGTCTAGCCCCTATGAACTTTTCATCCAGGGTTAGGGCCATAAAAAAAATTGAATAGCCTATAAGAGGACTAGGAACAAAAATGGTGTATTTCCCTCTTTTTAGATCTGAAATGACATTAACTTATGGTAAAGATATTTTACCTCAAGGTTTTATCCCAAATAAGGATAACCATTTTTTGGTTGCCAGTTCAAAGATCTTACCGTTAATATCTTCCAAATTTAGGCCTTTATATTTGACATCTCTCTTTTCAGAGCTATTCTCTCCATCCATCTCTAATTTTTCCCCATTATCACCCACATTTTTGGATTCTTTGATAGCAATACCACCATTAGAATTCATCCCAAAAGAATGGCTAATAGTGGAGCTATCTCTACCAAGTGGACAAGAGCCAACACCGGGACTAGAACCTCCACCTTTTCTTGCCCCCATTTCATTTCTTGCAACACCTCCTCCATTATCGGTTCTAGTTTGAAATCTCATTCCTGCCTTCATCCCATATATGGCATCAATATCTTGGGTCAATGTTACGAAACTAGAATTTGACTAATAGTTTAGGTTGCTAGACCAGTCTTCACTTTATTATTTATTTTCACACACTAACTTGTGGATAGCTTTGATTAATTACTATGTATATCATGGCAAACCCATTAAAAATATTTAGAAGAATATTGAATACAACTAGATTACTCTTGGTATTTTATCACTTTTTAATTTTTTTAAATTGTGATATGGGTGAGGACAATAGGAATCTATTGAAATATTAGTGAAGGTTACAAAAAGAAGTAGTTTTCAAAGGACATTTAATTATTATTACTAATCATGGCAAGGTCAATGCAGATTTAGTGCATAAAAGGACAAGAGGAATTTAAGGTTATGGAAGCTCTCCTAAGATAATTAGTACACTATTTCATTCAATTCTCTCTTTAAGTTAATTAATATTTATTAGTCATATAGAATTACATCTATTTTATCTTTTGCTTCTAAAATTTGAATTGTCATGATAAATTTTAATTATTGAAGATGAAATTTATATAGTAGTTAGGTTATGAAACCCTGAACATTAGGCACTAGCATTGTTCTAATAGTGTTTAAATGCCCATCTCTTTTTATTTAATCAATGTGCCTCCTAGATGATTTTTTAGTGAGGTGTGTCTTTTTTAACATAGAGATTTACTAATTTCAAGAGAAGATTGTTAGACAAGTAGAATTCACCACCATGTTTGTCTTGGATAACTATTGTTAGTCTCAAAATATTTTTGACAATCAAGTGTCAACACACTTAACCAATTTTCATATAGAAGCTTAGTACACTATATATGCCAAGTCATCGTATGTGCCGAGCCAGAATTCCAATAGGTGTCGAGTGACTACAGGTGCCGAGTGAACCATATGAGCCAAGTGATATATAGATGCCGAGTCATAGTTGATGCCAAGCTACAATGTATACCAAGAAATCTTCAGGTGCTGAGTGAAGATCATGTGCCAAGCAAGCTAGAATCATACAGGTGCTGAGCATTAGAGGTAGTGCCAAGTAACACAAATTGAACATAGTTGTTTATAACTGCACAAACACCTATCTAAACCATTTTTGAGCTAACATAGAAGGATCTCGAAGGATATTAAAGATAAGAATGAATCTTTTATATTTCCTATGTAATTTGCATGCATCCAATAAGAAAAATGTAGAAGGCATGCAACCAACAAGAAAAGTGCAAGGAGTGAGTGGGAAATAAAGATTCAATATGAATCATAGATCCATACATAACCCTAAGTCTTCAAAATCTTTATAAGGAGGATGAAACCCCATTGTATGCATGGATGAATGAAGTGTATGGGGAAACTATAGTGAAATTCATAGAGAAGTGTGGGAAAGACTTAGAGGAATAGAGCAGCATTACAGTATTCAATTGATCAAAATAGAGCAAGGGCATCAAAAAGATATAAGATCTCAGAGGATCAAGATCAGAGAGAGTAGATCAAGTGCCTGAATTCAGAAATCAAGGATTGTAAGCTATCAATTTTATTAATCTAATACTCTCTAGCAATTATATTAGAAAGAAAGTCCAATGTTGATAGGTTAGCTTAACAGCTAGGTTGTAGAACCTTTGACAAGGTGATTAAATCATTTAACAGGGTGACACTTCATATAAAGTGTTTGTAAATCCTTTAAACAGGTCACTATTGATACAATGTAAAACCTTTAACAGGGCAGACCATTACAAGTGGTCAAACATTATTGTTGCAATGATGTTTTGTGGATATCATCCCCACCCTTGTTTTACCTTCTCATTTTGAAGGGTTTTTGGGTTACCAAATTTTTTGTTATGTGTTTTGATGCATGTTTTTACTTTAAGCTTAATTGATATGTTTACATGCATGCAATCTATTTTTAGTTAAAAGTTTTTAAGGATAAAAGTGTGATACTTCTAATTCACGCCCCCTCTTAGAAGTATTCTTCCCATTTCAATATTCAAACAACTATTTGTAAACATCATTATTATTTTATATTATCTAAAATATAGATTTGGTAAGTGAAAAATGTAGTACAAAGTATATAAGACTATATGTACATATATAAGATGATTCTATAATCACATATTTAATCCAAATCATTGAGCTTGATCCTAGATAGATAATTGAATGAAAAATAAATGTAAGTCATTCTCCCAACAAGGAGGTTACAATTTTAAATAGAAAATAGTGCTTTTACTAATTTTTCATCCAATGGTAAACTCCCTTCCATATCACTATAATTAGTTAATATAAGTTGGTTCAATAGAAAATTAGTTCTATATAATTAAAAAAATTAGTTATGGTGAAAATAATCCTTTACAATTCTTTGGATTCTGTGTCTTTTATGCATATACCTCATAAGTGGAATGATGTGGCTGATTGCTTGGCTAAATGGATCTCCGAGCATGCATTGGATTGGAACAATATTGATCATAGGATTCTTCCCCTTGATTTATCTTACAAGCTAGCTCAACTTTTGGACCAAGATAAAGCTCTTTAGCACTCTTTGTTTCTTCTATTTTTTTGTTCTTTTTGGTATTCAATATAATTTTTACTCCTTTTTAAGTCCAAAAAAAGAAAAGATTCTTTAAAATTTTAATGAACATTATCTTCATGCTTCCCACCGTGAGGCATTCCTTGTTATTATAAAAAAGTATTGTGGAATCAAAATATATTTTACTTGAGAAATTTGAATGTGATATTATCCAATATTCTCAACAATCTCTTAAAAGTGTTATCAAATACTTGCATTATATGATTCATTTTATTTTTTAATTAAAATATTTTAGTAATTATTTTTTAATATTTGTATTCCCATAAAAAACATGAAAAGCCTCCCAAAAATAGGTCCTATAAAATTAAACCAAATTGCAATTAAAATTATTTATTTTTCATCGATTAGTTTTGTGCACTAATTGTGCATAGTTTTTTTTATGAATAGACCTTTCCTATTAATTAAATATTAATCACAACAATGTGCAAATGGGTGATAATGCAATAGAACACAAATTTTTACAAGTATCTCCAACATTTTTTGAATATGGAGAAGTCATAAAATTTGCCTTTTTCCTTGAGCACAAGTTGACCGAAGTCTTCAAATTTTTGAAAAAATCTGTCATAAAATTTGTACACCAAATATTTGTTGATATCTAATAAGAATAATAATATTTTTCAAAAATTACAAATGGGAAAAACCTTGATATTGGGGAGGGAATATTGGAAACATGTTTTAGTAAAATTTATTATTTTTTCTTTTAATACAAAGTCCACTTGCCTTATCTATGCTTCAAGTTCTTTACCAAGCCCACGTGCCTTCTATGTGCTCCAAGTTCTTTATAGACGTCTACAAACATGTAAATGTAAATATGATTGAAGTTTTTGTTTGACAGCTTTGTTCTTTTAGGCTCAAAGTAGTTCAAAAAGTTCATCATCTTTTCTTTAGTGAAGTTTAATATAGAAATTGATACTTAGTTGTTGTCTTCAATGATTTTTTTGGTGCTCTGGTCTTTTATAATAGTAATTTCCTATTAAGACTAGGACTGCAAAACTATCTTTTGACATATACAATAACTTTTCAATAGATTTTTTTATTTATTGCAAAATTTGGTAGTCAAATTATGTTGTTCTTGAGATCATGGTAGATGGGAAACTATAAATGTTGTTCATCAATTTAGTTTGAACTAGTACTATTAGATCCTCAGATAGCTGAATTGGATGGTAAGGGTTGTGTATTTTGTAAAAGTATGATAGGATTTATGCCCGTAATAATAATACAATAATTAGGCAAAAGACAGTTTTGTGATTCCCAAAAGTAATGAAATTTAACATTGTGATAAACAATGAAATTTAATATTGTGATAAAATAATCTCAAAGATTTCATTGCTATAGCATATCAATTTATCCTTCCCTACAATTTTGTCTATTTATACTAAACAATTATGACTTTATAGTGCCTACTAGGTTAGAGGGAGCTCAAGTGAAGTATATAAGGCCCCATTTAGTTGCAAGAAGAAGAGGGGCAGAATAGGATTTCAAGGGCCAAAACCAAGTTACAGAGGAAAAAAGGGGTGTTTGGATCATCAGACGCATAACCCGATTTCTACTTTCTTCTTCCAATTTTGCTCGAAAAATGGAAGAAACATCTTCCAACATATAGGTGGAAGTTGAAATGAAAACCCAAATTTGGGTGTCTATGAATGGGTTTAAATAAACTTTTGGGTCCACGAAATTCGCCTTAGGTTTTTGGAAGATCAAAACTACATTTTGGCACTATTGTTTTGTTGTTGTGTCGAGTATTATGGAAGATGAGGGTTGTTGTGGCTATTGTAGTGTTTGTTGTGGCTTTGGTTGTGGTCATGGATGTTGTTGTGGCATTTGCTAGGTTGTGGAATTTGTCATGGTTGGGACTTCTCTGCTTTGGATGATGGTGGTGGCTTTGAACATAGATCTTTTCTCACACACAATTCTCTTGTCCCACCCACATTTGCATATTGGGTTTTTTTGGGATTTTTTTCGTTCATTCAATTCAAAACAATAATAGTTTTTTGCAGGTCTTCTTAGAAAAATAGTTAATATATACTCAGGAATGAGTTCTAGTATTTGCTCACACCATTACCTCTGATTACCTATATATATCATAGTTAAAGCTCTGATTATTTGTAGCCATAGCAATGAAATGTACAATTATATCAATAGCTTTTATCTATACATAGTTTATCATGGTTCTATTTCTATCTGTTATCTGCTTAGCAAAATAGTCAATATATGTTGTAACTATTTGTTTTGAATCTATTTAGTAAAATAGTCAATATGTGCTCACTAATGAATTCTAGTATAGTGTTGTGAGAGATCAATGTTAGTGAAATAAACAACTAAACTTTGTAACAGTTTCTTGCTAGTAATGAGTTCTAGTATAGTGCTATGAGAGATGAATGCAATAGAATTAAATAGAGCCAAGTCATAAACTCTGTATGAATCAACTATGTATAGATCAATGGCAATTAGGGCTTTTATATGTACATAGTTAATGACGTAGTAAACTATGTATAGATCAATGCCAATCTTGGCTCTGATCTATACATAGTTCATGCACACATAGTTTATGAGGTCATAAACTATGTATAGATCATTGCAATTCCATTCAACACATCCAAATCATAAACTATGTATAGATCATTGCAAATCCATTAAACATAGCCCAGTCATAAACTATGTATGGATGTACCTAACTATAAGCATTTATGTCTATGACCCTATTCACATGTTTTAGTTTTGCATTGGGAATGGGTGGATACTAAATCCATCCTATATTCATGTAGTATATTGTATACATGTTATATCAATGACAATCATAGCTTTTATCTATACATAGTTTTTGTTTGTATCTGCTATCTACTTAGCAAAACAATCAATATATGTTGTAATAGTTTGTTTCGAATCTACTTAGGAAAATAGTAAATATGTGCTCAGTAATGAGATCAATGCAAATCATGCCAATGAAATGAGCAACTAAACTATGTATACATCGACTATACATAGTTTATGAGGTCATAAACTATGTATGGATCAATGCAGAAAGAAACCCTATTCCCACATGCCAACAATGCTCCTTTTCATCTTCTAAAAGATGAGCCTTAATTTTAGCGGACACGATGATTTACTAAAACACATTCATAAAAACCCAAATTTAGGTTATAATTTGTACATGTGTATGTGTACATACATACATGTGTGCCTGTACATTTAGACATGTGTGTGTACATGCATACATATGTGTCTGTACATGTATACATGTGTGTATGTACATACATACATACATGTGTGTGTATGTACGTACATGCATACATGTGTGTGTACATACATGCATACATGTGTGTGTACATACATACATACATATACACATACATGTGTGTATACATATAGACAAATGGAATCAGTATTATGTTTTTATTAGTACAGATAGATTACATGAAGTAGAATGACACATTATTGTATTTTGTTCATTATGGGCTTATGATCCTCAGTAGTTGGTACTCCTTGTTGTATTTGAATAAATAATTGACTTCGTAATGCAATGAGGCTAGCAAATAATCATGTTGTATCTTGATAGGTGATAGTTGATATCTCATAATTGATAATGTTTAAATTGTCCACATTTCAAGTCACTGATGGATCTTATGGAGAGTA
This sequence comes from Cupressus sempervirens, assembly GCA_028749045.1. NCBI lineage: Eukaryota > Viridiplantae > Streptophyta > Pinopsida > Cupressales > Cupressaceae > Cupressus > Cupressus sempervirens. The sequence continues at coordinate 251,565,824 of CM053784.1, read as the reverse complement.
TAGAGGTTCAAGGACACATAGTAAGGAAGACCACATACACATGTATTCTCACAATTCTTTTTGCATTTATTAGCATAGCCAAAGTACTGGTAGCCCAAGAAGGCAATCAAATGGGTAAATAAATAAGAAAGGAAATTCCTTTTGTAGTGACATTATTCATTCAAATGAGGTGGATTGTCATGATCATATTCAAATGAGTAGGGCATCCTTCTTTTCTCTAGCTCATATTCTTTGGCTAAAAGGAAGCTTGAGAGATACAATCCACTTGAAGTTAGAGGAACAGTTAGTGATTCCTCTACACCCTTGGGCACAATCTAAGGAACTATAAGATTGCCCATAACTTTGGGCACTCAGGAGAGATAGTCAGTCGGTACTTCCACAAGGTTTTGATAGTTGTCATAGCCCTTCAGAGGGATTACTTCATACCACCTAGTCCAAGCACTCCTCCCAAAATAAGTGGAAAGGATCATTTTGAACCATTCTTCAAGGTAAATCACACATTGTTACAAGTTCTTATCTTATTATTACTTGAGCATACATTTGATTAGTGTATCATATCCCATAGGATTGCATTGGAGCTATCAATGAAACTCATATTCTAGTGTGAGCCGATGTCGACATAGAGGGTAAATATCGTGATAGAAAAGGGAACCTGCTGCAAAATGTTATGGGTGTCTACTTCTTTGATTGTAAGTTTTAGTACTGCCTTGCTAGTTGGGAAGGCTCTACTATAGATAGTTGTGTTTTGGCCTCAGCTCTGTTTAGATCAAATCCACTTGTAGTTCCCCTGGTAAGCCAAATCACACTTTAATAAACTCAAGGGTATGCTAAATGTTTCAAGTATTGACAATATACTTTCTTTATGTAGGAAAATATTTTCTAGTGGATGTTGGATGTCCAAATGCACTTGGATTTCTCACTCCTTATTGGTGTACATGTTACCACATGAAAGAGTGGTCAAGAGATAACCCAATAAACTTTACACATGAGTTGTTCAACCATCAACACTCCTCTCTTAGAAATGCAATAGAATGTACGTTTGATATTCTAAAGTAGCATTTTCCAATATTAATACATGCAACGTCTTATGATATCATGACACAAACCTATATTGTTTTAGCATGTTGCATACTTTATAATTTCATTACAATAGAGAATAGCCTTCCATTAGAAGTAGCTATTGAAGAGGAAGATGATCGTGATGGGATAGAGGTACCACTACTTGAGACCTATGGGTTGTCTCAAGAGGATAGAAATGAGTGGGCCCAATTTTGAGAAGATATAGCAAGTGGGATGTTCAAAGATTATAGATCCTAAGAATAAATGATTTATTAGAGGGCAATGTGCTTTATATGATTAAATTGATGTATGCATATACAATTGTGGTGTGTGATTTTTTTATTCTGATATCAGTCCTTGCTACATTCCAATAAAATAAAAAGAGCATTAACTTTCAATTTCACACCTATTTTATGTACAAAGCCTCTTGATCATATCTGTTATACACAATCAAACTTGAAATGTAGATTACATTGTTTTAAATGTAAGAAAGCACAATTATTATACATCTTTGCATTGAGAAAGTACAATAACATGCTTCATAATGGGGCTTATGACTATTTTCCTACCATTGATATCACCATTTTGTCTTACTGGTAGTTTTTTTGATGTCGATGTGTTATCATCAATTATTTCTTAAATGTGTATCATCTGATAGGAGTAGCTTAAATGTCTCCCAACTATTCCTCCTATCGACTACCTCAAAACTACTCAAACTATCACATGTTGTAGTTGAATAATGTTTATCATCTTCAGTTAAATGCTTCCAAGTTTATTAAATGTTAACCTCATTGCATTAAAATGTATTAAAAAATGATATTTAAAGTTTATCGTCTTCAATTTTAAATGAAATATAGTAGGGAGTACCAAATGATGAAGATCATAAGCCCACTAGTAACAAGAGAACAACAAATACACCATAAATTCTATTTTTCTGATGTTACTCCTTGTTGCATTCCATTTAAATTTAAAGAGCAGCAACTTTCAATTTCAATTGTATGATTACTTTAAATTGTAATATGTGTACCTATTCAATATATTAGTGTCGTTCCATTACGATGTATTATAAATTGATATTAAAAGTTTATCACCTTAAAATTTAAATGAAATATAGGAAGGAGTACACCATGGCATATACTGAGCTCATGATGAGCATGGACGAATCTGATCATGTGAACTAGATGTGTTCTCCCATTACTTTGAGTGATATAGATGGATCCCTCACTACAAGCAACAAATCTTCTTCTTCAAAGAAGAAAATATGGACAAAACAGATGGAATGCGAGTTTCTAGACTTGCTCGTCGAACAAGTTCATCTCAAATGAAAAGGTGAAGGTGGTTTTAAAAAAGAAGTGTGGACTACAATAGAGAGGACATTCAATGCAAGGATGAACTTGAATCTATCACAAGATCATTTTAAGAATAAGTTGTAAACATAGAAAGTAGGATATAGAGTAACGAAGGACTTGAAAAATACATGTGGGTTAGCTTGGAATGAAGAAACTCAAACTGTGGATGTTGAGGATTTTATGTAGGATGAGCTTTTAAAGGTAGGATGATCTTTGTACTCTTTTCAGTGAAGAAATTTTCCCTTCTTATTTTAGTAATGAAAAACTTACAACCTAATCCATCTATTAATGCTTACATGTAGAGGAGAGAATTCAAAAATGTAAAAATGTTTAAGAGGTCACCTTTCCAATATTTTAATGAGTTGGTTGTAATTTTCAGCAATGACATTTCTAAAGGATTCCCAACTACAACGCCCGTTGATGTTGAAGAAGGGCACCCTATGAATGATGCATTCCACATGCTTGATGAGGATGATACCAATTGTGGTACACCTTGTGATAGCCAACCAGATTTTGATGAAGAGTTATATCATTCCAATCAGTCAAGTGCAAGTGGTAGAGGGACTCCTCCACCATCATCATCAAGGAGGGGAAAGAGGAAGAAGACATCTTTTTTTGCATCATTGGATGTGATATGAAAAACTATGAAGGAACTAAAATATGGCCTTGATAAGCCTCAGATTGTAAAAGTGGATAAATCTAAAGAGGATTATGTTTTGAGTGTCACACATACCACTCTAAAAGTTGTCCCTGAACTGAGTCGATTAGTTCTCATGAAAGCACATGATACCTTCATACTTCAACGTGAAAGAGCTAAAGGGTTCTTGATGATGGATGAGGCAGAGAGAGTGGACTGGATTGCAATGACATTTGGTATGATTTAGCTATTTTAGCTACTAACTGGATTGCAATGACATATGTTGCATGATTTCTTTGTTCAATGGTTTTGCATTGATCTCTAATAGCACTAAACTAGAACTATATTGATCTCACAGCACTATATTGGAACTCATTATTGAGCACATTTTGACTATTTAATTGGCATTGGTATGATTAGCATCTAAAGTAATTCTTTTTTATGAGTTGCCTTTGTTTACTTGTTTTGCATGGATCAATTTATGAGTTGCCTCTATTTAATGTTTGGCATTGATCAATACATAGTTTAGTTGTTCATTTAATTAGCATGATTGGAATTGATCACTACATGTTTTTCTTGTTCATTTCATTGGCATGATTTTCAATGATCAATACATAGTTTAGTTGTTCATTTTATTGCCATTAGATCTCTCATAGCACTATACTAGAACTCATTACTGGGCACATTTTGACTATTTTTCTAAGTGGACTGGAAAGAAACTTTTACATAGATCAATTGTTAATTTCATTGGCATTGGTATGGTATGATTGACATTTCATTAGCATTGGTATGATTGACATAGTTTAGTTGTTCATTTTATTCATAGCACTATACTGAAACTCATTAGTGAGCACATATTGACTATTTTGCTAAACAGATTCTAAACAAACTATTACATCATATATTGAATTGTTTTTCTAAATAGATTTGAATCAAATAGTTACAACATATATTGACTATTTTGTTAAGTAGATAGCAAATAGAAATAGAATCATGATAAACTATGTATAGATAAAAGCCATGATTGCCATTGATCTGCCATGTATACTACATAAATATAGGACGAACATCCATACATAGTTTATGAGTTGGTTGTGTTTAATGGTATTGCATTGATCTCTACATAGTTTATGACCTCATAAGTATGTTGAATGGTTTTGCATGGATCTTTACATAATTGATATATCCATAGTTTAGTTCTTCATTTCATTGGCATGATTCACTTTGATTAATGGTATTGCATTGATCTCTCACAGCACTATACTGGAACTCATTAGTGAGCACATATGGACTATTTTGCTAAATAGATTCTAAACAAATTGTTACAACATATATTGGACTATTTTGCTAAACAAATTTGAACCATGATAAACTATGTATAGGTCAACTATGTATAGATAAAAGCCATAATTGTCATTGATCTTCCATGTGTACTACATAAATATAGGATGGACATCCATAAATAGTTTATGAGTTGGCTACATTTAATGGTATTGCATTGATCTCTACATATTTTATGACCTCATAAGTATGTTGAATGGTTTTGCATAGATCGATACATACTTGATATATCCATAGTTTAGTTGTTCATTTCATTGGCATGATTCACTTTGATTAATGATATTGCATTGATCTCTCACAGCACTATACTAGAACTCATTAGTGAGAACATATTGACTATTTTGCTAAATAGATTCTAAATAAACTATTACAGCATATATTGACTATTTTGCTAAACAGATTCAAAACAAACAGTTATAGCATATATTGATTGTTTTGCTAAGCAAATAGCATATAGAAATAGAACCATGATATAGCTATTATGATTGGCACTATGATATATACAAGTAATCACATGAGCACATACCAGAAATCATTATTGAGCACATATTGATTATGTATAGATAAAAACCATGATTTCCATTGATCTATACATAATTGATCCATACATAGTTTATGACTTAGCTCTGTTTAATGGCATTGCATTGATCTCTCATAGCACTAAACTGGAACTAATTACTTGATCTATGCATATTTTAGTTGTTCATTTCATTGGTAAGATTGAAATTGGTCAATACATTATTTAGTTTGTTCATTTCAGTGGCATTGGCATGATTTTCATTTGAAGTAATTCTAGTTTTTGACTTGGCTTTGTTTAGTGGTGTTGCATTGATGTATATATGTACATAGACATGTGTGTGTGTGTGTGTGTGTGTGTATGTACACACATGTATGTACATATGTACACATACTTGATCTATCCATAGTTTAGTTGTCCATTTAATTGGCATGATTGGCATTGGTCAATACGTAGTTTAGTTGTTCATTTCATTAGCATTCACATGATTGGCATGTGAAGTAATTCCAGATGGTTAGTTGGATTTATTTAATGGTATTGCATTGATCTCTCACAACACTATACTAGAACTCATTCCTAAGCACATTTTTACTATTTTGCTAAGCATACTTGACGTATACATTACCTGATTTATACATAGTTTATGATCTCATAAATGTTTGGTATAGTTGTTCATTGTATTTTTAATTAGAGCTATATTAGAACCATACATACATGGAATACACGAGGAGTGGCAAATGATGAATGCTCAATTGTACAACTTGAGAGCATATGTTGATAGAAATTTGATTTGGTAGATGATTGTACTAATGTAGTGCAAGGCAGAGTACCTCCAAAGGAGATGTCTTAGCCCCTAGCAATATAACCACGTAGTAGAAATACAAAAGCAAGAAATAATAATACAAGATCTGATACCAAATCACAACTCCTTATTTATAAAATAACATTTACATGCAATGTGTCAGGCTATAAGGCCTTCTCGATTATGGCCAAATACAATAACAATTACAATAACAGTTATACCAGATCCCTCAAGATCCAATCCAAACCCTAGCTAGTCTAGATCCACACTCTAGTAGAAACCTCCAAGGAATATCTCAACTTGTGCTTGCAAGCCCACCAAGCAATCTCCTTGTTTTCCAATCTGCAACTACTAGCTCTGCTCCAACTTCATCCAAGATCCAAGTGTAAACTACCACATATTTGGTGTTTTTTCCACACATTCACAACTCTATCACAACCCTATTGTAAACTACCTCACATTCGGTGCTCTGTTCACAAACTTAGGAAAACTCGCTCTTTGGCTACTCCCCTTCTCCACGATGGATGAATAATGACTAAAGACTTCCCTACAACCTCTACTTATACCAATCTAAGCCACAATTTGGCCTAGAACACAAATTAAATATAGATACATAAATTAAATGCCACAAGTCAGCCAACAACAACAATTAAATGCCCAAAATTGATATCTAAGTAAAATCATGATATCTCCTAGTTCTAAATGAATTAGAACTTGTGCTTTGAACCATAGCTAGTACTCTAGGATCTCTTCAATCCCTAAAATTTTAATCCTCTAATTCATTATGGAAATTTGGTTACACATCCTACAAAAAGCACAAAATTCTAAAGCAAGGTCAAGCTCCATAGACCAAGCCGAGTCCCCAAACCATGTCGAGCAACTAAAGACCATGTCGAGTTCCAAGACCATGCTAAACTCCATGGACCATGCTAAGCTCCAAGACCATTCTAAGCACCAATCCTTCTTCAACCAAGTACTAGTCCAAGCACCCTCCAAAGCAACTACTAAGACTCCTCCCATGAACTCCAAAGCAGCCACTGAGCAAACCCAAGATGCTCTTGCATCAGACTCCCTAGGTAAATGGAAAAGTCTACCCCACAGTTTGATGCCCAAATAAAGATCAACAACCATCTTCATCTTCACCAAAGACTTCCACTCCAATAGGGACAAGAAAATTAATCTGCACATCATCTGTATCTACATCATTCTATTAAACACTAGAATCTCAACCAATCAATCAACATGCTCACTCCCAGGAACAAATTGAACATAATGCTTCAATATCAAATCCTCATATGCAGCAATAACTAGTGAATCCACATCAACAGCAACAAATTTTGCACCTTCAACAATATGAAGATCTCCATCAATACATGTCAAATTTACAATGCCAGCAACCTCTTTGCTCTTAACAAGATGCTCTGTAACATGCAACTCACCACCAATAGCAACTGGATCATCCATGATCAAGTGCTCTAAAATTTCCATGTCAAACCCAACCAACTGATCATGAAAACCAATGTCCATCCCAACATCAACAAGGTTAGGAATATCCTTAGGAACAACCTCTAGCTACTCTGCAAGTTTTGTATCAGGCTCCACAATCTTATCAACAAAACCAAACTCTTCCAACTCAACCTTGTCATGCCATCTTCTCTCATGAACAGGTCTTCTAATTGGTTAGACAACTCTCTTTTGGATCGGTAAACTCCAGCTCCACAAACATCTATAGAATGCCTTCCTCATCATGTCTTGATTATCCAAACTAGTTTCAAACTAAGCAACCACCTTCTCAGTTTGATCAACCAAACTGGCTTCAAACGGAGCAGACATCTTAGAAAAACTCTTCCCCACCACATCATAGAGATGTGCAATCATCTTAAGGTCCAATCCTCTCAGAGCCATCTTTCAAGATCTTCATAAACCCTCTGCAACAAATCTTTCCTACACTCCTTGTGATAAACCCAAATTGTTTGCAAGTCAGATCGCAACCTTCCACCTCGCATGAACAATCAAGAACTAATCACAAGTTTAGGACTACGGATCTTCAATCCACAAAATCTCTATGATCATGCCTCAACAAGATCAGTCTTCCATCTTCACATCCATCAATCTATCTGCAAGCCCTTAGATCAAGATCAACTCAGATCTACTTCTCCAACCCAAGTCCTAGTGCAAACTACCTCAACTTTGGTGATCTTTCTACATGCTCAGGAACAACCTTCACTCTGATACCACCTAATGTAGTGCAAGGTAGGATTATCTCCAAAGGAGATGTCCTAGCCCCCAACAATACAACCACACAAGGGAAATACAAAAGCAAGAAATAACAATACAAGATCTGATACCAAATCACAACTCTTTATTTATAAAATAATTGTTACATGCAATGTGTCAAGCTGTAAGGCCTTCCTAGTTATGGCCAAATACAATAGCAATTACAATAATAGTTCTGCAAGATCCCTCAAGATCCAATCCAAACCCTAGCTAGTCTAGATCCACACTCTAGTAGAAACCTCTATGGAAGATCTCAACTTGTGCTCGCAAGCCCACCAAAAAATCTTATTTCTTTCCAAGTCATAGGCTACTAGCTCTACTCCAACTTCATTCAAGATCCAAGTGTAAACTACCTCATATTCGGCACTCTATCCACACATTCACAACTCCATCACAATCTTGCTATAAATTGCCTCACATTTGGAGCTCTATTCACAAACTCAAGAAAACTCACTCTTCGGTGGCTACTCTTCTCCACGATGGATGAATAATTACTAAAGACTTCCCTACAACCTCTACTTATACCAATCTAAGCCACAAGTCAGCCTAGAACACAGATTAAATATAGAGACATAAATTAAATGCCACAAGTCGGCCAACAACAACAATTAAATGCCCAAAATTGATATCTGAGTAAAATTGTGATATCTCCTAGCTCCAAATGAATTAGAATATAGTTACTACTCTAGGCCATCTTCAATTCTTGAAATTCATATCCTCTAATTCATTTTTGAAAATTAGTTACACGTCCTACAACAAGCACCAAATTCCAAAGCAAGGTCGAGCTCCATAGACCAAGCTGAGTCCCAAGACCATACCGAGCAACCAAAGACCATGCCAAGTTCCAAGACCATGCTGAGCTACATAGACCATGTCGAGCTCCATAGACCATGTCAAGCTCTCAGACCATGTTGAGTACCAATCCTTCTTCGATCAAGTACTAGTCCAAGCACCCTCTAAAGCAACTACTGAGCCTCCTCCCATGAAATCCAAATTAGCCACTAAGTAAATCCAAGATGCTCCTACATCATGTATAGTTCATGATTCTATCCTATGTTATATCTATAGTCCAAATTTGCTTGCAGATATTTTTACTTCTTATCTTTTTGTCCCTATTTGATTTCCTATGTATGTTCTCGCTGACAAGATTATCAAAAGTATTGAGGATTTCTGCTAGATGATTGTACAGTTCATAATTTTGTCCCATGTTATATGTATATTCCTAATTTTCTTGGATATTTTTTAAATTTCTTGTCTTTTTTCCACAATTTGGTTTCCTATGTATGTGCTTCCTGACAAGATTGTCAACAATATTGACAAACTGTCTTTCTTTTGTATTTTTTTTTATTGCTCCTGATTTGCTGATATTGCGAGACCACACATGCTGATAAAAAATGAGCTATCTGATAATTTTTTACTATGCATATTTGTAAACAATCAATATTTTTGATGCTACTCATTGATGTATTCCATTAAAAAAAATCAGGTTTTAATTTTTCAAGCATGTTTAGTTCGTATATGCAGGATTGACCATCTAACAATACAAATAGTAATGGGAAGATTGAGCAGCATGACAGGGTTGCTCGTCGAATGTGGGGCATAAGGGTATACAACATAGATTTTCCAATGTTTTCATATTTAATGGTGTGTTTTCACACCACCATTCAGATTATGGATATTGTTCTTTCTCATCAGTTCATGGATATTGTACATATGTAACATTGAATTATTGATAACATACCTAATTTAAACATATTTGGATCACATTCATAATTTGAAAATATTTTGATGACATTGTTATTTGAATGTTGGTATTTGTTTGATCTATACATAGTTTATATATGCAGGATTGACGATCTAACAATACTAATAGTAACAGGAAGAATGAGTAGCATAAGAGGGTTTCTCACTGAATGTGGGGCATAATGGTATAGAGCATGGATTTCCTATTTTTCTCATATTTAAAGGCTAACTCACAAGGTTCAAGTTTGAGTTCGATAATTATGAAGTTTGAAAGAATTTGACAATAAATTCAATTCAACAATAAATTTGTCTTATATAATTTTTCAAAAATATATAAATATATATGATCACAATTCCCAACTATGGGACAAAAAATAACTTCTTACAAATAATTACAAGTATGATTATTTTTTACTTTTCGTTGCTAATAAATAGAATTAAAACAAAAATAATAATCATTTTAATTATTCTTTACTAACAAAATTAAACTGTGAATATTCAAGAATTAAAAATAATAATAATGTAGTCTAATTATAAATAAATTAGTAATCATAAATATTAAATTAAATATTAATACTTTACTCATTATAATACTTGTGTTTCACTAATAAAATAAGATTTAAAAAAATTACTTCAAATTCCAATTCCAATTCAAAAATGAACCAAACACAAGAAAAAGATATTCTCAGTTATATTCCATTCCAATTTCAATTTTTAAATTGGCAACCAAATGCAAAATATGGATTTGTATATTCATCTTCCATGTCAACCAAACAATCCAACTATCTTCCTAAAATGCATAACTGGGTTTTCGAAAACCTGGTTATGAGATAACCTAGTTATGAGAGAAATTCATCTTCCCCAACCAAACGGGGCCTAAAGGAGGGCTTGTGGAAAGTTTGGTTGATGGCATACAACAATTTTACCGGATTAAAATAAAATTGGATTGGAGGAACTAATAATAAATACTACTCTAATGGGATTTACCTACTTTCAAGCGACCTTGTTGCTCTCACTGAATAATGAAGTTATCCAATTTGAGTTCGTAGATAGGTGGGAACCCACTTTTGGCATAACAGGCAATAGTGTCTCTAAACCCCCGAACATGCACTTTGTTATTAGAAGCACAAGATTTCAATGAACCTGAACAATTCTTGGCCACACAAGTCAAAAATTTACAGAGTTTCACAAACTCGTCCCTACCACAATCCAGAGCAGTATGTGCCATAGTGGTTGCATATAGCTTGCTCCCTTTCCTTGCATCAAACTTGCACACGATGTCGATCGATTCGTTTCAGGGTCAATTTTGCCGCAACTTATCAAAATCTTTATTTCAATTGGGGTTTGATCTGATCCTCCAAATTCCACCTCCTCCCCTACCTCGAACGAAACAGTGCCTTCTCTCTCCACTTTTGCACCTCCACCAATGACTGCACACATCTCCCCTTTCACAATTCTGAGCTTTAGGTCATTCGAGGGCTTCAAATTCTCCACCCAATTTCCAAAGGCCTATGCCTACCTCCTGTTTACTAGAGGTAACCGATTGTTGAAATATTTAATTCATAGCTAGTTTCTCCCTAGAGCCAAATGTCGACCTATCTGCACAACATTCAAAAATTTTAATATAGGTAGGTGAGTTTTCAAATTTGGAAAAGAGGGGGAAACATTCTTTGGAAATAAGACAAAAGGAATTTTTTTAGATTTATTAGAATATAGAGAGAGCTGAAAAAAGATCAGAAGTTATGGAGATAGAAGAAGAAAGAAAGTGATCAGTAGATCAATCATTGCAGAGACAAAACGAAGTTCATTTCATGCTTGCAGTTGCACGTGCTTGTTTGTGTCATTCTATAAGTTTATGGTTTATTGGATTCGACCTATGGAGCAGTGATAGCTCCAGGTGTTATTGTATGTAGCCATTAAAGCTGCAAGCTTGAAATTTAAAGTTTGAAGTTTTATCAATTTAAAGTTTTAGAGTTATTTTAAGATTTTTTGGTTGAAGCCGAATGCTCCTAGATTTTGTAATGTTTTAATTCAAATATGAATAGAAAGAAAGAAAGCATACGTAAATCCATTATTCTTCCTCTATACATTGCATTTGAGAAGATTATTGTTGAATATTTTAAGTTTTTGCTCTCTAGTTTTAATGGTGAAAATATTCACGTTATAAGTTTTGTCACTCGGCATTGTCTTTGGTAGAAGTTTTCTACAATTTAAGCCAAGCCCACTCAACATCCATTGGTGCCGAGTTGCCCTTTAAGTGCTGAGTTCACTCGGCTCCTTCATGTGCCAAACTCACTCGGCACCCTCCTACCACTTGCTTCCTTAAGGTGTCGAGCAAAACTGTAACTCGATAATAGTTAGTGCCGAGTGAAAATATTAAAGTTGTGATTTATTTTATTTACACCGGTCATATACGGCATGCATGAACCGGCAGAAGAGTAGATTGATCTTGACATACAGCCACACTCTCAGGGACGTGCTAAACTCTAACACTGCTGCTGTGAAGCTCAGCAGTGTTGGAATCAGCCAGTAGACTTGCCTCGTCTGCAGAAACAGCCCCACCAAGTTTAAAGCCTTGAGAAATTTCTCCTCGAAAATGGACAAATTTACAGGAAAAAGCATATCATTGTCTATTATCTTCATGGTGTGATTTTCCAGTACTAAACTATCAAGCACTTTTGATAAGCTCATAACGCCGCCTGTGGCGACCGATTGCCAGAATTCTTTATACCCTTTGAGAAACATCGTACAGGGGGCTACTTCTGTGAAGTCCAGCAAAGAATACCAGATTGTATCTGTAATGTAATACCACATTTTCCCATCGAGACACAACTTGTTTCCTTCTCTCTCTAGATGAAACTTAACATCCAAGTAGAGCGATTCTGTCTCTTTCTCTCTCTCGATGGATTGTGTTTGCCTTGGCACCGTCAGCTGATCTGGTGGGACGGTCACATGGTAACGCACCTGCTTCCACAACTTTGCATGCACTAGAATGTATTTTAGCTTGGAATAGTCCGCAAAGAGGCCCAAAGGTAAGCGGCACCTACTGAAGAACTAGCCTATTCTGCATTGTATCAGAGCCCCAAGTGGTGTCAACTTCCCGATCTGCTAGAAGCCAAGGTAGAGTTGCAGTGACAGTAATGCAGTGCTCAATATTAACTTGGCTGACATCCTTCTTCCCCCAAAACTACGTTACTTTTTCTCTTCTCTTCCCTCTAATACATAATTATGTTTTAGATCATATGGTTCTTTTACAACTAAGTATGTCAAAAGACATCTAATTGTGTCACTCTAATAACGCAAACGACACCTAATTATGTTTCAAACTGTCCTCAATCTATACCATTCCTTGCTGACTATGCAAAAGCATCCAATTGTGTGTCCATAATCTATGCCATACGATAGGCATATGCAAAAGGTGTCTGGTTGTGCTTCAAATTTAAGGTGTACATAGTGTACCTTTCATTATGAAAGCAAAAGGCATATGATTATGCTTCAAATGACATATTTCAATAATCATTGTGTACATGACATACTTACACTAAGAATGCAATAATCTTGTAATAATCAGATACAATGTGTACATAACATATTTCTAGAATGCAATAATCTTGCAAAAGGGATCTAACTATGCTTCAAATAAAAGTACACAACATACCTCTTACTGAAAATGCAAGAGGCATCTGATTATGCTTCATATATAAGATGTACATAACATACGTTGTGGAGAGAAAAAGCATCTGATTATGCTTCATATATAAGCTATATATAGTCTACCCTACACAATTATGCTAAAGACATTTATTTATGCTTCATAAACAATATGTACATAGCATACCCCACACTGAAAATGCAAAAGACATTTTATTATGCTTCAAATACAAGATGTATACATCATACCCCACACTCAAACTCAAACTGTAAAAGACATCTGATTATGCTTTAAAAATAATGAGTACAAACCAAGGCGACATAAAGAATGTAAAATAAATATAATTATACTCAGATGAAAACAAGATGTAACCTACTCTACTTTTGATTGTGCTTTAAAAAAAGGTACACAACCTACCCTACACTAATTATATGAAAGATATCTAATTTTGCTTCAAATATAAGATGTACACAACTTACTTTTACATTTTAAAACACTTGTTAACATATTTATCCTTTCAACTATTTTATATTATTTTGCATCTTATTCCTAAGTGCTTTTTAACATGGCATCTTCTTTTATTTACTCTCATTTCATTCTCTAATTTATTTTCTTCAATCATTTGAAGTTTCTCAAAATAATTGTTTTAATAAAACTCAACATTATTAACGTCTCAAAGATTTAAGTATTTAATTGAATAAATAACTCTTTACTCATAACAAGTGAGCCCACAATTTTCCACCAAGATTAGGATTGTACTTGCTTTCTCACATATTCCTCAAAATATAACCTTCTATCAGACAGTGCACATGCAATATCTTACATCTTTAAATTGTCCACTATCAACAGAACTTAAAAAACTGCAATAAAAACTTATTGAATGTTGTCACACTATAAAATGGATAAATTCACCGACACTAAATACTTCATTTTCCTTGTCTTTTAAATAAACGTAAATTTGAGAGCTCATACACACATTCAAATCTATATAGAAACATATCTAGGTTAAGTATATAACGTTTTGTAATGTCAAATCCAAAGGAACTTTTTTTCTTTACATAGTATTAACAAGTTAAAATTGAAACCAATTACCTCCTTTTTTGAGAGAGATTTTTATTTTATTTTTATCATTTTTTTTGTGTTATTTAATACAAATATTAACTTATAAATTTGATGTTCTAACTAATTATAGTCCACTTATAATTTGAATTTGTTTATTTTTTGTATTTAAGTGGGATAAGTCTAATTTTCTAAGAATTTAATTAATTAGGTCATATGCAATGCATCTTTCATTCATACAAAATTAAGTTTTCTATGACTTGACACCTAGCTCATGTTCCAAAATCATAAGTTATTTGTTTAAGGATTATAGATAATTATCCTCTGTTCATTGAGGATCATCCATCTCAATCAGAAATACATTCACATTCACATTTAGAGCATTTTGATTGTAAAACTACAATAATTTAATTGTTTGTTAAACCTTAGCATTTGCATCTCTACTTAGTGTGAAATTATATTACTAAGTGAACAATAAAGGCTTGGTTGTTATTAAGGTAGTGAATTTTTCTCCCTCTATCTTTAACATGATACTCTGCCACAATTTTCAACACATGCTCTTAATGAATGAAAGCATAAGGAGAAAACACATATTTAGAGACTTCCTTACATTAGATAAGTAGGAGATAATTTCCATAGCAAGTCAAATTGTGATATTGCTATCAGGATTTAATTGTATGATTTTTGGTCAAACTCATTGACCCATATTTCATGAGTAGTGATTCAATATGAATCCATCTCTCATGAGGATAAATGGAACACTTAGCACTCATTGGATTTAGGTGTTGGTTCTCAAAACCGCAGATTGGAATCCTACAAGCCTTGCCTGCTTGATGTTGGGATATCCAACCGATTAAGGCCAACTTGACGGGATTGATCGATGCGATCCAAATCCTCTGTGCTTCTGACTCTACAAAACTGAGGTGGGTGTACTTGATCCTGGACAACAACCTTAAATCCAAGATGCTTATAGCAGATAAATTAGAATGTGAATACAACAAAAGCTTTTCAAAATGGCAAGAACTATAAAAAGCTTTTATCCTAAAAATTATAAATTAAAAAATGAAAGTAAATGACTATATAAATGTCATATGTTTCAAATAAAGAATAATTATAGATTAATGCAATAGATGAATATATTAATTCCTCAAAAGAAAGAAATGAAACAATTGCTAGCATATGGATCATGAATCAAGAGTAAAAGATCAGTGCTTAATTAAAAGGGCAATCAGAGTTAATATTATAAGTTGAAACGTACAACTTTATAAAGTTCAATACATTTAAACTATAAATAATTTTAACAATTCAGATGTGACAGATCAATTATATAAATGCAATTTTAAACTAGTCTAGAATGCACTTTAACCCCTACAAAGACAAACTAGGCATAAATAAGGAAACAATTAAGTATTTCACAATATCTATGTTTATCAAATTTAAAATGCAATAATGACTATTTATAGAAATTAATATTAAAAAAATAATAAAGGACACAACTTAATAATAAATCAAAACTCCAAAATTTAAAATAAATAACTATGCTGGAATTAAAATTGCAATAAAGACACTCCTTACAGATGATCTATTTAGTGCATCTCAATTTGGGAGTCGTATATAAATTTTCTTTGTAATTCAATCCACAGACTTTGTTCAAAACTTCATTTCTCTGCCAATAAAAGAATATAATTTATCATAGTGCTTCAATATATAAAATTTTAAAAATACAAATATAAATATGAATTGTATTTTGTGTCTTTTACATCTCATATTTATAAAAGTGAAAGGGTGCTAATATGAACCAGCACATCTCCCTGCACATGCTAATCACAACTACCTTCTAATAAGGTTGTGAGCTTAATTATTCTAATGAATCATAATATGACTCAAAACTATGGGAGATATATATTTGTCTTGTTAGATTTATTGGATAGGGTCAAACAACTACTCTTGAAGTGGGTAAGCTCCCATGTGGAACCAAGGATGCCAACATTTGTCTCATTCCCGTTACGCGTCCATACCAGGCTTCTAGACAACTTCCTCTTGGTTCATGCATATACCTCCAGACTTTGATGCCTGCATATGTCAATGCGTCCCTATCTCTGTACTTCGGATCCACATGGAATTCTTCCACCTGCAACAAATATGCAATGATGTTAGATGCTAATTATCAAATACTAGTTAGTAATAGACAATTTGAAATCCCTGCTTGGGAAGCTCCTATGTCTTTGTTGCATAAATGTTATCCCATCACCTTCGAGCCCAGTATTGTGTTGGATATGAAAGTTACTGGGATATAAAACTATCTTCACACTTGTGTTTACATGTTTGTTTATTCAACACCATTCAGGCCCCATTTCGTTATGGGAATAGGAGGGGCAGAATAGGGTTTTGATGGCAAAAACCTGGTTATGTAGCAAAATGGGGGCATTTGGTTCACCAAACACAAAACACTGTTATCAGTTTTTTCTTCCAATTTTGGAGCAAAAATGGAAGAAGTTTCTTCCAAGAAATAGGTGGAATTTGAAATGAAAACTTGATTATGGATTTTTATGAAGTCATTTTAATCAAACCGTTAGGTCTATGAAATTCGTATTAGGGTTTTGGAAGACAATAGAGGCATTTGGGAAGACAAACTCGTGAGCCATTTTTCCTCCTACGACTTAGGTTTCTAGTGTTCTTGGGTGAGGTTGGGGTTTTTGTGGACGATGACAAGTTTGGAGTTTTGTGGGTTTCTATGGACACCGACAACTTTGGAGATTTCAGGGTTTTTGTGGACGCCAGCAAGCTTGGAGCTTTTGGGCCATTGTTCTCCGCTTTGGCTAATAGTTGTGGGGTTTTTCTGCGTTCAAAGACAGTTTTGGGGTTTCTTCTCCCACCAATCTCTGCACACATAGTTCTATTCTCCCACCCATCCTTACATTTTGGGTTTTTTCTTTACATAGATATATCATAGTTTTCTGTCAGTTTGCTTAGCAAAATAGTCGATATGTGCTCAGTAATGACTTCCAATATGTGCTCATGTCATTACCTTTGATTATCTAATTACATAGTTTAAATCATGGTTCTATTTCTATCTGCTATCTGCTTAGCAAAATAGTCAATATTTATTGTAACAGTTTGTTTCAAATTTATTTAGCAAAATAGACAATATGTGCTCACTAATGAGTTCTAGTATAGTGTTATGAGAGATCAATGCAACACCATTAATCAAAGTGAATCATGCCAATGAAATGAACAACTAAACTATGGATATATCAAGTATGTATAGATCTATGCAAAACCATTCAACATATGAAACTCATAAACTAGAATTACTTCAGATGTCAATCATGCCAATGCCAATGAAATGAACAACTAAACTATGTAACAATTTCTTACTAGTAATGAGTTCCAGTATAGTGTTGTGAGAGATCAATGCAATACCATTAAATAGAGCCAAGTCATAAAATCTGTATGGATCAACTATGTATAGATCAATGGCAATCAAGGCTTTTATCTATGCATAGTTTATGAGGTCGTAAACTATGTATAGATCAATGCCAATCTTGGCTCTGACCTATACATAGTTCATGCACATAGTTTACAAGGTCATAAACTATGTATAGATTATTGCAATTCCATTAAACATGGCCAAGTCATAAACTATGTATAGATCATTGCAATTTCATTAAACACAACCGACTCATAAACTATGTATGAATGTACCTAACTAAACCGTTTATGCCTATGACTCTATTCACATGTTTTGGTTTTGCATTGTTAAAGGGTGGATACTAAGTCCGGCCTATATTTATGTAGTATACATGGAAGATCAATGAAAATCATAGCTTTTATCTATACATAATTGACCTATACAAAGTTTATAATGGCTCCATTTTTATCTGTTATCTACTTAGCAAAACAATTAATATATGTTGTAACAATTTGTTCCAAATCTTCTTAGGAAAATAGTAAACATGTGCTCAGTAATAAGATCAATGCAAATCATGCCAATGAAATGAGCAACTAAACTATGTATACATCAACTATACATAGTTTATGAGGTCATAAACTACGTATAGATAAATGCAGAATGAAACCCTATTCCCACATGCCAACAATGCTCATTTTCATCTTCTGAAAGATGAGCCTCAGCTTCAACAGAGCCAACGGTTTATTAAAACACACTCATAAAAATCAAAATTCATACATACATACATCTGTTTGTACATACGTACATACATGTGTGTGTACATACATACATTTGTGTGTATGTACGTACGTACATACATACATGTGTGTGTACATAAATGCATACATATGTGTGTGTGTGTGTGTACATACATACGTGTGTCTATGTACATGTAGACAAATGGAATTAGTATTATGCTTTCATTGGTAGATAGATTACATGGAGTAGAATGACACATTATTGTAATTTTTTCATTATGGGCTTATGATCCTCAGTAGTTGGTACTCCTTGTTGTATTTGAATAAATAATTGACTTCTTAATGTAATGAGGCTAGCAAATAATCATGTTGTATCTCATAACTGATAGTGTATAATTTCTCCACATTTCAGGCCACTGATGGATCCTATGGATAGTATAGAGGTTCAAGGATGCATAGTTAAGAAGGCCACACACACCCCCATTCTCACAATTATTTTTGCTTTTGTTGGCATAGCCAAAGTACTAGTAGCCTGAGAAGGAAGTCAAATGGGTAAATGAATAAGAAAAGAAAATTCCTTTTGTAGAGAAATTATTCATTCCAATGAGGTGGATTGTCATGATCAGATTCGGATGAGTAGGGAAGCCTTCTTTTCTCTAGCTCATATTCTCAGGATGAAAGGAAGCTTGAGAGATACGATCCACTTGAAGTTAGAGGAACAACTAGTGATGTTCCTCCACACCCTTGGGCACAATCTAAGGAATTGCAAGATTGCCCATAACTTTGGTTACTCAAGAGAGACAATCACTCAATACTTCCACAAGGTGTTGACAATTGGCTTAGCCCTTCACAGGGATTACTTCATACCACCTGGTCTAGGCACTCCTCCCAAAATTAGTGGAAAGGATTGTTTTGAACCATTCTTAAAGGTAAATCATGCATTTTTACAAGTTTATTGTCAAGATTTTTGTCCTTATTTTATTATTACTTGAGCATACATTTGATTAGTGTATCATATCCCATAGGATTGTATTGGAGCTATTGACAAAACCCATATTCCAGTGTGATTTAATGTTGACATACTGAGTAAATATCATGATAGAAAAGGGAACCTATCGCAAAATGTTATGGGTGTCTGCTCCTTTGATTGTAAGTTTCAGTATTGCCTTGCTAGTTGGGAAGGTTCTGCTATAGATAGCCATGTTCTAGCCTTAGCTCTATCCAGATAAGATCCACTTGTACTTCCCTCTAGTAAGTCAAATCACATTTTAATATACTCAAGGGTATGCTAAATGTTTCAAGTATTGACAATATACTTTCTTTATGTAGGAAAATATTTTCTAGTGGATGTTGGATATCCAAATGCACCTGGATTTCTCACTTCTTATCAGTGTACATGCTACCACTTGAAAGAGAAGCCAAGAGATAACCCAATAAACTTTGCACATGAGTTGTTCAACCATCAACACTCCTCTCTTAGAAATGCAGTAGAATGTACATTTGGTATTCTGAAGCAACATTTTCCAATCTTAAGACATGCAACATCTTATGATATCATGACACAATTCTACATTATTTTAGCATGTTGCATACTTACACAATTTCATTATGATAGAGGATGACCTTCCATCAGAAGAAGCTATTGAAGAGGAAGATGATCATGATGGGATAGAGGTACCACTACTTGAGACATATGGGTTGTCTCAGGAGGATAGAAATGAGTGGGCCCAATTTCAAAAAGATATAGCAAGTAGGATGTGGGAAGATTATAGATCCCAAGAATAAATAATTTATTAGAAGGCAATGTGCTTTATATGATTAAATTGATGTATGCATATACAATGATGGTGTGTGATTTTGTTATTCTGATATCAGTCCTTGCTACATTCCAATTAAATAAAAAGAGCATTAACTTTCAATTTCACACCTACTTTATGTACAAAAACTCTTGATCATATCTGCTATACACAATCAAACTTGAGATGTACATTACATTGTTTTAAATGTAAGAAAGCACAATTCTTATACATATTTGCATTGAGAAAGTACAATAACATGCTTCATAATGGGGCTCACGACTATTTACCTACCATTGATATCACCATTTTATCTTGTTGGTAGTTTTGTTGATGTTGATGTGTTATCATCAATTATTGCAACTGGCACACCAATCCTCTGTAAATGATATTTTGTGCACAAATCTTCCATCCACCACCACAATTTTATAGTATCTAATGATTTGGAAAAGTTTGAATTGATTGGTACAGTAGGCTGATGATGTGTATCATCTAATAGGAGTAGCTTAAATGCCTCCCAACTATTCCTCCTATCTGCTACCTCAAAACCACTCAAACTATCACATGTTGTAGTTGAATAATATTTATCATCTTCAGTTAAATGCTTTCAAGTTTATTAAATGTTAGCCTCATTGCATTAGGATGTATTAAAAAATGGTATTTAAAGTTCATCCTCTTCAATTTTAAATGAAATATAGCAAGGAGTACCAAATGATGAAGATCATAAGCCCACTAATAACAAGAGAACATTGAATTTTCTGAAAATCCTATTTTTCTAATGTTACTCCTTGCTGCATTCCATTTAAATTTAAAGAGCAGTAAGTTTCAATTTCAATCATATAATTACTTTAAATTGTAATATGTTTACCTATTCAATATGTTAGCCTCGTTCCGTTATGATGTAGTACAGAGTGATATTTAAAGTTTATCACCTTCAAATTTAAATAAAATATAGGAAGGAGTACACAATGGCATATACTGAGCTCATGATGAGCATGGACGGATCTAATCATGTGAACCAGATGTGTTCTCCCATTACTTTGAGTGATATAGATGAATCCCTCACTACGAGCAAAAAATCTTCTTCAAAGAAGAAAATGTGGACAAAACCAATGGAATGCAAGTTTCTAGACTTGCTCCTCGAAAAAGTTCATCTCAGACAAAAAGGTGAAGGTGGTTTTAAAAAAGAAGCATGGACTACCATAGAGAGGACATTCAATGACATTTTTGAAGGGTTCATAGCTACAATGCCCCTTGATGCTAAATAAGGGCACCCTATGAATGATGTGTTCCATGTGCTTGATGAGGATGATACCAATTGTGGTACACCTCTTGATAGCCAACCAGATTTTGATGAAGAGTTATATCATTCCAATCATTCAAGTGCAAGTGGTAGAGGGACTCCTCCACCATCATCATCAAAGAGGGGAAAGAGGAAGAAGACAACTCTAGCTGCATCATTGGATGTGATATGTAAAACTATGAAGGAACTGAAAGATGGCCTCGGTAAGCCTCAGATTGTAAAATTGGATAAATTTGAAGAGGATAATGTTCTGAGTGTCACATATACTGCTCTCAAAGCTGTCCCTAAACTGAGTCGAGCAATTTTCTTGAAAGCACATGATACCTTCGTGCTTCAATGTGAAAGAGCCAAAGGGTTCTTGATGATGGATGAGGTAGAGAGAGTGGACTAGATTGCAAGGACATTTGGTAGAATTTAGCTATTTCAGATACCAACTAGATTGCAATGACATATGTTGCATGATTGCTTTGTTCAATGGTTTTGCATTGATCTTTGATAGCACTACACTAGAATTGTATTGATCTCACAACACTATATTGGAACTCATTACTGAGCACATTTTGACTATTTCATTGGCATTGGTATGATTGGCATCTGAAGTAATTTCAATATATGAGTTTCCTCTATTTAATTATTTTGTATGGATCAGTTTATGATTTGCCTCTGTTTAATGTTTGGCATTGATCAATACATAATTTAGTTGTTCATTTCATTGGCATGATTGGCATTGATCACTACATATTTTTGTTGTTCAATTCATTGGCATGATTGGCAATGATCAATACATAGTTTAGTTGTTCGTTTTGTTGCTATTGGATCTCTCACAGCACTATACTGGAACTCATTGTTGACCACATTTTGACTATTTTTCTTAGCAGACTGGCAAGAAATTGTTACATAGTTCAGTTGTTCATTTCATTGGCATTGGTATGATTGACATCTGAAGTAATTTCAGTTTATGAGTTTCCTATGTTGAATGGTTTTGCATGGATCTATA
Organism: Cupressus sempervirens; assembly: GCA_028749045.1. NCBI lineage: Eukaryota > Viridiplantae > Streptophyta > Pinopsida > Cupressales > Cupressaceae > Cupressus > Cupressus sempervirens. The sequence goes on along the minus strand of CM053784.1, from coordinate 251,543,143 downwards.
CATACTTGATATATCCATAGTTTAGTTGTTCAAACAGTTACAGCATATATTGACATTTTTGCTAAGCAGATAGTAGATAGAAATATAGCCATGATAAACTATGTATAGGTCAACTATGTATAGATAAAAGCCATGATTGTCATTGATCTATATATATTTTATCCATACATAGTTTACCACTTGGCTTTATTCAATGGTATTGCATTGATCTCTCACACTAAAATGGAACTAATTACTAGCAAGAAATTGTTACATAGTTTAGTTGTTTATGGCATTGGCATTGGCATGATTAGAATTTGAATTAATTCTAGTTAATGAGTTTCCTATGTTTAATGGTTTTGCATAGATCTATACATACTTGATATATCCATAGTTTAGTTGTTCATTTCATTGGCATGGTTGGAATTGATCAATACATAGTTTAGTTATTCATTTCATTGGTGTGGCATGATTGCCATTGATGAATACATAGTTCACTTGTTCATTTCATTGCATTGGTATGATTGGCATCTGAAGTAATTCCAGTTTATGAGTTTCTTATGTTGAATTTTTTTGCATGGATCTATACATACTTGATATATCCATAGTTTAGTTGTTCATTTCATTGGCATGATTCTCTTTGGTTAACGGTATTGCATTGATCTCTCACAGTACTATATTGAAACTCATTAGTGAGCACATATTTACTATTTTGCTAAACAAATTCTAAACAAACTGTTGCAGCATATATTGACTATTTTGCTAAACAAATTTGAAACAAACAGTTACAGCATATATTGATTGTTTTGCTAAGCAAATAGCAGATAGAAATAGAAACATGATAAACTATGTATAAGTAAACTATGTATAGATAAAAGCCATGATTGTCATTGATCTGCCATGTATACTACATAAATATAGGATGGACATCCATACATAGTTTATGAGTTGGCTGTGTTTAATGGTATTGCATTGATCTCTACATAGTTTATGACCTCATAAGTATGTTGAATGGTTTTGCATGGATCTATACATAGTTGATATATCCATAGTTTAGTTGTTCATTTCATTGGCATGATTTGCTTTGATTAATGGTATTGCACTAATCTCTCATAGCACTATATTAGAACTCATTAGTGAGCACATATTGACTATTTTGCTAAACAAATTCTAAAAAAACTATTATAGCATATATTGACTATCTTGCTAAACAAATTTGAAACAAATAGTTATAGCATATATTGACTATTTTGCTAAGTAGATAGCAAATAGAAATAGAACCATGATAAAGTATGTATAGGTCAACTATGTATAGAGAAAACCCATGATTGTCATTGATCTATACATAGTTTACCACTTGGCTTTATTTAATGGTATTGCATTGATCTCTCACGGCACTATATTGGAACTTATTACTGAGTACATTTTGAATATTTCATTGGCATTGGTAATTCTATTTTATGATTTGCCTTTGGTATGATTGGGATGATTGGCATCTGAAGTAATTCTCTTTTATGATTGGCACAATGATATATATAGGTAATTAGAGGTAATCACATGAGTACATAGTGGACCTCATTATTGAGCACATATTGACTATGTATAGATAAAAGCCATGATTGTGATTGATCTATACATAGTGGATTCATACATAGTTTATGACTTGGCTCTATTTAATGGTATTGCATTGACCTCTACAACACTAAATTGAAACTAATTACTTGATCTATGCATAGTTTAGTTGTTCATTTCATTAGCAAGATTTGCATTGGTCAATACATAGTTTAGTTTTTCATTTCATTGGCATGATTGGTATTGGTCAATACATAGTTTAGTCATTCATTTCAGTGGCATTGGCATGATTTTCATTTGAAGTAATTCTAGTTTTTGACTTGGCTCTATTTAGTGGTATTGCATTGATGTATATATGTACACAGACATGTAGGTATGTATGTATGTGTGTGTGTGTGTGTGTGTGTATGTACACACATGTATGTATGTATGTGTGTATGTGATTATGTATGTACACACATGTATGTATGTGTTTATACATACTTGATCTATGCATAATTTAGTTGTCCATTTCATTGGCATGATTGGCATTGGTCAATACGTAGTTTAGTTGTTCATTTCATTGGCATTCACACGATTGGAATGTGAAGTAATTCGAGATGGTTAGTTGGCTTTATTTAATGGTATTGCATTGATCTCTCACAACACTATACTATAACTCATTATTGAGCACATTTTTAGTATTTTTCTAAGCATACTTGATGTATACATACCTGATCTATATGTAGTTTATGATCTTGTAAACATTTTGTATAGTTGTTCATTGCATTGTTAATTAGAGCTATAATTGAACCATACATACATGGAATACACGAGGAGTGACAAATGATGAATGCTCAATTGTAGAACTTGAGAGCATATGCTAATAGAAATGTGATTTGGTAGATGATTGCATAGTTCATGATTCTGTCCTATGTTATATCTATAGTCCTAATTTGCTTGCATATGTTTTTATTTCTTGTCTTTTTGTCCCTATTTGATTTCCTATGTATGTTCTCGCTAATAATATTATCAAAAGTATCGAGGATTTCTAGTAGATGATTGTACAGTTCATGATTTTGTCCCATGTTATATGTATATTCCTAATTTTCTTGGATTTTTTTTTTTTATTTCTTGTCTTTTTTCCGCAATTTGGTTTCCTATGTATGTGCTTCCTGAAAAGATTGTCAACGATATTGACAAAGTGTCTTTCTTTTGTACTCTTTTTATTGCTCTTGATTTGTTGATATTGCGAGACCACACATGCTGATAAAAAATGAGCTATCTAATGATTTTTTACTATGCATGTTTGTAAATGGTCAATATTTTTTATGCTACTCCTTGGTGTATTCCATTAAAAAATAATCAGGTTTTTATTTTTCAAGCATGTTTAGTTTGTATATGCAGGATTGACCATATAACAATATAGGCAATAATGGGAAGATCGAGCAACATGACAGGGTTTCTCGCTGAATGTGGGGCATAAGGGTATAGAGCGTGGATTTCCCAATATTTTTGTATTTAATGGTGTGTTTTCACACCACCATTTAGATCATGGATATTGTTCTTTCTGATTAGTTCATGGATATTATTTTTCTATCTTCTATCTCATGCTACATGTGTAACATTGAATTATTGATCACATGCCTAATTTAAATATATTTGGATCACATTCATAATTTGAATTTTTTTTTATGACATTTTTTTTAATAAAGTAAAACAAGTTTTAAAGGGTGCTTGAAATCTTGTACAAGTCTAAATATTTTTAATAAGTACAGATGCAAAAGTACAGCAAACAAAAGAGGAACGAGTCACCCCCTAAACAAAGGGTAACCATGGTAACAGAAAAGCCTATCACCAGCCAAAACCAAACACCTAGCTAGAAGGCTAAAAACTAAACTGAGAGATCAGCCTCCAAAAAGCCAATCACTACATGGGAGCTCACGATTTGCCCTTTGATTTAGAGCCTCCCTTGCACAACCAGAGGTTAATTTCTAAAAGAGGAGTAGAGGGCTTAGCTTTCTTTCTTTTTACCGCAATCCAACCATCCTCCAACTTTGCAGCCTCAGCAATCCAATCCCTAGAAGAAACTAAACAGTGGAACCCAAGGGAATCATAACCAACAACAATCTCCCTAGGAGAGCCTGTAGATGGCTGGCCCCCAACAAGACTAGGAGGAGCATTCGATACAAGGGTAGGGGTAGGAGAGGGAGTAGGGTTTTGACCAGAAGTCTGAACTTCCTCTGCTACCACTGGCACCTCATGATCATCAGTAGGGGGATCATCCACAAGGGGCGAGTCATCCACAGGATCCAGATGCGCATCCATGGACTTAACTACCATATAGTGCTCAGAAGAGGCCCCTAACTACCAGGAAGGTGGTCGCCTTGATTTGGTCTTCATAGCAGCACAATGAGCATCAATGTGACCTATCATATGACATTTTTTACATCAAAAAGGGATACTTGTGATATTGCGAAAAGGGATACCTTCGTAATCCAACATTTGGGTCCAAGAACCCCTTAAGGAATCCAAACAAATCTTCTCTAGAAGGCCCTTTGAAATATCCATCTCTACAAGCATTCCTGCACACATCGAATGGAGAATATCCAAACTGTCTAATTCCACATAGAAAAAATCATCGATAGCATCCCCAATATCTTCATAAACAGAATCTAGCAAGAGATGCATTGAGAGATTCAGAAGCTGGACCCAAATAGGAACCTTGTTAAAGGATTCTATAAGTGGATCGAAATCCATATGCCATGGTTTGGCCATAAGTGGATATATGTCCAGCCATGAAAAATTGTTATCACACAAAATAGTCATCCTATCTTTGGCACTATTAAACTTCACTATTAAAAATCCTTTAGCATTTGAAAAGATGTGGACATCATGATCTAAAATTGGTTCCCAATGCTTGGAGATCCAATCATGAAGATTAGCTAGAGAAGGGCAAAAACCCCAAAAGTGAAAAATAGCAGCAAGAGAAGAGAGCTCTTCTATCATATTGAAAATATCATCAACTATTTCTAGGTCTAAAAAAACCTTAATAGGGTTTGATACACTTACAAGGGAAACTTCACGAGGACGAGAAGGCCCAAAAAAAAGGTCGGCATGAGGGACATGAGCAGCACCATGAAGACCCACTTCAAAGGTAGCCACGTCAACATAAGAGGTAGCCCTACCTCCTGAAGGCACAGAAGAAGCCAACCCAGACCTAGCAAAAATGGTGGCAAAAGGCATATTGTTTTGTTACTATTACTGTTATAGTCTCTATCAGAAAACCCCCAACATACACACACTAGACATACGACCAGGGCACCAAGGCAGCGGACGGCAAAGGACTATAACCCCTGCACTCAGCAACTAGTAGTAACCCATGGCAAAACTATTCAAGGTTTATTTAAAATTTTATTAACCCTTGGTTGTAAGCACTACAAGCAAGAAGCCCCACTATTTCACCAAGGGTCAATGGAAATACATTCTCAATTAAGATCTATAGTAGAGAATGGCCTTGTGGGGACTTGAACCTTGGTTGTAGGACCTACAGGCAAGAAGCCCCACCATTTCACCAAAGGGACAAGCCCATTTTGATGACATTTTTATTTCAATGTTGGTATCTATTTGATCTATACATATTTTATATATGCATGATTGACCATCTAATTATACAGACAATAATGGGAAAAATGAGTAGTATGAGAGGGTTGCTCACCGAATGTGGGGCATAATGGTATAGAGCATAGATTTCCTAGTGTTCTCATATTTAACGACTAAGTCACAAGGTTTGAGTTCAAGTTCAACAACTATGAAGTTCAAATGAAGTTTGACAAGGCAAAAAGATTGAAAAAAATTCGATGATAAATTCGTCTTATATAATTTTCCAAAAATATATAAATATATATGATCACAATTCCTAACTATGGGATAGTTTATTACCTTGTACAAATGATTGCAAATATGATTATTTTTTACTTTTCTTTGCTAATAAATAGAATTAAAATAAAAAACAATCATCATTTTATTTATTCTTTACTAATAAAATAAAATTGTGAATATTTAAGAATTAAAAATAATAATAATGTGGTCTAATTATGAATAAATTAGTAATCATAAATATTAAATTAAATATTAATACTTTACTCACTATAATACTTGTGTTTCACTAATAAAATAAGATTAAAAATATTTACTTCAAATTCCAATTCCAATTCGAAAATGAACAACCAAACACAACAAAAAGATATTCCCAATCATATTTCGTTCCAATTCCAATTTCTAAATTGGCAACCAAATGTAGAATATGGATTTGTATATTCATCTTTCGTGTCAACCAAACGGTCCAACTATCTTCATAAAATGCATAACTAGGTTTTTGAAAACCCAGTTATGAGACAAATTCATCTTCCCCAACCAAACGGGGCCTAAGCTCTCTTTATACGGTATCCAATCACGCTAACTATGGATTATCCATCTGCTTCATACATCTGATGACTCCTCTAGAATGGACGATGTATTTGGCTTGGATTGTTGTCACTAATCATCTCATTCTTGAATCAGACTGACCTTTTATCATGCGGCACCAGCAGGAGAAATGGCATATGTAATGTTTGACTTATTGATTTGATTTCTCGTCTTCTATTATGTCTCATTTAGGTATTGTTGTCAAGAATGTTGAAAAGTCCAGCTATCCCTATTTTCTTACAATTTGTGTTTCAATACAACTAGACACTTGAACTTGCACTGGAGTGTCATCTCAATCCCTTAGCCTGAAACTAGATTAAGATCAATAGCATTCCTTATAAATGTTGTTCTGATTGACTTTCATTTTGGAATTTGCTTGGTCTCAGTTGTCACTAGATGCGAAGGATTGTCATATGTCACTTTATCTATTCTAGAACTATGTCAAAGAAATGTTAATTGATCCTATACAAAGTGTTGGGAGCGAAAGTGATGTTGTAATAGTGTCAAGATGTGTCTCTATTATATTTGGTGCAGCAATTGTCGGCCACATCTGAAATTTTTTTTGGATATACACAGTTATTCCTCTTTCCAACTATTCTTAGAGATTTGTGTAGAAGATGCCCTCTCAATTTTTCTCTTCAAGTTCTCAAGATAAGTGTACTCCCTCTTTTTCTATCAATAATGTTCTTTCTGCCACTCCTGTTGAGTTTCTTCATAATCACTACTGAAGCACTCTCGAACTTTCATCTCTTTTTGTTCTTATTTAGATAAAGAACTTATGCATCAAGAATAATCCTCCTCTGTACATAACTAAATTGTCTTTGGTGACCTTCATATGTGTACCATTCACCACCTATTGTGTGTTAGATTTTCATTTGTTTCTAGATTAGGAGAAGCATCCTATAGGTAGCAAAAATACATCTTACTATATAACTACCAATTATGGATGTAAAGAGATCATTTAATGCCAACAATTTTATATGGTATGCTACAACTACCATAATTGGATTGATTTCAGTGTATTGTAGCATAACACTAATAGTGGGTTAGATCTACATAGTTTTCCCAGTTTGAATTTTGTTCCAAGTTCTTAAAATCTAAATCCCTCTTAAGACTTCTAATTGTTGCTTATATCTGTAGCTTATATCAAAGTTATCTCAGATTTTTATCTTCAGTTTTATACATCATGAATGGACGTCCAGATTTTTTCCAAAAAATAAGGCTCCATCACTAGGTACAAGGGTGAAGCACAGGACTTCTCGGGAGGTCACCCATCCTAGTACTACTCCAGGCTAGAGTAGTACTAGGATGGGTGACCTCCTAAGAAGTCCTGGTGCTTCACCCTTGTGATCATCACCTAGATCTAATGAGCGCTAAGTGTTCCATTTATTCTCATGAGAGATGGATTCATGTTGAATCACTACTCATGAAACATGGGTTAATGAGTTTGACCCAAAATCACATAGTTAAATCCTGATAGCAATATCACAATTCACTACATTAGTTATACTCAACTACATGGGTGACCTAGCTCAAAGACTATCATGGAATTGTTATGCCTAATATATATAACCATAAACATTCATGGTACAACCTTCTAATTCATGTTCTATTACCTTGTCTTGGTATTAGATCTCCTATTGCAACACATCAAGACCTACTAGTTGAGTTTTCTTTCATTTTAGAGAACCTTTTTTTGTGATGTGGACCCTAATCAAATTCCCCCCCAGATTTTACTACGGGGGTCTAGGATAGCGCCCCCATGCTCTAGGGGTCAAGGGGAAATGCCCCTTGTGGGGTCCTGAGGCAACACCTAAGATAGGGTCAAGGGGTAGTGCCCCTTGTAGTTTCCTATGGTCAGTGGCCCCAAGCTCACTCCTTGTCACGGTACAGGACAGGGTAGAGGAACAGTACCCCTGAAGCCAAAAACAAATTTACTATTGTAAAAGGAATAAGAAGTTATATTTTTCTCTATTGGTCAGCTTATTCTAGCCCTAATTTGTAAGCAACAAAAATCTTGTACAAAATGACTTAAGGTTAGGGATTCTGTGATGTATGATGAGATTGTAGCTTCTTGTAGTGGTATTGAGTTATAAGGGATTATAGATTGTAATCAAGTTGTTTTAACTCGATAATAAGAATATTGGACTCATTGTTTGATGGACCTAGCTCAGGGATTGGGTGAACCATGTTAAATCTTCATGTCTTGTGTTCTCTACTGTATGATTTTCTATTTTTTGATATTGGTTATATTTGCATGTATTATTATTTATGTCTCATTAATCCTAACACCTTCTTTGATATACATATTTTTAACTTTTAGTAATGTGTATATATTTGTTTCTAAGACAATGTACTTAGAATTGTGTGGCAAAGAAGTTCATGTAATGAAGTGATAGTTTAATCATCCACCTTGCTAACACAACTAAGTATATTTATTTTTTATTATGATAATATGTTGTTTTCTAATATAGAAGATGTGATTGTTGTGACTTCATGCAAAATATTATAAAAATAACATGAGTGAGTTTATAAATTGAATTTCCTTACACACTACATTGAATATCATAGGAAAATAATATATACCCTCTCTATTTCCCAACAATTCTCTTACCAATGTATTTCTAACTAAAAAAATGTTTGACATAAATACATACAAAGCCACCAGGACAATTATTAAAGATATGCAATCTCATTGAATATAATAGCGAGATTCATAAATCTTCAAAGACAAGACATATTCATATCTTACTTCAAATTAAAATTCATATTACACATGTCAATTAAATGGAATTTGAGTCATTTCACAAAATGGAAGGGGGGCCTTTATCAAAGCCTCATGGATGGACTTTTGCTTTGCCAAATATGGTTCAACATAGAACTAGGATCATCCTTGTATACCTTAATATAGATACATTTGTTTCAAATTTCATGTTATATTGGGAAAGTGCACAAAGATTAAAATGTGATCTCTTTCTCTCTCTCTAAACACTAAAACATGATCTCCAAACCCTAAACCCTTTCTCCCCTTCCTAATGTTTTCATCCCCCTCTCTCACTCTCTCCCTCTTTCACTTATCTCTCTCTTCCCCACATTTCTCCCTCCTTCTCACTCTCTCCCTCTCTCCTCCCTCTCCTTTACCCTCTTCCCTCTCTAAAGCCTAAGCTTAAAACCTTATAATCTTAAATCATCTCCCTCTCTCCCATCATCCCTCCCTCACTCGCTCCCTCCCTTTACTACATCTGACCATGCTCTCTTCTCTCTCACTCACTCCCCATGTTCCAACCACTTTATTCTCTCTATGTCCCAGCCACTTTATTCTCTCTAGGAATTGTACCAAATTGTACCATGGATCTTTAGATAGATAGAGAGAGGAGTGTAATAGAAAGGAGAAGGCAAGGAGAGATGGGGATATAGAGAGGGGAAGAGAGGAAAGGTGTACACATTGTCCGATACAAAGTCAAGTTTTCTAATATCCTCAACTTAGAATAGAATTTTGTTTCCACTTACTGTAAGGATGTTAAAACAATTATTTCTTTAATTATGACAAAGTGATGCATTTAAATAAAATGAGATATTAGACAATAAATAATGATTTTATTTTATTGATACCAAAACTGAGATGAAATCAAAAGAAAATGGAGATGGCAAGCAAAAGAAATATTATTTGCATAATGGAGTGAAATGCGAAACAAAAGATGGCAAGTAAAAGAGAGATATCAAGGAATGTTTTAATCATTAAGAAGGTATTATCAGCCAAGTCAGCATTAAATAGTGTTGTACTATCATTGCAAATCAAAAAGATGACCCCAACTAGGGTAGTCATAAAATTATTGTTGGGCCTCTCTGCAAACTATGCTCGACTAAAACTAGGTGGAAATTTTGAAGCCCTCCAACTACCTAAACCTCAAATTTGTAAAAGAAGATTAATGTAGTCATTGCTGGAGGTGCAAAAGTGCACAAGGAAGTTGATGCTTTGTTCACAGAAAAGTGAAAGCAAAGAAAATTCATCATTCAGAGAAGTGAAAGAAAATTGGTGGTGTGCTTTCAAATATGTGTGGAAGGTAAGGAAAGGAAAGTGAAGTGATTTATCTTTGGTTTGCTACATAGGTTTACACTCTTAATACACCTGAGAACTCATTTGCGATTCTCAATCTCCCTTCCCTTCCCTTCCCTTTTTCAAAATCGTGGTAGAAAGCTCTCAATTGTGAGACGACTCAACAAACTTTTAAGTTGGAGTACTTTCTTTGTTCTTGTGTATTGTTTCCAATTCATCATAGTCCCTAGTTCATCATTCTACGTACACCCATGCTCATCAAAGATGTATAAAAACATTAGGAGCAATGACATACACCATTCTAGCAATTTTCAAATATGATTCCTTGGAAACTTCCAACCTCTAATTAATATTATTACATGCTTCACAAGTACTTCCAAGCCATAATTTTTGGTTTAAAATTAGGGAAACGACACCTTGGAAGTGTGTCTATATATATATATATATATATATACGGCAAAGTACCAATCAAGCATACATTCAAATCTATTATCAATCTACTCACCCCCCTTTTCTTGGTCATGAATCTTCAAGACTTAATGTTACTGTTAACATAAAATTTCCCACCCTTGCTTGAGGTATGACCCTCAAGTGACCTTCTTGAACATGGAAGCAATCTCCAAGCTGTGGGACTTGAATAGTGAGATTGATTCTTTGGAGAAAGTCAACTTCCTTACTATCAAGATGCACCTAAACTACCACTTGAGAGGAAAAGAGAGAAGAAATTCATAAAATTAAATTGTTGAAGGGGAAGGGGGTGATGCACCAAGATAGAAATGGTTACAACTCTACTTAGGGATCCACAACACATCAATAAAAAGCCCAAATACACAAGTCTTGACTTTATTCTACTTTCAAAGAATTCACATGAAGGTTTAGAATTGATCAAGTGTTGAATGGAAAGACATTTTCACAATACAAAAATCATCAACAGTTTGAACACAACATACAACCTTAAAAAAATAGAAAGAAACATTCAAAACAAGGAACGATACACTCACAAATAACGAATGGAAAGAAGAGGTAAAGAAGAGAGTTATTTCATTAATGGAAAGTAAGGAATGCAGTTGCAGAGCATAAGGCTACTACAAGTAAACATGACAAAATAGGGAGGAACCACTAAAACATATTTACAACTATCTTTTATAGAGTTCAAGCATAACCCTGATATTATATTGAGTTCAAACCCCAACCAGGTGGAGTTGAGATTGCAGAAGAGAGCAATAACTAAGAATTAGAAGAAAAATATGATCAGATGCACCTCTCCATGCTAAAAATCTGATCTTGCATGCAAATCAAGCCCTGAAGAGATAAAAATGGTAGCCATAACTACCCTAATCAAGTAGATGGATAAACAAGGTGGCAGAAGGATGAAAACTGCATTTACCAAGCATGGGAAATGCCAAAGAGTGGTTACAAGTGATCAAAAGGCTTGTTTGTCATTAAAGAGCTACTTGATTTCGTGTTCACGACCATGCCAGGTCAACCATGTCATCATTCAACAGAAATCAACTATCAAATCTGCCATGCGGGCCTATAACCTTTAAGCATTCTGCCACCCTACCCAGCTTATCTAATTATTTTGTTGACCTATGCTTGTTGCAATTGTTCATGACTTCACAACTGATATTCCTCTTTTAACTGTTAAACCATGTGAAATCATGACCTCTTCATTTCGTGCCTTGTCACTGCTTCGTAGCTCGAAATCATCCCATCTCATAATCTATTGCAACCCTGCAAACATCATGAAATGGACTTTCTCGCACCCTCGCCAACTGACCTATGGATCAATCTTATTCTCAAGATCACCTAAAATACATGGCTAGTTTAATCCAATCGAAATGGCTATATAGCTGACTGAATGGCTAAATACAAGAATTAATTAATTATTTACAAATCGTAAAATAATAGCATTCTAATTTTAAATTAAATAATAAATAATAATAAAAGTTTAAACACAACCATTTTGTCAATTGTGTAGATGCTTCCTAATCCAACCACTGAAAGCCAAAACCTAGAAACCATGTTAATTCTTGAAAATCCAAAATCAAATGGATTATAGTTAATAGTTGAAGTCTTTGACAAGTGCATGTCTAAAACAATTTAACACCTTCCAAAGCATTATCTAACAAATGTCATGTACGTAAGAAGAAATGGATATAAAGATTTGGACGACATAGCTTAAGATTTGGAAATGTTATTCAATAGTGTTTTCAATTTTTGAGGGGGAGCTAGCCATTATTGCTCATCCAAAGTTGTGTTTCAAGATGCAAAAAAGTTGCTTACAATGATTGAATGAAAAAGCTATTTATTGTTGATTAATTCATGTTGATTACTATAATGCAAAATTCAAATATAGTAGGTACATTGTGTACCATCACAATCTCCAAAATAAAGTAGATGTCATTCACCAAAAACATGCTTAATATGTTGTCGTTGTTGCACCCAACTTCTATTTTTTTAAACCTTAAATTTGTTGTCCTGCACAAATAACTTATTCCATTAACCCTCAAATCATTTCTTTAAATTGCCATGTGGAAACTCAAATCAAAAAATAGGTGTGGGTGTGGTTGCAGAGCAACTCTATGTGTTTACAACTTCTCTTCGTCGTAATATCTCTGAATTCATATGGCTATGGCAATTGAATCTCCATCAATAAGGAAAAACATCCCAAGGCGAGGGCACGTGAAAGCTACAATTGTATCTTCTCTTTTTAAATATGTTAAATCACCTTTAAGGCCACAAAATAAGGTCTTTTAGGTTTTCATTTGCCTCCTCATCCTTGTTATGCTACACTCATTGCATTGAAAGCGAAATTTTGGTGTGCTTTCAAATACATGTAGAAGGCCAGCAAAGGAAAGTGAAGTGAGATATTTTGGATTTGGAAAAATCACTATTTTGTAGGTTATTTTGCCTCCCCTTTCATCTCATGTTCTTCAACAATGGAGTTTAGGCATGTTATGGTTGTGCTTTGAAATATGTGGAAGCAAAACAATCTTGATTATTTCACATTTCGGAGAAGTTCTCAAATTTTCAAAAAGATCAAATCCATGGTTTACAGAGGGCAATCCTAGGGTTTTATCCAGTGAAATTCATGTGGTTATGCAACTAACTTTGCATTATCAAAATTGTTGTAAATGCCTCTCATTTGTGAAGATGCAATCTAATTTAATATGAATCATTTTTTACATATAATTTTTTACTATGAATTTGACCAATTTTTAATTTGAAGTGCTTTGTATGTTCACTTATATATGAAGTCATGGAATCTAATGTGTTGTACTAACTTGAAAAATTTGTAGAGCATTTTGTAATTTTGGCATAGATCAAAATTATATCAGGCTTGTGTTGTGGAGGGTAGGTACACATAGAAAAAGGAATTTAAATTTGCTATAATAAATACCATGGTCATCCCAATTTCAAACCCAAAAAAATATTCCATTGCATTCAGTTTTCTTTTCTCAAGTGCATTACAAGCTTTCAACAACTAGGTCTCCCATTTAAGATTTGATGGTTAGCAACATAGCTCATTATATTGTCTTTGACTCACTCTACTTGTCAGATCATAAAACGCGCAATTATGCACTAATTGACACTTGATTTACACAATTATGAATGAATTAACATCTCATTTACAATTACCTTTTGGATAATTAATGGATTGGTTTTAAATAAATTAACATCTCATTTACAATTACCTTTTGAATAATTAATGGATTGGTTTTTCTTATGGAGTTAGTGAAGGATTAGTGATAGGGTCAATGAATGAATTAATGGTAAGGTTGATGAAATGATTGGTGATTGTATTTTTTTTAAACATGATGGGAGTGACTTGATTTATGACTAAAGAAGTTGTTCAAATGTGTATAGTAGTAACATTAATATCCTTATTTTTCTTATTGAGATAAATATATGTGTACATGGTGGAATCATGTATTCAGGAGACCTTAGTGCAGAGTGAAATCGAAATAACAATGATCTAATCTAAACTCAAGAAATCAATGTTAAACAAAGACTCCATGAACATCTCATGTTTCCCTCACTACAATTTTTAAAATTGCTCTCAGACCAACATCTTAGTGATAGTTCTAGAATATGAGTATGCTATGAATGCAGATCTATCAAAGTCTATACTAGATCTATATGAAAATGCAAATTATGTGAAGATTGTAGCACTAGAATGCTAGAATCATGTGTATGTGTATGCCTAATGAAATTAAATGACACCAAATAAATGCTAAAATAATATCAAAATGACATGAACTCTATATAATAACGATGCTAAAAGAGATGATAACTCTAAATGTGCCTATAGTGCAAATGTCTAAATCTTTGGTCCTTTTTCTCTTGAATTTCCCTCCTATTTATAGAATTTTAGAATGGGGTTGGGGTAAGGATTGGAATTTTACTTTTGACTGGAGGGTAATGGTGAAACTGTAAATATCTTATGAAGCACCAAGAAGAAGAGTCTAAAAAACTTAGTTTGTGAGAATAAATGAGGATTTTTCAGTTCTTTTAATTGTTAAAAAAAAAGATTTTCACTTTTGTGAGGATAAATGACTTTTATTGATTTATTAAATGTTCCATTTATATTAAACTTTTGTCTTTTCCTTTTTCCTTTTTTTTTTAATTTCATTTTATGAATTTGTTTTTCCTTTTTTTAAAGTGATTTAGGTCCTTTTTTATTTGATAGGTGATTGATTGCTTAATGACTTGATGTTACCATTGATTTCAAAGTCTGTTGTTTTTATCTGTTATCTGATTTTGTCCTTAATTTGTGTTGTTTGATCAAAATTTGTGTTGTTTTAGGTGTTTGCCAATTTTAGGGTGTCTACAAATGCCCCACTTTAAGCTAATATGTGAAGCATATTAGTTCAAACTCTGTCTTGATTTTCTGATTTTTAGCCAATTTTGTTGTTTGAATATCTGATCAAAGATGTTTGCTTGATTCAAGGTTGATATGATATCTAATTGTCAATTATTTGATGTTTGACTGTTGATGATTTGATGTTTGATTTGGTATTGTGATGTTTTAAAATCCTTTGTTCAAGATAGTTTGTTTGGATACCCTAGTTTAATTTGTTGTTGAAATTTTGGCTAAGGAAGAACATTTTTTATATTTAAAATTTTTCACTAGTACAAAAACAATTATATATGATTAAATACACTACTAAATATTGTAGATACATGACTAATTTTGATCATGTGACTAGTGGTACTTTATTACTAGACATTTATCTCCCAATCAAATTTATGACTAAACTATTTTAATCATTGATTCGATCATTTATTATTGTTCAATGGTAGTTTATTTGGTTGTTTATTGTTGTTATCTAGTGGTTTATTTGGTTGTTGACTGCTGATAGCTAGTAGTTTATTTAATCATTTATTAAGTAGTTGATCATTATTAATTGGTTATTTGTTTGGTAGTTTGTTTGCTACTTTAGTTTATACTATATTTGGAAGTTTATTTACTAATTAATTTAATCATATTAGGGCACAATGGAATTTACCATCATCCTACTTGTAAAATAGGTGCTCTTCCATTGAGCTAGTACCCTTTAAAAAATAGTGATATTATTAAATGCGTAATATAAAGATCAAGAGAATGGTTTCATTGTCAAATTCATTATATATGACTTGTTCCCCTTATTATAATAAATTTGTGGAAAAAAGAAAGAAATACCTTTATTTGTGTAAATAATGGAGAAAACTAAATCTTAAAAAATTTGGATGACAATATAGTGTTGTTCCAAATTTTTAATTTGTATATTTCTTAAAGGATTTGGTTTATGTGTAGCTTCATCCAATATATAACATGAATGTACTTACCACTAAGAGATAAAAATATTTATGACTATATAACTATTTATGTCATTTATCATTATTAATTTATTTACAATGTATTTTTATACTAATGCACCTAGGAGATAAATAAATCACCAAAAATATTAATTCCAACAAATCAAATTTGTTAGAAAAAACCTAGTAAATCTCATGGTTTAGCTTATTATTGAATTAGCCTACACTTCTTAAAATAGAAAATACAAAAAACAACTTCAAAAGTTAAAAGAAATATGATCTTGATATACTTCATACTCGGCAATTATGCCCAACCAATTCTGCTGCCCATCTAGCAAAAATATTGTACATAAGAAGTTCATTAAGAGCCTGATATGATCATTCAAGAAGGCATTAGCTTGTGTACACAAAGAGATAATACCTATTATATTTTTCTTCTTGTAATGCCCCGCCCAAAGATCCTTGGAACAAGGATTCAATACAAGCCAAGATTTAAAAAAATTAAAACAAGTATAGATGTATAGGGCACTCAACATACGAGGATCACAAAGATCACAACAGAAGACTAAACCACAATCCCGACAACCAACAAATCTCAAAATGCTACCACCAAACTGACACATAGACAGAGAAACGAAGACCAAAGACAACAACAGCATAGAATCTCAGATTTGTCAAGGCATGGAAAATTAAGCAAACCCAAAGGGTACTTGAAACACCAAAAAGCGTTCCCAGAATACTAGTGGAGATGCCCCCTATTTTTCGTGCAAGGACAACAGCTGACCGAATTTTGCGTGAGGATGTACAACACACCATGCAAAAATTTGCCTTTCATGCAAAGAAATGCACCAAACAGTATGAGGAAACGCTTGGCCCAGCAGTCAAAACACCCATAACTAGTGTGGGGTTTCGCACGAGGAAGTACCAAGAGCTACGCAAAAAAGCCCAACACACCACATGAACTTTTGCACTCTCGCACGAGAAAGTACAATTTCGCGTGATGATCCAAAATAGCAAGTCAAAAAATATTAAGGTAAAAAGCTAAGAAATGAAATTCCTCTGCACCAAGGAGTACCAGATTCACAAATCGAGGCATAGACACTCGAACACTGTAACTACAAGACAAAAACTACATCTAGGCATCTAAAACATAGTAGTAAAGAATGTACTAAAAGAAACATCACAATGAATAGAAGCAACATCACAATGTACAAGAATAACCAAACTCATACGTGGTTCCTCCCAACCATAATAACATCATGAGACCTCTAACATCCTAGCCATCCCATGCGTGTAACATCCCAAACTACCGACCAGATTGTCAAAGCTATCTTATGAGGGCATCACAACTAAAACATACTACATCATAAGAATAAGGAAACCTAATCATTCTAAAGGAGTAAAGCATTAAATATTCCAACCAATCAAATCACATCATCTAAATCCTATGCTAAACATGATAATAAGGGAATGCGTCAAATAACCAACATCATTTAAACATGATATCCAAGCATTCCAATGAAAGCATAAATCACAAGAAAGCATACTCTGGAACTTGAAGTGTCAAGTGAAAAAATCAAGCAATGGTCACACTGGAACAATAGACGGTCTCCATACACCAGTCCCCAACAATGGAGAAGGTAGTTACGCTTCTCAACCATGTGAAACTCGTAGGTCCACTCCTATCGTGCTGATGGAGATAATGATCCAACCACAAACACACATAAAGTAAACGTCCATGCCTAACACTCACACCAGACAGTAAAAATGACTGAAACCAAAAACATGAGACAATGCAAGCACTACAAGTCCTGGTCAAACACTCTATGGGTAACTATGTAGGGCTATAGTGGAGAGTAATGTGCTTGGTACTCCCAAGCTAAATCAAATGTGGAAAGACTCTCAAGGGACTCCCTTGGAGGCCATCACACTAATGTGAACACTCACTCAAGGGACTCCCTTCAAGGCCAACACATAGTATCCTCAGAATCAAACTGAAAGACAACACTTTTTATTATCCTAGTTTTAGTACCCTATAATTTAATTAGTTATCACTTGTTTAGAAACTCCTACATGTCAACCCTCTGGGAAATGGTCACCAAGGCTATAAGAGAAGCCCCTCCACTGCCTACCTGACATACCCATACTCATCATATGATGAGTGCTCGTAGGTATGCATATTCCCAACCCAACCCCAATGAACATAACTCCAATGAAACACAACTGGAAGATCAGGCCTCACAAGTCACCCAACAAATGAACGCACATAAATACTCATGTGTGGCACACCATCATGAAGATCATAAGAAAAGGGTTGAATGACAACACAAGCAAAATATTACTCAACTGAAAACATTTCAGGAGGATGAATGTGGCACACATTCCAATGAAACATGAAAGTGAAATAATGATCTAACTAACATCCCAATAGATGATCCAAGTCCAAGGCCATCATCATGCCAAGAAAACTTGAGAAAATTGGGCAGCACACAAAATGAGGTAAAAACTCCAAAATTGGAAAACTTCAAAAATAAAACTCATTTGGTCTTAAGGCACAAAAGCCACGAAAATCCAATAAAATTTAGGTTAGGACACCATATGCAAAAATAGCCAGCATAGTGGCTCGAAACCCCAAACCCTCAGCCTGAAAATAGGAAAAACGTTCATACCCAACCAACCGGGCAGAACTAGCAAATAGAAGAGGGGAACACTAGTTCTCAACCTCCTAACAAACAACTACCAGAAAAAGAGCTGAAAAACAAAAGCAAGAGAGCCCTACCTAATAGAAAAATAGGCAGAAACAAGAACTAGCACAGTAAAATAAATAACCCACAGAATTTGCTAAAAATCACAGCACAACAAGATCTCCTCGAGATGGATCCAACGAGATTGTCCTCGTGAAGATCCCATGCCCATAGCTCTCACAACAAAAAAGAAACATGATCCTCCAAAAGAAGATTCTCAAAAAAGCTCCCAATTTTGTAATTTGCAAAAGTGAGAAGTGAGGAATTAATTTCCTCTTTCAATACTTATTCACTTTTCAAGTAAATAATTGATCAAGGTAAATAACTAGCCAACCTAGTTAAATCCTGAATTGACCCAAACAAAAATAGACTATTCCTAATAATAGGAATACATCTATGAAAAAGTTGCCAAAAATTAAATTCAATTAAATTAAAATTTCGAAAACCCAAAATCATAAATTTTTTCTTAATAACCTTCGCAACAATGTGAAACTTGAAATGCACAGACACACTCACGAGTCTAGTCACATAATGCAAATGATTCTAGAATTAATCCAATGACTAGGGGGTTTAATTTAAACAATTAAATAAAGATATCTTAACTATACAGGGACAACATTAGGAAATATAAACAATTGAATCACTAACTCCATGTGCCACTGCCAAAGATATAAGTCTTGCACACTAAAACACATGATCAAGTGCAATTGCATATAATAACATAGCCGAAGCAATAAATGCATTAAATACCTAATTTAACCATTTATTCAATTATACTGAAATAATCCATTTACATCACTCATGTTCACATAAAGCATAATGAAGTAATTAACTATAGTATCAAATCCACCACATAACATAATCAAAGATATGACCAAATATTAGATAACCAGATATCATCATAAAATAAACTGTCATCTTAAAATGGCATCAACATGCAAATATGATCAACTATACAGTATAGTAGTATAACATGTATGATACTGAAATCAAAGTATGATATCTGACCCTCAGGTCATCTCAAATGTAAAACATAACATGAGTACAAATATCTCTCGAATCAAAATAAGACAAGGTACAAACTGCAAACACAAGTGGTATTACATCCTCCCCCACTAGCATAGGCTTACTCCTGGAAGCCGACAAAAAGATAGGGGTACAATCCTCTCAAATGTGTAGCATCTTCCCAAGTAGTAGAGGACTCGTCGCTTGGGTCCCACTAGACCCTTACCTGCTCTATGTTCGGACCTCTCAAGGTCAACCTCCGATGCTGAAGGATATGAATGGACTCCTAAGAAAGTTGCCCTTCTGCCACCTGTAAAGCATTACAATCAAGAACATGGGTCACATCGAAAATATACTATCTCAAAATAGAAACATGAAAAACATCATGGATACGTGATAGGCTAGGTGACAATGCTAGTCGATAATAAACAGGACCAATCCTCTCAAGGATCTCAAATAGTCCGACAAAATGTGGCACCAACTTAGAGCCTTTCCCATAGCGGATGGGTCTCTTCCTCGGACGCACTCTCAAAAACACCCTATAACCAACATAAAAGTGACAATCCAACCAATGGGCATCTGCATACTTCTTTTGTCTATCTTGAGCAGTAACCAAATGCTCTCTAATATGAACAACTTGTTGCTCCATATTCTAAAGCATCTCCAGACCTAGAAGTACTCGGTCCTCCAATCGATCCCAACTCAAAGGGGTACGGCATGGTCTAACGTACAAGGCCTAAAAAAGTGACATGCCAAGAGAACTATGATACCCATTATTGTATGAGAACTTAATAAGGTATAAATAATCCTCTCACTTCACCTATATGTCCATCACATACATGTAAAGCATATCCTCCAGAACCTGGTTCACTCTCTCAGTCTGTCCATCAATCTCTAAGTGATAAGCCGAACTAAAATTGAGTTGTGAGCCCAAAGCATGCTGAGGAGACATCTGTAGTGTTGAAGTAAACACTGGATCTATATCTAAAATAATCTGATGAGGGGTCTCATGCAAACGTACAATATCTTCCAAGAAAACATGTGCTATAGAAGAAGTGTAGAATGTTCTCATACGTGAAAATGTGCTACCTTGGACAACTTGTCCACTGTCACCATGATACAATCATGTCATTGTGATAACATAGACAACTCCGTGATAAAATCAATAGATATTGTATCCCATTTCCACTCTAGAATGGCATGTAGAAGCAAAAGACCCACTGGATGCTGATGCTCTACCTTCACTCTCTAGAACTCAAGACATCGAGCAACAAAATCAGCAACATCACACCTCATCCCTGCCCAAAAGTAGAATTGTTTAAGATCGACATGCATCTTCTTGACGCCAAGATGTGCGGAATACAATGCACAATGTGCTTTCGACAAAACTAAGGTACGAATATCACCTGACACTGGTACATAGATATGCCTCAAATGTCGTAGTAGTCCATTGGACTCAAGAAAATAACCTGAAAACCTCCCCCCAAGGGTACGTCCAAACTCGATCTTTGCCCTTACCTCCTGATACCAAGCGTCACTAGGAAAAGTCTCTAAGATACGGTCTCACAAATCCACTCCCAATGGCATCACTAATATCTCATGTCACCTTCTACTCAAGGCATCCGCGATCACATTCTCTTTTCCTTTGATGTAGTGAACATCAAAATCACATTCACATAGGAACTCTGTCCAACGATGCAGTCATGCATTCAGGTTTGGCTGAGTAAAGATATATTGCAAGCTCCTATGATCGCTATGCAACTCAAACCTATGTCCCAAAAGGAAATGTCTCCAATGAACAAGAGCATGCACCATGGCCGCAAGTTCCAAATCATGAGTGGCCTAGTTAAGCTCATGGTCCTTGAGTTTTCTACACTCATATGCAATCACTCGACCATCCTACATCAACACCACACCCACACCTTCCAACGAAACATTTGTGCAAACCATGAAATCACCTATAGGATTAGGCATTGCAAGGACTGGTGCACTAGTCAAACACTCCTTAAGAGCATTAAAAGTTGTCTCACACTAATCTAACCAAAAAAACTTTTTCCCTTTCCGCTAAAGAGAAGTGATGGGATGAGCTACATCCTCACAAAACAACAGTAATAGCCTACCAAGCCTATGAAACTACGAACCTCCGAGACATTAGTGACTACCGGCCAATTCATGATAGCTCATATTTTCTTTGGATCCATTGCAATACCATCACCTATGATGATATACCCCAAATACTTTACCTCTGAATGGAAGAATCCACATTCACCCAGGTTGCCATACAATTGATGGTCTCTCAAGCACTGCAATACCTGGTGTAAATGGACCTCATGTTCCTCAATAGTCTTTAAATAGATCAATATGTCATCTAAGAATATAATGACACTGATTGAGGTAAGACTCCATTCATCAAACTCATAAACATTGATGGTGCATTGGTTAACCCAAAGAGTACAACCGTGAACTCACAATGTTCATACTATGTACAAAAAGTTGTCTGATGAATGTCAACCTCCTGAATATGAAATTGATGGTATTCCAACTTAAGATCAATCTTTGAGAACCCTCATACTCCCTTCATCTAATCGAACAAGTCATCAATCCTTGGCAAATTATACCAATTCTTCACTATCACCTTATTCAACTGTCAGTAGTCAATGCATAAAAACAATGATCCATCCTTCTTCTTTACAAAGATAACTGGTGCACCCCATGGGGATACACTAGGATGAATATGGCCCTTGGCCAACAATTCCTTCAACAATAATCTAAGTTCACTCAACTCCTAAGTAGTCATGCAGTAAGGAGATCAATCCGAAAATCAATATCACATTGTGGTAAGATATTAGGTATCTCATCGGGAAACACACCTGCATACTCACGAAGGAGTGGGTGATCATCAAGTGTCACCATACGGCTCTTAGCTTCCTGAAGATCACTGAAAAAAACAACTAACAACTAACAACCCTTCTACACATTCTATTTCAGCTAATTAGCTAAGATCATACGAAGTGAAACTGATCTTTGAACCCCCAAAAGTTCCACCTGTCCACCTATGTCATCAACACACTTAATTGACTTACGATGGCAATCAATATTTGCATGATGGGCTACTAACCAATCCATGCCCAACACAATGTCATACGATCCTAGAGGTAGGATATGAAGATCCACTATGGTGGTGAAGGTACCCAAATTCAAAACACAACCCCTGAATAAGGAGTCTACAGCCACTTTGGATCTTGTAACTAACTCAACCTGCCACCTATTGAGCTGATGTGTTGCCACTAGCCCACATTGATGAACAAGAGATGGTGAAATAAAAGAATCCAAAGCACCTGAGTCAAATAATACTGAAGATGAAATATCAAGCAATGTACCTATAGCCTCGACTATCGTACCTTGATACTTGACTTGATAGTTATCAACCACTGCAAAGACTTGATGACTCCTTCCTGCATCTCCCACAATAGGCTCCGACCTAACTGCACCTCTACCAGATCTTGTAACTGGTTTTCTCGGAGATCCCGAGGCTCTATGGCTGGGCTAGCCACAAGAATAACAATTTCCCACAAAACTACCATCAGTTTCACAACCACCCTAAGCAACACTAGATAAAATAAGATAATTTTATTAATGTCCAACAAAAGACCACAACATGGGTCTATGGGACTAGAAACTTACACAAAGAAGAAAGCAGAGAAATGGAGCACCGAACAGTGTCCAAAAAAGAACAAGTACAACTAAAGAAGAAGAAAGTAGGAGACATCACAGAAAAGAATAGGTATCTGTCCTCATAGGGAAAAAGTCCAACAACTAATCTATGCAGCTACTAGAGGCCCTGTGATGAAGTTGAGTGCCATGATAGGAGTGTCGCTGGTGAGGAGATCCCTTGCGGGGTCTCACAGATCTAGAATGGCCCGTGTTAGGGAAACTGTACGGTCACTTCACAACCCAAACTAGAGCTATGCGCAAGAAGGTGGTCATAATAAGTTGTGCCTAGGTATGACTCTTGGGAAATAATAGCTGTAAAGTATGGTCATGAAGCTATAAAGACTCATAGAGATAGATTGCAATGCAACGTTGATCTATGTACCTTAAAAAATCTGAGAGGGATTTGCAATCTCTAAATAGACAATAAAATCCCCCTCTAATCTCGTAGTATATGGGGCATCTAAAAAGGAAATTGATCTCAGACTATCTCTGCTAAGGTACAAAGTCTACACACTCGATCCTCTCTAGCAATATGGTGATCGACCTGGATCTAGAGTCTGTGCGAGCCCACCCTGAAGGAACCAAGGGAGATATGTAGGGCATGTGTTCAATATCTATGTAAGTACTCAGGGTGTACAATAATCCCATCCCGAATATCTAAGAAGTGCTCAACATAGAAAGTCATCCTCAGACATAATCCCCCTAGAGGATCCACCTAAGTCCGTATGATATACTACCTATCAATATCAAGTCTAACATGCCCATTCAACTCCTGCCGTGAAGGAAGTAGATGAGTAGAAGCGTCCAATGAGAACTGGTAGGGAGGGAGATGGTCAATATTGATCCCAACTGAACTTAGCAGGATATTAGCCTGAGCATACCAACAATGGGCTCTAGAAACTAGATCAAAGTCTACAATAGCAACTAAGGAGAAATAGGCTACGTAAGGGTATCTATGTTGGCCCTCAACCGAGTCTACAAAGCCATGAAGATGGTGGAGAAACCAGATTAGGTCAAAAATGGCTACAAGCCTAAATGTGTGAGCTTCAAACTTAGCCAAAATAATACTGTGGGGGGTAGATCTATGACATCCAATAATCTGAAGGACGAACAGAGTTTGGGTATGCTCAATCATGGCCCAATCTGAGTCTACAAGGGAAGGACCCCAAACCACTGAACCATAGAGCAATGTGGGTCTTACTAAGAAATCCAGGAGGGATACTTTAGATGATGTGTCCTGAAAGTGGTATATGAAGCACTATCTCTCGAGCATGGCAAGGGAACCCAACCCTTTACTGATCTAAGGTTGAATGGCTAGTCTCAAGCTAAAATGAGATCTAGAAAACTTAACCCCAAAGTATGTGTAAGATGATGTAATCTCAAATTCCCAACCCTGGAAGTGAAAATGGAGATGTGAGGTCTTCAGATCGTTGAAGACCATAGCACGAGTCTTCTCAAGGTTAACGACCGGCTGTCTCATGTCGCAAAAAGATGCAAGTCTATCCAAAAGCCTCTAAAGACCCTTAAGAGGAGGCAAGAAGAACCACATCATCAGCAAAGAGAAGGATGGAGATCAATACCTGGTGTAGATGACAACCATCACCTGAAAGCAACAAGTCACTGAGAAAAGTCTCAAGCTCATCAATGTAGATCCCGAACAAGATGGGCAAGAGGGGGCAACCCTGCTTCACCCTAATGGTGCTCTAGAGAGGGTTAGAGAGGCCCTCAGTGGTCCTGAGTCTACCAGTTATTGTCTCATATAACCTCATGATAGTCATCAGTAAGATCTCAGAGATAACAATATCTCTCAGTCTCTGAAAAAGGGCCGCTTTAGGGATGAAATCAAAAGCCTTACAAAAATCCACAAAATAGCAGTAGACTTTCTTCAAGTGGTGTCGAGCCTCCTCGATAATAGCTAGTAGTGTAAAGATATGATCCATGGTCTAGTAGTCTACCCTGAATCCTACTTGATCCTTAGCCCTGCAATTCCTCTTGTCAAGCTCACTGGATAAGATAGTATTCAAAGTTGTAGCATAAAGTTTGGCAAATGTATGCCCAATCATGATGGTCCTATAGTTTCTAAGATCAGAGGCCAACCCAGACTTATGGATCAAGTGAATAACGTGCCTCAACCATGAGTCTGAAAAACCAAAACAAACCACTCTATTAAAAAGTGTAGAGAGATAAGGGCCTAGAATCATGGTACAGAGCTTGAAGAACTCAACCTAAAAACCCTCCTCATCAGCCACCCTGTTGCATCTCATAAGTTTGATGGCCTCATAAATGTTAGAGGTGGAGAATAAGTGACAATGGGGGAGTGGGTTGGGAAGGGGAATGAGTTGACCCAAGATGTCATACAATGTAAAGATATGGGAGGCAAGGAGGTAAAGGTTGGGGGTGGACTAGGGTTGACTACGTCAGGGGAACATGATGTGCCAAAACAACTTGGGATACTAAATAAGTGTGTCTTGGAGGGATCTACCTTATGAAGCAATAAATAATCGTTTCTTATAGCAAAGAAAGCGTTTGTAAGAGAGTCGTAAATTGGTGAAAGAAGGGGAATGAGTATCAAAAGCCAAGCACAAGGAGCAGTGGAAAGTTTTACAGGCATCATCAAACCATTGGTTAATGGGACAAGTATTTCTTCAAACAGATCTAGGAGTGTTAGGAATGAAGTGGTGGGAGATAGAGAGGAGAGTTGACTCCCAAATCGCGGTAGCTAGTGAGTGAAACATGGTGGACACCTGACTGTGATCCGTAAAGCTAGCAGGGCAGAGGAACCTTCTCAAATTAAAAATGAAGAGGTCTTGATCACTATCCTCAAAATAGAAATGGGTATGGGGGTGAATCTAGGTAGGGTGATGTTGGGTGGTAGAGGGTGGGAAGAAACATAAACTGAAAGGTAAAGGAGAGCATGATCTGTTGATCTCAGATTGGTTTTGACAATTGAGTGTCAACACACTTAAGAAATTTTCTAAGTTGATGCTGAGTATAATATACATGTTGAGTTGCAATATGTGCCGAGTCAAAAATTCAATACGTGCCAAGTCATTTAGATGCCGAGCAAACAGACAATGTCGAGCAAGTTCCAAGTGCTAAGTGAACAATAGATGCTGAGCAAAGTTCAAGTGCCGAGCCAAATAGAATTCCAGTTAGTGTCAAGTATCAGTATTTAACAAGTGCTGAGTGACACAGAATCAACATAAGAGTTTGTGCCTTCACAAACTAAGATGTAAACTATTTTTGAGCCAAGATATGGATAGATCTCGAAGCTTAGAGATAAGATCGAATCTATTTGGATTTCCTATGCAATCTACATGCAACCAATTAGAAAAATGGAAGGAATTGAGCAAAAAAATTGGATAAATCTCCATCATGTATTCATACCTAATCCTAAGCATGAAATCCTTTTAAAGGAGACGAAGCTCATACTTTACACACACACACACACACACACACACACACACACAATGCATGCGAGAAAGTGATATAGTAGTGACAAGGGTGAATTGATCAGGTTGAAGGTGACTTAGAAAGAAGGACAACATTGCAGAATCAATTAGCAGAATAGAGAATCAAGGTTACAATATTCTCATATTAGATCAGAGAGGATCGAGATGAACTAAATTGAGATTTGAAATCAACAATATCATATTGTAAGTGTATCAAAACAAACACTCTACTATACTCTCTAACAATTGTATTAGCAGAATGAAATCCTATGGACTTAGGTTGGTTTAACAGCCATTGTATAAATCCTTTAATAGGGTGACATTCCAAGTGAGTGTTTTCAAATCCTTTAGCCAAGCACACTTCTAACATGGTGTTAAAATCTTTTAACAGGGTAGGATCTAACAATCCTTTGTAAGCCTTTAACAAAGCAGATCATGAGAATGGTCAAAACATATAACCTTAACAGATGAATTTCATTGTTGCAGTAATGAAGAATTGTGAGTGTCATCCCCACCCCAATTTTACCTTCTCATTGGAGGGTTTCTGGATAATCATATATAGTGTCAAGTGTTTATGTGGATGCATTTGCTTTACATGTTAGTTCCATATGTTTATGCATGCAATGTTTTAAAGTTAAAAGTTTTATTGGTTAAAGTTTAGTACTTCTGATTCACCCCCCCTCCTCAGAAGTATATTTCCCACTTGTAAATCCGAACAATTGGTATCACAGATCAGTTCTCATCAAGAGAAGTCTTATAGCTTGGAGAAAAGATCTTGAGATGGAAGTATACAAGTTGGGAAAAATCATTGAGAATTAGGAGATTGAGATACATCTCTTACTACAACAATTGAATGAAGCCAAAGATTCCTTGAGGAGTTTGCTAAAGAGAATGAAAGAGATTGCCATAGCTGAGAATGACACCCAATACAAAGAGATTGACACCTCAAGGTTATTTGCAGATGGTAACTCCAATGAATTTGATAAAGCAATTGCAGATCTCATGGACAAGAATAAAGCACAAGCTAAGGATATCAGAAATCTCAAGTTGGAACAAGAATCACAAGCTATACTGCTATGTGAGGTGACTGAACAAAAGAAGCTATAGAAGACAAGAACATAATTGAAGAAGATAAGAGAATTTTGTCAAACAAATTGGAAAAAAAATCAGCAAAGTTGTCCAAGATCTCAAACATGCTATTGGATACCCTAAGCCAAATATTGAATGCTCATCATGAGTTGAATTTTAAGGAAATTGAAATAACTACATTGAAGTTACAGAATGAGCAACTGTAGAATAACCTAAAAAGAGAGAAAGAGCTTACTGAAAGCTTCAACAAGCCAAATGAAGCCATCAAGTACTTTGAGCAATTACTAAAATCCCCTAAATCTAACAAAGACACATCAAGATTGGGCTATACAAGTACTGAAGAAAGAGAATCATCCAAAGCTACTGAGGAAAGAAAAAATAAAAGTAAGAACTCTAAACCTACTTGTCATCATTGTGGAAAAAAAGAACATATAGCTAATGTTTGTAGGAGCAAGAATGCTAGTCAGAATGCCAAGCCAAAGAACATGACACATTGTTACAAATATAACAAACAAGGTCATCAGGCACATGAATGCAAAACCAAAACCATGCATGCTTTGAAGGACCTTGCTATAATTGTCAAAAGTTTGGACACAAATCCTTTGAATGCAAATCCAGTTCACATGGTCATCAAACAAGGGAAGAAGCCATGAAAATTCCTATAATTGGGACTACAATACAAGATATAGTTGTCACTAATGTCAAGAGTATAGACACATTCCTGAGAATTGCATAAGAACACATTTCAATGGAAGCTACAACAGATGGTTAAGTCAAACTACATGCTTTAGTTGTTTGAAGACTAGTCACATCAGCAAACACTGCTCAATAAGGACAAAGGCCCCTAACTCAGAGTCAAATAAGGGAAAAGGCAAGGTAGATGTTGAGCACATTAGAGAAGAAATGAATGACATGGAAGAAGAAAGATGGATGCAACACATCAAATGAAGGGATCACTTCACCTAAAGGGTCAAGTGGTCATACTTCATCACACTAAGCAAGAGAAGGTATGTGGGACTGATATTTAAATGCTTTATCATACATCAGTTCCTAGAATAAGTTAGTAATTAAAAGGATAGATCAGCATGAATAAAAATACAAGGTTAGAACTTCAAAGTTTTTCACATTGTTACCGAGTAAGAAAAGTAGTCTTCAGATGCTAAGTAAAATCCTAGGATATGTCGAGTTGTCTGCCAAAGTCAGTTGGAGCCGAGTGTGTAGTGGTTGTCGAGTAAAAGGAAATTCTTATTAAAAGTCGAATAAGGGAAACTCCAGTGGATGTCAAGTGATGACAAGACTAATGGAAGCCGAGTGAAACAGAAATTGCATAAGGAGTCGAGTGTACAACTGTATATGCACTAAGCATTAAATGTTATGTATTGAAGGGTATAAGGTCAATTTTTTTATCATTTTTAATCATTGCGAACATAGAGCAAGAGCAAGAAGAGCACAGAAGTGATTGGCAACCAAAGGTTGAAGTTTTTGCAAAGATTCTAGCAAAGATTCAAAATCGACTCATTGATCTAAGGTATTTCTCAAGTGTTGAGATACGTAGGTTCAAAATTTAAACCCTCGTTTGCAGAAATTGTCTCTCGCTCTAGGAATCCCAAGGACAAGGAACCATTTAAGGTTCAACTAGTGAGCAATAAAGTTAAACAACTAGATTTTAAGCCAATACCTAAAGTTGCATACAAGAATGACCCTGCTAATGCACTATCCATTATTCCACCCAAAGTCGTAATGGTCCAGGATGTTAGGAAAATGTTAGAAAATGCTATAACTATAAGATTGAAGCAATTGGTGACATGGAGATTCAGCAAGCATATGAAAATGGAGTTTTCAAGGATGAATTTTAGATTGTTAAAAGAAAGGGCTTAACTCGTGCCCTAGATTTCCCTGCAATTTTCAAGACGAAATGGATAAGAATAGTTTTGAGCATGATTCACGATGGATGCCGATGGTTAGAGGGTGGACCCATCAAGTTGTCAAAGAGAATCATACATAGGGTGACAAGATACCCAATCCTAGAACATCCAAAGACCCTGAGAAGTGACTCAAAAGAAGTCATTGAGAAGAACACTGGGGCAAAGTGGAACAAAAGGGGCATGACCATTGACACAATCAAAGATCCACTTCTAGAATTTACAGTTAAGCTCATATCTCACAAATTTTACCAGTCAAGTCGACTAAATAGTGTACCATGCATTACAGTTGATGTGGGATACAAACTTGTTAAGAAGGATCATACATATGATCTAGCAGAACTACAACTGCAGCAAATTATGGAGAACATGGGAACAATAAGAAGATCAAAAAGTGCTCAGTGTAAGTTTGGATCAATTTTGATATGCATATTTTTCTATGTTTAGAATGAATTCCCCTTTTTTGGTAAGATAAGTTGGAAGACCAATAGGTCTATAACAATACAAGTGAATGAGTACATAGAGCAGATGGGAGCTAATTTTGAAACCCTAATGACAAGCTGTTTTGAGGACTTTAAAAAGTCCATGAAACAAAGACTAAGGATTCTAATCTCTCTTGTTGATTAGCACATCAATAATATATGTTTCTTAGTTGACATTGACTTCACTCATATTCAAGCAGCAATACCTAAAGTGAGATAGCTAAGGCCATTAGGATATAAGCTTAAATATTGATGAGGCATCAGTAGCAATCATAGCAATGCTTGCAGAAGAAATTGAAAAAGAAGCAACACCTTTTGGCACTTATGATGTTGTGAAATATAAAGTAGAGATGGAGTTGAAAATTGCTTCAACTCTAAAGAAAAATGACAAAATGTTCAAGAAGCTCAAGGCCAAATTTGGTGAAGGGACTGTAGAAGGAGATAAAGAAGATGATGAAGATGAAGAAGAAGAACAGAGCCAAGGGGCACTTGCCTTGATACAAGGCATGGGAGAAAATGCTGAAGAGGAAGAAGGTGTCGAGGAGGAAGAGCAAACCAAGGAAGCACCTACTAAGCAAGAGTCTAAGAAAAGAAAAGCTCAGAAATAGCCTGTAGCTCAGCCCAAGAGCAAAAAGACTTCCAAGCCAAGCCCAGCTAAGCCTACTACAAGAGCAACCACAAGAGCTGCATCTAAAGAGGCTAAGGAGCAAGAAAAGAAAAAGGAAATTGAGCAACAAGGTCCAAAAAAGAAAAGACTAAGAAGAAAATATGTTGCTCAACCTGACTTAAATGAATAGAGAACAAAGTCAGAAGACACAAGCCAATTTAGAGTGGTAAGTCATGCATTAAAATCTGATTTAGAAAATATTTGTGACAATGTTAAAGATAATGCTAACTTAAATAGCTTGAAGAATGTTGAATTCAGTAAGTTAAGTAGGGAAGAACAAATCATGGTTGACCACTCAGTCTATACCATGATGGCCAAGTTCAAGACCACTCCACTTGAACTTGACAATTCAATGCCTAAGGATTTGTATTCTATTATTGAAAATAAATGGCATTACTGTCTTAATATGGAAAAAGAAATAAGAGAGTCTACATTGACTCAAGTAATTCCTGAGCTCACTAAAGGACAAATAAATAAGGCTAGCAAGAAGCATAGGAGCAAATTTGCACTCGAATACAGAGCCTTTAGCATTCTCCAAAGCAACATTGAAGATGTTGCTAATAAATCTACTAGGATATGGAAGTTGATATATGGTTTAACAATAGTTAAATAATGAGAGGAAGATCCTTTTGAAGGAAAGAATGATGAGAAGAATGACAAAGAAGAAGAAACTGAGAAAGAAAAAGAAGATAACACACTGGAGAAGGAAACTCAAAAAGATGATATGGCAACTACTGAAGAGCAACAACAGAATAAAGTGTGCAAGACACACAATTGCCACCTCTCCAAGTCCTCCAAATGACACCTCTACACCTGCAGACACAATAGAAGTAAAGAATGTTCCTAACAATTCTAGTCAGAACATCAATCCATTGACTGCAGAAGATCTTAAAAGGATCCTTGACCAATCAAAACACTTCAAGCTCAATTATGCAGTAATCCAGTATTGGTCAGTGTAGATGAGTTGCAGAAAGCAGTAGCTGACCTGACTAGGGATAAGATTGCAACACAAGAAACATCTTCTGTCATCTCTACAGCTACAAGTGGACAACCTAAAGAGCGAGCTGCACAAGATACATCAGCTAAGGTTGACTCCATAGTTATAGTCACTACAACTATCGAGTAGCTAGAAAAGGACCAAACAGGACAGGTGGATACTTATGTTCCTACTGCACAAGTACAAGGTGCACCACCACAAATAATAGTGATTGACCAAGAAAGATCAGAGGAGGAGAAGGAGACCCCAAAAGAAAAGGAGCAAGAAGCAATTCAAACTTTGGTTAATCTGCCAACCACTAGGACTCCTACAAGAATGCCTCAAAAGCCGAGCACTAAAGCAATACCACTTCAAATTTCAGCACCAGGCTCGAGCTCCACAAAGGTTGCAAGGGTACTTCACTATGGAGACCCTACATTAGATAAGGAAATAGTCATTCCTAAGTATGACTTTGCAACCATGAACATTGACCAGATCAATGAAGTGCAAGAGGCACTAGAAAGGAAAAAGAAGTAGGAGATATTATGAAATGAGAATAAATAAAGGCAAGCACTAATTGAGATAAAAGACATCTTTCTAGATGCATTTATCTTGCAGGCACCTGATGAAACAAATCCCATTATGGAGCAACTTTCAAAAATAGTGGACCAAGTACAAAGTGAAGACCAGGAGACCAATGTAAAACTCATGGAATGGTCTAAGAATAAATTTCAAGCAAAGGTGAATGAAAGAATATCTAGTGAGATAGCACTTTCATAGATAGAGCTAGCTAAGAAAATTGAAAAGTTGAAGACAATACTTGAGAACATATTCTCACTGTACTCAAAATTGTGTGATCCTTCAATCTTCACACAAGATACCAGCCACAAAATTATGACCTTAGAAAGAAATCTGAAATTATCAAGCATGCAACTACCCAAAGATCCAACTCAAAGTGAGAAGCACTTTAACACAACGCTTCACACACAAAAGGAACTAGCTATATTAATAGCAGGAGAGGCTAACACTAGAGCCAAATTAGTTCAAATGCAAGTCTCCCTAACCCCTCATATGGAGATTCTACAAAAAGAACTAGCCTATGCAGAAAATGTATTGAAGAAATATCCCAATCTTTCTACACTAGATGGTTTAGTTCACCTTACAGCAGAGACAACCATCCAAATCAAATCCCTATAAGTTGCAATACAAAACTGGGATGCTGCTCTGAGAATGGTAATGGAAGTGAACAAAACCTTCTTGGAAAAATATTTAGTTAGAGTATAGACCCTTTGACATAAGTGTCAAAAAGGGGGAGATAAATTAAAAGGCTAAAAGGATACTTAATCTGCAAGGGGAGACATGTGAAAGGGGGAGCCAAGACAAACTAAGAAAAGCAAACAAAGGGGGAGTACAAAGCAAAAGAGCAGGAAACAAAGCATAACAGAACACATCAGATAAGACAAGGAGTATCAACAGAGGCAAATCACTAAACTCAAAGAGAATTTTTGGATAAAGAAAATGGTACATCAACTCAAGGGAGATACAAAATTTTGAGGTATATAGTCCTTCACAAAATTTTGAACAGTTTTAAAGTTTTGTATATATGCCGAACAGAATGTATACTATACTCAAGGAGATTAGTTTCATCATGTATAGTTAAGTGTTTTTGACACTCATGTCAAAGGGGGAGATTGTTGATCTCAGATTGGTTTCGACAACTAAGTGTCAACACACTTAAGAAATTTTCTAAGTTGATGCCGAGTATAATAAGACAATGTCGAGCAATTTCTAAGTGACGAGCCAGATAGAATTCCAATTAGTGTTGAGCATCAGGATTCAGTATTTAACAAGTGCCAAGTAACACAGAATCAGCATAAGAGTTTGTGCCTTCACAAACTAAGATGTAAACCATTTTTGAGCTGACATATGGATAGATCTCGAAGCTTAGAGATAAGATCGAATCTATTTGGATTCCCTATGAAATCTACATGCAACCAATTAGAAAAATGGAGGGAATTGAGCAGGAAAATTGGATGAATCTCCATCGTAGATTCATACCTAACCCTAAGTCATGAAATCCTTTTAAAGGAGACGAAGCCCCATACTTTACACACACACACACACACACACACACACGGAGTGAGAAAGAATGCATGCGAGAAAGTGATATAATAGTGAAAGGGGTGAAAGGGGTGAATTGATCAAGTTGAAGGTGACTTAGAAAGAAGTACAACCTTGCAGAATCAGTTAGCAAAATAGAGAATCAAGGTTACGGTACTCTCATATTAGATCAGAGAGGATCGAGATGAACTGAATTGGGATCTGAAATCAACAATATCACATTGTAAGTGTCTCAAATCAAACATTCTACTATACTCTCTAACAACTGTATTCGCAAAATGAAATCCTATGGACTTAAGTTGGTTTAACAGCCATTGTATAAATCCTTTAACAGGGTGACATTCCAAGTGAGTGTTCTAAAGTCCTTTAGCCAGGCACACTTCTAACAAGGTGTTAAAATGCTTTAACATGGTAGAATCTAACAATACTTTGTAAGCCTTTAACAGAGCAGGCCTTTCACAGGGCAGATCATGAGAATGGTCAAAACATGTAACCTTAACAGGTGAACTTTATTGTTGCAGTAGTTGAAGAGTTGTGGGTGTCATCCCCACCCCAATTTTACCTTCTCATTGGAGAGATTCTCGGTAATCATATCCGGTGTCAAGTGTTTATGTGGATGCATTTGCTTTAAATGTTATTTCCATATATTTATGCATGCAATGTTTTAAAGTTAAAAATTTTATTGGTTAAAGTTTAGTACTTCAGAAAGAACTAAAGTGGTAGTACTGAACAAATCATCTCTAATCTAACAAGCAACCCCACCAAAACCACGCACATCACCTGAAGCGCAGACCTCCTCCCTGCAAACTGAAAGCCACTGATACCCTATGTAACCTGGAAGGGGCTGAGCAGGACTCTCATGAGTCTTGGTAGCAACCAACAAATCAACATACCTAACTACATCATGAAGTAAGCTTGGCAAAGACCACAGAGAGCCATTGTCATTCCAATAGTTGATAAGAAGAGAGCCAATGAAGGGCTTAGACTTGCCCAACTGTTGGTACTTAGACTGTCATTTGGCTTGGGTATGTCTTGTATCCCAACCCTTGGGAGGTGAGTCACGAATAACTGCTTTTAGATTCCTTATTACTACTCATTTTCCGTTACTCCTTGCTTCTACCACAAGACTCCTAGAGTGTTTTAGTTTAGCTACTTGTAATTTTGTAAGGTCCTCATCAAGAAATATCTTTGTGGGAAGAAGGAAGAGCTTCTACGTTGCTCTGAGAGCTAGTCGATTAGCCAATGAGAGAAACCTAAGAAAAAGGGTGTCATCATGTCCAAACCATGCTCTATCTAATGTAATATCGAAAATACCTAGTTGCTCGCTGAGAAATGAGTAGCCAATGGGGAGAGGATCGATGGCTGACAAAGGAAGACCTCTAACCCAAATGTTGAGTTCTTTGAAGCGCCTAACCCAGTCTTCTGCCAACTTCTCTTGAACAATTTTTTCGACCTCGAGCAAAGGCGTAGTGTTGGAGTTTTTGCAAGTGGAGGCCCAAGATTTAATTTGTTGCTTTGTTTTAGTTAAGAGAGATGTTTGTTTATAAACAAGCTTGGTCTGCTTGTCCTTGAGGTTTCCAATATCCCTGAAGTCTTCAATAATGGAGCTGATATCTTTTGTAATGCCTATTGTTTGTGTGGTAAAAGTTTTAGAGAGGTCTTGGATGCATGAAGAATTAGCCACAACCTATTGGTTCGAATCATTTAATGATTCAAATAGGGAGTGAATAGTGTCCTAGAGAGTTTGATTCACTGAATCCAACTTCTACAGCTTTAGTAAGAGACCTTGGGAAACTTCTGAGAGAAAAAGACTTGTGACTTTCAGAGCTGCATTATCCTTCTCTAATAATGTCAAGCGATCAACTATCTACTATAATGTTGCTAGATTGGGTTGGGGGTCCATGATTCAAAACAATACTAAACAGTATATAAATAAATAATACTAAGCCATATTTGAATATAAACCAAAGCAGATACAATACTACACATTTTGTCAAACAGTTCTCATGCAATCTGGTCTTGATATCAGGGTACCGTGGATAATCTGCTTGCAAAGGTATATTGTCAAACACTTGGTCTAGCATACCAATACCCCACAGTATAATGGCAGGGGCTCACGATAGGGAATCCTTTGCAACTCCATACCCTTCTTTCATATGGCACGGGCTTCTTGTCTATTCACTTCACTCTATAGCAACGACTTCAGTCACGGCACCTGCAGCGACTTTAGTCACAGCACCTCCACATCTGTAAACTCAAAATCTTCTGTATGTGCCAAGCAAGAGTTTCCAAATGTCTCACAATATCCACTTGCTCCACGCAATAGAGAACCTTTGAAATTATAAATTGCAGAAGACCAAGTGCTCAACTCACGACAGAGAGACGGCACATGGAAAACTAACAGTATAATATTGGGGGAATTCCAACTATGAGGACCATCAATACCTTTCCACCAGGTGGAGGAAAATGAGTACAGTGTACTACCCTTGCTAGATTTTTGCTAACTACTCTAAGGAGGACGATCCTATTGAGATTTCTATCCACAATTCTGGTCATTTCCTTTCTTCCCTGAATTACCTCAAGATTGACCACTCTTGGTCCAATACCCTCGACGTTTACCACCCTAAGAAGGTGTTGACTGGGTCTAGCCCTTTCTAGAGGATTGAGGTATCTAAACATCCTGATTTTCCACTAAAACCCCTAGCCACATTGCTCTCAAGAATTCTTGCCTTCTCCATGGCAAGTGCAAGCATCCTCCACTGGTGAACACGAACATCCCCAATGATACACTCCATAAGACCCCTAACAAAATGTTGCATGAGGAGTGCCTCATCATGTCGATAACTCCAATACTGTCTCAACCCAAGGAAATGCTTTTCATACTGGTCCACCATCATATTCCCCTACTTGAGTTCATGGAACTCATCAGTATGGGCCTCACAGTACTATGGAGATAGGAATTTCTCCCTGAACCTCTCCTCAAAGATCTCCCAAGTTAGATCTAGCACATCAATATGGAGCTTCTCACTCTCCATATCCCACCAAATAGAACCATGTTCCCTCAACTGTGTGATGGCACAATGGGCCTTCACATTGCTCCTGTAAGTTAGTAGGGAGAAGCAATGCCCCATATCTAGTAACTAGGTCTCCGCCTTGAGCCATGTTCCATGGCCATCAAACAATGGTGGTTTGAACCTTTGAAGTTCCTGCATCATCTCCACTTGAGTAAAGTCATCATCATTCCAACTACGACCTCTCCAACAATGCCCCCTACCACTAGGTGTACGAGAACATTCGCGTTCATGCTCTTCCCTATGCTCTGACTGATGTGAATCTCCATGATAAGATTCCTCTTCTCGGCCATTGTCACGTTATTTTTCCTCTACATGAGGCCCCAACTGAGCAAGAATCTCTTGCAGCACTGGCATCATTGTTGTTACCATGTTCTCCCTCACCATCATGTCGTTCCTCCTCGCGATGTTCTTCTTGAACAACTTGTCAGTTACCACCCCGACCACCAAACCTACATGTAGGAGACATCACTATAGAAGCAACAAGATAAGGTTAGAAACATCTGTCACAAACATAAGAGACGCAAGTATGAACCAACAAGATATCAAGATAAACAATCATAAAATAGCAATACACAAACTGAAAACACACAAAGTGGAAGCATAACACAAAGATCCTAATGTTGTAACATGGGCTCTGATACCAGATGTAATGCCCCGCCCAGAGATCCTTGGAACAAGGATTCAATACAAGCCAAGATAAAAAAAATTAAACAAGTATGGATGTGAACGACACTCAACATATAAGGATCACAAAGATCGCAACAGAAGACTTAACCACAATCTCAGCAACCAACGAATCTCCAAATGCCACTACCAACCTGACACACACAAACAAAGAAACAACGACCAAAGATGACAACAAAATAAAGAATCTCAGATCTGTCAAGGAATCTCAGATTTGTCAAGGCATGGAAAATTAAGCATACCCAAAGGGTACTTAAAACACCAAAAAGCGTTCCTCTAGAACTAGTGGAGATGCCCCATGTTTTTTGCACGAGGACAACAATTGATAGAATTTCAAGTGAGGATGTACAACACACCATGGGAGGATCTATCTTTCGCGCGAGGAAATGCACCAAACAACACGAGGAAATGCTTGGCCTAGTATCCAAAACACCCATAATTAGTGTGCGGTTTCATGTGAGGAAGTACCAAGAGCTACGTGAGAAAACCCAGCACACCACGTGAACTTTTGCACTCTTGAGCAAGAAAGTACAATTTCGCACAAGGATCCAAAACACCAAGTCAGAAAACATTAAGGTAAAAACCTAAGAAATGAAATTCCTCAACACCGAGTACCAAATCCACCTCGACATAGACACTTGAACACTATAACTACAAGACGAAAACTACATCTAGCCATCTAAAACATAGCAATAAAGAATGTACTGAAAGCAACATCGCAATGTACAAGAATAACCAAACTCATGCGCAGTTCCTCCCAACCATAATAGCCTCATGAGACCTCGAAGATCCTAGCCATCCCCCGTGCATAACATCCCAAACTACTGACCAAATCATAGGAGTTGTCTTATTAGAGCATCATAACTAAAACGTACTACATCATAAGAATAAGGAAATCTAATCATGCTAAAGGAGTAAAGCATTAGATATTCCAACCAATCAAATCACATCATCTAAATCCTATGCTAAACATGATAATAAGGGAATGTGTCAAATAACCAGCATCATCTAAATATGATATCCAAGCATTCCAATGAAAGAATAAATCACAAGAAAGCATACTCTGAAACTCAAAGTGTCAAGTGAAAACATCAAGCAACAATCGCACTGGAACAATAGATTGTCTTTGTACACCGATCCCCAACAGTGGTGAAGATAGCTACACCTCCCAACCACATGAAACTTGTAGGTCCATCCCGTCGTGATGGAGATAATGATCCAACCACAAACACATATAAAGTAAACATCTATAGCTAACACTCACGCCAGACAATAAAGATGACTGAAACCAATAACATGAGACAATGCAAGTACTACATGTCCTGGTCAAACACTCTATGGGTAACTATGTAGGGCTATAGTGGAGAGTAATGTGCTTGGTACTCCCAAGCTAAATCAAATGTGGAAACACTCTCAAGGGACTCCCTTGGAGGCCATCACACTACTGCGGTCACTCACTCAAGGGACTCCCTTCAAGGCCAACACATAGTATCCTTAGAATCAAATCGAAGGACAACACTTTTTATTATCTTAGTTTTATTACCCTATAATTTAATTAGTTATCACTTGTTCAAAAACTCCTCCATGCCAACCCTCTAGGAAATGGTCACCAAGGCTGCGAGAGAAGCCCCTCCACTACCTACCCTACATACCCATACTCATCACACGATGAGTGTTTGTAGGCATGCATATTCTCAACCCAACCCCAATGAACATAACTCCAACAGAACACAACTAGGAGATCAGGCCTCACAAGTCACCCGACAAATGCACGTGCACACGTGCTCATGTGTAGCGCACCACCATCACAAAGATCATAAGACAAGGGCTGGATGAGAACACAAACAAAATATCACTCAACTGAAAACATTTTGACAAGACAGATGCAACACACATTCCAATGCAACATAAAAGTGTAGCAATGATCTAACTGACATCCCAACGAATGGTCCATGTCCACGAGCATATCATCATGCAAAGAAAACCCGAGAAAATTGGACAACACATAAAACGAGGTAAAAACCCCAAAATTGAAAAACTTCGAAAACAAAACTCATTTGGTCTTAGGGCACAAAAGCCACGAAAATTCAATAAAATTTGGGTTCTGACACCGTATGCAAAAACGGCCAGCATATAAACTCAAAACCCCAAACCCTCATCCCAAAAAATAGGGAAAACATTCATACTTGACCAACTGGGCAGAACTAGCAAACAGAAACAGAGGGGAACACTAGTTCTTAGCCTCCTAACAAACAACTATGAGAAACAAAGTTGAAACACAAAAACGAGAGAGCCCTACCTGACAACAAAAAAGGGCAGAAACAGGAACCAACACAATAAAATAAATAACCCACAGAAGCTACCAAAAATCACGGCACGACAAGGTCTCCCTGAGATGGATCCAACAAGACTAACCTCACGAACATCTCATGCTTGTAACTCTCACAATGAACAAAAATGTGATCCTGCAAAAAAGGATTCTCAAAAAATCTCTTAATTTTGTAATTTGCAAAAGTGAGAAGTAAGGAATTAATTTCCACTTTCAATACTTATTCACTTTTTGAGTGAATAATCGATTAGGGCAAATAACTAGCCAACCTAGCTAAATTCTGAATCAACTCAAACAAAAATAGTCTATTCATATTAATAGGAATACATCTATGCCAAAGCTGCCAAAAATTAAATTCAATTAAATTAAAAGCCCAAAAATCCAAAATCACTGAAATTTCCTTAGCAAACTTAGCGACAATGTGAAACTCTAAATGCACAAACACACTCATGGATCTAGTCACATAATGCAAA
This sequence comes from Cupressus sempervirens, assembly GCA_028749045.1. NCBI lineage: Eukaryota > Viridiplantae > Streptophyta > Pinopsida > Cupressales > Cupressaceae > Cupressus > Cupressus sempervirens. Next base: position 251,502,555 of record CM053784.1, on the reverse strand, counting down.
TGATTCTGAAATTAATCCAATCACCAGAGGGTTTAATGTAAACAATTAAATAAAGATATGTCGACCATACAAGGACAACATTGGCAAAGATGAATAGTTGAATCACTAACTCCATGTGTCACTGCTAAGGATATAAATCATGCACAATAAAACACACAATCAAGTGCAATTGCATATAATAACATAGTCGAAGCAATAAATGCATTAAATACCTAATTTAACTATTTATTCAATTATATTAAAATAATCCATTTACATCACTCACATTCGCATAAAGCATAATAAAGTAAGAATGAAGTAATTAAACATAGTACCAAATCCATCACAACATAATCAAGATATGACCGAATATTGGATAACCAGATATCATCATAGAGCATACTATCATCTCAAAATGGCTTCAACATGCAAATATGATCAACTACACAACATAGTAGTGTAACATCTATGAGCATAGTAGTATAACATCTATAATACTGAAATCAAGGTATAATATATGTCCCTCAGGTCATCTCAAATGTAAAACATAACACGAGTACAAGTATCTCTCGAATCAAAATAAAATAAGGTACAGACTGCAAACACGAGAGGTACTACACTCTCTTAAAATTTACAAGAAAACTCCTATATGACAATATATTATAATCCTTAGAAAGTTTCTAAATTGTACACACATGCAAATACACGAGAAAAAAAATGATCAAATTAGCTCCAAAAGATATATTTGTAATATAGCATGCATTATGACTCATTTAAGCTGAAACCATACAAAAATATATAATACAATTTCATTGGAGCCACATACAAGTTGAGGCAATCCATGAGGTTGAAATACCACATCTAGAACCTTCTGCATACTTTGTTGCATAACAAACAAATAAATCCTCAGAGAAAGAATGATTCATAGTGCTAATCAATGCATTTCAAGGAGAGAATTATAAATTGTTGTCTAGAGAAAGATTTACAAGATACTCTACTTGTAATAAACTCTACTTGTAATAAAGATCAAGATTCTATTCATGTAGGAGGATTTAAAAAAAAAATTAATAGTATACACACATCTATGATCATCTCACAAGGAAAATGTTGCATGTGAATTTTCATGTAGGCTAAGTGTAACACCAAAATGTTAGAATGGCATCTTGGTGACTAGGAGGAAGCCTCAAGCCTCCTTGGAATAATTTGAGAAAGTGGAAACCGACATACTATTACAATAATTAAATCAAAAAAAACACCAATTCTCACCAAACTTTGAGTTAATTTATACAACACCAATTAGGAATTTTAGCATGTTTCCAAGGGAAGGGTATAATAAGAGTGTGGAATTTGGCAAGGAAAAATAGAACAACTTTAAGTACCAATTTAATTTACTATAAATTCAAACATCTACACTTCAATCATTGTATTAACATTTTGAATCATGTGAATGTTGTAGCCGATATGTTGTTCATTTGTTCCTTATGTACACTCTTTTACATACCCTTTAGCTTTATGCTGAGTTATTTAGTAGGACCATTTGCATGTTCAATTGTATGTCACGTACCATATTGACGTGTCAATTAATTTTAAGCTTCATATTTTTACCACATTAGATTAGTAAATAAATAAATGAAACATAACATACGAAAACACTAATTATCATTGATAAATGTAATTTTTATATTTTATGATTGTACAATAATTCTTGAAAATTATATACTATTACTAAGTTGAACATATTAATATATAAAGTTTTCCAAAAATACATTTTGTTAAAATAGACAACTCTTATTATTATTAATTTTTAAATGCAATTTTGTCAAATTATGTTTAATATATTATAATTCAATTTAAAATATTATTATATTCATTAATATCTATTATTTTTGTTTGTTAAATCACCATAATAAATTTACATTATCCATTACCATCAATTACAAAGAGTTTATTAATAATATTAAATTATAACTATTATTAAAACTAAATATATATTAAAGATATTATATTATATATTTATTTTTTTAATATATAATTTTTTTAAATATAAATTACTACTTGCACAGGGATAAGAAATTATATGATTACACTATAATTAAAAAATTCATATAGAAAGAGGGAGTTTTTATTATTATTAGTCTTCTATATATTAACTAGAAAATATGTATGTAAAATATGTAAGATTTTAATGATTTTGTACTGTTTAGCTTTTTTAACTATTGAAGTTGTATTATGTTCAGTCTTAACAATTACCACTTTATTACATTCCTACTTCCTCCTCCAATGGTCACCCTTTCAATGTTCATGTGATGAGTAGTCGCTTGTTGAGGTCCCACTGTGGGCAACACCTAACTCAAACTCCACTGTAACCCATGTACACATATTATAAACAAACACATACTGGAAATAGTAACTCAACTACGCTATATTGCCAAAAATTTGAGACATCATTCACTGGAAGCAATAGGCAGTGAAGCATCACAAACAACTAAAGTAAATAAAGATATAGAGTCAGCATAGTTTAAACTAGCAATCACATTGTAGGGTGCAATGGGTACACTGAAGTGCTATTGTTTTGATTTTTTTATGGTAAATTTGGTAAAGTCCTTCACGATATGTTTACATCATGATCGTAGAAAGACCTTAATTGCTTAGAATCCCCACAAACACCCACCAACTTGAGAGAGACATAGATTTCCCATCAAAAACTAGTTTTAAACTTTTAAGGTTTTATTAGCCAATATATTATTTGACAAGCCCAAAGACATACCTTAGAGGAGATCAAAAGCAGATACCTTAGAGTAGATCAAAAGGAGAAGCTTGAGAAGCCACGTCCTCTATTTAGCTGAAGGGATAAAATTTGCCAACTTGTACACAAATTCAAGAGTAGTTATAATTGAAAACTGAAGCTAATTTACATATGTTACAGCTCATTTTCTCTATGAGTCACATGGCCTGCCTGCATTCTTTTTCATGGCTCACTTGAAAAATCAACAGAAGCACCACCCACAACTAAATCTGAGCAAGTAACCAATCTAAAGCCACTGCCAATGTTTTATAAACATAATATACCAGCTCTTCATTATGGTAAATATTGTCCACATAAAGTAATGAGTATCCTTACTTCACACTCCCAACTGATAGGCTACACAAAGGAAATGCTACTTGGTGCAAGAGAGATAAGTACTCTTACTATTGTCACCCAAAGATTCAAACAATATTTTAAAAAGGTATGATTATGATCTTCAAAGTTGAAATAAACATGAAGGCATATATCCCAGGATCCTATCGATAACAGCCTAGGAATTGGATTAATGATGAGATGCCCTACAAGGGGCTCTCGATGCACTCAAAAAATCAGCAGAAAACTGAATTTGATTTTAGTTTATGCTAGCATTATTGATATCATACAGTCACAAATTCAGTTCCAATTGATGAGGCCTCATCTTGGGTAAGACCCTTTAAAATTAAAAGTGCAATGATCACAAGAAGAGAGTCCCCATCAATAATAAGATTATCAATTCCTTAAGAAGTTGCTCCAACCAAATCTGGAAGAAGTGCTTGTGTCTCAACTCTAAAAATAGTTATTTAGCCATAAGAGAAACCTTTCATGGGTAAAGCCTCACTTAAAGCTTCTAGGAACACCATTGGTGCATACTACCTAAATTATGAATAAAAGCCCCATAAAACTCATTTCAAAAAATTCATAGGAGGTTCCCAATGCTTTATTCCCCATTTAAATCAGCCTTATTTTGAACCGCATAATTTTGTCCTACAATATAATCTCTTTAACTCCTGCATGGGGTCCATTCAGAGAAACAATATAACAATACTATAAGGATCATTTATTCTAGATGTTCAACATGTAGAAGGTTCTGGTAGCAACAATAACTACCAAATTTATGAAATAATTCCAACAACATTTATCTCCAAAATTTGACAGACACAATTCAAACCCAGCATTAGATTTATGCTCAACCTTTTAACATTCACCTATGCAAAACGCGTGCCTTGATTAATGCATGAAGTAGGACAGGGAAGAAGTCATCTCTTAAAATAATATGTCATTAAAGTAATATTCAAACCAGTTGAGGGAAAAAGGATAAAAAAGGAAAGAGGGATAGTCATTCTAAGCATAAAGATATTGGTTTTAACACAGAAAATTGGAGCTGGAGCTCTGAGCACGAAGTTTCAGCTTTACAAAATTTCTCAGGAGACAACAGACTTGCAGGTGTGAAAGACCACCCAAGGGCCATAATTAGCATTGAACAACATGGCATCTTAATTGGCTTTAGAATTTTGAAAGGGTTCATCAGACCAAACTTGGAAGAAGGTAAAAATCAGTTCACTGCAACAGAAGATCTGAGGGTCTGGGAGTTAAAACAAGACTACTAACTAGGGGCAGACATACATCCTCCAGGCAGCTCATGTTTCCACCACCACTGCAAAATCAAGGAGGAATTTAGTAGATCCGACTGTTTCTTGCATTTTTGGAACAACACATAGCCTCCACAGCACTGCAAGGAATTAGTACAATGACTACCAGCAGAAAATTCAATCCCAGTCAGCAATACATCAGCAGAAATTCATATATAATTAGATGTGAGTGTCGTCTAGTGATATTGGTGGCCAAACTGCAGTCAAATCCAAAATAAAAAGTTCAATATCATGACCTGGGCATTGGGAAGAAATGAAATTGCTGTAGATGTCTGAAATATTTGCATATTCTACACATAGACAGCCGGGTATAATTTGCAGCAGCATTGAGTTTAATGGAATAAAATCCAAGTTAGTTTTTCCTATATGGCTTTAGAAAGTCTAAGTTGTATTAGTTTTCATTTGAAGTAATCATTGGTTCTACTTCCAAGTGTTACTTCTTTGTTCTCTATTTTTGTGTTACAATTGTCATTTGGCAAAAACGAAAAAAAATTAAAATGTTGAAAAAACTTTTAAAAAACAAAATAATCAGAAGACAATGTGATATTTTCTTAGGCTATAATTGTTTCATGGCTAGTTGCAGGTTGTCCTTTAGAAATATTTTTCCGCTTTTGTTTTTATTTTGTTATATGCTCTGACATCATTTTTAATGCTATAAGTTTATTCAATCATATCATTAATACTACAACATTTCATCTATTTTCGACACATCTAAATGGAATATTTTTTACCATTTTTAATTTTACCACTAATCGTTTCATCTTGAAATATATGCAACTACATGCATTTTGATTTTCTTGGAATTTTAATTTCAAATGCCAATATTCTCTTAGTTACCAAGTGATGTTTATTTCTTGTGCATTATAGTGAAGTGTTGGACAGTTATATCAGAGATTATTTTATGTCTGTAGTTTCTTTTCATCACTAGGGTTGTTTGGAAGGTGTCATCCTATCTCACAAAATAGGAATAAACAATTCAGTCTTGGAGGCTGAAGGGATTAATTGCATGCATTCAAGGCCAGGTCAAGATTTGAGGCGGTGTTTGGGTGGTAGTTGGATGCACCCATTTTTTATTACACTCAGAACATGCACTACTTACCAAAACTGGTGAATGACCATAAAATTGTTGATATGGAGAAAATTTGCTGTTTGTTCTTGCAGGGAATTGACTAATAGCATCATATGAGTGGGCATTTAGTCCTGGTGAGGAAGTTGGAGTCACATCACTAAGCACTTGTTGCGATCTAAGCAGATTTTGCAGGCCATCAAAAGATAACCCAGATCTCAATGGCATCTAATAGAGACCATATGAAGTGGCTGGAAGCCTTCAAAAGCTACCAATTTGTCCAAAATTGCCAACATGAGATTGCAAATCAGATGTGCTGCCATTAGAGAAAGGTCTGTATGAAGATGATGCTACCTCTCCAAATGTATAGCTCCATAATGGTTTTACTTGATCACAAGAATAGATAGGTAGTTTTGGGGAATGATTTTCCTGAATAGGATAAATTCCTGCAAGCCCTGATACTGCATAGATCTAGAATTCTGAGATTAAGTATTTGTAACCACTCTGTCAATGTTGTTATTCATTTAGACTAACAGAGAATGATCAAATGGAGGATTATCTTAATTATTATCTTAAAATTGTCTCACTAATTTTGATCACAAGAAAACCTTACTAAAATTGAAAAATTCTTCGAGTTCAAGGTTACATGGATTTTTCTAAAAAGATAGTATTTTAAAAGCTCAAGTTTATTTTAAAGGAAGCCACGCTTGGAAAGCTCTGGTATGGATTGAATATGCAAAAAGCTTCTTACACAACCACAAAATGTGATTTATATCATATCTTATCCCTACTATAGATTAGAATTTCATTCATGAAGTAGAACAAATTACATAAAGATAATATAAACCAAAGTGCTCTAAAGCCATCCTCTGTACCAAACTGGATTGTAGAACCACTGTAATCCCTACATGAAAATTTACAATGAAATTTGTTGAATGGTATGATAATATTTTTAAGTTGAACGAATCCAATTGACGCAAACTATCTAGGGGTTTTTGGAGAACATTTCAACTTATGAATAACCTCAATATCATAATGAATACAATAATATGCTTTTATAGCAACCTTGAAATTTTTTTTTTCAATAATCCTAAAACACACCTTACCTAATCCTATTCTAACATCAAAAAAACAAGAGTTGGAAATCATTGTAAGGCATGTTGTGTATTGTACTGAGCTATGCTATCGCAATTGTTCTTCCTCGCATTAAATTTTAATGCAATGCAAAGGTTTCTCACTCTCTCTAATACAAATATTTTTCAATATAGAATACCTTGTGAGATATATTTGTATGTCTGTTATCCCCAAAGTGCACTGATACTATCAGATATGGGCTTACATGATCCAACACGAATAATTTTTCTTTGAGTTCAAAACCTAATTATAAAGTATGTGATAATTGAAAAGTTTTCACGATGCAGATTTTTGTTGTTTGCATCAAGCTCCCAGAAAATCATCAAGAAACATCCATCATGTTGAATTATTAAATTGTATAATCTTGCATCTAAATATATAACCAAAGGAACAACTACTAGTTCTCACCTGGCATTTGAAGCACTTCTGGATGAGGCGTTCCACATAATCTGGAATAGCTATCCTCTGCTCCTATGAGGGTTGATTATGCTCGATGCATACAATTAGCTCTATGGTTCTGTCCTCAGCTTTGGCCCATCTTTATGGGTCCAAGTGTAATGTGAAAAATGTTTCTTCATGGGGAAAGAAGTGCTTCGGTCCATCTTTATGGGTCCAAGAAGGAGATTTCATCTCCAACAAAAAATTCCATAAAATCCAATATGTACAAATTGCCATTAATAAATAAGAATCCTGAGAGAAAAGGGCTAGAACCCCAAAATTTCAAGCAATTTAAAATAGAACCTGTTTGGACCAAAACAATATCCGTACGCTAACTCATCCAATTAACCCTACACTTAAATCATGAGTAATTTTGAGACCATGGCATAATGAATGTTTTCTAAACGAAGTCTGAATCAGTGGCTCGTTGCCTTCTGCATAATAAATACAGCTAAACGCGAGACAAGGAGACAAGCAAACCCTTGAGAAGGAAAAAACCCCTCATTTGCGTCTCTCATAATAGAGACTCCAAAACTCAGACCAGACCCTAACTGGGCCAGATCATCCAACCGCTTCAAAAATAGCCAAGCTACTTCAACACCAAACAAGCAAAGCATTCCAAAATAGGGTAACCCTACCTGAAAGGGGCATAGTTTAGGGATCTGCGGAGGACAAGGATACTAGTGGGGCTGCGGGAAAGTGCCTCTACATATATATTCACCTTCCTCAATTCAATATATTACAAGCCAAACAACGCCCAGGGGCCACTGTGTTAATGAATGTGGCCGAACAACAACACAAGAACAAATGACTAAAAGGCTAAGAAGACATGGCATAACAACATAAGCACGATGACTAAAAGCCTAAGAAGAGATGGCATAAAAATAATGTTAATTAAAATTCTGATTATCAAAATTTCTATTGCAGTCACTAATTATTAATCTTTTATCACAAATAATTATTAAATTGCCAAAAATAAATTTACAGCTAATATCAAAAAATAACACAACTGCAACTTCACTAATAAAATATGAAAAAAAATTCAAAACACAAATAACATAATATTTTCGGACAAATCGTCCCTAGAAAATACCTAAGGGAAAACCAATTTTGCAGATGGAAAATATATTAACTTTAGCAAATCAAGAGATACAAAATTTCTTGCTTCTCACTAATAGAATTCAGACAACCTCCTAATTTTTCCTATTGATATTCCCCACTGCTATCCCCAACACTATCACTACGCCCTTGCTAACATTAAAAGATTGCTTGCTATCACTACAAACTCATTTGCTAACACTACAAATACTTCTACAACTCTTGTTGTTCTATGTTCTGTTTTATTTTCCAAATGCCTCCCTTGACCCCTTTTTTATACTACTTAACTAAGAGGTTTCTAGTTGCTTCTTGATCAAGACAACTCAACCAAGAAGTTTCTAGGTGCTTCCTAACAAGAAGTTTCTAGTTGCTTTTCAATTAAAACAACCTAACCAATAGATTACTAGTGGCTTCTAGAATGAGTCAATTAATTAACAAATATTTGTCATAACTCTAACAATTATTTGCCAAATAATCACATGTATGGAAGAACAACTATCCAAGTTAACTAAAACTAACACTTACTAGTGTGATAGAATTGAAATACCCAAAGATACAAGCATAGCAACTCTGATCGTGTAAGATATGACAAGGGAATAATAAAAATTAACAATGACAACAAAGAAGAATACAAGTACACAAAAGGGTAACTTTGTTTGGTGTTTCCCACCTACCTAATAGAACGATGCAAGAATGTGATTTGGAGTTTGGAGAGGTCACCTTCCTCTATTAGGCTAACAAGGTCGACTCTATCCAATCAACATATGGAGCTAATATCATGCTTTGTTGGTAGACAAGTGGACCTTCAATCATCTTCATTCCATGAATGATTGATTTAAAGAAAATTATTATTGTCAGTAAGTACTAGATTTTGATATTTGATAACAACACACTAGTGTCATCTTATCATTAATCTCCCCATCAACAATTTAATTTTGCACTCCACCTACACACTCTTCAATTCAATCTTATTTGATTTCATTATGTTTTAAGAGTTGAGTTTTCATAGTTAATGTATTTTTGTTTAGATATGTAATTGGTAAAATGTATTTAATAAGTTACAATTATTTTTTGAACTTATTAGTCTAATTTTTCAAAATTTAAGTTGATTAAAAAATGTAAAGAGTTGAAAAGTTGGAGATATTTTTTATAGTAAGTTAAATTGTGATATTGCTATCAAGATTCAACTATTTAGTTTGTGAGCATCATATACATATAATAAGTGATAAGTGTTCATTTCATGAGAGATGGGTTTGTGTGAACTATAGATCATGGCAACACAAAACTACATAGTTGAATCCTTATACCAATATTACAATTCTAACTAGTTGTTATGAACAAGTACAAAATATTTAATTTCTCATCTTAGAGTTATATTTAAGGATCGTCTTTTTATTAATTTACTTATTATCAAATAGTTATTATTCATACTTGCATGATCTTTTTAGAGATTTAGTATTGCATCAATAACATGTGTCTATTAGTAGCATGTGTTGAGTGTTTCTGTTATTGACAACATTTTTAAGTGTGTTGAATTAAACTAATGAAGCAATGTATGTGTTCAGTCTTATCTTTGAAGTCAACCTAATTGAGAATTGTGTTGCCTAGTATATGGGAAGCTTAGATATGCAAGATCAAGAGTATTTGATGTATGATGGAGATTATTGAACGTTCTGAAGTTGGTCTAATGTTTGGTGGTGATGGTAAGTCAATATGTGATATCCTTATGGGAGAATGTTTGATATAAGATGTTGGTGGTTTATTATTTTTGAGTTGATTTGTATCATTTATGATTTTTTTACGACCATATTCTTAGGTTTGCAAAAGTTTAAAGCTGTCGAAGTTTTAAAAATATATTTTTAAAAAAATACTATCATCTTCTTTTTAGTTTTTTTGTATGCCACATTGGTCAAAGGTAGACCTGAGTGTGAAGTGTGAGATGTGCAAGCCATTTATTTTATTGCTTGTACTGATGAAGAAACCCAACATCTGATATTGAGTTCTGGTAGGTACTTTTGACACACTTAAGAAGCCTAGTGGTTAATTGTATTATTATTAAATCATTTTATTTCAAGTTTTAATAATTGTTAAATAGTGGTTCTCACTATTTACTAAATACTAAAGCATTGTATGTTTAAAGATAATAAAATAATGTTATATTCTATAAAGATGGTTATTATATGATGGGGCGAACTCTAGATTATTTATTAATTAGTATTTATTGAGATTAATTGTTGTTTATTCTACAGATAAAACTATATAAAAAATCATTAGCACTAATTAGATAATTAAATTGTCATTTAAAAAGAAAAAAATCTTAAACAAAATTTAGCACTCTTAATATCTAATAGGTAATCATGATATATTTATAAATTTAAGTAATACAGCATTTAAACATTTTGAAATAAGGTAAAATGATCATATGTAATGCCCCGCCAAGGGATCCAAAAGAACTAACCTAAAGTTTTACTAAGTTTGCCAACATTTTTTTTTTAAAGAATAACATATACAACAATTATAAAATAGCGGAAGCAATAACATACAATCATACATAAGCAACACATAACAGATTACATTCCTTAAGGATCCCAAGACATTGAATCAAATTTAAATTTAAATAATACTAAGTCCAATAAATAATGCATCCATATAAAATAATAACTACAAGATCAAATCCATTTAAATAATATATATTTATTCTGAATACCAGTTGGCAATAATTGGAATGCACAATCATCCATTGTACATGTCACAGGGTATGAAAGGCTAAAGAATATACATCATATAAAATAGATTACATCATCCCTTTTGGATCTATGAAACAAAATACAATACAATAAGTAAAATCATCCATCATATAGATATAACCATCCACCATAATACACAAAGATAGAATGAAGGGAAATATAGAATAAGGAACTACAGCCACGGCATCAATGGATGGATCTAAATGGTAAAAGTAAAAAGCACTACCAACCAACCTTGTGGTAACCCAAAAAGGTCCACTCCCACCATGCTGAGGAGATAGTCTCAAATCTCAAACAGGAGAACAATCCCAAAAATCAAAGTAATATCTAAGTCAAGGAAAACCCTAAAAGTAAACTAACTCAAAGATTCCAACATAAAATGACATCTAAACCCAAAGGCAAACAAAGACACATAGGGAATCTACTATGCAAGTGGGAAAGTGTCATCGCATGAGTCAACTCTAGAGTTACCCTGGTAGTCTGACTTGACCCCGAACCCCTAGTGACTCTATGCGGCACTAGTATCCTTTTGTATTGACAAGGCATACTAACGACACATGGTCGCAACCAAGCATCCTCTCTACTCACATCCTAGTTTGTACTAGCACTCAAGGCATGTACAAGGAAAGACGAAGACTCTTATTAGGCTCATTTTACTCTCATTTAGTGTAGTGTTTTCACTTATTAAAATAACCTACAATGGGTTACCCAGGCAGCCACTTTGGGCTCCGACCTCCATTGCAAGCCACTTCCTAACATTACATACAGATAACCTACCCTAAGCTCATAAAAGTACAAATCAAAGAATCATAGTTTTCACCTCAGCCCTATACAAGTGATTAGAAAGCATCAAAAGACAAATCACAATAACACCTCAGTCCTTTATAAGCAACTAGAAAGCATCCAAAAATAACTAATTGAAGACTCAAAATTAAGTCAAATAGGTCACACCATTCATCTCGATTTCACACAAGAATACTGGGAAGCAATAACGAATAATAGATCCAATCTCGTCATAGAGCATACCAGACACATTACCATGGTTGAGTATAAAAGATCAAGATTAAAACATCATCACAAAAACAAAACTCCCGATCCTCTGGTAAAACATCCTAGGACTGATCATCACTCTAGTCAACCCAAACCCCAAAACATAAGACAACATACAGTTAACAGTGTAGTTTCATAGTTTTGTTTGATTTTGTAGACACACAATCTGAGTTAACAGTAAGGTTTAAATTTTTGTTTCAATGTAAATTTTTGAGCAAATAAGATTTACATTTTACCCTTACAACTTAACCCATTTCTCGTGTTTAAAAATATTGCACAATTACCCTTAACTTATGAAATTACAAGGATCACAATTAAATATCATAAGATGACTTTAAAAATAATTATCTCCAATAAATTATTAAAATAATAATTATTGATCATTAAATAAAATTACAATAATTTTATTAATAATTAAAATTATTAAATAATAATATCAATAAATAACTTAAGCGTTATTAAATAATATTTATTATTAATTATAAACTTAACTAACTAAATTAATTAAATTAAATTAATAATTATTTTTAAAAACTATATAAATAAAGTATTATTTATTAATTAATTAAGTAATAATAAAACTTATTAATAAAATTATTTATAATAAATAATAACTAAATTTTATAAAACTTAAAAAAAAATTTAAAAGACAATTTTTAAAAAAAACTAAAGGAGATTGCGTTTATGGCCCGTCGGTCGGCCATCAAAGGTTGTTGTCATGTGGTCATTAAAGGTTGTTGGCCGCAGTAGCCTATGGCCATAGTGGCAGTACAAGGTACTATTTTTGCTATTGCAATACTTACTACAGGCAGCTGCGACTTAAATTGCCACTAGGCGGGGAGGTGGGGTATGAAACTTGCCTCCCTCCCAATTTTTTTAAAATTTAAATTTTTCATTTAATATAATTTTTTTTTTTAAAACAAGCCCCCCTCCCTATATATATATATATATATATATATATATATATATATATATATATATATATATATATATATATATATATATATATATATATATATATATATATATATATATATATATATATATATATATATATATATATATATATATATATATATATATATATATATATATATATATATATATATATATATATATGATTTTTTTAAATTTTTTTTTTTTTTTTAAATTAATAAACATTGTGAATTTAGTCTGATAGGGAAACCTAGACAAACCAATCGAGTTTTCATTCTAAATTTTGATTTCATTTCAAAACTATTCTTGATTAAAATAATCAACTATTCAATTCATAGAGCAAAGGTTTCCTAATCTTTCAATCCTCATATACAGATAGAAATTTGATATGATTACAAGTAAATTCACAATGAAAGATTGAAAGATTCATCACAAATGAAATTTGGAAAATAAATTTAACAAACATGATGTAGACAAGAATTTCAAAGAACATAATTCATTGTGTGAATAAAACACAAGACTCTACCTAAATCTAACACTAATACGCAACCATCGAAAGATTGTGAGACAATTCTCTTTCCTCTCAAAACCTTCTTTTTGAAAATCCCTTCTCCAAAAATCCAGGTCCTTACAAAATGAACTCCCAATCTTTGATAAGGAGTTCTCTCCTAAATTTGGGGCAGCGATTGTGCAATCATGCGAGGGAACTCGTTGATCACAATCTTTTAACTCTTTATTTACTTTTTTGAATATTCATTCACACTTTTTGTAATTTAAAATATCTTTAATAAATTAATTTCTTTTTCTTTCTTTAATTAATTTTTGAAGCATTTTTTTGATAAAATATTTATTACTCAAGTAATAATAATATTTAGCATTTATTTAAAAATGATCTCCTAAATATATTATTATTAAATTAAATAAATATTATTACGATCTAAAATTAGAACTGTAAATTTCTCTTTAAATTTAATTCTTTTATTTAATTAATTAAATATAATTAATTATTGAAATTATCTTAATAATTTTTCATTAAATTAACTAATTAAATACCTACAAAATGAAATATGAAAACCCATCAGGCAAGAGCCTACAACACAATGGTAACTTGTGAGCCTCTCATGTGGGAGGTCTTGTGTTCGAATTTTCTTAACACATAAAATAATTAATTACAATAAATAATAATAATTAATGTAGACTTCGACCGTTTACATATATATATATATATATATATATATATATATATATATATATATATATATATAAATCAAAACCCATCATAAAATATCACATACAAGATCAAACTCAAGGTCATCATAAAATATCACATACAAGATCAAACTCAAGGGTTATAATCATGAATTTACATCCTATGACAAATTCAAAAGGGTAATCATCTTAGATACTTGTCCTAATTTCTAGGACAATTGGTTTTAAGGTTAGGATTTGGACTCAAGAATTTATCTCCCCTCCCTTACCATTGAGATATTGTGATAGGGTACGCTCATCCTAGCAATTCAGGGAAGTCGATACTCGGTGCCTGCAATCTACATAAAATTTACGCATGTACAAACACATATATTCTAAACTAAATAGGTAATGGCAAGAAGCAGTGCATCGTGTAGATCCTGACTAGCAAGTGACTACAACTCCCTTCCTTAACCACATCAGAGACATCATACATAAAGAAAACATACACACACACCATACACATGTAGTATGGGGTAAGTATCCAGAGAAAACACGTATAAATAATCTATCTAACAAACATCATCAAATAACTAAAATCACTATAGATAATCATCATCAAATTATAATCATGCATACATGAACTAACTGGTACCAAAGTAGTCTCATCATATATTCAACTGAGTATGAAAATAATATCTAATAATCTAGAAAATAATGTTACTAATCATCAAGCACAAATATAAATTGGCCTAAAAGAGTTTGGCAATAATAACTAAAAGTAAACTAGGGGCAGGCACTACATCATATGATAATTATTGGGACAACTCATTAAAGAAAATCAAGAAAGTAAAATTAAGAAAACTTACAAAATGAAATTGGAGTCTAATTTTTTTTTTTTAAATATCAAATTGCTGTATAAAATTACTTTTATAAAAGTTAGCTTATATAAATTTATTTTATCTTTAAAATTATTTGATTTAGAAATTAACATGAAGATATAATTAAAGTTACCAGATTCAATTTTAGATATTATGAAAACATAATAAAATATATAATGATACATTATCAAAAAAATTAAATTATAAAAATTTAAAATTATCTAAAATATAAATATAATACAAAGAAAAAAATTTAATAAAATTATTTAAAATTATGAAATAATATATAATAAATTTATTTAAAGAATTAAAATAATATATTAAATTACTATAATTGAATTTGATAATTCCAAGAGGGTCATCATCATGCCCAAGGACAACCAACTTGCTCGTGACCCCGTTCTCCATCTTAACGACATGTTTTCACACCACTCTTCTTTCAAACCCTTTGTCCTTCTCTTCTTGTTATCTCTATGAAAAGTAGTGTACTACTTATTTCACTCTGGTGTGTATTGGTAAATTGATTCCCACCTTAGAGGTTTTGTAAATGTGTCTAGATTCTCACGAAAGCTTTTTTTTCAAATGTGAATTATGGTGGATGTTATGGTGGATATTATGTGATATATATATATATATATATATATATATATGAAAACCCATCATAAAATATCACATACAAGATCAAAACCAAGGGTTATAATCATGAATTTACATCCTATGACAAATTCGAAAGGGTAATCATCTTAGATACTTATCCTAATTTCTAGGACAATTGGTTTTAAGGTTAGGATTTGGACTCAAAAATTTATCTCCCCTCCCTTACCATTGAGATATTGTGATAGGGTATGCTCATCCTAGCAATTCAGGGAAGTTGATACTCGATGCCTGCAATCTACATAAAATCTACGCATGTACAAACACATATATTCTAAACTAAATAGGTAATGGTAGGAAGCGGTGCATCGTGTAGATCCTGACTAGCAAGTGACTACGACTCCCTTCCTTAACCACATCAGAGACATCATACATAAAGAAAACATACACACACACCATACACATGCAGTATGGGGTAAGTATCTAGAGAAAACACGTATAAATAATCTATCTAACAAACATCATCAAATAACTAAAATCACTATAGATAATCATCATCAAATTATAATCATGCATACATGAACTAACCGGTACCAAAGTAGTCTCATCATATATTCAACTGGGTATGAAAATAATATCTAATAATCTAGAAAATAATGTTACTAATCATCAAGCACAAATATAAATTGGCCTAAAAGAGTTTGGCAATAATAACTAAAAGTAAACTAGGGGCAGGCACTACATCATATGATAATTATTGGGACAACTCATTAAAGAAAATCAAGAAAGTAAAATTAAGAAAACTTACAAAATGAAATTGGAGCCTAATTTTTTCAAAAAAATATCAAATTGCTATATAAAATTACTTTTATAAAAGTTAGCTTATATAAATTTATTTTATCTTTAAAATTATTTGATTTAGAAATTAACATGAAGATATAATTAAAGTTACTAGATTCAATTTTAGATATTATGAAACATAATAAAATATATAATGATACAATATCAAAAAAATTAAATTATAAAAATTTAAAATTATCTAAAATATAAATATAATACAAAGAGAAAAATTTAATAAAATTATTTAAAATTATGAAATAATATATACTAAATTTATTTAAATAATTAAAATAATATATTAAATTACTATAATTGAATTTGATAATTCCAAGAGGGTCATCATCATGCCCAAGGACAACCAACTTGCTCATGAACCCCTTCTCCATCTTAACGACATATTTTCACACCACTCTTCTTTCAAACCCTTTGTCCTTCTCTTCTTGTTATCTCTATGAAAAGTAGTGTACTACTTATTTCACTCTGGTGTGTATTGGTAAATTGATTCCCACCTTAGAGGTTTTGTAAATGTGTCTAGATTCTCATGAAAGCTTTTTTTTTAAATGTGAATTATGGTGGATGTTATGTGATATATATATGAAAACCCATCATAAAATATCACATACAAGATCAAACTCAAGGGTTATAATCATGAATTTACATCCTATGACAAATTCGAAAGGGTAATCATCTCAGATACTTGTCCTAATTTCTAGGACAATTGGTTTTAAGGTTAGGATTTGGACTCAAGAATTTATCTCCCCTCCCTTACCATTGAGATATTGTGATAGGGTATGCTCATCCTAGCAATTCAGGGAAGTCGATACTCAGTGCCTGCAATCTACATAAAATCTATGCATGTACAAACACATATATTCTAAACTAAATAGGTAATGGTAGGAAGTGGTGCATCATGTAGATCCTGACTAGCAAGTGACTACAGCTCCCTTCCTTAACCACATCAAAGACATCATACATAAAGAAATCATACACACACACCATACACATGCAGTATGGGGTAAGTATCTAGAGAAAACACGTATAAATAATCTATCTAACAAACATCATCAAATAACTAAAATCACTATAGATAATCATCATCAAATTATAATCATGCATACATGAACTAATTGGAACCAAAGTAGTCTCATCATATATTCAACTGGGTATGAAAATAATATCTAATAATCTAGAAAATAATGTTACTAATCATCAAGCACAAATATAAATTGGCCTAAAAGAGTTTGGCAATAATAACTAAAAGTAAACTAGGGGCAGGCACTACATCATATGATAATTATTGGGACAATTCATTAAAGAAAATCAAGAAAGTAAAATTAAGAAAACTTACAAAATGAAATTGGAGTCTAATTTTTTCAAAAAAATTTCAAATTGCTGTATAAAATTACTTTTATAAAAGTTAGCTTATATAAATTTATTTTATCTTTAAAATTATTTGATTTAGAAATTAACATGAAGATATAATTAAAGTTACTAGATTCAATTTTAGATATTATGAAAACATAATAAAATATATAATGATACATTATCAAAAAAATTAAATTATAAAATTTTAAAATTATCTAAAATATAAATATAATACAAAGAAAAAAATTTAATAAAATTATTTAAAATTATGAAATAATATATAATAAATTTATTTAAATAATTAAAATAATATATTAAATTACTATAATTAAATTTGATAATTCCAAGAGGGTCATCATCATGCCCAAGGACAACCAACTTGCTCATGACCCCCTTCTCCATCTTAACGACATGTTTTCACACCACTCTTCTTTCAAACCCTTTGTCCTTCTCTTCTTGTTATCTCTATGAAAAGTAGTGTACTACTTATTTCACTCTGGTGTGTATTGGTAAATTGATTCCCAACCCTAGAGGTTTTGTAAACATGTCTAGATTCTAACGAAAGCTTTTTTTTTAAATGTGAATTATGGTGGATGTTATGTGGTCAATGGATGTTAATGATTGTCGAGTGTGCATGAGTCTCGATTCCAATGTTATAAATTCTAATAATAACACCATTGATTTGGCTTTTTTAGCAATAAGGTAGGAAAATGCCTCTTTTTGGCAATGATCAAGTGATGTAAAAGAGCATTTTGAAATATACATGTCAAATTATTTTGTACTTTAAAAAACTATGCAATGTCCTCTTTTTGGGATTGCACTAGAATCACAAGATCCACTAAAATAAAAATGTTGGATAGGCAAATATATTTCCCATCTACACTTAGTTCCTTGAAGTCTTTCTCTATTGCCCATCTAAACTTCCCTAAAACTGTAGACTCTAAATCCAACTCAACAATGCTCCCTAAGCTACATGCCTTTATTTGTATGCATAATATGAACATTGTTTTTAAATTAATTTATATTTAAATATGTTTATTAAAAAAAATCCTAATAATATTATTAATAAATACAAAGTAAATCATAACTATTTATTACTTAAATTATTATTAAACTATTTTATTTCAAGGTTTAATATTTATTAAATATTGGTTCTCATGCCTATTTACTAAATACTAAAATATATCAAATGCAATGATAAAAAACAAATGTCATATTTTAAGATAGTTATTATACGCCATTAATGTGATTAATAGCAATTATATAATGATATTATAAAATATTTAATTGATAATTAATCTTTTTCATATGAAGATATAGACTTGGAATTTACTTTTTAGTGCATGGAGAGTTTTATTTTCTTTAGGAGTTCATAGATAGGTTTTGAGGAGTTTGAGTGTAGATTGTGATGATTTTGAGTTCATTTCTAGTTTAACATTAGTTGTGAAGACATTCGAGGAAATTAACTGATAGTGATGTTTTGATAGGGAAAAAAAATTAATCAGTGAGTAGTAAAATTTTTTATTTTTTTTAAAGAGGGGTAAATGCTTTGACCTGGAGCTATGAACCAGTGAGGCCACAAATGATGGACCTCATCCCCATTAGATTTGAACCTTGATGGCAAGGATAACAATGAAACAACTTAACCATCACAACATGCCACTATTGGGAGTGAGTAGTAAAAGTTGTTAAAAAGATAAAAAGTATATTAATATGAAAAATATATACATATATTGATGATTTATTTTGTTATTTGTTTGGTTGACTAATTATTAGTTACCAATTGTTTAGTCACTAATTTGATCATTTATTTAGTCGCTTATCTTTGTGTAACCTTGTGATTTTACTCTATGAACAAATTAGTCATTTATTTAGTCACTTATACTTGTAAGTTGTAAAATATTACTAAAATTTGATCACTTTAAGTCACGTGACTAAAATGTTTAGTCTTGTGATTAAAATTTCTAGTCACATAGTCATTTATTTTCTAAAATTCTACTAGTGTTTGATGTCCTGGTTTGATATGGGTATATTGCCCCCTCAGAAGTGAAATTGGAAAAAGTGATGGGTAAAAATAGGTAGAGTCCAATTTTATTTCTGAAACAATTGAGATGAAATGGAGGTAAAGGTGGACTTTTAAGTTGCTTTGGAATAATACCCAGTTTGGGGAAATGGGTCAAAAGGCCTTGAAAGGAGCTTATAATATTGAAAAATAAAATGCTCCAAGGGTTAAATAGGTCAAAAGACCTTTTAGCCTTGTCATTTTTACACTCCCTTTTTTCTTTTTTTCTTTTGGAGCTCTGAGCTAGCAAGGATGGTTGTCTCATTGTGAGAGCATAGATTCGAAAGGGGTCATAAATATGAGCATTTGGTCGACTATGGTGCCCCAGTGAGTCATCGAGATCCTTTGTTGTTTAAGATTTTTGATTTTTTTCAAGGATTTTTTATTTTTGTGTGGGTTTTCTTCATAAATGAGTATATTAGGTATTTTAGTGCATTTGAGATTTATTTTAGCACATTTAAAATATTTTAGCGCATCCATAACTTAGGATAGCACATCCTTGGGACAAAATAGCACATTTGAAACCTTAGTCATCTATTGAAATAGCACATAGGGCTAAACTGTAGCACTTTTAAGTCTTGTAGTGCATATAATGTTTGTTTTAGCGCATATGCAACATGAGATAACGCATCAAAGAATTCGGGTTTAATGATTCGAAAAGATGAAAAATGTCAAGGTGCATGTATGTGTTATAGTGCATTTGTTAGTTTTTCTAGTTCTTTTGGTGATGGTATCATATTTGATTGTTTGGATAGTGCATGCGATGAATTAAGTAGCGCTTTTATGGGCCATAGTGCATCTGGACAATTTGAGAGTGTGTATATTGAATGTAATATCACTCAGGTGTGTTATAGTGCTTCCATCAGATGCATCAACATATCTAATAAATGTAATAGCACATTTTTTGTTTGTAGTATAAACTTTTAATAGAGTAGTGTGTATGATTGGTAAAATAGCGCAAAGTAATCTTGCAGCTCTTTCGATGCTTTAGACAATGCATCGAGCTAGATTAGGGTTTGTCTGATAGAAGAAGGACTAGATATATGAGTTTGACTATACGTAGCATTGTTTAGAGTGTAGAATAGGATCTTGATGTGAAATTGATGAGTCTAAAATCAACCCAAATACTTGTTTGCATAACGAATAAAACAATATCAAATTTGTGGTCACAAAGTGATGTGTAAAATCAATCAGTTGATGTTGGATACATAGAAAATAATGCCCTCCTCAAGATACAAAGTAGGAAAACTAACATGTCCATCTCAAAATATAGAGTAGGACAAATAACTGGTCCAAGATAGAACCATTAGCCAAATAGCTAGATGTTGATGTTTGATTGATGTAGGATGATCAATTGTGATGAAAACTAACATTGTTGTTTGATTGTTTGATGAAATAGGTACGTGGGTGGAAGCTCATGGTTTGGGGATTGTACTTGCAGCCTTTGGAGTTGATAGGTAGATTGTCTATAGTGGACTGACAAGTGATCAATAGATGTGGCTTTACCTATTTATTATAGATGCCTCAATTCTAGGTGAACAGAGGTTTATTGACAACTATGGTCAAGCGGTGGCACTTGGACCACAACACCTTCCATATGCCACTTGGGGAGATGACCATTACCTCAAAGGATGTTTATAGGATTCTTAAGATCCTTATTATGGGGAACTAGTTTATTATAATTAGGTTGCCGATGGGACAACATTCAGAGATGTATTTGGGGATGACAACATTGAGGATGATAGTGTGTCCTAGTTTCAGATGCTACAGTATGAGTTATTGCCTACAATGTTAGCTAGATTGATAGGGAGATTTTTGCTGCTAAATAGTTGAGGATGTGGATGTCCTATGGGATGGGGTCATATTATTTAGGATATGATTGATAGATCGTAGAGATTTTTATGGGGGAGTTTCATATTAGCCCACCTCTATCATGATTTGCATCAGGTGGTGTATTCAAAGGTGGCATCATTGTCAATAGGGGTGGTATTATTACAGATATGGACATGGGGACATCTTCCCATTACTTAGTCGACATGTGTGTGATAGCACCCACAAGATATTTCGTATATATATACATATTCAGGTGTGATCATTCAACCCCATCTAGGCAAGACAAAGTATTGGTAGTAGATGTTGGATGACCTTGATGAGGTCGTATAGAGGCCATATCAATTTACAAAGCCATGGGTCAAGGATGATGATGAGATGGTTTATTTCTTTTCTCCATGATATCTACTAGGCTAGATGCTCACGGTGATAGAGAGATTTTATTTTCGGAGGGTGGTCAGACAATTTGGTGATGGTAGGGCATGTCACAAGGAGTAGTACACTATGCTCAGGTGTAGTCAGAGAGGCCAGTATGGGTTCAACATTAGAGTACGAGGCATGTCATGAGGCATTCATGCAAATGGTAACAACACCTTAGATATGGGATTTGAGGGATGGAGAGGTAGATGGAGGGATGGAGGGGGATTATGCACGATGGTTTGGAGAGCATCCATTCTTGAGATACACATATCCAACAGATCTAATACCTAGTACTAAGGAGGAGTCAACCAAAGGAGAGGATGACGATGACTAGGGTGAATAAGGGAGAGGTAGGGGGAGGTGTCAAGCTAGAGTTAGAGCTAGAAGCAAAGCTAGGGTGTGGGGAAGGGATGGAAGCCGAGGTTGGACAACAGTGTTGCCATAGTGAAAGATTGTTATATAGGGCCCATAGAGATCAAGGGATGTCAGAGTAAAGAGACTAGAGAGGTCTATGGCCAAGGTGGGGTGATGATGAGAGGAGGTATGGGTAGCGATGTAGGGTCTAGTGTAATGCTCTGCTCAGAAACCCAGGAGAAATGAACCTAACATGTTACCAAGTTTACTAAACTATTTTATTTTTAAAGTTTAAACAACATCACAATAACATTAATGTAGAAGCAATATGAACATACACATAAGCAATTATAGATACAATTTCAATTCCTCAAGGGTTCCTTCACATTGAGTTATGTTAAGAAGTTTATATTAATTAGTTTAAGTCTCAAGTAACATGTCTCATGATCATAAATAAATAACAGATACATAATCACATAAGCAAATGCATAAGTATAACTAATACAATGAAAGTGCATCCAATAATAACATCCATTGCACATGTCACAGGGTATGTGAGAATAGATACAATACATCAGAATACATGATAACATATATACATCAACTGAAAAGAAGTCTCTAAGTTAAGAAATAAGAAGGATAAAGGTACATTTCCTGCAATGAACATCAAACAGTTGGCAATGTGAGGGGGACCCAAATGGTAAGAAGAAACTACCTCCCAACTGCATGGTTACCTAGTCGGATTTCCACTCCCACCATGCAGGGAAGATAATGAACAATCCACATACAGCTATTCAATCATGAAATAATCCTAGGCAAGGAATACCTACTAGCCAAACTACCTCAAAGGTAACACATACTACTTAAGAAGATAAAATACTCCAAAAGAAAGAACACTCAATCCAATACCAACACTGCACAAAAAAACATCATACATATACCAAGAATAGATCAAATCACCAAAATCATAAGATAAAGTCAATGACAGATATCCACCTCAAGTCAAGAACCACATGACAAAAGTACAATATCCATAAACCACCAATCACCATCAATGAAAGTAAATAACCACACTAAATACATCCAACAATAAGTACACCATTAGAGGTACAAACAAAATCTACAGAGGAGGCTTAGGCTACATACTAGGGAGTGTCATCACATGGTCAAACTACTTGAGTTACCTTGGACTGATCTACCAATAGACCCCAGACCCTCAAGTGTTGAGTTACCTTGGACTGGTTACTTTGAACTCTAGACCCTCAACATGACACATGCAGATCCAAAAAACCCTCTCAAGAAGACAAGGCAAACCAGTCATATTGTCATCCCATTCCAATCCTTAGTCCGTACAAGCACTCAAGGCATAGATGGGGCAAATATCTCTAACTTATCTTTTTAGTGTGTTTCCCAAAATATTAATTACTATATTATCACTTATTACATAACTTACAATAGGTTACCCTGGCAGTGACCTCTTTGGGTCCCAGACCCCTGTTGTAAGCCACTCCCAATGATATGTACCTAGACAACCTCTCTTAAGCACATAAAGCATAGTTGTGTCACATACCACAACACCCATAATGATCAAACTCAGTTCCTTAATAGGCAGCCCGAAAACAAGTTGGTTTTCCCAACCCATGTAAACAAAAAAACACCACATAACAACTCTCATAAATATAACTTTCAAATTTAAAAACACCAACTCATCATAATATCCAAAATAGATATACATCATAAAAGAAATCACAAAGACAACCTCTGGTGTATGTCTTAGTTGGCCATCAAAACAACTCATAGAAAAACCATCACAATAAAATACGAAATCATCCTATAAATGATTAGCACAAAAAAATACATCCGAAAAGAAAATATAGAAAACCATAGGTTTCATTCATATGATTTAATTCATTTATTGATTTTTTTTCACCAAATCATTTTGGCCATAAGATTGTGTAAACAAAAATAACATAACCCTTTAATATTATTAATTTTAATTATAATTTTAATTCATTTTAGTTAAGATAAATTATTATTTAAATTATATAAATTTCTAACAAATTTTTTTATAAATAAGACCCATTTAGAAATCATAATTTAACTTACTCAATTTACAAAATTCTATGTAAGTTATCATAAATTAACTATAGATTAAATAAACTATATTTAATATAGAAACAATATCAATTAAATCAACTTTAAATAGATTATATAAAAGTCAATTTAAGCAAATCAAAATATAAACTAATTAACTAAACTAAATAATACTAAAACTGTATAAAGAAAAGTGCCTTCTTACTTTTCCTTTTTAAAACTAGTAGATAGGGAGGTCCCACCTCTCCTTTCTCCTCTTACCTCACGTGGAATAATGAGTACATATGATTCCTTTTTAAAGTAAAGTAAATAAATCACCTAGATCCAATGAGTGCTAAGTGTTCCATTTATTCTCATGAGAGATGGATTCATGTTGAATCACTACTCATCAAACATGGGTCAATGAGTTTGACTCAAAAATCACACAGTTAAATCCTGATAGCAATATCACAAAGTAAATAAATGTTAGTACTCCCCTTTCATAAGTTTATCATCCATTATAGTAGAGCATGTTTTTGATGATGTCCTCGCTTATATATTTATGGCGAGATTTGATTTTTAATTTAGTTTTATTATTATTTTTAATTAAATTTATTTTATAAAAGACTTTCTAATTAAAATATTTTTAAATTTTCTTATGTGTAGGTATAGGTGCAGGTACAAGTTTGGTACAGAAACTTTGCAGCAACCTACTATTTTTTTTAAATCGAATTTATAAATATCTATAAACCACCAATATATATGTATATATATAATAAGAAGATTACAACCTAATTGTAGATTTAATCTATGTTATTTTTTTAAAACAAAAATAAGAAGAATTCTAAAAGAAATTGTAAATTCAATTCAATCAATTTCAACCAAACCCTAGCTCACAATTTCGTTTTCTCTTAAAATTTCTTTTGTAAAACAATGAGAAACTAATTTCAATTAATCAGATCTGGAAAACAATCAAGATGACAAACATAATTTCAACCACCAAGTCAAGCATAGAGCATATAGATCTTTTTCAATTAAAAATGCATTCACGAGATTTCAAACCCTACCTCATATCTATGATGAGGACCTTTTGATGTTAATGATTTGATCTTTTTGATATATGACTATGCGATCTCTTTTTTAGATGTTCAGACTTGTGCACTTGTTGTATCATGGGTTTTATATATCTGATGATATTGATGGATGTATCTGGTGTTTAGTTATATGATAGTCGTAGATGTTGATGTAATGTGGATGAGTAATGTAGTGATGCATATGATTAATGTAGTGTATAGCAAGTTAAATGTACGAACATGACATGTGGATAGTGAATGTAGAAATGAAATATATGAATGAGATGTATAAATGAAATGTGATGAAATGAAATGTATAAATGAAATGTGATGAAATGAAATGTGAAGAAATGAAATGTATAAATGAGGTCTGATGAAATGAAATGTGATGAAATGAAACATGATGAAATGACATTATCTGGAAAAAAGAATAATGGAATAGATGATAATGAAAATGGTTTAATAAGATGATGTCATGAAAATAAACTAACAATGATGACAAAAAGAGCATGTGATGAAAGATGTTTATGATGTAAAATGAACAAGTGAGGAAGAATGAAACGATAATGGATATGAAAATGAAAATGATGATGATTAAAATGGAGAAATTTAATGAAAAGATGGATGAATGAGAGGAAAATGATATGATGATAATGGCGAAATGGAATAAAAATGAAAGATAAAAGATTGAAAATGGGTCAAGTGAAATGAAAGTGAAAAATGGAAGGAAATGATAAAAATAAGGAGCAAAGATTTAATGTTTGAAATGTGATGAAGATGGAATGACAAATGAAATGAATAATAAAGGGAGAAAGTGAAAATGAAAAATGAAAATGTACTAATGAAGTGAAATATGAAATGATATAAAAAAGAAATGAAAATGAAGAAGGAATGAATAAGAATAAATAAGAAATACAAATGAGGAATTGTAATGGATGAAATGAGGATGCAATGAGAAATATCATAAAAAAATGATACTAGGGGCAAAACGATATAAAGAGATGTAACTCAACATTTGAGGTTCAAAGGCTACAAAGGAACCTTGAGGCCCTAGTGCGAAGGGTGAAATAGTGAATGCATAGAATGTGATGGATAATGAAAGAAAAAGAAGTGTGGTAGGAGGGAATGGTGACCAAAATTGTTTGAGATTCGAAGGTCACATAATGCAATGGATGATATGAGGGATGTGAGATAATGAGGGAAATAGTGACTAGAATTTGAGATTCGAAGGCCACGTAATGCAATGGGTGGAGCAAATAATAAAGTGTGATGGATGGTGGTTGTGTTGTGATGAGACAAAGTCCATAATATTGGAGTGTGAAAATCTCGCGATGATGTTGATGTCATTGTCTGCCTTTTGATAGCCGTACTTGAATTGTGTTGTCGATTGTTGAATGATGTTGTGTAGGCTTGCTTGTGTAATCCTAATTTATGTGTCAACCATTTTTTTTAAGGTACCCAAGATACAATGCAAACTAGATGATTGCAGCTAACTGTCACTTTTTGTGAAGAGGTGCAAATTAAATGTCATCATTGAGCACCTAAATAAAAAGTGACATAGTACAACTGCCACTGGCTCAGCTATGGTAATATGAATACTGTATCACATCGAGAGTCACGACCACACATAAACAATGTACATGTAGGATATGATAACTATTAAGAACATAATTTATAGCCATAGTAAATGAAAACAAACATGCAAATAGACACATGTCAGAAAAGATCCTCACCTAAGATGTCATGCAAAACTAGTCAAGGTACACATGGCCTTCCAAATGAGAGGAGGCACTTACAAGTGGACACCAATAATGCATAAAATCAAAGGATCATTGGAGTAGAACAGTGAAAACTAAAGGCAAATAAAAGATCATGGCTTTATCTTGGTACCTTTAGTCAAATACATGATCAAGGTACTAGAAGCTCATAACAGTAGAAAAGGCATTATTTGTGGACTAGTAGTGCCAGCAATTATGTGTAGTAGTGTCAAGTTTGTTCAATTCTTTGTGGATGAAACAATTGTAGGATTCTGGTAACAAGACATGGGATGTGTTAGTGACAAGTTGTTCAACTCTCTCTCTCTCTCTCTCTCTCTCTCTCTCTCTCTCTCTCTCTCTCTCCGCCCCACCCTTTCCCACCCTCTCCCAACCCATACTCTCTCTCTCCCTCCCCCACCCACTATTCTCCCACCCCCTACTCTCTCTCTCTCTCTCTCTCTCACACACACACACACACACATCCCATGCTCTCCCATCCCCTACTCTCTCTCTCTCTCTTTCCCACCCTCTCCCATCCTCTCTCTCTCACTCTATCCCTTCCTCCCTGTCCCTGTCCCTGTCCCTCCCTCTCTCTCTCACCCCCTACTCTCCCCTATCCCACCCTCTCCCATACCCTACTCTCTCTCTCTCTCTCTCTCTCTCTCTCTCTCCCCCTACTCTCCCATCCCCTACTCTCTCTCTCCCCCTATCTCACCCTCTCCCATCCCTTACTCCCTCTGTCTCTCTATCGCACCCTCTCCCATCCCCTACCCTATCCCAATCCCACCCTCCCTCTCTCTCTCTCTCTAGCCACCCTCTCTCTCTATCCCACCCCCTCCCACCCCCTACTCTCTTCCTCTCTCTCTCCTCCCCCTCTCTCTCCCACCCCCACCCTCTCCCATGCCCCTCTCTCTCTCTCTCTCTCTCTCTCTCTCTCTCTCTCTCTCTATATATATATATATATATATATATATATATATATATATATATATATATATATATCTTGATATTCATCTCAATATTTCTCTAGCTAAATCTCTCTCCCACTCCTCTCTTTTACTATATATTTCTCACACACATCTCTCTCTCCCCCTATCATGCCCTCTCCCATCCCCTACTCTCCCTCTCTCTCTCTCTCTCTCCCTCCCTCTCTCCCTATCCCACCCTCTCCCATCTCCTACTCTCTCCCCATCTCTCTCTCTCTCTCTCTCTCTCTCTCTCTCTCTCTCCTTCTATCTCTCATTCCCTCTCTATTGAAATTTAGGCTTACAAAGTGCATGCACACTATAGCGCGTATGTGCTATGTAAGCCTGAATTTAAAAATTCTTTAAATAGTGCATGCTTGCTATTTAAAGCTTTGGGTTCTACCAAGCCAAAGGCTTGGATTTTCCTTGGGGATCCAACCCAAAGGTTTGGAGTCTCTAAACTAGTCTGAGACATGTTTTGCAACAAGCATACAAAAAATAATTTATTTTTCTTGTGTGCTCTGCTTCAAGTTTTCTTGTGGTTGAGCATCGATAAAATCAGGCTACATGATATTGTAGATCTCTTTGTTAGCTATATAACCATATAATTTATTTTGAATTTGAACTATTTCAAGCCTTTCAACTATAATTTCTTTTGAATGTATGTTTATTTTCTCTCAAAAACCAACATTACTAATTGGGGTATAGATTTTAGCTCATTCCTCAAATTTCACAACTTAGTTTTTTAGAAACTAGACTCCATTCTACACACTTTTTAAAAAAGGGTTTTGATTTTATATTAGTTTTCAATCATTTCTAGGGAGAGCACATAGATATTTCACATTTTTGGGATGTGTCCAATTACAAAATTCATAAAAAAAATACACATTATAAAATTACTCGAAAAATATTGGATAAACTACATGATGTTAGGTAACTTTTGACAAGAGTGATTAAAGAATTAAAAAAAAAGTTCAAAATTTAGGGTGGGCATATTTGCACTATGTTGTTCTTTTCCTGAAAAAATAGTACCACTTTCTGTGGCCCCCTTTTTTGAGGACCTACAACTGAATCATTTTGAAAAAAAAAATAGTAGTTTAGAAACTAGATTCAAAGGACTACTACTTTTGTTTTTGTCATATCTTAAAATTTTGAGCTTAACTATCTTCAAATTCTTGTCGACATTTAGAAATTATTGATTTCAAAAAAAGTGGCCACTTATACCCCCCTTTTGGCACCACAACTTGGTGCACTTACCCAGATGGTTCCACAATAGATCCACATTAAGAAGTCAACTATGCAAAATGAAAGAACTCGAACAACAAAGATTGTTTCGAGAATAATAGATTAGTACATGAAAACATAAAATATTTTTGGTCGATGTAATATTGCCAAAGAACCCAATATGCTTCTACATCAATATGTGTAAAAATATACAACATTAATGATAGACAAAAGACATGCTTTACACATGTGAAATAGCGGAAGGGTTTGAAGAGTCATTGTTTTAAAGATAGTGTTCATAACTATTATTTTGGCTTGTAGATAGTTTTTACAAATATGACAATATTCATTGCACAAAAGGGAGAAAATTGTCTTTTGAGTAAAAGCATCCAATACATATTCTTTATTGCCTTGCTTTGAGCATCCCAAAATTTACACAAATGATCCAATATGCATGAATGTCCCAATAATCATATACTTTTGATACCAATAAAATTTTGATAATCAGGGAGGGAAACCATGTTGTAGATAATTTATCTAATATTCGTTGTGACTTGAAGTCTAATGAGGCAAGTATTATAGAATTTATTCTTGCCAACTTTCCCACTTTATTTACCTTAATTTAGCAAGAGAAAATATTTTAATATTAGCTTGATCCCTTTATCATTTTGTGGTGGTTGCACAAAAACAAGAAGAAGTCTAGGTTCAGTATTGACCAAGTTACTCTTGGCTTAATGTTTATCAAGCTCAATGTTGACTGAGTTATTCTTGGCTAGTATTGAGTGAGTTACTCTTGGATTAATGTTACCAAGTTCAACTTTGATCGAGTTACTCTTGCTTTAGTGTTTACTGTGTTCAATATTGATCGAGTTCTACTCTTGGATTATTGTTACTAAGGTCAATATTGACTGAGTTAATCTTGGCTTAGTGTTTACCGAGTTCAGTATTGACCGAATTCACTAAGTTCAGATTCATTATTGACTGAGTCACCCTTGGCTCAATGCTTACTAACTAACCTTAGGTTTAGTATTGACCGAGTTACTCAAGGATTACCCAGCTATTCAGTTTACTGATTACCAAGTTCCCCTAGGCGAGGTATTGACTGACTTCTAGCTAGGTGTTTACCAAGTTAACTAGGAAGAGGCGCATGTTGAGTTATTTGTACATAGTTTTTACCGAGTGCTCATGGGTATGCTGACCGAGCTATTTGTCCGCGAGGTGGTACAATGTCCACGTTTGTGAAGGTCTTAAAGAGGAATTGTAATGTCATGGTGCTACTTTGATGTTCGAGGAGGTTCGCATGTGCGAAATTACGGTGTAGTCATACTAAATCTTTTCGCACTATTAAGTATCATTTTTTGTTGTCATCACTTGAGTACTTTGTATGGTTTTACATTTGGCAAGATCAAATCTGCATTTAAGTCAAAAGCATGTCTCAAGTTGATCAAGGATGACATTAATAGATGGTAATAAGGTTTTTTCCATTCTAGTACATACAGATGCAAAATATTTGTTCTTTATTTAATCTTGGGATTGTCAATCTTGTTCTTCTCTCTATATAGTTGCAATTGGGCTTTGATGTATTGGCATCTTATTTATTACTCATATGGGAATAGGTGTGTCATACCTTTTGAGTTTTTAGTGGAGAATTTATAGGCAAACAATAGATTTCCTTTTTTGATTCCTTCTTCCTTGCTCCCTTTGATTGCCTTTTCAATTTTTAGAATGTCGTTCTCATTGGATGCTTGTGTGAAATGTGAGTCTTGTCATTAGTATCATAGAAGTATCCTACCCAAAAATTATAGAATTTTCCTCCAATTGGCGGTAGATGAAGATGCACTCTCCCATCCCTTGGATGATGAGATGTTGAATATTATGTTTATTTTGGTTTCTTCTACGACCTGTCGTGAAATGTCATTGGGGAGGACTTCTTCTCTACAACTTCTAGACAAGTGTTATATCCCTCTAATTTGGTCTCCATTTTTCTATATAATGCTATGGATCTTCTTCAATCAACATTGAGACTGGAAATCATTGCTTACAAGGTGGTCAGACCAGAGTTTTGGGCTCAAAATAAACTTAAGCAGGCTATATAAAATTATGATTTGTGGTTTGGAGATGCCTTGGTGGGAGGACTATTTTCAAGGACCATGCTGATGCAAAAACATGAAGTTTTGGTGACTTTTGAGGCACTACAGAAGGCATGTGAAAAGCACAACTCAAGGTTCTTAACTAAGACCTTCTAGATCATGACAAAAGCTCTGGGTTTTCAAATGTCTGAAGATGTGAAGAAAATTGGTTTTGCACTGCTTGATATTTGGGTCTTCCAATTTGTGATACACATGTAGTATCTACTCATAAGAAGATGTCTTTAGTTCCCTCAATTCAGATGGTTCGTGAAACTGGTGACTGGTCAGTTCTTGCTCTAAGTGTTGTTGGCTTGAGACATCTTGTCCAAAAACCCTATTTGGATCATCTCAAACCAATAGCCTAGGGGGGTATTTCTCATGTTGTTGTTGAAGGCTCAAGCTCAGGATGGGAGGCGGCTCCACTACCATGCTCTGATTTTGGTTGCGGTCACTCAATACAAACTGCTGCAGAGGATGCTGAGGATATGGAAGAAAAATAGTTTATTGACATTCTTCTATTTTTTTGACTTTTCTTCTAAACTTCTGGCATGTTTTGTAAAAAGTTTGAAAATTTTGGTTGTTATGCCTACTATTTCAATATGCTCGAAAATATAAAACTCAACAAAGGTTGAATTTTGGCAAAATTATGTTTTTTTTTTTTTCATCGATAAACAATGATTGTCAGTATCAATGCTTGTAATTTGTACATAATGCGACGATGTTGGGTTTTCTTTACTGGTTCTTTCCCAATTGAGCTCTTGAATTAGTTTTATATAATATTTATATATATCAGTGGCTTGTCCACTTTGCTAAAAAAAAAATTTAAAATTTAAAATAAATAAATAATTTTTTTTTCAGAACTAGACTAATTACTGATTTTTTAATCTCCAACATTGTTTTCTAATTGTTATATCAATTGTACAATTATATATTAAAAAATAAATAATTAATTAAATTAAAAAAATTAAAATATACAAACTATTTCTTTCTTAATTGACATTTTCTCATCTCTCTTTGACATACTCATTGCCTAGTCATCTAGAGAGGGGATCATATGAAAAAGAGGAGGATGACGATGACTTTGAGGCTCTCTTTAAAGTTAAAATTGTAGAAGAATTGTGATTGCTCCATTTTTGGTTCAGGGTGAGAAGTTGTGAAAGAAATTATAATGGTGATCCATAGAGACTGATTACATTGGTCTAATTAATGAGTTACCACACTTTGTTGAAGAAGATGAAGTGCAACCAAGAGTAAAGGAGATTGAACATGGTTAAGAACCCTAAAGATCTCTTCAAGGGTATCCTGGTTATGTAATTAGATGTGCAGTATGTGAAAAAAATCCATGCATACAAAGTTAGCAATGTAATTGGACTCGATATTACAGTGGGAAATACCATCATAGATATGTATTATGTATGTCAAATGTGTAAGGATTGAGACCACACAAAATGTTATCATTAGCAAGGGGGAAAAAAGACGTAGTAACATACACTGCAATGATTTGTGGATATACCCACAATGGACATGGCAGTGATTTCATCGCTCTATTTCACTAAAAGGTATGAAACCTATTTCAGTTACTGTGGTGAGCATGATCGCTACTTGTGGTATTTAGGAGCTTTGCAGCAAGGGAAATCAATTCATGCTTAGCTATTGAGAAATGGATTTGAATCAGAAGATTCCGTAACAGGGATGTATATGCCAAATAAAGGTTGCAGGCCAACTGTTTGATAAAATGTGTTACAGGGATAATTTACGAACACAGTAGAAAGTATTTGTATTTTTAAAAATTATAATATTAAGACATCCAGGCATGCAAAATCAAAAAGAAGAATCACTGGAGATTTCAGGTTAGTATCACAGGAATTGAGAAATTCCTCCTATGAGAATGTAAATTTCCATTTTAGACTAAAAATAGTCCTTTTACCGATGAATCTTTCCTTCTCACTCACTAATCCTGAAAGTTATGAATTATCAGGCCCAAACAGCCATTTCAATGCAAGCCATTGAAGGTAAAATCTGTATAAAAAATAGAGGTAATCAATGACTAAAAACAGTCAACCCATTTTTAAAAAGAACTTTAATTGATTAAGAATTTACATGAGTTTAACCAAAACTGAGACTTTAATTAGAAGCTTCTCATTTTTGTTTCACTTTAATTAGAGACTTTAATTAAACCAGTTTACACCCAACCTATCAAATACCATATTTTTTACTCTTAAAATCTTAGTTCAAGAGATAAAACACCCCAGCTCACCTTGAGGGCAATGAAAACCAGGTAATTGCCTAAAAAAGACAATTTCTTACAATAAACTACTGACACTAACATCAATTTTGAAACAAAGATAGATGCCAAGTCCCATCAGTTGCTACTCTGATTTAACTCCCACAGCTCTGAAAACATTCGGCCGCCATATCTGATCTGTAACTTGCCATACAAATGCTCTGAAGTAGACAAGATGATAGTGGAAAGAAGAAATAGTGAGATACAGAGTCGTGTCAAGAGATAGAATTAGTAGAAGGGGATGTGAAGAGAGATTTGATGGAAGGAGCAAGAGATGAAGTAATGGCTTCTTTCACTTTCCCTCTCTTGGGAATATGCCTTCCATTACAAGGAGGACTGAAATTGGATTGCGGGGAAGGCATTTGATATCCGTAAGAAGACAGAAATGGATTGGAAATGAATTGTGAGGAAAAAGAGGACGAAGGTGCGCATTTATAGCATGATCCTGCAAGGAATTTTTAACCCTCAATGCTTCGAATGTAAGTCAATATTGTCTGTGTAGTTTTCTTTCTGGTTTAGTGGGTTCAAAATGGCCAAAACATAGTGTGAAAGGAGAAGTTGGGGGAGTCAAGGGCCATGACTGAAGTCCGCATGGTACCATGATAGTCCAGCTGGGATTGTAGATTAAATAACTCACCTTGACTTTGTCAATACTATCTTTTCTACTTATTTAACTTCGAGTCGTTGGGAGTCATTATTATTGAATTGACATGATTACATCCACTTTGGATCCGTCAGTGCTTGACAATGGTACATCAAACATGTGACTAGTTTTGTGGGAAAGAATTTGAGGGCCTGTTTGGTTGCGGGAATAGGAATAGGGAAATAGGATATTCTTAGGTATCGGCTATCTTTAAGATAGAATGTATCAAAAGTCAAACTATTTTTTCCAAATCATTGAAAATACAATGATCTTTTTCTCAAATTTCTTCTTATTTTTTATTATGAAACATGTAGATCATGAAGATCAAATGCTCAAAATTTCACGATTTTTTTTTTTTTTTTTGGTTTGAATTTTGGTCAAAGTTGCATTTTGTCTTGAGCATAGCCGAGTTCATATTATTATATATCATAATTTATGTAATATCTTTTCTAGCATATTGGTGTTTCTATTCATGAATATCTTCACATTACAATTCCTCTTACAAGTTTAGAGGCGCGTTGTGAACTAAGATCAATCATATTCATTTTTAGGATTGTTGTATGGTTTATTAATCTAGTTATATAAATACACATTATACATATATACATATATAATCGAAAGATAATTTTCATTTTATACATAGGATTATGAGCCAAGATAAATATGAATCTTATGATTTTTACATATAAATGTTTAACAAGCTTACCTTCATTAATGTTGTGTTTATAAATATTTATGTATGTAATAAAGTATGTGGATTTAATGTGTTTCATATCATCAATAAAATAATTGTCTTTGGATTTTACATGTTTAAGAGTTAGTTATATTGATAGCCACCCAAGAACAACAAATTAAAATGCAATCACAACTAGATTAGAAGATCAATAGAATGCATTAAGCATAACTAATGTGTTCAAAATGAGAAGAAAAAATATATACAAGACACACCTCAAAGTGATGTGTATGTACAACCAATGTGTGATAAAAGAGATCTAGTCATGTGAGCACATCTCCACCAAATAAGGTTTGGTACAAGTACAAGTAGAGTGAAACCTACCCAAGTAGAAACCATTGTAGCAAGTGTATTTTAATCTAGGTCCTAAGCACACATATGTAAAAATGTAAATAAACTATGTATAACAATGTTATTCACCAAGACCCCCCTTATCCCCCCAAAACAAGGGTAGCTTGGGTGGGTATGGATACATGAAATGGATCCCATCCAATGTGTCATTGTAAAAGGTACCCATGTAGAAAATGATCCCCTCAAAGAGCTAGTGAAATAGAAAAATTCATAGAAAAAATTCTCCTCTCTAGAGAGGATTTCCTAGACCCGTCCCATTGCAAAAGAAATGCATAGAGAGGTAATGTAGAGGGAACTAAGTAGCATCCTCAATATGGATTAGTTGGTGACAAGATTAAACCCATGGGGGAAGAAACCTATTTGTGTAAAATATTAAGAGAAAATGTTAATTATTTTCTCTAAATCTGAAGTAGTCTCAAAGATCAATAGGAAATGTATAGATGAGATCACAATGTAATGCATGTTGATCCTAATATGTTTGATCTAGTGATGATGGGTTGGATTTTATCTAGATAACACTCATTGTCCCAAAAATGAAAGATGGTTAGGTGAGAGCACAAAGTTGAGTCTCAAATCCATGGGAGTCTGCAGATTGAAATGAGACCCCTCCAGAAACATGCACCTATTTTTTAAAAATGGGGCGCTCAATTAGGTTTGATAGCTTGATCCATTTTCAAGAATTGGGTGCTTGTTTCATTAGATTCCCGAAGAAAAATGGGCACCTGATTTATTTTCATTTTTTTACCCATTTTTGCTCATTTTATTCTGAGCAAAAATGACATCATGCAACAAAGGACAAGGGTGTGATTTTGACAGCCTTACCAACCCCACAACTTGTTTTTTTCACATACCAAGTGTATTTAATAATTTCTTATTATTTTATTTTAGGTTTATTTTTGTTTTTGGTTAAAAATTTAGATTTTTTTTTTTTGGCTAATTACTTTTATTATAAGGGTAAGTGTACAAAGATGTAGTACCAAAAATATGCCATTTTCTTTTCTTTTCCCAATCTAAGGGATAAAGGGATCGTGATATAGGGTGATCGCACTATGGTTGGATAGCTTGAGCCATAGGCTCGTGATATTCAAAATATAACATAATTCCCCTATAGTGTGTTTTTGATAATGCGTACATACTATATAAATTTCATAAATAAATACATTTACATGTGAAAAGCTCTTGTAAATTTGCAAGTAAAATGCAACAGGCTTTACAAGGCCAATTTCAGCACTAGGATCATACATAAAATGTAATATTTTTAAGTATAAGTTGAATACTCTTCCTTTGTTATACTTGCATTTTATGTACATACATTCAAGATGTTTGAGAGTGGTTTCAAATTCATAGGAAGTAAGATAAAGAATTTTAATTTGGAGGATTTTTAAAGAAATTTTAGACTTAGCAAAATTTCAGGAATCAATACATTATTGCGAAAAATGATCCCCAATGGAATATTGATTATAATCTTAAGCCCTTCACTTTTGAAAGATTGTTTAAGGATCATTACTCCTTGTATTGCTTATATTCTATTGTTAGTTTGGTAATTGACATGTATGTTTGACCATGTTAATAGAGAGAGAGAGAGAGAGAGAGAGAGAGAGAGAGAGAGAGAGAGAGAGAGAGAGAGAGAGAGAGTTTTTTGGGTGACACAACACATTAACCATTGTAGGAAACTAATGTTGGAGGTTGAATTAAATTGTAGATCAGATACATGACAAGTAGATTAGATTTTCATGGTATAGCTTCATGACTTAGATTTTCATGTTAGGACTTATTATGAGGACACTCACATTATGTTTTTAAGACTCCTTTTTTTTATGATGGACTTTGTATGAGGACACTTATTTGTATTATATTTTTATAACTTATTGTCATGTTACTATACATTATTTATATTATTATGTTATCATGTTAGATCGTGTTACTGAACCTTAGATTGAATGTTATATCATGTTAGATTGAATGTTATGTTCAATGTTATCATACATTAGATCATATTGTATTATACTTTTACAACATGTTTATTTAGTATGATAGACTTTTAAATTCCATATTATGTTATTATATTTAATTGACATGGGGTAAAAGAACAAACTTATGACACCATTTATAAAGAAAAAGGATATCAAAATGTGATTGTTCAACTTTAATGACAAAAAAAATCGTATTTGTGTTTAGAATTTGAAGATGATGTAAACTAATGAAATGTGTAGAATTGGATGAATTTTATGCCAATAATTTTCATTAAAAAAATCAGTAAGAATTTATTCATTTTTAAAAAGTTTGAAGTCCCTTTTTCAACTATAAAAAATATAGGGTGTCATTCCCATCAAACAAGTATATGCAAATCATCTTTTTTGTTTTGATTTGAAAATATCTTTTAGATGACATGTATAGCTAAGGAACAAATAAATAAATAATAATTTTTTATTAAATATTTTCTTTGTTATAAGTGTTAGAGTAAATAATTAATTAATTATTAATTATTTATTCTATTTACTTAAGCTTACTTAATTTAATGCATTTATTTATTATTTAGTAGTTAATAGTTGTAGGGATGAGTTGTTGACAACACAGGAGTTTGTTCCCTTCTAGCATGTTCCACCTTTTTGTGGAAGAGTGCTTAGTTGTCAACCTTATCTTCTACCTCCTTCCAGCTTGTTCTACAAGCTTCCTTGAGGCCTTTATAAGCAGTCTCTCTCTCATTGTAAATTCATCCATTCACATAGCAATTTCATTTTCCTATTGTGAAATATTTTCTCTTGCTTTGTTTCCTTTAAGCTCTTGCTCCTTAGGTTTCTCTTTGGCAAGCTATTTGCACTACAGGTGATCTTGGCGACTATGGAGTTGGATTTCATCAACTCCTACATGGTATCAAAGCCTCCCTACTACTTCTTGTTCGAAGGATTTTTTTTTAAGCCAAGATTCGAAGACACAAACCCTAGTTTGTTTGTGATTTTTTATTCAATCAGGAGGAAGAGAATTTTTTCAGTATTTGGAGAAAAATGAGAAAGAGGATTTGACATAACATATCTGATTTTTTTGGGCTTTTTTCTTTATTTTTTGGAGGTGCGACGATGACGATTTAGAAAAAATAACTACAGAGGTGATTTTCAAACAACGATATCTCCCTCATACAGACTCATTTTTTTGAGCAATTTTTTTTGTTTTGGGATAGAATTTCATGATCTACACATTGGTGTAGGTGGTTTGAGATCTCTGTTCCTAAATTTTTTTGAAACCCGCAATTCTTAATTTTTGCCACTTCAAATGCTTAGTATGGGCTCATCTGGACACATAATCAAGTTCTATTTTTTTTGAAAGTGTATTTTTTTTGTCTACTTTCCAAATTTGTAATTAGATTAGAAGTTCTATAGATAGAAATACTACTTTTAGAAATAGGCCTTAAATTGGCTATTGTAATCACACTAAGTAAAGAGTGCCCAATTTATACATTGTGGGGGGGGGGAAGCATTTTCTTTTCTATAATTTACTTCAGAATAAGACCCTTCTACTTCTTTCCTCTTCTCTCTCAATGGCAGATCCATCTGTGACCTGTCTCACACCACACAACTATCACACCTATAAGGCACAAATGACTAGGCTTCTCATGTCAAGGGGCTTATGTCATGTCTGGATGAGAATCAACCTGTTCTTACATGCCCTTTTGAGATTCTTCAGCATAGGAACAAAATGGATGAGGCCATGGGATTGATTGCACTAAACATTTTAGACAGTCTGCTATTTCACTTGGATGGTTTGACCACTCCTTGGGCTTATTGGCTCAAATTTTAGACTTTGTTTGGCACAGTGAATGAATTATGGGTATTGTAACTTGATGCAGAGTTGACTTCTTTGACACTTGACAACTTTCCCACCATTGAGGACTTCTTGATGAAATTCAAATCTTTACGTACACTTTTGTAGGGATGTGGGAAAACCAAGATAGATGATGAGTGTATCTTTTTGATACTCTTAAAGCTGAGGGGAAAATATTAGATCTTCTCTTCTACTTTCTACTCCACTATTAGTGCCTTGGGTGATAGACACAGGATGCCTTCATTTGAGATATTTTGTGATCGATTAACTTGTGAACAATCCAAGACTAATCAGATGGATTCACTTTCAAGTTCACAGTCGCAAGCATTACTTGTCAAGGATACGCAAGAGCAGAAGAATAAGCAAATATCATATCCCTCTTCTATTGGTTCATCATTTTCTAAGAAGAAGGAGAAAAAGAAGACTAAGACTCCTACTTGTTCCTATTATGGGAAAGGATCTCATGATGAGGCACATTATTTTTAAAAGAGATTTGATGGCTATGAGAAACAAATTGTAGATTTGCAAGCTCTTCTTCAGAAGGCCACTATTTCTTCTCCATCCTCTTCTACCTCACAGGGGTCTACCTTTCAGTCTTCTTCCACATCTTCAACATCTACACTAGATCTTGAAAAGGGTCATGCATTACAGGCTACCATTGCATCTCCTTCACAAGTTCCTTGGATACTGGATTCAGGTGCTTCTCACCATATGACATCTTCTCAAAGTGTCTTCTCTACTCTTGAGGCTTCTCCTATTCCTCATATTCTCATGGGGAATAACACTACCCTACCAGTCTGTGGGAAAGGTTTAGTTCACATCTAGGATGGTATATTCAATGATGTATTATATGTTCCATCTTTGTCTGCCAACCTTCTCTCAATTTATCAGATTACACACAGTGGATCAGGGAAGACAATTGAGTTCATTGTTGATTCAATCTTCATTTGAGATCGTGTAATAGGAAGTCTTATTGCTATAGGGGTAGTTGATCCTCCCACTCATCTCTACACCTTCTCGCACTTTGGTCCACCATCTCCATTGTTGGAGCACACTTCTCTTTCACAGGAGCATCATATCATGTAGTCAGGATACTTGAACCTTTGTATTGTTGCTGAGATCCCTGTTTTGACTAACATACCACATCCAGTTGAGGGCTTTTCTCTTCTACAGGATTCTTCTTCTATTCTCCTTGATCCTCTAGCTCCATTCATTAAGCCTCTAGGTACACTTGTTGCAAATACTACAGAGGACATTCATGACAGTGTCATCACACCTACCTTGGGGATTCCCTTTCAGGATCCTCATACTTTCTCCTTTGGGCATCAGCTAGGCCTTCTAGTTTCCCCTCTCATTCAAGGGTTCCCCTATTATCTACCCTTGTTCCTTCTGCATTGGAGTTTCATTGGTTTGATCATTTCTACAGGAGCTCCATCATTCTAAGGGGGCTTTGGTGACTATTCTCATGAGGGGGCTAGTTGTACTTATGGTTTTGAGAGAGTCTCTTGAAAAATTTCTAGTGGAAGTTGTCCTTGGGGGTGTTGCTGAGGCCTTCCTTCCTTCCTTCACTTCATATTTTTTTTTCAGCATGTTTTTTACCTCTTTTTGGGAGAGGGTTTTTCCCATGAGGTTTTTCCTCTTTCCCCATTTTCAGAGGTTGCATTTCTTTGCATTATACATGGGTACCTAACATGGCCTTTTTGCCGGGACCCATTCTACATTTTTTCTTAGTTTTTTGTGAGCTTAAGGCATTTCCCTAAGTTGCACTTAATGGGGGGTGTTAGAGTAAATAATTATTTATTTATTCTATTTACTTAAGCTTACTTAGGTTAATGCATTTATTTAATATTTAGTAGTTAATAGTTGTAGTGATGAGTTGTTGACAACATGGGAGATTGTTCCCTTCTAGCATGTTCCACTTTTTTGTGGAAGAGTGCTTAGTTGTCAACCTTATCTTCT
The DNA here is from genome assembly GCA_028749045.1 of Cupressus sempervirens. Lineage (NCBI taxonomy): Eukaryota > Viridiplantae > Streptophyta > Pinopsida > Cupressales > Cupressaceae > Cupressus > Cupressus sempervirens. The sequence continues at coordinate 251,461,129 of CM053784.1, read as the reverse complement.
ACCTCCTTCCAGCTTGTTCTACAAGCTTCCTTGAGGCCTTTATAAGCAGTCTCTCTTTCATTCTAAATTCATCCATTCAAATAGTAATTTCATTTTCCTATTGTGAAATATTTTCTCTTACTTTGTTTCCTTCAAGCTCTTGCTCCTTAGGTTTCTCTTCGGCAAGCTATTTGCACTGCAAGTGATCTTGGAAACTGTGGAGTTGGATTTCATCAACTCCTACAATAAGTACTCAAGGGTGACCTTATCAGAATCCAACAATTTTTTCCTCCTGTGAAAACTTCCCTATCAAATCTGCACCATTTCGAAAAACAATTTACATATTCATGAAGAGGACTCTCTCCTCTAGAGATAAATATAATTTTTTTATTCTTTTGATATGATTGACTATTTTTTTTTTTCTTTTTTAAGGGAGCATGTTCTAAAATGTTGAAATATTGACTTATAATATTTTAAAATTATAACATATTACAACTAATCAAAACACTCAGAAATAAATATAATGATGATATTGAATCCGAGATTTCTAAAAGGGTGTTTTTAGTTTTTGAAAAAAATTAAGTTTTGATAGAGAAATGAGATTTGGGCAAAACAAGTTTTGGTATCCTAAAAGGTGACACAGATTTATGCTTTTACCCCATGTTATTTGAACAAATATGAAAAAATATGCAAAATATTTGGACATACATATTTAACGTTCACTTAGGAATATCAAAAATATATTTGATTGAACATACAAATATGAATAGTATATTTAATTGAACATAGGCACAATAATATACATGATTGAATATAAAATTAATGGAAAATATATAGGATCATTAAAAATTTACAAAGAATAACATTGTGCACATCAATAAATTTCATATATCATTAATTCTATATATATATATTCAAAATAGAAGTAAACTCATATTTTTAAAACAATATTGGACTCAAATACAAGTGAACTCACTTTTAAATGTTTACAACAATATTGGATTCAAATACAAAAAATTGGATGAACGTATTTGTTCAAAATGAATGTTGAAATGTTAGTAAAAGCACACTTTATAAGTCAAGTTCAATTTGTACAATACAAAATGTTATATGGGTATTCTATTTAAAATATATTTAATGTACTCACCATGTGTAATTGCACAAGATGTTGATGTCATCCATGTGTCTACAAGTAAGTTTGCCAAAAATTAATAATACCTGTGTATAATGGTTCAATATATATTAAAGAGACTAAGATCACATTTTAAATCGAAATTGAAAATAAATTTGTAGGACATAAAGCTTAAATAACTTATGAAGTGTACACTAACATATTAAATTAAATGCTCTGACGTGGTGAATTATAACTATGATTTGTCAAAATTTGAGTGTCATCAATTTTGATAAGTTGTACTTGACACCTGAAAAAGTACATAAATTAATACTAATGACATTACATAAATTAATTATACAAGTACATATGAAAAGAGCACAATAAACAAAAACTTACATGTGTGTAAATTTGATTCAACCTACTATACCATATGCATCCTCTCTCTTTTATAGTGCATCTATGATTGCCTCGTACTCTAACATTGAAAGTGTTTGAATACTATCTTATTGATAAGTAGGAGATAATTTCTATAGTAAGTCAAATTACGATATTGTTATCAAGATTTAATTGTTTAGTTTTTGAGAAAAATTCATTGACCCATAATTCATGAGTAGCGATTCAACATGAATCCATCTCTCATGAGAATAAATAGAATACTTAGCACTCATTGGATCTAGGTGATGCTCAAAGAGGTGAAGCACCAAGACTATCCGGAGGTCACCCATCCTAGTTTTACTCCAGCTTGAGCGTGCTTAACCACAAAGTTTCCTCCATGGTTAAATTCACTCTTCTTGCAACCCCTTTTTTAAAACCTTAACCAAGTATTATGTCTTATGAACCATTTATTAGAAAGCGCCTTGAGCTCATAAATTGATAAGTAGGAGATAATTTCCACAAGTCAAATTTTGATATTGCAATCTGATTTAACTGTGTAGTTTTTGAGTCAAACTGATTGACCCATATTTCATGAGTAGTGACTCAACACAAATACATGGGTATGTGGAGGATCATGGTCAACCAAACTATGACCTTAAGTGGAAGTAAAAAACCAACAAATTAGGGTTATGTTAACTTGACACATAATTTTAAAGTAGTTATGTACTTTATATCAAAAAGTTTTTAAAAAAGAATCTATAGGAAATTGAATGTAGTTTCTAAACTACTAGGCCTTATCTAGAGAAAAAATTATTTGATTGGATTTTTTTTTTGATTTTAATGTAGTACTACATAAATTTTAGGGCAAAAATAAAAACTAGGTGTATGTCTGACCACCTTAATCACAATTAAATAACGATATTTTTTAATATAATTCTAGTTATGAAAAGTAGACACATGCCCAAATGTGACACATATCTTTGGGTATTTTTATTCCAAATAAGTAATTAAATATGATTTTTCTACTATAACATTTTTATAATAAAAAACTCCCATGTTTGACCACCTTAACTAATTGAAAAATTTACAATTTTTTTTTTCTTATACTAGGTGAAGCATAAAATGTGACACAACTTTTGGTTTAAAAAATTAATTTAAAGAGTATTTTTGCAACCATTCTTGGGAAAGAAGAGCTTTGTCTAGTTCCACTTGAATAAGATCACTGCTATATTTTGATACTCCTTTCAAGATCAAGGTGGGCAGTTCACATCCGTTCAAATCTAAAAGGGGGCTAGAGATGTTACCGAACAAGGGATCCACTGAAAAATAATAGGATAGTGGTTTGAACCAATTCCAACAAAAGAAGATAGAGAAAAAGAATACTTTTGCAACCATTAATTGGAAAGAAGAGCTTTCTCTAGTCTCACTTGAATAAGATCACTACCAGACCTTCTATTAGATGGAGTAAACTTAATACCTTCCAGATCAACATCAAAAAAAAAAAGTCTATTGATAAAGTCCATAAGATCAATTATGTTCTCAAGAAGAGAGATAGCACCTCCAACTTTATTAGTCTCTTTGAGAGGAGTGTTACTTCCATAATCATCCAAAAGTCATTAGGAAAGAGATTCTTGGACAATTCTAACTTTCTCCAAAAATTAGCATGACTAGTATTCAAATTAGAGGCATTAATATTTGATGAGACACATTCAAAGTTATTCCTAATGTGAAGAAACTTAACAACCACAAGATTTGTATGAATGAAAATGGGGTTACCTTTGATATAGTATAGATCCATAAAATAAAAGTTCCTCTAGATGCTCCCTTGGGGTCACTACCAATCTCTAACTCTATTTCTAAGAACATCCTACATGTGATGACTATTGAGTATTCTAATGGTCCAAGATATCATCTTCATCTTTTACCCCTTGAACAAGATTCTTGAATGGTTGATTGCTTCCCATCCATAATATTTTTTTTCACTTTCTAATTCTATGATGATTTTATCCGATTTCATGCCTACTAGATTTTTAGGGGTTCCAATTTATCTACTCTCATCCTAGTAGTGGCACCTATCTGAGAGGCATGAGCAACTAAAATGGGATCACCCTTTTTGTTGCCTTTTTTATTCCTTCCTTTCTTCTTTTTATTCTTTGTATTTAACTAATCTGGTATCATAATATCTTTAGAGGAATAATCCATATCATTATCCCCCAAAATTTTTGATATTTAGTATTTCCTGAGTCCATTTTCTTTCCTAGGGGACTTGGAATAAATTAATTTGAAGAGTAGTCTTGTAAAATTATTTTACAAAATTAATTTAAAGAGTATTTTTGCAACCATTCATGGGAAAGAAGAGCTTTGTCCAGTTTTACTTGAATAAGATCACTACCATATTTTGATACTCCTTTCAAGATCAAGGTGGGCAATCCACATCCTTTCAAATCTAAAGGGGTTCTAGAGATGTTACCAAACAAGGGATCCACTGAAGTATCAATTATCACAAAAATATGTCTCTTTACATTTGGTATAATCAAGATAGGAGCAGAAGTAAGTCTCTTCTTTAACAACTAAAAATCCCCTTCACAACCTTATGTCCACTCAAATCTCTTTCCTTTTCACTGAAGGGAAGTAATAGGAGCTACAATTCTAGAAAATCCTTCTTTGAATTTCTTGTAGTTACTCAAAAGCCCCATAAAACTCTAAAGTTTACTCATATTTCGAGGAGTTGGCCATTTAAGACCAACTTTTATCTTTGCAGGGTCTACTACTATGTCATCCATTGATAAAATATGACCTAGGTAATATATCTCGTTGTGATAGAATGAATACTTGGAGAGTTTTCCATATGGTTTTATCTCTCTGAGGTATTGAAAAACTATGTGTAGATGTTCTTCACATTCCTCTAAATTCTTGGAGTATATCGGAATGTCATCAATAAATATCTCCACAAACTTGTCAAGACAGTCTCTAAAGATGTTATTCATCAAGTTCATGAAAGCTCCAGGAGCATTTGTCAAATCAAAAGGTAAGACAACAAATTCATAATTCTTATACTTTGTTTAGAATGGTGTTTTAGGTATTTACTTTATATTTAATTAGATGGTCATACATTTATCTATAACTTCCTCCCGATAAATACTCAACACTTTATTTACCTGTGCATTATAAAATGAGACAATATTATGTTATAGTGAAAAAAAAAAATTCGAAGATTAGATTATTAGTATATATATCCCGCTAACCTTAATGAGTGCCACTATAGGTATTTCTATTATGAATTAGGCATGTGTAGTCCATTTTTGGTTAAATTATCAACCTACTATCTAGAATCTTCTAGGCCCCTCTTAAAGTGTAATTTTTTTAGGATCCCTTTATCTGAATATACATTATCTTCTAAAAGACAGTCTCATAACTATATAATTATCATTTCAATTAGTAGCCATATCTAGAAAATTAAAAGATACTATGTAGAATTAGTGTTTAAAAAAGACTTTTCATTATAGGGTTGTTGTATAAAGTATAGTTATTCTTAAACTATCAATATATTTAAATGGTACTAACCAAATGAACAAGTTTGTGGCACTAGTACATTTGACCCTATTTTTCGACCAAAATTATTGACCATCTATTAAAATGTTTTAGATTGGTCAAAATATGGAAGGAAAAACATCTTTTTGTTTTAATCCATTCCCGTGTTGGTCGAAATTTCGACCAACATGAGCTTCATAATGTTAAACTGAAAAAGGGATTTTGCTATTTCATTGTTATGCATTTGCCTGTGCACGGGAGCTACATGCAAAAATGGTTTTTGCTCTTCTGAATGCCTCAGAAAGATCTGTCCTCGCTATGAAACGCTGATAGATGCTCTTTGTAAGTTTCTCTTGTCTTCATTCATCCATTTTCGTTTTGATCTGAGATCAATTGGAGTATTGAGGAAGAATGACTTGCTGTAACAGTGGAAGCCATGGGCGTACCCTAGTTTGTCATTTTTTAAGCTTCAAACTTATGTTTCTTCCAATGAACTGATAGATACCTTTAAACTTCGGGGAGGAAGAATGTAACATTATATTTTTCAAAGTTTGTTTTCTTTTTGTTAACTCCTGTTTAAATATTGGTGCTTGAAGACCATAGTTTGGATTCGAAAGACTTACCTCGAATCAAATCCATCATGGCCATGAGTAGGAGCCTAGTCTAAGACACCTTACTGCACACCCTTGGATATTCAGATCCCACTGAATATACAGAGAAAAAGATTTTTGAAAAAAAGTTTCAATAAAATCTTAGCACATCTATGAATGTTCAATAGAATTATTCATTAAGAATGATTTTTTAATGATTTGGGTCATAAAATTAATCCAAACCCTGGCATTTCAATCCAATGCCATAGATTGTGTATCTACCTGATCTTTTTTGAATAGAGTTTCCTAGTTGTTTTCTCCCATGAGTTGTTTACTATCAGAATAATGGAGTGCAAGACGATAATTCAAATCTCCAAGCCAAATAATTCGACTACAAAAGGAAAGAAAATATAGAACCAAATCAGACATACATCATATTACCTAAACCTTTGTCATAAATTATTATAGATAATTGTAATATCTCATATGAAGTTTTCTCATTTGCTTTTTCTTTAAAAATTTAATGGTATTGAGTTATTCAATATCTATTTGGGAGTATAAGGATACAATATTAAAACCTACTCATGCTCCAAAATTCTCTCTGGGGTTTTCTATGAGAGAATCTTGTTTGTTTGATGAAAGCAGGTCTTCTTCATTATCTCCCTCACATCAGAATTCCTCAATATCTCATCACCTTCTTTCTCTCCTGATGTCAAATGGCTACAAACAAAGCAGAAGCTTGTCTGATTGAATAGCATGCTGATCAAAACAGAGCCCTGTAAACAAGTAAAATATATGTTAAATAGGTATTCTTCTAGAGTATGAGTAATCTTAGATACAAGAATATTGAACAACTTTTAAAATCTTGAAATGAACTATTCCCTACAATAATAGTTCATTTGAATAATGTGGAAAACATGAAACAAGTTTTCTAATTATACCTTGTTTCCAAGGTAGCCCATTAGCCCACAACCAACACAAGAAACTTTTATATCTCTGACATGTTTTCTCAGATCACTACGCACCCAAACACACAAAAAAATGCCAACCATCTGTTTGCTAGCTGCTACGCAATAATTTGGCCCACTTGAATTGAAGTTGTAATTCATCTCACCCAAGTTGGATGAGGATCTTTTTGATGAAGAATTGTATGAGATTGGGCTACGGTAAAGAGAATATGGTGAATCTCTCCCATTGAATGAACTTTCATCTTTTGATGAAAGTGACCCAGATGGAGCAAAATTATTATGCCCTTGAGAACCCTCAAAATCAGAATCAAAACTATAAATTTGATCCTTTGAATATATTGACCCATCCTTTCTACAAAATGTAAAACTGATGCTTTGATTTCTATCTTTGTTCAATGTATGGCGAATAAGGGCTAACCATTTTGCAATGGGACCATTGTCTTCTATACCCAATATGTTCCCAACATTTAATGGCACAATTTCCTGAAACCTGCAAAAACAATTGAGAGATCCAAAAAAGGGGGTTAAAACTAAGGAATATAACATCTTCTCTGAGAGGAGATAATATCAATATCAATAAATGAAAAGGTCATGGGAAGACTTCTTTTTTGATGTTTGATAAATATGTTTCACTTTCAGTGGTTTGGAGAGAACAATTAGTTAGTTGATTTTTAATTATATAAATATATTCATTATATATAAATTATAAGTTATATAAAAATAATTAATTTTGATAACAAATGCATTAAGCATAAATAGACTAATAATTAAATGTTAAAATGAGTATCTTTTGAAAGTTTTAGTTATGTATGTATATGACGTAGTAACTAAATGCAATTAAATGGATCCTTTACTTTTGAAAGAGAGGTTTTGTAAAATATGGGATTCAGGGATTGTGAAGCCTTAATCAGTGATGTTTCTATCATTTTTTAAGAGTATTACCATGACTTTTAGCTTTTTCCTTTTTATCCACAAATTGATGGCTTTATGTGACTAAGATTCCCATTATGGAAGACACTGCTTAAGGTTCATGGAATTTCATAATTTATTAGTTGCTCTATCAGTATATTGAATGCTCAGATTCCAAGTTTTTGAGAAAAAGGTTCATATTTTGAGATTGAGAACTTAGTTTTGCTGGTGCAATCTATAATTTTCTAAGTTTAAGTAGTTATTTTTTAAACTATAAAAATGAACAGTAGAAAAAATGCAATAGAATATTATTTAGGAGAAAGCTGTTGTTCCTAATTGAAACTGATTGAAAGCAAGCTAATTACATTTAATACAGCTCCTATTACCAACATTTTTCAATATACACTTCATTCATGATATCTTTTTTGTTCAGACACCAAGCTTTTGATTAGTCTGACTCAGGTTTTTATCCAAGAAATTCAGTCTTTTGGCAGCTACTATCTATGCTTGTGAAGTTTGTATTTGATTTGTTTATTGTTAGCTGTTGATGGTCAGCATGCAGTAAAATCGACTAACTGGCATGTTGGGGTAATCAAACTGAAAAAAGTAAAATGAAAGCTGTTTATTTTTAGACCTCAAATGCACACTACACAGGCACAGTTGTTATACTACACCTGCAATTAAAGATAGTGAGATGAGATTCCACTTGATAATCTCTAGAAGATAGTTGATCAAGGGCCACTTCCGAGCAAATCAAAAGATTGGATGAACACTCAGCCAAAGGAGGAATCACCCTGGCCCAACAGGAACAAGATTACCTGTATGCACCTAACAAAATGACTTACCCATGAATTGAAACCCAATTGACTAGAAAAAGAAGAGTAAACACGTTTTTTATTGATACAACTGATTGGAATGAGATGAGAGGATATTGTTTTTACCCAAAAACATAGATATCTGCTAGAGTTGATGATACCCATTCATCCAAATTGAGGCCACTGTGGGGCACTTCACCTCCTACATTCCATGTTCCCACAAATACCATGCAACCCCAAAAAAACAAATTGAAGTCATATTTTTCTTGTAATGCAACATGGGTTAAATTGATAGCTCAGTGTTTTAGAAGAAAAGATTTTATAGGTAGTGGCAAAACAGTAACACCTTATCAAATCTCAGCTGAATTTATCTGAATCCACTTTAATGAGTGATATACCTTAGATCTTGCACGTTTGTATCTTGAGATATATATGGCTCATGTCTTTCTGGTGTGTCATATGTAGGTCTGGTCACCAAATTTTCTGTCATGTTTGAGAAAAGCAGTAAGAATTACAACTGTGCTAATTCAGATATACAAATAGGATCATGGAACCTGATTCAAAATGTTGATTAATACAAAATCTAATTGTACCAACTTATCATTTTTATTTGTATCAAGTATGAAACCTTGAAAACTTGAATTCTACTTGGCCACTAAATAGACCTCCCCTCATTAGAAAATCTAATAACAATTGACGGCAATGCAAAGACAGGAAAGAGTGGTTCCCAATGAGTTGATGTCTTTTGGTAAGTTATCAAATTAACACCCAACTTATCATTGTTTTCAAAACAATGATTTGAGCACCAAAATATTTGACCTTATAGTAGAAAAATTAACTTTTTTTAAGAGCACTGATCTGTAGTATTAGAGGTCTCCTTGAGAAATTTGAAATATCTTAGGATAAACTACACTTGATTGAAGCAAGCTAGAAAGTTTTCAAAAGTAAAAGCAATAGTGCAATACGACCATGAACATCCAAAACAAGGACAAACTGAACCACAGTTATAAAAATTAGGTGCACATTCTTCCTTGTGAGAATGGGATTACCTTCAATAAATCCATCAGCTTGAAACTTTTCAGGTTTTGACTTTATATTTAGCCATTTCCTGGCAACCAACTTTGGCCATGAATACTGCACATACAAAAAACCAAGCAAGATCATTTAATCAATGATGCAGGAGCATCCAGAGGTATAAGGGCAATCTTGTGTCACCCAAAAAAAATGTACTTAGACTTAGTTTCTATTTTATGTCTTTACATTTTTGGATACCCATTTGGCTCAAATAAAGGTTCCAACTCTCATAGTTCAACTATCAGTGCATTTAAAAATCTCAAAAAAATAGGAGCATGCAATTTGACCATCATTTTGGTGACCTAGAAGGTGCGACTTGGCCAGATGAATATAATTGAGATTTAGAGCATTCTAGAAAAAGAATCAGGTCAAAAGGCCCCACGGTTTGAAAGTTATTACCATTTTTCGAGTTTTGGAGACCTCCTAAGAATGCTTCAAAGTCAGGTTTGAGGCATTAAATGACCTCAAAAAGGGCCGAAAAATGGGGAACGAGCAAATCTTGTCCATAGGGGTATAGAGCGCTTCGAGAGCTTTTCGAAAATGTAAACGGTTCGTCAATCGGAGCTACGGTTCAAAAGTTATGCCTCCCGGAAGTTCGGCTACCATTTCTGGATTCTTCTAGATTTGCACCGACTTCTAACGCAGCTTCTGGAACCTTCTATTTTGTCGGTGGATGCCTACTAGCACTTTCTAGAATGTACTCCTAGTCCTTAACCCTCTGGGGTCTATTTAAGGAGATTTTTGGCATTGTAAAAGGCAGTTCGGATTGGAGCTTGAGAGGAGGTGCTAAAAGGAGAAATATTCTCCAGATTTATGCTATTGTAAGCCCGTAGGGCATGTTTTGAAGTTTATTTTCTCTGCACTATTTGTACCAGCTTATTTTCTCAGTTAATATAATTCCCCTTTTCTATTGTGTCCATTCTGTTGTTGGGTTGTGACCCCATCAAGTGGTATCAGAGCGGGTTTTCCTGAGTGTGTAGACAGAGCACCGACTGTGAGGCAGTTTGCACCAGGACTGTGTGGTTGTGGGTTCAAGTTAGAAGATGCCTCCACGAAGAGAGCATGGCGGAAGGGCCAAAGCTATTGATCCTGAGGAGGTTAGAGCCCTCCAGAGACAGGTACAAGCATTGCAAGAGGAGCTTCGTAGAGGAGCAAATATTGCCGCAGATGACAATAGTGAGGATCACAATGAAGAGGAAGTAATGGAAGTTGACGGAGAAGTTCTGAATCCTGTAGAGGAAAGGCTTTTTAGGGCCATTACTAGGTTTGGGAAAAGTCCTACAATTGAAGTGGGCATATTTTCAAGAAATTTGAAACCAGACGAGTTGATCGATTGGATCAATGAACTGGAAGAATACTTTGAGTATGAGGATATAAGGGACCCAGATAGGGTTAAGTTTGCAAAGGCCAAACTAAAAGGCCATGCAAAAATCTGGTGGCAAGAGGTTCAACTGGAAAGACTTAGAAGAGGAAAGGAGAAGATCACAAGATGCGATCGCATGGTGGACAAATTGAAGAAGCAGTTCATTCCTGTGGACTATGAGCTTGATCCATTTAAGAAGATGCATGGGTTAAAGCAAGCAGGAAGATCAGTCCAAGAATATATAGAGGAGTTTTACCAACTCCTAATTAGAGCGGGGCATGCAGAAGCAAATAAGGAGAAGGTTGCTCGTTATATCAGTGGGTTGCGACCTAGCATCCAGGAGGAATTAAGTTTGGTAAGAATGACCAGCATTGAAGAAGCATACTAGTTTGCCCTACGAGTTGAAGAGAAGCTGAGTAAAAGGTTTGAAGGAAGACAAAGAGGGCGTGGTCAAGGAGGAAGGGGAAGTGGTAGATCATCTGGAGGCCGCAATGAAACTCAAAAGAAAAATGAAGATGAGGGTACTAGCAGGAACCGGAGGAATGAGGGTTTCAACCGCTCCCGTGATCAAGACTTTGGAAATCAAAGAGGAAGAGGTAGAGGACATGGGCAAGGAAGAGGAGGCTTCCGTGGTACCTGTTTCCATTGCAATGAAGAAGGTCATCGTGCCTTTGAATGCCCTCAACGACAAGGAAGGACAGATAGGAGAGTTGAGGGCCAAGCTAGGGTTGCTCATGTGGATGAGGATGCACAATGATCACATTCAGAGGATGCAGAAAGAGGAGAGGCCTTGGTAAATGAAAGAGTCCTACTAAGTGGTGAGAATGAACCAGGGCAACGAAGGAGTTTGTTCTATACCAGATGCAAGTGTGAGGATAAATGTTGTGATGTGATCATTGATGGTGGTAGCACTGATAACCTAGTATCAGAAGAGATGGTCTCTAAGCTGAAGCTCAAGAGGGAGAAACATCCCTAGCCCTATCGAATTTCTTGGGTAAAAGATGATCATAAGGTCCTAGTAAGTGAACAATGTTTAGTAAAATTCAAAATTGGAAGTTACCATGATGAAGTTCTTTGTGATGTTATTTCGATGGATGTTTGCCATCTATTGTTGGGTAGACCATGGCAGTTTGATAGACATGCAATACATGATGGACATGCAAACACATACTCTCTGACAAAGGATGGAGTTCGCCACAAATTGAAGCCCATGAAAAAGGAAGGTGAAAAGGTATGTAGCAGTGCTAGGATTTGTCTTGTTGATGGAAGGAAGTTTTTAGATGGCATGAAACATCAGCACATGTGCTATGCTTTGATTCCTAGGAAAGATAAAGAAGGTAGTAGTGAAATACCATTTGAAGTTTCAGATTTACTGGGGGAATTTGGAGATATTATCTCTGATAATGTTCCAGATGGATTGCCACCAGTAAGGCAAATCAGTCATCAGATAGATCTGATTCCAGGAGCTAGTTTTCCTAACAAGGCTGCTCACAGGATGACTCCTACTGAAACAGAGGAGCTAAATAGACAGGTCCAGGAGCTGTTGAGGAAGGGCTTGATTCGAGAGAGCCTGAGTCCATGTGCAGTACCTGCAGTACTTGCACCAAAGAAGGATGGAGAGTGGAGGATGTGTACAGATTCTCGAGCTATAAATAGGATAACCATCAAGTACCGGTTTCCTTTACCAAGGATGGATGATCTTATGGACTGCTTGAGTGGAGCTCAGTACTTCACAAAGATAGATCTGAAGAGTGGCTATCATCAGATATAGATTCGAGAAGGAGATGAGTGGAAAACAGCCTTCAAGACCAAGGAGGGTCTTTATGAGTGGTTAGTCATGCCCTTTGGACTGACGAACGCCCCAAGCACCTTCATGCGGCTCATGAATGAGGTACTTAAGAAGTTCTTGGGAAAATTTGTTATTGTCTATTTGGATGATATTTTAATTTTCAGCAAGACTTTGGAAGAACATTTACTGCATATTCGTAGTATCCTTGAAAGGCTAAGGGAAGAGAAACTGTTAATTAATCTAAAGAAGTGTGTCTTTGCAAAAAGGGAGTTAGTCTATTTGGGATTTGTTATATCACCTGAAGGTCTCAAAATGGATCCAGAGAAGGTAAAAGCCATCTTGGAATGGCCTACTCCAAGGTCTGCTACTGAGGTAAGATCATTTCATGGTTTGGTTAGTTTTTACAGGAAGTTTATTAAGAATTTCAGTGGCATATGTGCACCTCTAACTGATACAATAAGAGGGGATAGAAAAGAGTTCAAATGGACTGCAGCAGCCATGAGAAGTTTTGAATTGCTGAAGAAGAAGGTGACTGAACAGCCTGTGTTGGCACTTCCAAATTTTAGAAAAGTATTCCAGGTGGATTGTGATGCTAGCGACAGCGCTATTGGGGCTATACTAAGCCAAGAAGGTAAGCCTATTGCATATTTTAGTGAAAAATTGAATGATGCAAAGAAGAAGTATTCTGTTTATGATCAAGAGTTCTATGCAATAGTTCAGGCCTTAAAGAAATGAAGGCATTATTTATTGCCAAAGGAATTTGTTTTGTATACTGATCATCAGGCATTACAGTACCTAAATAGCCAAGGTAAATTGAATCAGAGGCATATGAAGTGGGTAGAATTCTTGCAGAGTTATACATTTGTGTTGAAGCATAGAAGTTGAAAATCTAACAGGGTTATAGATGCACTAAGTAGGAGATAGTTGTTGCTTACAACAATGCAGGTTGAAGTAGTTGGGTTTGATGAACTCAAGAATTTGTACCCCAAGGATCCTGATTTTGCTGAAGCATGGAAAGCTTGTAAAGAACTTGTGGCTGTAGATAGAACCAAGTGGTTAGACTATTTGATTCAGGATGGCATGTTGTTCAAAGGTAGTCAATTGTGCATTCCAAGGAGTTCCATGAGGGAAAATCTGATTAAGGAGAAACACAGTGGAGGGATGGCAGGACATTTTGGTCGGGATAAGACCATTGCCATTCTTAGAGAACATTATTTTTGGCCTCAAATTACACAGGATGTGAAGAAGTTTGTACAAAGTTGCCAGGTTTGTCAAGTTGCCAAGGGGTTTAGTCAAAATACTGGCCTATATCAGCCATTGCCTGTTCCATCAAGGCCATGGGAGGACATAAGTATGGATTTTGTTCTTGGATTGCCAAGGACACAAAGGGGTAATGACTCAGTACTCGTGGTGGTTGATAGGTTCTCCAAAATGGCACATTTCATTCCATGCCACAAAAGTCATGATGCTGTCCATATTGCAGACTTGTTTTTCAAAGAGGTGGTAAGACTACATGGTCTTCCAAGGAGTATAGTTTCTGACCGAGATACTAAATTTGTGGGGTATTTCTGGAGGACATTGTGGAAGAAGTTGAGAACAGACTTGAAATTCAGTTCCACGCATCACCCACAGACTGATGGCCAAACAGAGGTGGTAAATAGAAGTCTGGGCAATTTGCTGAGATGTTTAGTTGGAGATAAGCCCAAGGGATGGGATTTGATTCTACCACATGCAAAGTTTGCTTATAATAACTCTGTAAATAGGAGTACTAGAAAATCACCATTTCAAATTGTATATGGAAATAGCCCAAGGACTGCACCAGAATTGAGGAAGATAGAACAAGGGGAGAGAACAAGTGCTGAAGCTGAGGAATTTGCTGAACACATCAAGTGTCTACATGAGGAGGTTCAAGCACACATTATCAAGATGAATCAAGAGTATAAAGCTAGGGCTGATCAAAGGAGAAGACATAAGGAATTCCAAGTAGGGGATCTTGTCATGGTGCACTTACGAAAAGAAAGATTTTCAGTTGGTACTTACAACAAGCTGAAAATGAAGAAATTTGGCCCCTGCAAAGTTTTGAAGAAACATAACTCAGGAAATGCATATGAGGTGGAGCTGCCAGATGGTATTCACATTTCTCCCATTTTCAACATTGCAGATTTAACAGAGTATCATGATGATGGTGCAGATGAGGAGCTGGTTTTAGAGCCATGCCCAATTCCTGCTTCTAAGAAGGAGGAGATAGAAGACATTCTAGATCATCGTGTGGGTAGGAGTACCAGAAACAGGCAGTATGAAGAGTATTTGGTCAAATGGAAAGGACGACCGATTGAAGACTCAACTTGGATTTCAGCAGCTGAGGTTTCCCATTTAGGATTTCCTCTACCATCCATAAAGTGACAGGGTCACTTTTCAATCTACCCTAGGTGTCTGATGCAGAAGCATCTAGAGGTATAAGGGCAATCCTGTGTCACCCAAAAAAAATGTACTTAGACTTAGTTTCTGTTTTATGTCTTTACATTTTTGGATACCCATTTGGCTCAAATAAAGGTTCCAACTCTCATAGTTCAACTATCAGTGCATTTGAAAATCTTGAAAAAATAGGAGCATGCAATTTGACCATCATTTTGGTGACCTAGAAGGTGTGACTTGGCCAGATGAATATAATTGAGATTTAGAGCATTCTAAAAAAAGAATCAGGTCAAAAGGCCCCACGGTTTGAAAGTTATTACCATTTTCCAGGTTTTGGAGACCTCCTAAGAATGCTTCAAAGTCAGGTTTGGGGCATTAAATGACCTCGAAAAGGGCCAAAAAATGGGGAACGAGCAAAGCTTGTCCATAGGGCTATAGAGCGCTTCGAGAGCTTTCCAAAAATGTAAACGGTTCGTCAATCGGAGCTACGGTTCAAAAGTTATGCCTCCCGAAAGTTCGGCTACCGTTTTTGGATTCTTCTAGATTTGCACCGACTTCTAACACAGCTTCTGGAACCTTCTATTTTGTCGGTGGATGCCTATTAGCACTTTCTAGAATGTACTCCTAGTCCTTAACCCTCCGGGGTCTATTTAAGGAGATTTCTGGCATTGTAAAAGGCAGTTCGGATTGGAGCTTGAGAGGAGGTGCTAAAAGGAGAAATATCCTCCAGATTTATAGCCCGTAGGGCATGTTTTGAAGTTTATTTTCTCTGCACTGTTTGTACTAGCTTATTTTCTCAGTTAATATAATTCCCCTTTTCTATTGTGTCCATTCTGTTGTTGGGTTGTGATCCCATCAATCAACTTCATTGTCTACAAAATATGGGTCGATCAATGTATATGGTAATGTTAAAAGAGTGTTTCGGTGAAACATGCCTTATTCTTCTTTTCATCCATTGGTAGAGACAAGTTGAATAGAATGATGATGTAGCCAGAAATGTGGGTCTTAAGAGTTTAGCAATCCTACCACTCTTTTATATAGATAGTAGAGAATGGATGAAAATGTTTTTCTTATTTACAAAGATTCTACTTAGCTATGGGCTGACGTCACAGCTAAGAAGAAATATATTTGTAAATAAGAATGGAGAACCACTATTTTGACAACCAACCAAAAGACCAGACATAGAAAGCTCTGTCAATGGAGAAGAATGATTTTGACTTATTAGTTGGAATTTCAAGGTTTACATGGCCTGCAATTTATAAAAAGTATTCTGTATTTTAAAGTATGATTTGAACTAATCACATGGTTACACCGAGCTTCTCTTTTCGTGGATTTCTTATAGTTTAAGATCTAAAAGTTTGAGCAATAGGTTGAGTGGGACAAACATTATGAAATCATGTTTTAGCTTAGAAATTGACATGTGGAAGTATCATATTGACATTTGATTTTATATTCAAATTTAGTAACTACTAAAAGTTGATAGAAATCATATTTTATGGGAAGAATAATGGCTACCCAATTTAAAATTTGAAATTGGATGGTGCACGTTAGAAGCATCTCTTACTTTGAATGGAGTTAATAATTTCTATAAAGTATTTAAAAGTAAACAAATTATTTGTAAGTAAGCAATGTATTGAAATTGAAATTATAAGAATTGAGATTTTAATATCTTAAATTCATGAAAGTTGATATTTCTTTATTTAATAGATTTGTGTTTGTTATGTTCTTATGTATAAAGAAGTATATTCTATTACTTATCCCATTTGACTTTAGGACAAGCATGTGACAAAATATTATTCATACTTTTGTTGATAAAAAACCCTTTGTTGCTGACATACTGAAATATAAAATATGAAATGCACAGCCAAGATAACTTAAATTAATAAATGAAGTAAAATATGAAAGATTAATTACACTAAGTTGCCAATTGTGTTTGGAAATGAAGTGAAAATAGTGTTTCTCTTAAAAACTGTAGGCAGAAAAAGGTTTTAATGTGGATTTGGACAAGTATTAGCACCAAAAATGTGTTTTTCTCTACTGCCAAATCAGTTTTATAGGGAAGAATCACCATGAATTTAATAACAACTCGCGTAGCAATCTAGCTTGTAAGTACTAAACAAGTTTTGCAATTATGGTTAGAATGTTTTACTCTTTTTTTACCTCATTTGTCCAGGTCTGAATGCATTGATGCTTCTTAGGCTTTAGTCTCACGACGCCATTAATTAAGTCTATTTTACAAAAAAAAAAATTAGCTGGGACTTGTACGAGCTTTAGAATTAACTTTTCCTATGTTTGGATAGAAATAAAATTAAAATTAAAACTTAAAATGTTGTATGTATATTTCTCTCTTTTAATTTATTTTATTCTCTTGCTCTAGGAACAACTCTTCCTATATCATTTTCAGTTGATTGTTATTTGAGACTAGCACTCTAATGATGTTTACCTAGTCCCCTTATTCATGAAAACTAATATAGTTTAAAATTCAAGTTTAATTTATGTTTTCAAATAGGAGAAGGTTTTGCAATTTCTCACCTGGACCCTATCAAAGTGATTTGTTAATTTGTGTTTGGCTGCTTATAAGTTTTCATCTCCAGTAAATCGTTATCCTAAAGTTGTTTGCATTATGTGAAGATACTGTATCATTTTGATATTACTGTTGGTTGACTGCGGGAACTTGGCTTCCATTGTGATAAAATTCAAGGTGAATGTCGTGCTAAATTTGTATGCCACCTAGATTATTTTGCTTGGGTCAAGCGTGATAGTTATCTACCACAAGGTAGCCAAGGCCTGAAGGTGCTAGTTCTGTCTATCAAAACACTGTAACTTCTAATAGTTAAATAGATTTTTGTTAGAGTTTCTATATTATGTTTAGAAGGAGCTTAAATTTAGGGAAATAGATCAAGACTTGCTCTAGATATTATTTAATCATTTGTGCTTGGTGAATGCATTTTATGCCCAGCCTAAAATTAAAATGGAATTTATCCTTGGCTTAGACTGTGTGAGTTTTCCTTATTCACATATATGCCAAAATGATTTTTTTTCATTAATTGTAATTTTAATTCTATGAACCTCCTCTTCTTTTCCCTTCAAGATCTCATGTCTTACTGTCTTGATGTTTCTAAATAGTGGGCATATTCTTATGTATCTTTCCTATGTTTGTGGCAGTAGTAACACTATAAATAGAAAAATTGTCATTGATTTTGGAGCTATAGTTTTATTTTAGACCTGTAGAACCTCTTCATCTAGAAGTAGAACATCCCTGATCCAAACTTGGTAGAAAGTGTACGTTTCATTTTACACGTGTTCTGGAAGGTTACTTTTCAAACAATTTTATCTCAAGTTGCACTTTGCTTAATGGATAGAATGCACTATGAACCTTTTAAATTGGTAGTTTCATGAATCTTGATTTTGTTTTAAGATAGGATAACAATTCAGTGGATGTCTTGTTTGAGATTAAAATGGTGGGTATATTTTTAATCTAGTTCTGTATTGTATTGCCTACCAGCTTTCTTCAGCACACTGAAAAAGTTCTTTAAATGGCATTCTCTACTTTTTGTTTTCTACATGTTTTGAGTTTTTTGTTTTTGGTGAATTGCTGTGATAGGAGATTCCTCCCATTATATTGAAAGAAAGTAATTTGATTACAATGAATTCCTGTAATTTGGCTAAGATCATGATGCGAATGCCTTGAGTGATGTCTTGTAGTCTTTTGATCTGATCAGGAGAAAATAGATTTGATTGAAGTTTATAAAATAAGCATATGTTTGCATGTTATTCGTTGCCAGTCTTTTCATCAGAGTGATGCATGCATCATGTCTTCGCTCTTGCTTTCTATTGAAATGCATCCTCAACTAGGGCTCCTTTTGAATCTCTTCTCAAACCAGCAAGTGTCGTCAATGCCACAAACCTATAGACTCGATTCACTATGTTGTTGATCACTCTTCTACCACATTCAAATTTGTTGAGTGATTTGTATTTTGTTTAGTAGATATATTCATGTTTTAAGCTATAGACAACGAATCAGAAATATGCAAGTATTATGTCAGTGCTTAACAATTCAGTTAATTGTCTTAGGACAAGTTTTCCTAGTTCGCTTGTATTATATCTTATGTATGTTCCAGCCTATTGACTTATTCTTGGTCATTCATGGTTATGATCCATTGGAAGTAAATCCTGAGGATATGGTCTGCTTTGCAATGGAAGAGCCACAGGTCAGTCATAATGATACACTTGAATATTGATGCCGATTTCTTGATTCACTCATTTTGTATTTCACTAGTAGGAGTAAAAGATAATATTGCATTGCTATTTACATTGCTTGTTTAAATTATTTGTCAGTGTACTGGTTTCATTGTTCTCCATTTCTGAGTGCCATGATATGTTCTTTTGATACTTATTTTGTGCAGACAATGGCTTCCTATTCAATATTTGATGCAGTTGCAACATATTACCTTTACATGACATATGTACACCCATTTATCTTTTCTTTAGCAACAATAATCCCTATGCCCCCTGATGAAGTTTTACGCAAAGGCAGTGGAACTCTTTGTGAAATGTTGCTTATAGTTTAGGTGACTAATCTTTCAATGGCTTGAAATCTTTCATAAATTGTTCTAATCTAATTTAGGGTCACTTAAATCTATCAAGGTTTTGGAATATTCACACATTTAGAAAACTGAAATTCAATAATGTATACTTTTAAAGATTTTTTGTAAATGAAATGGCTATTGAAATAATTACATTCCTGGTTGTTCCCTACTATTTTGGTACAACATTGGTTAAATCCAAGCTAGATCTTATTAAGTGTTATAATGCTTAAATGCTTTCTTCAAGTCTCGAATTTTCATTCTAGAAAAATCTGTTTATTTTCTTTAGCGATTTCATCCTTTTTGTTCACAGGTTTTTTGAAAGGTGCTTTGAGGCTTAAACATGATTATTAGTGCTTTGGTGATGATAATATAGGGTTTTGATGATATTATTGTTGGATTTTTATTAATGTATGAACCTTTGCAGGCATTCAAGGCAAACATCATTTGTTCCAACAAGCATCAATCTGAACTAGAAAAGTTTTACAATGGGCATCCACTTGAGAGTGAAACATATATTGGAGGCCATGTTGAATGTCTTGAAAGTGGTGTCTTCCGCTCTGATCTTCCTACAAAATTTTATCTTGAACCTTCAGCTTATCAGGTGCCTTTCTGGTCAAAATTTCTTTTGAAAGAATATATTTTGCAGGAATTTTTTGTTGAGTACTATGTTATCAGATTCTTCATTGGCAAGCCCAAAGTCTAGTCCCATTCTTGCAAGAGTCTAGTCCTTATCATATTCTTGCTAAAGTCTTTCCAAATTCTGTTAAATGAACCCAACACAAATTTTGTAGATAATGCTTTGTCATATAAGACTTAGCTCTACAATGCGTTTGTAACATCTGGCTCTGAATTTGCTGGTTCTTTGGTGTCTGCTGATTGGTGTAGGTATTGTTAAACGAGCATTGTGGAAGCAAGTACAGTATTTTATGGAATATACATCTCGAATAACAGCCATTGTTGGGGCAAAGCGTGCTTCGAGTATTGTAAGAAATGTGCTTTACTACTTGGCTACAGGGAATGCTGATTGGGGTGTTAGTTATTTCTTCAATATAGGAAATGTTAACAATAACTGTGCTAGGATCTGTACAATGCTGGAGCCAAAAAGTTCATAGTAGCAGGGCTATCGATCTTGGGATGTTCACCTTAAACTAGAACATTTCTTGCTATGGCAGGGAGGCCATGCAATGTAAGAATAAATGATGCATCGCCCTACTTCAACAAAAACTGGGCACTTGCTCTCTCCAACTTGGAGAGCTCACTGCCAGGATCAACTATTGTTTACTCAGACATCTATGACATTGCAGTGGATGTTGTTGCTTATCTATGACATCTATACAAGTTTTTCACCATATAGCTTGGATGGACCAAAAGATTCATCACTAGAACCTTGTAGTTCTGATTCTGATTGTGGATGTTCTCAAGAAAATCAAAATTTTGCTTCTTACCATTGTAATTCCTTCCAAACTTTGAAATTTCATATCAAACCAAACATTGAACTGATTAAAAATCCAACCTTGCCGATTGTGTGAATGTGTTCCATAAAGATAGAGGTTTCACACATCACATATCCTTTTGTTATTCATTGATTACACGATCAATAAACAAGTTAACTAAAATCTCTACATTTCATGTTATATCCATTTGCAGCATGTGCCTCATGGCTATGTTTTTGTGATGGGCGATAACCTGAACAATAATTGTGACTCTCATGTTTGGTAAGTAGAGTGGAAGCTTAAGTTTCTAATAGACTGTGTGCCACCTATATTTGTATATCTGACTTTTAAATGGATTGAATCTGATTTGTCTTATTTTAAAATAGGGGATCTCTTCCTGTCAAGAACATTCCAGGAAGATATGTAATGTGTTATTTGCGACCGTCACAATTGGGATCCGACATATACAGACATCATTAGATTTTTAGAGGCACGAGATTTGCCAGGATGTTACTAGACAATAGCTTTTATGACAACATGAATTTCTTTTTGTGGAGAAAATCCTAGTAGTAGTTATGCATCATATGCAAACTTCGAATATTGGTAGGGACCTTGGTGGACAGAAAACTAGTGGTTTTGAGTATGTGTCATTGGAGTATCAATTCCTGACTGGGGTAAAGCTTCTTAGGAAAATGTTGTCTATAGTAAAATGAGCAACTGCAGACTTTGCAAACTCACTTCTCAGTCACATAATTTGGTGGTTGTAATTTCCTTATGTTTCTGATTATGAGATACTACTTGAATTCTTCACAATTCAATGAATATAGAAATAGTTTCTTGTATTAAAGTAATATTTGAATGATTCTTAATTCCAAATGCATATACAATATGGTTCAGATCAAAATAATTATGATTGCATAACAATCAAGATGATATATATTTTCTATTTCTGATATACAGGAAATTACATGCAATGACTGACGAAATTCTCAGTACCTTATACTGTTTGTTGTGTTTGATATACAAGTAAGAATTTGTAAATATGAAGGCCATCTCTGATATAACTTTATATTTATCCTCTAAATATTGTGATAAGTTGTTTGATATGACAATATAAATATACTCAAAGATGATGACATTTCTGATGGTAGACTTTATATGCCTGCACTGAATGGGTGCCAAAGGAAATATGCTCTCTTACAGAGTGATCATTGTGAGATACAAAATATAATAAGTTCTTCCAATCATCCTGAGTTGAATGATAGAACTACCTTTTTACAACTTTCATTAGAAATGATTAGTCATGTTGTAAATGACGTGAGTTATATCTCTTTTCAGTCGCACCCTTTCATAATAATCTCTAATCACTTCTCTTATGATCTAGATTGGTTTGTTCACAATAAGCACTGGGTGGGGGTGACTTGGTGAGCTGACCTAGGGGGTGGACTTGGTGAGTGAACATAAAGAGTCCACTTGGTGAGCATACTTGAATTGTTGGCTTGGCGAGCTGACTAGGGGAGTCAGCCTGGCGAGCTGACATGGCGAATCAACTTAAAGTGGCGAGTTGGTGGGGCAAGTGGGGGTGACTTGGTGAGCTGACCTGGAGAGTTGGCCTAGGGGGTGGACTTGGTGAGTGAACTTAGAGAGTCGACTTGGTGAGCATACTTTCATTGTCAGCTTGGTGAGCTGACTTGGGGAGTCGGCCTGGCGATCTAACATGGTGAGTGGGCTTAAAGTGGCAACTTGGTGGGGCAAGTTGGCGAGCCGACTTAGCGAGGCCACTTAGAGATGTGACATGGTGAGCTGACTTGGTGAGAAAGCTCGATGAGTGGACCTAAAGACTGACCTTGATGAGGCACTTTGGTGGGGTGACTTGATGACCAAACTCAAAGATTCAACTTGGCGAGCATACTTGAATAGTCGACTTCATGGTGCAAGTTGGTGAGCCGACTTAACGAGTCCACTTGGTGAGGAGAGAGGTGAGTCAACTTGGTGCGACGACTTGGCGAGCTGACTTGGTGAGTGGACTTAAAGACTGACCTTGATGAGGTGCTTTGGTGGGGTGACTTGATGAGCGAACTTAAAGAGTTAACTTTGTGAGTGTACTCGAACAATCAACTTGGTGACATGACTTGGTGGGCTGGCTTGGCGAGCCGACCTGGCATGCATACTTGAACAGTAGATTTGGTGAGCTGACTTAATGAGTCAACTCGTTGAGGTGACTGGGTGGGGGTGACTTGTTGAGCTAACCTGGAGAGTTGGCCTAGGGGGCGAACTTGGTGAGCAAACTTAGAGAGTCAACTTGGTGAGCATACTTCAATTGTCAACTTGGCGAGCTAACTTGGGGAGCCGGCCTGGGGATCTAACATGGTGAGTGGGCTTAAAGTGGCAACTTGGTGGGGCAAGTTGGCGAGCCGACTTAGTGAGGCCACTTAGAGATGCGACATGGCGAGCTGACTTGGTGAGCAAGCTTAATGAGTGGACCTAAAGATTGACCTTGATGATACACTTTGGTGGGGTGACTTGATGATCGAACTCAAAGAGTCAACTTGGTGAGCATAGTTGAATAGTCAACTTCGTGGGGCAAGTTGGTGAACCAACTTAGCAAGTCCACTTGGTGAGGTGAGAGGTGAGTCAACTTGGTGCGATGACTTGGCGAGCTAACTTGGTGAGTGGACTTAAAGACTGACCTTGATGAGGTGCTTTGGTGCGGTGACTTGATGAGCGAACTTAAAGAGTCAACTTTGTGAGCGTACTCGAACAATCGACTTGGTGACATGACTTGGTGGGCTGACTTGGTGAGCTGACTTAATGAGTCAACTCATTGAGGTGACTGGGTGGGGGTGACTTGGTGAGCTGACCTAGAGAGTTGGCCTAGGGGGCGAACTTGGTGAGTGAACTTAGAGAGTCAAATTGGTGAGCATACTTCAATTGTTAGCTTGGCGAGCTGACTTGGGGAGCCGGCCTGGAGATCTAACATGGTGAGTGGGCTTAAAGTGGCAACTTGGTGGGGCAAGTTGGCGAGCCAACTTAGTGAGGCCACTTAGAGACGCGACATGACAAGCTGACTTGCTGAGCAAGCTCAATGAGCGAACCTAAAGACTGACCTTGATGAGGCACTTTGGTGGGGTGACTTGATGACCAAACTCAAAGATTCAACTTGGCAAGCATACCTGAATAGTCAACTTCGTGGGGCAAGTTGGTGAGCTAACTTAGTGAGTCCACTTGGTGAGGCGAGAGGTAAGTCAACTTGGTGCGGCAACTTGGCAAGCTGACTTGGTGAGTGGATTTAAAGACTGACCTTGATGAGGTGCTTTGGTGGGGTGACTTGATGAGCGAACTTAAAGAGTCAACTTTGTGAGTGTACTTGAACAATTGACTTGGTGGGCTTGCTTGGCGAGCCGACCTGGTGTGCGTACTTGAACAGTATACTTGGTGAGCTGACTTGATGAGTCAACTCATTGAGGTGACTGGGTGGGGGTGACTTGGTGAGCTGACCCAGAGAGTTGGCCTAGGGGGCAGACTTGGTGATCAAACTTAGAGAGTCAACTTGGTGAGCATACTTCAATTGTTAGCTTGGAAAACCAACTTGGGGAGTCGGCCTGGCGATCTAACATGGTAAGTGGGCTTAAAGTGGCAACTTGGTGGGGCAAGTTGGTGAGCCGACTTAGCAAGGCCACTTAGAGACATGACATGGCGAGCTAACTTGGTGAGCAAGCTCGATGAGCGGACCTAAAGGTTGACCTTGATGAGGCACTTTGGTGGGGTGACTTGATGATCGAACTCAAAGAGTCAACTTGGCGAGCATACTTGCACTAGTGCATTTGGGTTCATTTTTTGACCTTCATTGATCAAATTTTTGACCCAATTTTTGACCAAATTTGACCAACCCATTGGTCAAAATTTATCTGGTCAAAATTTTGACCAACTCACTGGTACATGATTTGTCTCAATCATATGACTAATTATATATTTTTCATATTAGTTACTGTCAGTGTTTTTCAGGCATTCTATAAAACAGTTCACATGCCTTGCATATGATATGACATTTTGCATGCATCCTGCACTCTCTCTCATCCAGCTAATGATGGATTACATAGAGTGATCTAAAAACATGATGCTAAAAAACACACAATCAAATCAAAAATGAACTTGCACTACAAATGGATTGTGGAAATCTGATATTGGTAAAATTGCATGCATGTCTACCAGGACAATCACAACTTAAACATATATTTGTCCTAGTAGACATGCATGCAAAATTAACAATATCATATTTCCACAATCCATTTGTAATGCAAGTTCGTTTTGGATTTGATTGTGTGTGTTTTTTAGCATCATGGTTTCAGATCACTCTTCATAATCCATCATCAGCCGGATGAGAGAGTGCAGGATGCATGCAAAATGTCATATCATATGCAAGGCATGTGACTGTTTTATAGAATGCCTAAAAAAATTTTTACACCTACCTGTTGGTAGAAATTTCTACCTTCACTGGTCAAAATTTCTACCTTCATTGGTCAAAATTTCTACCTTTATTGGTCAAATTTTTTGACCTTCATTGGTTGAAATTTCTACCTTTATTGGTCAAATTTTTTCCCTTCTTTGGTCAAAATTTCTACCTTTATTGGTCAAAATTTTCTACCTTCATTGGTCGAAATTTCAACCAATTCCTGGCAGAACTTGCACCATGGCTATGGAGGTTTTTCGACCAACGTATTGGTCAAAATTTTGACCAACCAGAAGGATGGTCGAAATGTCGATCGAAAAAATTTTGACCAATGGGTTGGTCGAAGTTGGTCAAAGTTTGGTCAAAAATTGGGTCAAAATTTTGACCAATAATGGTCGAAAAATGGTCTCAAATGTACTAGTGTGGTTTCATTTAGTTATGCATATTGCTAATGAAGTGCTCCTATATAATAAAAAGAAAAAGTTCTCGAGCCCTACTATTCTATGATATCCTAATATAGACATAAATTATAGACAAATCTCAAAGAATATGTACAATAAGAAACAACTTCATCTAGACCCTTACACAAAAAGGGGTAGATATAAAATCCCTCACAATCCAAAGTTTGTAATTGGAAAGAAAATAGATAGTAAATCATTGGGGTATGCCCCTTTTAATAATGTAATTTTCTATAGGACTATAGTCCCAAGCAAACTTGGCGGTGTTTTTCTCTGTTCTTTCCTACCAATGTTTGTTTGAATGGAGAGCGATGTAAACTTTCTCTATTTTAATATAATACATATGGCTTCAAACTTTTACCAATAAAAAAAAAAGTTAGTGGATTTTCAAATATTAGATAATAGAAACCCTAGCTAGGGTTATGGTTCCTTATTAGAGGGTTGCAGTTCATTTGGAAGACACTTAGGTTTTGGGGAAATTTTTTTGGAATGAGAGCAAAAGAATTATTGGAAGCTTTGAGGGTTTTGGATTAACAAGGGTTTCATAAGATTGTCTAGATTAGTAGCAACATATTAAGGTAGGGTTTGAAACCTATGGTAGTAAATTCGTTTGAAAAATATATGTATTCTCCGTGTTCTCTTGAATGCTTGCAATTTCGTCATTTCATTTATTTTAGTAACTTGAATCTGTGTAAATGGTAGAAAAATTCATATCTAAATTGGAGGAAATAGAAAACTTGTTATTATCAAACCCTTAATTAAAACTTCATAGAAGAAAAATTGGAGAAAAACATATACATTCAAGATAGAGAACGAAGTATATTATGTTTGCATTTTTTTTTGAAGATCAACGGCATGCGCAAATTATAATTGCATGTTTATTTTTATTTTATTAAAAACTAATTTTAATTTTTGGATTTATCTTTTTAAATTTTTTTAATTTACGATTAACTATTAATTTTGGAAATTAATTTTTTATTAAAATTTATTTATTTCAAAAATTAAATAAATAAATACTACTTATTTTCTTATAAATAGAATTTTAAATATTAATTCTTTTTAAAACTCTTAGTTGGTTATAACTTGCTATATATTTATTACTGCAAGAGGAGTTATAAGTTAATAAATATATATTTGTGACACAATTCTATTTTAAGAGAAGTTATAGAGAAAAAGAGAAAAAATTGTGGATAACTTAATTAAAATTATAATTTCAAGTTTGACTTATCTCTAGTTGCATTATGAATTAAAGGAAAATTAAATATTAATATTAGACTTAGAAGTCATATTAATATTTTAGAAATGGAATTGATATCAATATTTTAATCTAATAATATATATTTATGTTATTAATTAAACCATTAATCATTTAAGATTATTTAAATTAATAACATGATAATGTTGTATGATATTTTATATGCACACAGAGATTTGACATTTAAATAATTATTTTTTATAGTAATATGGATTTAGATCACATGGTTCTTTAAAACTGAGTATGTAAAAGACATTTGGTTATGCTTCAAACTATCCATAATCTATTAGGTGTCTACTTGTGTTTCAAAATACAAGGTGTTTATAATCTACCCTATACTAAGTTTGTAAAAGGTGTCTGATTTCAAGGTGTACATAGCATACCTTACAAAAGATATATGCTTGTGCTTCAAATATAATGTATTTATAACATACCTCACACTACGAATGCATTATCAAATGCAATGTGTACATATCATATTTGTGTTGAGAATTCAATAATCAAATATTATGTGTATAGAACAAATCTCATAATGAAAATGCAATAATCAGATACAATGTATACATTACATATCTACTAGTATTATGATTCAAATAAAATGAGAACATAACATACCCCTCACTGAGAATGCAACAAAAGGCGTCAGGTTATGCTTCAAATAAAATGGAGTACATAACATACCTTGCACAAAGAATGTAAAAGGTTTCTGATTATGCTTCAAACACAAGATGTACCAACCTACCCCACACTAAAAATGTAAAAGATATCTGATTATACTTTAAATATAATGTGTGCCAAACAACCCACACTAAGAATGCAAAATGCATCTAATTATACTTCAAACAAGATGTACCCTAGTGTACTTCTAATTATGATTTAACAAAAGGTACATAACCTACCCTACACTAATTATATAAAAGATATCTTATTTTTCTTCAAATATAAGATGTACATAACTTACTTTTATAAAATAAAATTAAATGTTAACAGATTTATTCTTTTACCAACTTTATATTATTTTGCATCTTATTCCTAAGTACTTTTTAACATGGCATCTTATTTTCTTTGCTCTCATTTCTTTCTCTAATTTATTTTCTAAAATCATATGAAGTTTCTTAAATACAATTGAGTATGTAAAATATATTTGATTATGCTTCAAATATAATGTGTCCAAAACAACCCCACACTAAGAATGCAAAATGCATCTAATTATACTTCAAAAGTAAGGTGTAACCTACACTCCACTAATTTAACTAAAGATATATGATTATACTTAAAAAAGATGTTCATATAAAAGACATCTAATTTTATTTTAAATGTAAGATAACTTACTCCTATAAAATTGAATTAATCTTCCACAAATTAATCTTTTGCATAGATTATTCCTTAAGTACTTTTAACATAGCATCTTCTTTTCTTTACTCTCATTTTATCCTCTAATTTCTTTTCATAAATCATTTGAAACTTCTCAAATAAAATTTCTTTAATAAAGCCAAATGATCCTCTACTTTATAAGACATTACTTTATTAACATATCACAAATTTGTCTATTTAATTAAATGAATAATCCTTTACTCATTAAAGGTAAGCCCACAATTTTCTTCTAAGCTTGGGGTTGTACTTACTTTCCCACATATTCCTCAAAATGTAACAATTTTCATAAATCTTTAAATTGTCCACTGCAAACAGAACTATAAAAGCCCCCTTAAAAAATTATTGTAGCTTGTCACACTATGAAATGGATAAATTCACCAACACTAAATACTTCAATTTCCTTGGCTTATAAATAAATGTAAATTTGAAAGCTCATATGCACGTTCAAATCTAGAAAAGAACAATTTTGGGTTATTTATATAATATTTTGTAACTTCAAATCCAAAGGAGCTTTTGTTGTTTAAGTAGTATAGCATTCCCCATTTTTTGGAGTTAAAATTGAAACCAATTACTTCCTCTTTGGAGAGATTTTTAAAAAAAATTCGTTATTTGTTTTGTGTTATTTAATAGAGATGTCAAATTATAAATTTAATTTATAAGACTTTGATGTTCTAATTAATTCTAGTCTATTTACAATTTTATTTTATTTTTTCAATTGTATTACTATTGCATATCAAGGAGCCAAAAAGAGATTACAAGTAAGTTTAGAGTATTAGTGAAGCACAAAAACTTGACACAAAGGCTAGAATGAAGAGTTTACAACATATTACATCACTAGAAATGACATTACAACATATAGATTAGTAAAACTATATTACTCTTCCTCTTCACCACTAGACTCATAAGTAGTGAACCTCATAGGAGAAGGCATAGATATCATGCTCGACCCCTCCACTCTTGATCCTCTTGCCCTTTAGTTCCCTTCCCTTCAAATTTGTTGCACCAAATGCAACAAAGGGACATTGAAGTCATCTTCAACAGTGTTGCAATCTTTCTCCTTCATAGTAGCGAATCCATATTTCAGTTCCTTCTTAGTTAGTCCTTTACCTTCCTGCATGAATTTTTGGAATTGTTCCTCCTTCATTTTGAAGATGGTCATAACTTGCACAACAATGCCATCCCTTATGAGTCAATAAGAATCCTTTCTTTATATTGAAAAATGTTATTGTTCCTAACTTTACATAGATACTAGAGTATGAAGGAAGAAAAGATAGACCAGAACACATTAAGATACTTGCTGCCACAACATATTTTGCCAAGAATAATGTTCTCAACATAGAAATTTTCATCAAATACAAAACCAAAAAATGCCAAATAGGCTGACAAAAGGTATACTGAAAGAAAACATGAGCAACTGATTCAGGTTGAGAACAAACAAAACAATAATTAGGCTCCCCCCTTGCTTAGTGAATGGTAACTTATGCACAAACATTCTCCAAATAAAACAAAGAATTTTGGGTTCAATAGGCCTAGCCCATAGCTGATGATAATCTTTTTCCAATCATTATGAGTAACAGATAGGTTCCAATAGTAATCAAGATGCTCAAGGACAACAATACTGGAGGAGAGGGAGGAATAAACATGCTTGGATTTAACCAGGCGTAAGGGAGAGGAATCAGGCCATCTTAGCTAGAATGAGCGTGACTCAAGAGAACAACAACTCCTTCTAACCCCAACAACATCAAGTGCATTAACAATCATAGAATAGGTTTTCCTCTAAGAATCACTCAAGGAAAATTTGGCCTTAGGTTCAATCTAGTCAATAAGATTGTCACCACTCAAGATGTCCCTGAAAGTTTTAATACCAACTTTGGCCCATTTCTTTGTTGAACACCATTGAACCAAGGCTACTGGCTCTAGTTTCTTTTCAAGTTCCACCAAATAGAATAGTTACCACACCATTTATTGCCCAACTCTATTCTCAAAATGGTCCCCAATAGAGCTCTCACTTTGCCCCAACTTTTCCAAATTGCCTTAAAGAAATTAGACCTCTCCACTACAGTCTTAAATTCAAGAGCTAGAAAATCCAAAATATTTAGATTATTCTAAAGCTTGGAACCACATGGATAACCTCTAGTCAAATTATGTCTAATGATAATTTTTTAGGTTTCAATTCCCTGAATAGCTTTAGCAATCCATTTCATAGCTAGAGACAATCCTCAGAGTCTTAGATCTTTCAGATCAAGTTGCCCTAGCTCCTTGCTTTTTGTACACCAATCCCATCTAACTACACAAGTCTTACCATTCCCCTTCCCACCTGACCAAATAAAGTCCTAGATATTTTTTTGCAGATATTCAAATTGATTAACATTAAACAACCATGCTAATGAAAAATAAATAGAAAATGATGATGGATCTGATAAACCTACACCCTGCCTGCTAAAGATAAATAAAAGTTGTTCCATTTGTGAAGTTTGCCACTAATTTTCTCTTTAACCCAAATCCACATGTCATTGATGCTAGGATTGATGGAAAATGGTACCAAGGTATCTAACTACCTAGTTAGGGCCTCCCCAATTGAGAACATATTTGAGGTACCATCCTGAAGGACAAGGATCCTATCCTAGGATTATAGA
This sequence comes from Cupressus sempervirens, assembly GCA_028749045.1. NCBI lineage: Eukaryota > Viridiplantae > Streptophyta > Pinopsida > Cupressales > Cupressaceae > Cupressus > Cupressus sempervirens. The sequence continues at coordinate 251,430,012 of CM053784.1, read as the reverse complement.
TTTAGCAACTAATATCTTACTACCCAAGGCAGAACAAAATAGATCCAATTTGGCCATCAAATGCATCACGTTACCCTCATCAAGATGGAGTAATATTGATGTGTCATCTACAAATTGAATATTCAAAATTTCACTACCATTTGGAAGGATGGGACCTGAAACCTTAGGAGAAATTGAAACATCCCTTAATAAGTAATGCAAATCTTCTATTGCAAAAATAACTAGAGCAAGGGTAAGGGGGCAGCCCTGTCTAATGGATCTTGACAAATCAAAGCATTCTGATCTCATACCATTCACTTCAATTGCCGCATTAGCATCCTTCAAAAGAAATCCCACCATATTAATAAAAGTAATTGGAAACCTTAATGCTTCCAACATAATAAAGATGAAATCCCATTCTACCATGTCGTACACTTTCTCATAGTTTTTCAACATCATACCAATATTTTGTTTTGAATATTTGGGCCAATCCATAGTTTCCTAGCGTGTGATGAGGTTCTCAAAAATATATTTTCCTTTGAAAAACCCTGTTTGATTTTTGCTAATGATCTTGGGAACAATGAGGACTAATCTAATAGCCAGACTCTAGGCCAAAATTTTATAAGTTACATTCAGAAGAGTGATCGGTTTCCATTTTTTATCAAATTTTTATCCCCTCCTTTATATATAAGTTTGGTGAGGCTTGAATTGAAGCTCGGCCCCAATGATCCATCCTTAAGTGAAAATAGGTAAAGTTAAATCAAGATGGGGTTGATCTAGTCAAGATTCACTTTAAAGAATTCAACTATAATCCCATCTGGTCTAGGAGATTTTTCTTTGTGTAGGGTGGCAATGGAATCTTTAACCTCTATGAGAGAGATAGGAGCATTCAACATTTATGATTTTGCATCTGACACCTTCTTGGTGATAATCCACTTCACCTTTCTTTGAGCACTCACCATGTCCAATCCTTTATCTTCTAAGGAGAACAAGCTCTTATAGAATTGGGTAAAGACACTAAGGATATCTTTAGTATTCGTGAACACTGATCCATTCTTCCATACACACTCAATCTTGTCTTTGGCCTCCTTTACTTTTAGTACCTTAAAGAAGAACTTTAAAACCCTGTCTCCTTTTTCCAACTAGTTAGCGTTAGACCAAATTTTGGCCCCTTTAATTCTTTTAATCTAGTGTTTCCTCAACTCATGCTTAGTTGCTTGGCAATCTATAGGGTGTTCTTGGAGAGAGGCTTTAGCTGCTTGAAGAGACTCCACCAAGGAGAGTTCAAATGCTTTGCCATCCTTGGCCTTCTTCTTACCCACCATCTTGAGTAATATTTTCTAGGATTTGACAGTCTGATCTCATCTACTGATGGGGTTTTCATGCTTGCAAATCTTATCATTATACCAATGTATAATTTTAGAAGTAGCCAATATATCTTGATCATCTAATAGGGAAGAGTTAAGAGAAAAGGACTACACATTGTTACGCTTGGGAAGAGAAGAACCAATTTTAAGAATTTCAATCACAACAAGATGATGATCAGATAGTAAATAGGGTAGGACTTGCACAAGATTGCCATCAACAGGCTTGGAGTAGCTAAACACATTTATATCAAAGTAAATTATGTCTTATCTTGAATATATCCTCTTATCCTCTCTCTGTGAATTAGACCAATTGTACCAAACACCTAGGGAATGATTCTTCAGATCAAGAAGGGGATTGATGATGTTAAGCTTGTTCAACATCCTAGACCAATATATATGCTTACGTCCTTTCTATTCAAATTTAACCCCTCTAGATTTGTCTTACAACCTCTCAACCATATTAAAATCTCCTGCTATAATCCAAGGGATAGGTCATCTATCCACTACCAAAGCTTTATTCTTTCTAGATGCTCATTTGGGGCATAAGTAAAGCATAAACCAAACTCAAAGCTATCAACTTTGATGGAAATCCAAGATGCTCTATTGTAGGGAAAATTACCTCATTTATCTATCCTCTTTCTCCAGTTGGGTCCAACAAGGATGTTTTCTCCCCCCTTCCCCTTAGGGTGATTGGTAAAGAAGGGAGCAACATCCTTCTAGATACATTTCAAAGAAATTTCCAAATTAAATCCTACAGCCTTGATCTCTTGTAAAAACAAGATGTGACTGTTGTTGACTCATCTTAGGAATCTCTTAACTACATACTTCATGTCTAAATTCTCCAACCCTCTAACATTCTAGGAAACTAATTTAAGCTTATCCATATCAAAACTTATTTTTTAGTTTCCATTGGGGTCTGAAATCCTGTAAATCATTCAAGCATTTTGGATATGGCCTTTTTGAAGGCTTTGGTATTACCACTAATATTAGGTGGTCTACCCCTTTTCTATTTTGTACAACTTCTCCATTATCAATCCCGCTACTATTGCCACTCATTTTCTCTTTCTTCTTATCCACACTGAATATAAAAACTTCCTCCTCAGTGATGCTATCCATATTGGTGCATTTCCCATCTCCAACTTCAAGGGCAAAATCAAGATGTCCCTCCTCTGAATTGCAACTATCCTCTAACATAATAGGTCTAAATTCTAAAACCTTATTTTCTGGACTGACTGGAGGATCCCCATTCCTCACCAACATTTGTCCATTAGGTTCAACTAGGATCACAATGAGGGAATAATTATGAAGTCTTTTTTTATCATTCAAGAATTCAAAATTACAAATGATAGGAGTAGCCTCATCAAGACAATCTCAATTATTAGAACCAACTTCACAACAAGGAGTAGTTGACAAAGGAGGGGCAACCTCATCTTTGCTCCTAGTCAAGGTGGGGAAAAGTGTTACACTAGAGGAGGATCTATTCTTATTATTCTTGCTAGCCTTATCCTTCAGAGACCTCAAGGTCAATTGTTGGGCATTAATTCTCCTAGTATTACCACCCTTAGACTCAAAGTTGAGCCTGAATTCTAGATTTTGCACTTATGAGAGGAATTTCAAAATATCCAGAGAATCCTAAGATTTATGACCACTAGAAGAAATTGGCTCCTTATCGAATTGGTCTTTGGAAACCTCCAAAGTATCCATTAACTTATCAGAGTCCTATATCCATAAAGATTCATGTGGGTCTACGGGAGTTTGAACATAATCTTTTTGAGCTAAGGAAATGACAAATTTAAGCTTGGGAGGCAGAGGGGGAGTAGGAGCAAGAGCTAGAGAAGGATTCTTTTTAGCAACCAGTAGAGGACAATCCTTCCTCTTATGCCCTTCTCTTCTATAGAGATAATAGGCATTTAGGCCTCCCATATAAACAATAGGACACCAAATAGGAGAAGGGGCCATGTCTAGACACAATTTCTCAGGCACATCAACACTTGAAAGAATGGAGATGAGGACTCTGATATCAACATTAGGGATCAAAGAGTTAGAGTGATCAATTTTCAAAACTTTCCCAGTTAGATCCAATAGTAGAGGGATGAAATTCTAGGTAAAAGGAGGAAGGTTACTAAAAATTACCCATCTAGGATTAGCTAAGGCTAGAATTTCATCATTAATGGAATCCGACAACCAAGGAAAAGCCCAAAATTTTGCATTGCCCACCTTCTAGAATTTCTTATCCATTACCATTTTTTGGGACTCATTGTTACAAAAATAAAGAATCAAAATACCTTTTTGAACCATTCTAAAGAATGAAAAATGGTTCCTTAGTTTGAGGCTTCAGACCCTATGAAAACAGTCATTAAGATGATTCCTAGTAGGAAATTTAAGATGATCCATTGCAACAAAAACAATAGTCATGTTCTTTAACCTAGTCTTTTCTTTATCCAATTCTACTACCATCTAGTAATTAGGCCTAACAACAAAATATAATGAAGAAAAAACCTTACCTCCATCTCCTTGGCAGTCTGGAAGGGCGGAAGCATTGATAGAGAAGGGACTCTTGACAAACTTGGCTCTGTCTGGGATTGTAGGAATGCCTTTGAGAGCCTTCTTGAATGAAATTTTTCTTCCTCCTTTAACTGTTCCTTCTGTAAATTTCCTTTATTCTCCATGAGGACCTAGGGATGATGAGATGAATTCTAGTTGTAGGAGTTAATGCCTTCGTTCATCTCCTTATCATTAATCTTGCTAAAGGCGGTCGGGATAAGGCACCTTAATTGATACATCTTCTTGGCCCTAGGTGAGGACGAGGCCATTAATGCATGTACATAGGAAATCAATGAGGGCTCTTTGGAGTTTTAGTTCTTTTTTCAATTGTATTTAACTAGGATAAGTCCATTTTTAGAAGAATTTAATTAATTAGGTTAGATGTAAGATATCTTTCATTTATACAAAATTAAGTTTTCTATGACTTGACACTTAGCTCATGTTTCAAAGTCATACGTTGATTTTTTAAGACTTATAGATAAATATCCTTTGTTCATTTAGGACCATCCATCTAAATAAAAAAATTATTCACAATTAGATCATTTTGATTGTAAAACTATAATAATTTAATTATTTGTAACATTAGCATTTACATCTCTACTTAGTGTGAAATTATATTACTAGGTGAACAAAAAAGGCTTGGTTGTTATTAAGGTAGTCAATTTTTATCCATCAATCTTTAACATGATAAACTACCACAATTTTCAATACATGCTCTAAATGAATGAATGTGGAACAATAAAACACATATTTAGAGACTTTATTACAATACTTACACTAGATTACATGGGTTCAATCTAGCCCAAAGACTGAAATGGAGTTTTTAAACCTAATATATATAACCATAAACATTCATGGAACAACATTCTAATTTGTGTTCTATTACCTTGTCTTGGTATTTGATCTCCTATTACAACACATCAAAACCTACTAGTTAAATTTTCTTCCATTTTAGAGAACCCATAACTTCCATACCAATCCTTTAGGCTAAACCTTCTTTGTTATACATATGTTTAGCTTTTAGTAATGTTTATATATTTATTTCAAAGACATTGTAAGCTTAGAACTGCATGGAAAAGAAGTTCATTTAATGAAGTGATGGGTAAGTGCACCAAGTTGTGGTGCCAAAAGGGGGGTATAAGTGGACACCTTTTTTCTAAAATCAACAATTTCTAAACTTAAACAATAATTTGAAGATAGTTATGCTCAACATTTTAAGATATGACAAGAACAAAAGTAGTAGTCCTTTGAATCTAGTTTCTAAACTACTAATTATTTTTCAAAATGGTTTAGTTTTAGGTCCTCAAAAAAGGGGGCCATAGAAAGTGGTACTATTTATTTAGAAAAAACATAACACAATAAAAAGTGTGGCCCCCCTAAAATTTTAACTTTTTTTTTTTCAAATTCTTTAATCACTTTGGTCAAAAGTTACCTAACACTATGTAGTTTATCTTTGATTTTTCAGGTAATTTTATAATGTGTATTTTTTTAAATGAATTTTTTAATTGGAGACATCCCAAAAATGTGAAATATTAGTGTGCTACCCCTAGAAATGATTGAAAACTAATCTAAAATCAAATTTTTTTTTTCTCAAAGTGTGTAGAATGGAGTCTAGTTTCTAAAAAACTAAGTTGTTGCGAAATTCGATGAACGAGCTAAAATCTATAGCCCAATTAGTACATGTTGGTTTTTGAAAATAAATGGACATACATTCAAAATAAATTATAGTTGAAAAAGGCTTGAAATAGTTCATATAAAAATAAATTATATGGTTATACAGCTAATATAGAGACCTACAATGTCATGTAACCTGATTTTATTGATGCTCAACCACGAGGAAACTTGAAGGAGAGCACACAAGAAAAATTAATCATTTTTTATATGTTTGTAGAAAAATACATCTCAGACCAATTTAGAGACTCCAAACCTTTGGGTTGTATCCCCAAGGAAAAATAATGCAAATATTTGAATAACATGTGTGTGCGATAGTGCACACACACTATTTAAAGATTTTTAAAATTTGGGTCTTAATAGCGCGTACATGCTTTAGTGTGCACACACTATTAAGACCTAAATTTCAATAGAGAGGTAATGAGAGAGGAAGAGAGGGTAGAGAATGAGAGAGATTAGAAGATGAGAAGAGAGTAGGAGGTGGGATAGGGAGAGAGGGAGGGAGGGAGAAATAGAGAGAGAGAGAGAGAGAGAGAGAGAGAGAGAGGGAGAGAGAGAGAGAGAGAGAGAGAGAGAGAGAGAGAGAGAGAGAGAGAGAGAGAGAGAAGGTGGGATAGGGAGAGAGGGATGGAGAGAGAGAAAAAGAGACTAGGGGATGGGAGAGAAAGAGAGAGAGTAGGGGATGGGGGAGAGAGAGAGTAGGGGGTGGTAGAGAGAGAATATCAGATGGGGGAGAGAGAGTGAGAGTAGGGGATGGGAGAGAGAGAGTAGAGAGGGGGAGAGAGAGAGTGAGAGAGAGAGAGTAAGGGGTGGGAGAGAGAGAGAGAGAGAGAGAGAGAGAGAGAGAGAGAGAGAGAGAGAGAGAGAGAGAAGGGGGGAGAGAGAGCAAGAGAGAGAGAGTAGGGGATGGGAGAGAGAGGAAGTGTGAGAGAGAGTAGGGGGGTGGTAGAGAGAGAGTAGAGGATGGGGGAGAGAGAGAGTAGGGGAATGGGCGAGAGAGACAGAGAGAGTAGAGAGGGAGAGAGACTAGGAAATAGGAGAGGGAGTGGGAGAGGGAGATCGAGAGTGAGAGAGAGAGGGGGTGGATGGGAGTGTGTGTGAGAGAGAGAGAGAGAGTAGGGGAATGGGAGAGGAGAGAGAGAGAGGGGGGGTGGACGGGAGTGTGTGTGTGTGTGTGTGTGTGTGTGTGTGTGTGAAAGAGAGAGAGTAGGGGATAGGAGAGGGGAGAGAGTAGCCCAAGAGAGAGAGAGCAGGGGATGAGAGCTCAAGAGAGTGTGAGAGAGAGAGTAGGTAGTGGGAGAGGCAATGGGAGAGGAAGAGAGAGAGGGGGGGATGGGAGTGTGTGTAAGAGAAGAGAGAGTAGGGGATGGAGAGAGTGTGAGAGTGAGAGAGAGTAGGGGGTGGAAGAGAGAGAGTATGAGATGGGAGAGAGAGAGTGAGAATAGGGGATAGGAGAGAGAGAGAGTAGAGAGGGAGAGAGTGAGAGTGAGAAAGGGGAGTGAGAGAGAGAGATTAGGGGATGAGAGAGAGAGAGAGAAAGAGAGAGAGAGAAGGGGATGAGAGAGAGTAGGTGGTGGGAGAGGGACTGGGAGAGGGAGAGAAAGAGAGAGAGTAGGGGATAGGGGAGAGAGAGAGTAGGTAGTAGGAGAGGGAGATAGATAAAGAGAGAGTAGCCTGAGAGAGAGAGAGTAGGGGATGGAGAGGAGAGAGAGAAAGAGAGAGATTAGGGATGGGAGAGGAGAGAGAGTTGAGATGGAGAGTAGGGGATGGGAGAGGAGAGAGAGAGTGAGAGAGAGTAGCCTAAGAGAGAGAAAGATTAGGGGATGGGAGAGGTCCAAACAATGAGAGAGAGAGAGTAGGTGGTGGGAGAGGGAGTGGGAGAGGGAGAGTGAGAGAGAGAGATAGTAGGGGATGGGAGAGGAGAGAGAGAGTAGGGGATAGAGTGTGTGTGAGAGTAGGCAATGGGAGAGGGAGTGGGAGAGGGAGAGAGGGAGAGAGAGAGCAAGAGAGAGTAGCCCAAGAGAGAGAGAGAGAGAGAGAGTAGGGGGTGGGAGAATGAGAGAGAGTAGGGGATGGGAGAGAGAGTGAGAGAGAGTAGGTGGTGGGAGAGGGAAAGTGAGGGAGAGAGAGTGAGAGAGAGTGGGTAAGTGGGAGAGGGAGAGAGAGTGAGAGAGAGAGAGAGAGTAGGCAATGGGAGAGGGAGGTAGATAGAGAGAGAGTAGGGGATGGGAGAGAGAGAGAGAGTAGGGGGCTATAAGAATGAGAGAGAGTAGGGGATGGGAGAGAGAGTGAGAGAGAGTAGGTGGTGAGAGAGAGAGAGAGAGAGAGAGAGAGAGAGAGAGAGAGAGAGAGAGAGAGAGAGAGAGAGAGAGTAGGGGATGAGAGAGAGAGTGAGAGAGAGATAAAGTAGGTAGTGGGAGAGGGAGAGAAAGAGAGAGAGAGAGTAGGGGATGGGAGAGAGAGTACTGCACTTACATTTAATTTGTTGATTTCTTCTTTCTTTCCTAACATTCAATTCCACAATGACCTTTTTTTCTAAATTGAATCAAGTAGCATATGATCACCTTCCTCTTTCTAATTTTGGATTTTGTACTACACTTACATTTAATTTATTAATTTGTTGTGTTGTCATACAGTATGGTGTACCCATGATCCTAAGGGCAAAGCTATTTTTTCACCATTCCTTTACATATGTGATATCTACAAGTACCTCAATACAATGAGTTTGATTTCCTCACTATGTAGAGGTCTACTCTTCAGTGTATTTGTTTTTTCTAGTGAAATGTCACACCATAATCTTCACGCTCTACTAAAAAGTAACTCAACTAAAGATATGTGTTCAAATGCATCACAAGAACTCAAGAAACCTATTCCAAACATCCACAAAAGATTTTATGGACATATGTTCAACCAAGGTTCATGTCTATTTCATATTTATAGTAATGTTTCTAGTCAGAAATCCTATAGACCATTTGATACATCTAACTATCTTGTTTCTTGTATTGATCAAGAAATGTAAGTCTGTATTAGTAATAGTAGCTGGCAGATGATTGTATTTGAAGTAGTAGTATTGATCAGAGAGCAGACACGATTTGGTTAATTAGTAATACTGATAGTATTTGATTCTATATATGCCTTTTACCATTCTTGAAGTGGACATTTCAAAACATGCAATCACAAATTCTTTATAAGAGGCGAGATGCAAACAAGAAGGGGATAAATAGTGAAATCATGTCTAAAACAAGTCAGCTAATTGCATGCTATTTGGAATTAGTTAAAGAGGCTAAGGAGTATTGAAATTTGGTGCTTCAAATGGAAAATATGTTTTTCTTGAACAAATTGGCAAAAATTTAAACTATTCATAAAAATGGGAAAAAATAGAAATAGAAGAAATGGGGAAGGAAAAACTGACATGGCATTTTGGTTGCTTTCATACGATACATCTCAGCATATTTAAAATTTTTTGGCCCTTGTTTCTCTCATTTCCTCTCTGGTGGTACAACTCCTCCGTCATTTCTTCAAAGTAACAATATAATAAACTAGGACAGTTAGTTATAAAGAAGTACTCATCAAAACAATCTAAAACATCAAATGCATGTTCATACTAGATCATTTCTTTTAGTTATTTGCACACCCACTTCAATGCTTTCAGGCCATGGACAATCTTGATAACAAAAAATCCATTTAATTATCACTCACAAAATTTTAAAACTAGACCAAATTCTTTTAATGATCAGTCAAACAACCTGATAATTTTTTGTGTCCTCTCTCTTCATTGGTCTCTTTCATTGCCTTGCTTCTACCCTGCTTAAAAGGGAAAAAAGAAAAAGAAAATAACAAGACAATAGCATGAACAACCATACCAACAAAGGGAAAATACTAAGAACAACACCCAAAAATGATAATGGATAATCTTGATAATAACAAATTCAATGTTGATAATAACAAATTCATTTAATTATCAGTCACAACATTTATAAACTTGACCAAATTCTTTTAATTGTTAGTCAAAAGAACAATTTATTGTTTCCTCTTTCTTCATTGGTCTCTTTAGCTTGCTGTACCCTTTTTCCTGCCTCTTCACTACCCTACTTCTTTATTTGCATGTACACTATGGAAGCAAAGGAAAAGTACTAAGAACAACACTCAAAAAAGACATACCAACAAAGGAAAAGTACTAAGAACAACACTCAAAAAAGACTTCCTAAATATTCCGATTAGGGAAAACAAATAAACAAAAGAAAATATTGAAGGGAAGGACATAAAACTATATTTAGAATCTTTACTTGATATGCTTTACCCCACTCCCTGCAACGACTATTTTGGTTTCAAAATGTTTGATTTTTAAATTCTTCTTGCCATTGCTTTTAATTTCAAACTCCTCCAACGACTATTTTGGTTTCAACATGTTAGAGTTTAAATTAAATTATTTTTGTTGATGCATTTTAGTTTGAGATTTTTTGAAAACTTTCCCAACAGGGTATCAGGCCTTTTATTCGTTTGGAATATAAATCAGCAATAAGAATTAATACTTTGATTACTATTTAATTTTTTGAGGTTACATCTAATATATTAGTTTTAAGATTTGCATGTATATTAGTTGTTTTTATAAATTTAGTTTATATTACTATTTTAAAAATATTTAAAAGTGAAATGCAGGTCAGGCTTGGTATCTAAGCTTGGCCATTATAATTTGAAAAATATAATTAGGTAATTAAATAAATCTTATTTAATAACCTGATCAAGTTTTACACAAAACCCAATCAGGTTTTCCAAATTATGCTTCTTAAAACTCGATCAGGTATCTTAAAACCCGATCGAGTTTTAAGAAGTATAAATATTTTCCTAATGCCTGCGTTTGAGGGCATTTTTATACCCTCAAATGATGGTAACAACATGGAGTGCTGAGGAGAAGGTCAAAATCTGATCAGGTTTTGGAGGAAAAGAGAATTTTTATTGCATTTTCATCCATGGCACCCTACAGACGAGTTAGGTCTTCATTCTTTTAATCATTTATGTATTTTTCCATCAAATTTTGTTATGTGGTTTTGTAATTAAAAGTTTTGTAATTTTCAAAATAATTTGTAATTATTTTTAATATTTTTAAATATAGATGCATCAATGAATCCAAGAAAATGAGGGAGAGACAAAAGACCACTTCCTACATTATCAAACCCTCCACCCATTGTGACATAACCATAAAACACTCCACCCATCGTGACACAAACACAAAACCCTACACCTATAGTGACACAACCATAAAACCCTCCACTCAATCTTCCCCTTCAACAACCACCACCTCCTATAAACCCTTTGTGCATACAATTACATCATTTAACTACTACACAAGAGGACCTCATAAATTGCCTTACACAAAATAGTGCTAACATTACCCAAATGGTCAATAGATTGTGGTCAAATGGTCATCTACACTTTCTAACCACTCAACCCTAGCAAATACACTTGAACAAATGGCCCAAAATGTGAATGAGGTGTCTAGGGAGGTTATGAAATGGGGTACACAGAATGATAGGTGTCATGCATTTTATGCCGATGGGTTATAATATCAACAAGTGAAGTATAAAGACATAAAGAAAGGTACTATATGTTTTCTTTTCACTGATCCTATATCTGGAAACTCCCTATTACACACAACCAAAAATTTTCCGATTCATTAGTGCACTCATACTAGGATGAGATCATGTTTTTGGGATAGGTGATATATGGTATTTGACCTACCACCATGCAACAATTATGAGATTCTTTGATATTTTTTGAGAAAGCCATATTGTGAGTTCATCCCATGTGAGAAGCCAAATTACTTTGACATCTATAAGTTCTAGGGTAGAGGGAGAGTCTCTACACAAGAGAGACCTAGGGCTCATAGGGTGGTAGCACAACATGAGAGGATATGTACACCATGAAAAACCATGCCTCATGTTGTGCTCCCATGAATTGTAAAGGAGTCTATTTATTTACATACCCTTCATGTGACTACATCATTGATAGATGTTATCATTGAGCATGACTCATAGTTAGGTGGTTTTCCTTTACCTATGGCACCTCGACCATCATTAGATGCACCTTTAGGGTCATTGAAGCATGTGAAAACCCCATCATCATCACCTATGGCACCTTAGTCATCACAGCCTATGACAACTCCATCAGAATCACATGCACCACCCATTTCATCTCTACTTGTGTCACTTGCACCACTAGCCATCACTGCAACAACTCCACGATCGATGGACTAGTGAAGATGAGGAGTCTTAGACATCAATAGATGCATGTCATATAATACAATTTACATGTAACATGAAACATGAAACAAATATAATCAAATGAATTAAATTAACATGAAAAAAATATACCTCTACGAAGCTCGTATCATGCCTAGGCTCAGAGTCCCTTGTGAATGTCGATGTCTAGTAGAGAACTGATGCACATGCATAATTTTTTTTTCAATCCTTCATACAATTACTTAATAAATATATGTATTAATTTAAATGATTAAATTAATACATACCTCTCGACTTGTCGACGGGATGAAAAATGGAGCAAGGGAATATGTACTAGGGCCAACAACACTCTTACCTTGAATTTTGAACAATGTCAATACATGCTAATTAATTTGTTATTCACTATACATACAAAATATGATCAAATTAGTTTATTATAATTTTAATTTACCTATGTGTCAATGCTAAATGTGTCACTCAGGAACTCATTAGTGACTAGCCCATCATCCATACTCTCTCTAGCATGACTACCAAATGTGCACAAGGATCCACAGGATGTGCACATGTGACCGCGACACATAGAAGGATCCTCCTCAACTAATGGACTGGCAATATCTATGAGGGTTTGTGTTAAAGCACTGATAGTCCCTAGAGTGCTAGTCTCTACATGTTCCTTTATAGCTAAAGGAATAATCACATGCTCGCCATGTGGCTTTACAATAGGTGCCCTAACTACATTAGGGTCACGATGTGCCCTCGACCTCTCAAATGATGACCCCTCACCTCTACCCTGAGATTCTAATATATCAAAATAATTGGGGATCTCCCCAAGGACAAATTCATAATACAATTTCTTTAAGAAATACATTGGAACCACATCATTATTGCAAGGAGGGGCATCAAAGACCATCCACCATCTATCCCAAAAGTTATTTCTAATACCATCATGTATGCACCAATGGATGGGGAACCTTTTAGTTGTATGTTTAACAGTGTCTTGTTCTCTAGGCTTTTTAAACAATGCACAAATGCTACCTTTTGCTATTTTTTTTTATTACATCTTGATATGATAATTTTTTTGCATAATATCTTCTTTGTTCATCCCTCTTAATATGCCAAATATCCAACTGACCACTAACAGAAGCTACATGGGTCATAATGGACTCAAGGGAGGATGTCAATTGTGCTCTCATCAGATTGGTTTGTCCACAAGCTTTCAACCTACCAATGAGTGCTTCTAATTCATTTTTCCCTCTTTCTATTTCAATCATTATGTTGTCTTGGGTGCCAGGAGGAGGCCCTCCAATCGGTGGAGGTTATGAAATTTCTTGCTCTTCTTGTGGAGGGTTTTGATTTTTATCTTGTGGAGGGTTTTGATTTGGATCTTGTGGAAGGTTTTCATTTTGATTTTGTTGATCTGGTTGGGGATTTGGCAGTTCATTATTCACATTCCCTAATAAGAAACCAATTACAATCTAAATAAATTAAAAAATTTAAAGAAAAACTAAAAAAAAAAACCTACAAAACAATACAAAAACATATAAAACAATGAAAAAACAAGAGTAGAAAACATACTATGTGATCCCAATCTTGATCTTCAGTGATGAGGAGGCAGGTGACAAAATTCTTCAATGTTTCCAATCCGCATGCATGCTATTGAGGTGAAACAATGCAAATCCCAAAAATAATAAAATGAGCTGTGGGTTTGTAGCCCATATCTAATTTTTTTTAGTTTTCCAAAGTGCGTATGTGCTATAGTGTGCCAAAGCGCATGTGCACTATAGCACGTATGCACTATGGAAAATTAAAAAATAATAATTTATGTGTCATGTTTTTGGCACCACAACTTGGTGCACATAACCTAATAGGTTAATTACCTTCCTTTCTAACAAAACTAACTATGTGTATTTTTTATTATGATAATATGTTGTTTTATGGTATAGAAGATGTGATCATTATGAATTCATGTAAAATATTATTAAAAATAAAATGAGTCAGTTGATAAATTGAGTTTCCTTATACACTAAATTGAATACCATTGAAAATTAATATATTCCCTCTCTATTTCCCATTGATTATCTTACTAATGGATTTCTAACTAGCCAAATGTTTGACATAAATAAATTCACAACCACTAGGACAACTATTAAAGATATACAATCTCATTGAATATAATAGTGAGTTTCATAAACCTTCAAAGACAAGAATTCATATCTTGCTTAAAATTAAAATTTATGACATATGTGTCAATTAAATTACATTTGAGTCCTTTAACAAAATGAAAGGAGGATTTTTATCAAAGCCTCATGGATGGACTTTTGTTAGATATTATACGTTGAAATGGTCTACAAAATATGGTTCAACATAGAATCGGGATCATCCTTGTAAACCTTATTGTAGATAAATTTGTTGCAAATTTCATGTTATATTGGGTAAGCACACAAATATGGGTGACACAATAGATACAACTCATCTTTTCCTCCCCCAAAAAAAGTGTATAATGTGTGACCCTTAATCCTTTCTCTATTTCACCTTCTTCTTTTTTTGCTCTCTCACTCTCTCCCTCTTTCACTTCTCTCCCTTTTCCTTACCTCTCTCCCCCTCTCTCTTCCATCTCCCTAATTCTCTCTCTAACCCCCTCTCTCTCCTTTTCTAAACCCTAAACCATAATCCCTAATCTCTAAACCTTAATCCCTACATTGATTAACCCTAAATCCTTTCTCCCTTTCTCTCTTTCCCCCTCTCCCACTTTCTCCTTCTTTTATTTCTCTACCTCTTTCCCACCTCTCTCCCACTCTCTCAATGTATCCATATCTCCCTCATCTCCCTACCTCTTTCTCTATCTCCATCCCCTTATCTCTTTTCTTTAAAAATAACCCTAAATCCTTTACGTGTTCCTCACTTCCCCCCCTCTTTCTTTCTACCTCTCTCACTCTATCCATATTTTCCTTTACTCCATCTTTCCCTAATGTATTAATCTTCCTCTCTATCTCTCCCTCTCTCCACCATCTACTCCCCTCCTCTCCTTTTATAAACCATGAAACATAAGCCTTGATCCCTAAAACCTATAGTTATAATCCCTAAACCATAAACTCTCTCTCTCTCTCTCTATATATATATATGTGTGTGTGTGTGTGTGTGTGTGTGTGTTCATGTTCTTGTAAGCCCTTAACCTTGAACTCTATAACCATAAGCCCTAAATCCTAAATACTTTACCCATTCTCCCTATTTCTTATCCACGTCTCTCTAAATTGGAAATTATTTTTCCCTTTTCTCATCCTTCACTATCCTCCTATCTCCCAATTCTCTGTGTGTGTGTGTGTGTGTGTGTGTGTGTGTGTGTGTGTGTGTTCTTATAAGCCCTCAACCTTGAAATCTATAACCATAAGCCCTAAACCCTAAATACTTTACCCATTCTCCCTATTTCTTATCCACATCTCTTTGAATCATAAATTATTTTTCCCTTTTCTCATCCTTCACTATCCTCCTATCTCCTGATTCTCTCTCTCTCTCTCTCTCACACACACACACGCACGCACGCACGCACGCACGCACGCACGCACGCACACACACACACACACACACACACACACACACACACACACACACACACACACACACACACACACACACACACACACACACACACACACACACACACACACAATACTAAAACATGATCCCTAAACTCTTTCTCCCCTTCGTAATATTTCCAACCCCCTCTCTCACTCTCTGCCTCTTTCTTTTATCTCTTTCTTCCCCACCTTTATCTCCCTCTCTCCTCTCTCTCCTCCCTCCTTCACCCCTCTAAACCCTAAGCTTGAAAGCTTAAAATCCCAAACCCTAAATCTTAAATCTTCTCTCTCTCTCTCTCTCTCTCTACCAATTGTACCATTGAAAATTTATGAAATTTGTAGAGAAATATATCCAAGTGATTTTACTCCTAATTTTTTCAAGGATCAAACTTAATGGATGATATCATACCATGTTTAGGTTGATGAATCAACAGTTTAATGTTTGAAAGATTCCCCCTACTTAGGTGTTTAATGTTATAGTTTGATGGAAAATTGACTCTAATACTTATGTAACCGACCATGAAATCTTTGTTTAGATTTAGGATATGGTACAATGGGGTGTTCTCAATAGAGATAACCAATGGATTTTGTACTTGGGTGTACATGGTATCTTGTGTAAGGATCTTGGGCTAAAGATGTTTGATGATTTATACTTAGGTAATCATGGCTAATAGCTAGTTCAAGTTGAAGATAATTTTATCAATAATATATATATATATATATATATATATATATATATATATATATATATATATATATATATATATATATATATATATATGTATATATATATGTATATATATATATGTATGTGTATATATATATATATATATATATATGTATATATATATATATATATATATATACATACATATATATATATATATATACATACATATATATATATATATATATATACATACATATATATATATATATATACATATATGTATATATATATATATATATATATATATATATATATATATATATATATATATATATATATATATATATATATGTATGTATATATATGTATGTATGTATGTATGTATGTATGTATGTATGTATGTATGTATCGATTATCTGTAAAAAAATCATCGGTGTTGTCATCATCATCATGATCATTATGTTTGAATGGAAATCATGGATTCATAATGCCTTTTTGTTAGACTTTAGGCTACATATGGAATTATTTTGAGGGGACTATAGTTTAAAACAATAATTTCTCTCCCTTTTGGATTTTAACTGGGGAGGATGATCTTATTTCTTTAGATACAAAATACACACAAATAATAGTATTTAATCAAGTAGACATGTCATTCCTTGCAAGATGAGGGATATAACCTCTTTGAAAATGTGGGTAGCCTCAACTTTCTTAGGTCTTAAAATTAATCTACTCACACCATAGAGCATAATTAAACCTCAAAGCTAAAGGATGTTCTTTGTGAGGGTAAAATGAAGGTTCATTAATAGATTTAAGGGGTCCCTAGGTTAATGAATGAGCATGGATAAACTCTAGTTCACTTTAGGCTTAACCACACCTAGGAGGGTGATCCTAGAGGTATTCTATTTAGTATAATTAAAAGATGCAAAATTTGTAGTTGTATCTAAGGTAAATTTAACACCAAATATTATTCCTACACTAAATCAAAACCAACTATTGGTGTGAACAATCTCTTCTACCTAATTACTTCACTTGTATGTCATATTCATACGTGATCTTAAAGGCTCGTGCCTATTAGAAATTCTTAATATCTAAAATACAATAGAGTCCTCTTATATAGCTTACTAATATTAGTGCATGAAATGCAAGCTATGAGTGCAAGGACATAATTTATAAACAACTTTGTTAATGCTAAGAATAGTCCATTCCTATTTAAGTTATTATATCATATAATAAACAAATCTTCTAGAGCCACTTCCTACTTTACAAGTAAATAATTTATTATTATAAGATTATATATGATTGAATCGTTACTTTCTTAGGACTATTACATATTTTTATTTGGGAACATAGTCACATTTTATCATTTAAGTCAAACATGTAAAATTATCAATAACATGATCTATGAACTTATATAATGAAAATGGATGTCATCAATAACAAAACATGATTAAAAGTCCATCACAAAATCATGTAAATTAAAGTGTAATACAAAAATCACTACAATGATTGTAATGAATTAAAATACCACCACATTCATCAAATTTTACATCATATTAATGACAAAAATCTAGATAACAAGAAACCTTATATATAATTGGAAGAATCTTTTCACGAAATAGAAACTATCGCGAAGAGAGTCTATTACATATAAGTTACGAATTTAATCTCTTTTTGGGAATCTATTGGGGAAATAGAAAATATTATGAAGAGAGTCTATTACATATAAGTTAAAAATTTAATCTCTTTTTGGTTATATTTAAATATTGCCTACAAGATAATATTGACTATTATAATTTGAAACCTTATATCACTTTGGCATTGTGGTGATAGTATTTATAAAATAATATGCATTTAATTGAAGAGAAAACTCATATATTGTGATCACATAGACATCAATGAAATGATGAGTAGTTCCAAGATGTATCATTAACTCTTGAAGATTCATGACCAAGAAAAAGGGGCTGAGTAGATTGATAATAGATTTGAATGTATGTTTGACTAGTACTTTGATGTAGGTATTTACCACTTTATCCCTCTCTTCTTGGAGGTAATTCTACCATGTTAAGGCTGGTCCTCATAGCCTAGACTTGGCTACCTTAACCTTTTGTGCTTTAGTCACTCCTTCAAACTCAAAGTGATTTTCCATCCCTTCAATCCATTCCATCACAAGTTCAGTGTCCATCTTCCCACTAAACAAGGGAATCCCTTCTAGGGATTTTCCAACCAATGCCTTCATGGATTTTAGGAATGGTTCTTCATTTAATGGAGGGTCTAGTTTAGGAATGAGATCTTCCCCTTCAATCTTCTCCTTACCCTTACCACTACTCTCACCTTCTTCTTTTTTCTTCTTAGCTCCCTCAACAACTTCTTCTTATCTTATTTTCATTTCCTTGATTGCTTCTTCAAGCATTCTATCTTTATCTTCTTGTTCACCCACTTCTTTTTCCAACTCTACATTAGTCACCATTTTTCATTTCCCCTATCGATTTTTCAATCTGAAATATCTATCCACAAGCCCAATCTCAATTGCACCCTGATACTAATTTGATGTAATAGGATTGCTTCCACTAGTCCTTAACTTCACTAAGGACCTCTTAGGCCTCACTCCTATCCAACTGGTGTTCCCCTTTGTCACCCTAATCTCATGCCATTGCTAATTCCACTAGTCCTTACCTTCACTAAGGACCTCTTAGGCCTCAATCCTATCCTACTGGTGTTCCCCTTTTTCACCCTAATCTCATGGGATTGCTAATTTATCCCCTAAACCTCCCTATCCAATTACACTAATGAGTTTTATACTTGCAATCTCTAATGAGTGACTTAAACAAGCCTTCCAAATTCCCATTTTCACCAAACTTGATCCTCCCACCTTCTACAAGGAGTGAGGGATTCTCCTAGTGGTTTTTGACCTCACCTATGCTCTTGGTCTCAAAATCCATAATCTTCCTTACTGATTTCATTAGTTTAAACTAAACTGGCCTAATTAGGCCTAATTGAATTTGGCCTCTAAACTAGGTTTTTGGGTTATATTGCAAAATTCACCTTAACAAGATGGTAATCTAATTCATGATCCAGATACTATTTATGGAGAGCTTAAAATTTTTGTTGGTTTCAAGTTTTGAACTTATATATAGACCTCCTTCCTATATAGGTGCCTAAAAACAAGGGTTTTAGGTCATTTTTGTCAACATTCACTAGGGTCTATTCAAAACCTTAGAAAAATTGATCATGGAAGCTTTCATTTTCACATGGAGCTTCCTTACACATCTCTCCTTCTAGAACTCACAAGTTGAACCACTTGGCACATTCAACCTACTCAATTCCACTTGCTAACTCTGTGACCACCTAGCCATGCATCAAAGACTTGCCTAGGGCATCACATTAAAAATAACTGCCTTGCTTTTCTGGGCCTCTTATTGGCTATGTACATGATAAAAATTCTCTGTTTCCATATCCCCAATAACCATGATGATCCCACTATGAGGTTTTATGGTGGAAACATTCTTCCAAAACTTGTCAAAACTGAACAGTAAACTGGAAAACTATAAAAGATTTACAAATATGAGAAAATACACTCTAAACAACTTGAAATATTTAAAAAAACTATTGTAATAACATAATTTGTAAGAATCCAAAGAAAAACTAAATCTTTTAATCCATTATTTGATTCTAGTAATCAAGAAGCTCAAAACTATAACTAGCAACTATATTATGTGGTTTTTCTTGCAAAATTTTAACTTCTTACAACTCTCAACCCTTGGAATGGGTTTATTTTGTAGTTTTATATGTTTTCAAAGAGATTTTAGGCAGTTGGAGTAACCACCAACCTCGAATCCATGACATATCCAAATCTTGCACAAATGTTGTCATGCAACTTTTCAAACTTTTCTATTTTTGCAATTTTTGATCCTTGATCATTTAGAACTCTCCAAGTAGGTCTAGTATGGCCCAATTATGATGTCTAGGAATGATTTATCCTCTAGACCATTAAGTTTCAACTTTTTACCATACAAAGCCAATTTGACAACTTTTACAAGAAATTGACAACTTTTGCACTATTTAACCAAATGATGAACCGTGTCCTCCAACCTATGTAAAATGATGGAAAAACATCCTCGAGGACATAGTAACCTCAAATCCAACTTCTCTATCATTTCTAGGGTGTAAGACTCGTTACCCTACATTGACACCTAAACCACTAAACACAAGCAACAAAACTAATAAAAAATACCTAAAGTGGATTGATCTTAGTCAAATCCACCTAGTAACAACTCACTTGACCTTCTAAGGTCCAAACCACACTCAACTAATTTGGCTAGGGTCAACACAAGCCAAAAAAAACAAAAAAACAAAGGAGTTAGCCTAGGTGCTTCTGCACCAGAAGATCCCCAAACAAATTGGTTAGAAATTTGAAAAATATCTTTATTCCAATATTTGAGAGGTAATCAAGGAAGGAAAACCCAAATAGGGGCTGATTAAAAAAAGATTCATACATATCATGATTAGGAGCCCATTTCTGAAGGGCCAAAGTAGCTTTTCCATCATCCATGGACCCTTTAAAAGAGTATTAGCCATATCTCCATCATTCAAATAAAAAAATGAGAAAAGACCCTGAGGCATAGCCACAAGGTCAACTTGACCTTTTAGACACCATTTAGATCTAATGAAATATTTGATGACATCAATATTAGGTCTAGTCCCTCTAAACTTTCCATCCAGGGTTAGGACCATAGATGAAACTGAATGATCTATAAGAGGATCAATAACAAAAATAGTGTATTCCACATTTTTTAGGATTGAAATGACATTAACTTATGGTAAAGAGGATTTACCTGAAAGTTTTACCCCAAATAAGGATGACCATTTTTTAGATGCCAGTTTAAAGATCTTATGATTAGTACCTCCCAAATTCGGGCCTTTGTATTTGATATCCTTCTTTTCAGAGCTATTCTCTCCATCCAGCTTAGATTTTTCCCCACTAGCAGACACATTTTTTAGATTCTTTGATAGAAATACTGCCATTGGAATTGATGCCCAAAGAATGGCTAATAGCGGAGTTGTCTCTACTAGGTGGACGAGAGCTAGCACCATGACTAGAACCTCTACCTCTTCTTGCCCCCATTCGGTTTCTAGCAACACCTGCTCGATTATCAGTTCTAGTTTGAAATATTGTTCCCGCCTTCATCCCCACTATGGCATCAATGTCTTGGGTCAATATTAGGAAACTAGAATTTGACTAATCTACTTCAAATTCCTGGATGAGTCTTCACTTTATCAAGTTTATTTTCACATACTACCTTGTGGATAGCTTGGATTCATTACTATGGATTTCATTTCAGAGTCATTAAAAATATTAAGAAGAATACTGAATACAACCAGATTACTCTTGGCATTTTATCACTTTTTAATTTCTTTTAAAATTGTGATATGGGTGAGGACAAGAGGAATCTATTGAAATGCCAGTGAGGGTTACAAAAAGAAGTAGTTTTCAAAGAAATTCAAGTATTATTATTAATCATGGCAAGGTCAATGTGGATTTTGTGCATAAGTGGACAAGAAGAATTTAAGGTTATGGAAGCTCTCTTCATAGAATTAGTACACTTTGTCATTCGATGCTTTCTTTAAGTGAATTAATACTAATTAGTCTTATAGAATTACATCTATTTTATCTTTTTTTTTTTCACAATTAAAATGTCTTGGTTACTATTCAATATATGGTAAGTTTTCATTATTGACGATAAAATTTATATAGTAGTTAGGTTATGAAACCAAACCTAGACAACAAGAACCAGCACTATTCTGATAGTGTTAAAATGCCCATCTATTTTTATTTAACTAGTGTGTCTCATAAATGATTTTTTAGTGAGGCGTTTCTTTTGGAACATAAAGATTTACTAATTTCAAGAGATATAAGATGATTTTATAATCACATATTTATTCCAAATCATTGAGTTTGTTCCTATATAGATAATTGAATGAAAAATAAATGTAAGCCATTCTTCCAACAAGGAGGTTACCAATTTAAATAGAAAATAGTGTTTTTGCTGAAATTTCCTCCAATGGTAAACTTTCATCCATAGCACTATAATTAGTTAATATAAGTTGATTCAATAGAAAATTAGTTCTATATAATTAACAAATTAAGTTATGGTGAAAAAAATCCTTTACATTTTTTATGAACATGGTCAATCCTATATGATTGAATATTGTTTTACATTTGTTAAATGTTTT
Source organism: Cupressus sempervirens (assembly GCA_028749045.1). Classification (NCBI taxonomy): domain Eukaryota; kingdom Viridiplantae; phylum Streptophyta; class Pinopsida; order Cupressales; family Cupressaceae; genus Cupressus; species Cupressus sempervirens. Next base: position 251,407,736 of record CM053784.1, on the reverse strand, counting down.
ACATTCTTAGGTGGATTTCAAGTTTCCAAAAGGACAATGCATAATTGTAAGAACAAAATAATAACATTTCCACACTCACTTCCTACTCCCCACCACAAGGCATTCCTTGTTATAAACAAATTATGTTGAATGAAAGTATATTTTTCTTAAGAGGTTTGAATGTGAATCTATCCAATATTCTCAACAATCTCTTAAAAATATTATCAAATGAATGCATTAAATGATTCAATTTATTTTTTAATTAAAATTTATTATAGTAATTTAAAAAAAAAAATTGTATTCCCAAATATAATGTTATGAAAGAAGCCTCCCAAAAATATGTCCTATAAAATTAAATCAAATCACAATTAAGATTATTTATTTTTCATTAATTAATTTTGTGCACTAATTGTGTATAGGTTAACCTACTATAGGTACAAAAAAGTATACACAAATACTATTATAATGGGATTTACCTAGTTTCAAGTAACCTTGCTATTCTCACTCAATGACAACGTTATCCAAATTTAGTTCATACATTGGAGGAAACCCATTTTTGGCATAACAGGTAACAATTACTCAGAGCACAAGATTTCATAATTTCCACCTTGTTATTGGAAGCACAAGATTTCAATGAACTCAAACTATTCTTTACCACACAAATCATAAATTTGCACAACTTCATAAACTCATCCCTCCCACAATCCATAGTAGCATGTGCCACTATAGTCGCATACAACTTGCATTTCCCTTTCCTTGGATCAACCTCACATAGGATGTCAATCAGTTTGTAATTAGGGTCAATTTTTCCATAATTGATCATGATCTTTATTTCAATTGGGGTTTCTGATCCTTCAAATTTTACCTTCTCCCTTGCCTTGAATGGACTTGTGCCTTCTCTCTCCACTTTTTTACCTCTACCAATGACTGCACACATTTCCCCTCTCATAACTCTGAGACTATAATTGTACTTTTAAGAATATTTGAAAAACTTCACCTCAAGTATTCTTGCTCCTAGCCTCAGACCTCTAGTAGAATGAGTACTCTATGGTATTTTTATACCACTTGATGCACCTTGCATTACATATTGTTCACATAACAATCTAGAGTGTTCTATAAAATAAAAAATTGTTGTCTCTAATGATATTTAGGTGATTAAAGAATAAATATGAAAACTCAAACAAAAAAACATGTATCTCCTCTCCATCGAAGAACATTGTCATTAAATCCTCTATGAGTGTGAAATCCCTGCCTTTGGATGCATAACATGCATTTACACAATGTACACATGGATGAAATGTCAATCCATCCTAAGTAGCCTCACTATCCATCACATTACACATGTGCAGGAAACTAAAACAAAAATTTTGATCAGGCCCAAAGACTTTAATGATGCATTTGATGATGACGTGGGTAGCACATGCAAGGACAACACTAGTGGTCTAGGCAATGATGATGGAGATGGCGTAAGATGTGGTTACCTTAAAGGTGCATTTGATGATGATTTATGTGTCATGTGAAGTAACATCACTTAACTATGAGCCATGTTGAATGATGACATCTATCAATGACACAACTGCATGAAGAGTTTGTAAATCAATAAACTCCTTTATGACTTTTGGGACCACAACATGAGACATAATTTTTTGTGATGCACATCTCCTCTCATGTTGTGGTACCACCCTTTGGGCTTGAGGTCTATCCTATGTAGAGCCTCTCCCTCTACCCTAGAACTCATGGATATAAAAGTAATTTAGCTTCTTGTCAAGGATGAACTCATAGTATAGCTTTCTTAAAAAATATAGAGTCACCTCATAATTATTACACGATGGTAGGTCAAATACCATAGACCACCTATCCCAAAAACATGATCTCATCCTAGTGTGAGTGCACCAGTGAATACAAAACATTTTGGTTATTTTTAGTAGGGAGTTGCTAGAATTAGGATCAATAAAAAGATAACATATAGTACCTTTCTTGATGTCCTTATCTTTCTCTGGTTGATATGACACTCCATCGACATGAAATGCATGGTACCTATCCCTCCTTGAACCCCATTTAGTAACCTCCTTAGATACCTCATTTGCATTTATTTTGGGCCATTTGTTCAAGTGTATCTGCTAGGGTTGAGTGGTGAGAAAGAGTAGATGATCTTAACCTAATGACTATTTGGCTAATGTGAGCAATATTTTGTCTAAGTATGTTTATAACATTTTCTTCTATAGTATTTATATGATCTAATGGTATGCATGAAGGGTTTAAAGGTGGTGGTGGTTGTTGAAGGGGAACATTGAGTGGAGGGTTTAGTGCTTGTTTCATAGTTGGTGGAGGGTTTTGTGTTTGTCTCACAATGGGTAGAGTGTTTTGTGGTTGTTGCATAGTGGATGGAGGGTTTGATTGTGTTTTTTATGCTAGAGGTGGTCTTTCACCTCTAGCTCATTTTCTTGGATTCATTGATGCATCTAATATTAAAATTTTACAAAATTTATAAATCTTACAAATTATGAAAACAAATTAAAATTCTTAAAAAATATAAAAACAAATTACAAGCTATTATGAAAAAAATACATAAATGACAAATAAAATGATTACATACCTTTTTTGTAGGGCACCATGGAGTAAATATCTCAAAAACTATTTTTTTTAAACAAACCTAATTGAGTGCATGCTTTGCACAATTTCTTGCTATTACAAGTCTACATTTTGAGGGAAAAAAAATACCCACAAATGTGGGCAACAACAAGTATTTATAGTTATTAAAAATTTGATTGGGTTTTTAAGACATAAATATTAAAATAACCTGATTGAGTTTTATAAAACTCAGTTGAGATATTTTAATATTGATATAGCTAGGCTTGGATACCAAGCCTAGCTACCATTTCATTTTTTGAATAACCCGATCTAGTTATTAAGAGTTTTTTAAAAAAAAAATTTATGGGGTGTCCACTAATTTGTACACCAAAGTGTGTCCACTATTTTTCTTACCATATAGGCAATGCCTAATTTTATAGTACCTAGTTCATGGTAAGAAAATTGCACCAATTTGGTGTACAAATTAGTCGACACTCCATGAAAAAAAAAGAAACTCTTAATATCTCAATTGGGTTTTGAATAACTTGATCTATTTATTCAAAAAATGAAATGGCAGCCAGGCTCGATATCCAAGCCTCACCATATGAACATTAAAATAACCTAATCGGGTTTTATAAAACCCAATTAGGTTACCTTCCAAAAAATGTTTATTAATGAATCTTCTCAATGACTTAGCCATAATTGATGCAGGGAAGGATGAGAATAACTAGGGACAAAGGCACACCCAACTATTCAAACCACCTACAAGAGTAAACATAGTGGAAAACAAACACCAAATAAAAACAAACTCGTGAGATAGAGGAACAAATGTTTTCATATATTCTCTAAAGATATAAGATACATGCCCAACTGTAAGGCCTTATGGGTTAAAACAAACATTACACTTTAATTTCAATCTGCAATGATCAAACTTACATCTCAGCTTACTTCTGCTCCTACTACGCTTCTTCCATCTAAAATTCCATACCATAAGAATCTACCAATGACCTCTTTAAATACATGCATGGCCACAAGTTAGCCTATTGCAATTACAAAAAAATAAACTCTCATATTAACTGCTAGAATAAGCCACAAGCAACTCACAGTAGATACCTATCACTAAATTAAATGCAAAGGTCGGCTCCAACAAGAAACTACACATAGACAACTCAGCAAACAAAGAATCCAACAAAATGTTGCAACTCGGTGAACTCAGCAACACTTGACAACCAAAGAAACTCGATAGCACTCAACAACTAAAGGAACTCAACAACCAAAGAATAACTCGACAACCAAAGAAAGCTCAATGACCAAAGGAAAACTCGGCAGCAACTATGAACTCGAAAAACATAGAGAACTTGGCAACCACTACCAACTTGGAAAGCACTGCGAACTCGGCACCAACTATGAACTCGACAACAAGTAATAAACTTGGCAATGCAAGACATTGCAACTTGGCAGCAATAAGAATGAGGGAAAATATGCAGGATAGCCATGCAACCCAGGATGCTCTTGCATCAATAATAGAAAAGAGAATGGGAGAAATAGGATCTCCTTATCTAAGTCCTCTAGTGAGTTTGAAAAAATTAAAGGGGAATTGTTCACCAAAACAAAATATGAGATAGTGGAGATAAGCTAGTAGATAAGCAAGTGATAACTTTAGAATTGAAGCCAAAAGGCTTCAATATTTTACATAAAAATTGCTAATCCACCCTATCATAAGCATTAGATAGGTATTTCTTGATTAAGAAACCTTGTTTGGTCAAGGCTTCAAGGGATTGAACATTTTCATGCACAACTATAATAGAGTCCAATATTGGTTTTCTTGGAACAAAACCATTTTTTTGATTGGAAATGATGTCAGGGAGAAGAATTGACAATCTAGAAGTTAGAACCTTTGAAATAATATTATATAAAGAATTGTAGAGATGGATGGGTCTAAAACTAGATGGGTTAATAGCACCACGAGTCTTAGGGATGAGAGCAATTAAAGTAGCATTGATTTCTTGAGGAAAAGACTGAGAACCAAAAAAATCATTAACATCCATCACATCCTTTGAAACAACATCCTAGTAAACCTATAAGATAAACATTGGAAACCCATATGGACCAATGGGTTTTTATCCTTCAAAGGAAGACACAAAAACTAGAATTTCCTTGGAATTAGGGATAGAAGTTCAAGTTTTATTTTGGATAAAATCAATTTAGAAGAAGCGATAGCTGAGAGGGGCTCATTTTGATTGATCAGGTTCAAGTTGAAATTAGAAGATAGAATCTTTGAAAATTAAACCACCATTTCCTCTTTAATTTCTTCCTCCTTTTCTAGCTTATCATTAAGGACTTAAATAGATCTTATTCTATTAGTTTCTTTGTGTTTAAATGTCTTCATGTGAGAGAACTTGGTGTTCTTGTCCCTAGCTTCAAGCCAAATAGCACTAGACTTCTACATCCAATACACTTCTTCTTTGGAAATAATTGCATGTAGTTTAACCAACTTAACAATTTCATTCTCCTTTAGCTAGTTAGAATACCAAAACTCTTGAATATGATCTTGGATAATTTTAAAATCTTTTTTAATAGAATCTTTGTTATCAAAAATATTCCCAACCACTTCCTTGTTCAACATTTTAACATTTTCTTTAAAATTACGCAATGAGGGACTTGCTGAAAAAATAATAGGATAGTGGTTTGAACCAATTCATACAAAAGAAGATAGATAGAAAGATTATGTACTTTTGCAACCATTCATGGGAAAGAAGATCTTTGTCTAGTCTCACTTGAATAAGATCACTACCATCTTTCAATACTCCTTTCAAGATCAGGGTGGGAGGTCCACATTCTTTCAAATCTAAACGAGGGTCTAGAGATCTTACCCAACAAGTGATCCACTTAAAAAATAATATGAGAGAAATTTGAACAAATTCTAGCAAAAGAAGATAGAGAAAAATAATGCTTTTGCAACCATTCAAGGGAAAGAAGAGATTTGTCCAATCTTACTTGAATAAGATCGCTAGAAGATCTTCTATTAGACCAAGTAAACTTAATACATTCCAGATCAACATCCAACAAAGCATATCTATTGATAAAGTCCATAAGATCAATTATATTCTTAGGAAGAGACATAGACCCTCCAACATTCTCAGTCCCTTTTAGATGAATGATAAAGTCTCTCATAATCATCCAACAGTCATTAAGAAAGAGATTCCTAGACAATTCAAACTTTCTCCAAAAATTAGCATGACCAACTTTCAAATTAAGGGCATAAATATTAGACAACACTCTTTCAAATTTATTCCCAATGTGAAGAAACTTAACAGCCACAATGTTTTTATTAATAAAAATTGGGTTACATTTGATATAGTTTAGATTCCAAAAAATAAGAGTTCCTTTAGATGCTCCCTCAGAGTCACTACCAATCACACCACATTTTTTTGAAATTTTTAATCTTCTGAAAAATTTCCTTAAGCATTTTAGTTTCTTGAGTCATAATAATGTTAGGTTTGTGATCTCTAACTATATTTCTAAGATCATCCATCTTGTGAGGACTATTGAGTCTTCTAATGTTCCAAGATATTATCTTCATCTTTTACCCCTTGAACAAGCTTTCTAGATGGTCAATTGCTTCCCATCCATAATATTTTGTTTACTTTCTATTTTTCTGATGATTTTATCTAGTTTCATTCCCACTAGATTTTGCAGGGTTCCAATATCTACTCTAATCCTAGTAGTGACACCTATCTGAGAGGCATGAGAAACTAAAATGGGATCACTCTTTTTGTTACCTTTTTTATTCCTTCCTTTCTTCTTTTTATTCTTTATATTTATCCAATCTAATATCATAACATCTTTATAGAAATAATCCATATCATCATCCCCCCCAAAATTTGAATATTTAATGTTTCTTGTGTCCATTTTCTTTCCAAAGGAACTTGGAACAAAATAAGCTCATAAAATTGAATATCATCGGATTTGATTTGATCTCCTAAAGTGACAATAGGCTTATTCTCTTTATCTTTCTATTTCACTCCATTGGAAAAGAATGGCAAAATGGAACTATTTTCCTCAATAGGAAAAAAAATTTCCTCCTTTGATTGTCCGTTAAGGTTTCCCTGAACACTAATTTGAACTTCAATGACAAGAGAAAAGGCTATAGGAGAGAGAGTTGACTGGCCTTGATTTTCTTTAGAATAACAACTAAAACCAAACTTGTATCCTTACAAGATTGAAGTTGAGAACTGCCAATTGAATCCTTACTTTGGGCCTTAGAAGAGGACACAACCTAGATTGATTTTTTAGGACCTTTAGGATTATCTCTAAGTCTACATACTTTTAGAGTGTCAACAACAATAGGTAGAATAATTGATGGTCCTTACGATGTTTTATCTTTGGTAAACTATTTCCAAGCTTAATTCTTATCCTTTTAAAACTCTATTTGCTTATGGTTGTAACCTTTCTTAACCTCTTTTGATTCTATTGGTCAATAATACATTGTTTAAAAGCCCAATAACCAGTCTATTTACACAAAAAAATAATAGAATATAAATGATTCATACTCTAATACTTTCTTACATTTTTCAATCTTATAATGAATGAAAATATCGTGAGGAGTCTTCGTGTTTTGGTTTATATTAACATGGATTATAGCATAAATGAAACAAGATCTAGAGGCTATCATAAGATCTATGAAACTAATTGCAACTCTAACATTAACCTAGCCTAAACTCTAGTGTTGATCCTAATTATTGCCCTAGCTCTACTTTAACCTTATAAATAAGAGTAAGAGTAATTGTATCTCTAATAATTTGAAAAAAAATAATAACTTCATTTAAATTACAAAATTTATTACCAAATCCTAACCTTACTAAACCAAAGTAAACTTAATCAAGTTTTTAAAACGATATGAAACAAAACCAAATCAAATCATAACCCTACAACATTTTAAGTTTAAATTCAAAATCAAATTGGATTGTAACCCAATTATAAAGCAATATATCTTAATTCTAGTACTAAACATAAATTAATCCCTAGATAAATCTAAATATGTGCTAAACATTAATATAACTCCATCTCTATATATTTAACCTTATAAAAAGTATTTTTTGCATCTCTAAATAACCTTGAAAAATATTATAAATACATTTAAACCATACTTGACAACTCTAATGGTAAACTTAACCCTCAAAATAATTGAAATTGAATCCTATACCTATACAAAATTAGATCCATCCCTTATTACTATATACAAATAGAAATAATTCCAAACCTACACTAAACCATAAACATTGGTTCAAATTGTACTCTATGCCAAACAAAACACTAAACAAAAAAACTATAGTCTTAAACTAAAGTAAATAATTTAAGAAATTTTAACCCCATTTCTTAACTAAATTATACCCTAAAACTAACACAAATCAATCTTGAACCCTGATCGTAATCAAAATCAAGTGAAAACCCTGAAGCTAATTAACAAATGATGAACCAAATTGAACTCTTTAATTATAATAAATTTAATCATAGTACTAGGTTTTATCAACCATGACTACACTACACAAAATCCAATTATCACTAAACCACATTGAACCATAAAAAGAATTTAAATTTTATATATTGAATCTTAGTTACTTCTTAACATGCAAAATTAAGTTGTAACTCTATAAACCTAATCTAAATCTAATACTAAACTGAATTGAGCTTAACCATGAATCAAATTAAAAAATAATTGTTCACTAAGTTAATATGCACTTAAATCTTAAACCTTCATGAAAACTATAATAAATACACAAGGTAAGTAAAATCCAACCCTAACCTTGAACCTAACTAAAGGCCAAGTGATATTAAATAGAGTAGAATTTGAATTTGTTGTGTTAGTGAATAGTAGAATTGAAATTTTCTTATAATTAAAAAAGACAAGTGCCACATAGTGGCATGTGCTTGTAGTTAGCTATAATTTAAATAAATGAAATATTTATTCATTTAATTAAAAATTAAGATTAATTGTACTTTAGCAAGTTTTTCTATAATTCAATGAAACATATAATTTATATATTAATATATAAAAATTATAAATGATTAATAAAACTTTTGAAATATTTTCATTAATCAATTACAAAAACACGTGATTGGTGGAAACTAATGTAGTTTTTGGAGGAAGTGAAGGCAAGTTTAGTTTTTGACAATAGAGATAAAAGTTATGTGGATTATTTATTATGTGAAAAGGATATTAAAATATTAGTTTATGTTATAAAATTATAAAATTGTATAATTATGATTTTAAATTATAAAATTGTATAATTGTAATTTTAAATTATATATTATAATTGAATTTTTTACTAATTCAATGGAGATTGTGTTGAGTCAAATATATTTCTAATAAAAAAGTTTGAATGTGAATCTATCTAATATTTTCAACAATTTATTAAAAATATATATCTTAGTTAAAAAAATAAATAAAGAAAGCCTCACAAAAGAGATCTTATCTTATGAAATCAAATCAATTAAACCAATCATTATTGAGATAAATAATTTGTATATGATATTTATTTAGAAAATAGATATACAATCACTGAATACAAAACTAAATTATGCAATACAATAAATAAACTGTACACAAATACTACTGTAATGGGATTTACCTAGCCTCTGTGTATGATTTTATTTACTATTCAACATTGTTGGTTTACTTTCATATGCATATTGAAAGAAAATTTTTGTAGAATACTAATTAACCCCCTCCCCCCTACCTCTTACTATTATCTATTTCTAATAGTTTTAACATTTTCTTTAACATTACTAAGTTTCTTAGCAACTCTGAATAGGGTTGTGTCTTTCCCTTTAATGTCCCACCATCTTTTGATGCTCCTTTCAAGATTAGGGTGGGTAGTCCACATCCTTTCAAATCTAAAAGGGAGTCTAGAGATGTTACCCAACAAGGGATCCACTAAAAAATTAATAGGATAGTCGTTTGAACCAATTACAACAAAAGAAGATAGAGAAAAAAGTTCTTTTGTAAGCATTCATTGGAAAGAAGAGATTTCTCTAGTCTCAGTTGAATAAGATCACTACCAGACTTTCTATTAGACAAAGTAAACTTAATACCTTCCATATCAACATCCAAAAAAGCCTATCTATTGATAAAGTCCATAAGATTAATTATGTTCTAAAAAAGAGAGATAGACCTTCAAACTTTCTTACTCTCTTTGAGAGGAGTGTTACTTCCATAATCATACAACAGTCATTAGGAAAGAGATTCCTGGACAATTCTAACTTTCTCCAAAAACTAGCACAACCAATTTTCAAAATAGGGGCATAAATATTTGATGAGACCCATTCAAAGTTATTCCTAATGTGAAGAAACTTAACAACCACCATATTTTTATGAATGAAAATGGGGTTACCTTTGATATAGTTTAGATCCAGAAAATAAAAGTCCCTCTAGACACTCCCTTGGGGTCACTACCAATCACACCACAGTTTTTGAAAATTTTAATATTCGCAATTTTTTCCTTAAGCATTTTAGTTTCTTGAATCATAATAATGTTAGGTTTGTGATCTCTAACTCTATTTCTAAGAACATCCTACGTGTGATGACTATTGAGTCTTCTAATGTTCCATGACATCATCTTCATATTTTACCCCTTAAACAAGCTTCTTGGATGGTCGATTGCTTCCATCCACAATATTTTTGTTTACTTTCTAATTCTATGATGATTTTATCTAGTTTCATGCATACTAGATTTTTAGGGGTTCTAATTTATCTACTCATCCTAGTAGTGACATTTATTTGAGAGGCATGAGCAACTTAAATGGGATCACCATTTTTGTTTCATTTTTTATTTCTTCCTTTCTTCTTTTTATTCTCTGGTTTTATCCAATATTGTATCATAGCATCTTCAGAGGAATAATCCATACCATCATCCCCCCAAAATTTTGGATATTCATTGTCTCCTAAGTCCATTTTCTTTCCAAGGGGACTTGGAATAAAAGCAAGCTTATCAAACTTAATAAAATTAGATTTAATTTGATCTCCTATGACAATAGGGTTAATCTCTTTTTCTTTCTATCACTCCATTGGAACATAACGAAAGAATGCAATTTTTTTCCTCAATGGGAAAAATAATTTCCTCCTCTGATCCTCCATTAGGGTTTCCTTGAACACTAATTTGAACTTCAATGACAAGATCAAAGATTATAGGAGAGACTATTGATTGCCCTTGAGTTTCTTCAGAATTAACAATTGAAACCAAACTTGTATTCTTACTAGATTGAACCTGAGAACTATTGACTCAATCCTTACTCTAAGCCTCACAAGAGGACACAGTCTGGGCTGATTTTTTAGGACCTTTAGGATTATCTTTAAGGCAAGAGACTTTCAGAGTATCAACAATCTTAGATAGAATAATCAAAGGTCCTTTAGATATGTTATCCTTGGTAACCTCTTTCCGATATTTATTCTTTTCCTTTTTAAGCTTTGTCTTCTTATGGTCATAAACTTTCTTAACTTCTTTTTGAATATGTTGGTCAATAATACACTGATTATCTTTAAGAATCTTATGGGGGCATTGTTTATCCCAATGAATTGTCTATTTACACAAAAAAATAGTAGAACATACGATTCATACTCCAACACTTTTTTCCATTTGTCAAGCTTAGAATGAATGACAATATCATGAGGAATCTTCATGTTTTGGTTGATATTAATATAGATTCTAGTATAAATGAAATGGGATCTAGTGGCTATCATAGGATCTATAGAAAGAATATCCCCTAAATAAATGGGTAAACATTTGAAAACATCTTTTTTCCAATAGTTGAGAGGTAACCTAGGAAGGAAAACCCAAACATGAGAATATTCAAAAAAGGATTCATCCATATCAAGATTAGGAGCCCATTTTTGAAGGGCCAAAGTAGCTTTTCCCATCATCCACGGACCCACACAAAGAGTATTAGCCATATCTTCATCATTTTAATAAATAAATGAATAAAGACCCTTAGGCATAGCCACAAGGTCCACTTGAACTTTTAGATGCCATTTAGATCTAATGAAAGATCTGACAACATCAACATTAAATCTAGCCCTTATGAACTTTCCATCTAGGGTTAGGGCCATAGAAAAAGTTGAATAGTCCATAAGAGGACCAGGAACAAAAATGGTGTATTCCCCTTTTTTTGGATCTGAAATGACATAATTAACTTATGATAAAGAGAATTTACCTAAAGATTTTATCCCAAATAAGGATGACCAATTTTTGGATGCCAGTTCAAAGATCTTACTTTTAATATCTCCCAAATTCAGGCCTTTGTATTTGACATCCCTCTTTTTAGAGCTATTCTCTCCATCAAGCTCAGATTTGTCCCCATTATCATCCACATTTTTGGATTCTTCGATAGCAATACCACCATTACAATTCATCCCAAAAGAATGGTTAGAAGTGGAGCTATCTCTACTAGGTGGACGAGAGCCAACATTGGGACCAAAACCTCCACCTCTTCTTGCCCCTATTCAATTTCTTGCAACACCTCCTCCATTATCAGTTCCAATTTAAAATCTCATTCCCACCTTCATCCCCACTATGGCACCAGTGTCTTGGGTCAATGTTAGGAAACTAGAATTTGACCAATAGTTTAGATTTCTAGACGAGTCTTCACTTTATCATTTATTTTCACATACTACCTTGTGGATAGCTTTGATTCATTACTATGGATTTCATGTCAAACCCATTGAAAATATTAAGTATAATACTGAATACAACCAGGTTACTCTTGATATTTGATCACATTAAAAAAAATTTAAATTGTGATATGGGTGAGGGCAAGAGGAATCTATTGAAATGTTAGTGAAGGTTACAAAAAGAAGTAGTTTTCAGAGGACATTTAAATATTATTACTAATCATGGCAAGGTTACGGTGCATAAGAGGACAAGAGGAATTTAAGCTTATGGAAGTTCTCCTAAGATAATTAGTACAGTTTTCCATTCGATGCTTGCTTTAAGTTAATTAATACTAATTAGTCATATAGAATTACATCTACTTTATCTTTCACTTCTAAAAATTGAAATGTCATGGTTATCATTCAATATATGGTAAATTTTTCATTATTGAAGATGAGATTTATATAGTAGTTAGGTTATGAAACCAACTTGGACATCAGGCACTAGCATTGTTCTAATAGCGTTTAAATGCCCATCTATTTTTATTTAATCAGTGTGCCTCCTAGATGATTTTTTAGTGAGGCATGTCTTTTGAAACATAAAGATTTACTAATTCAAGAGAATATTGTTAGACGAGTACAATCCACCACCATGTTTGTCTTGGGTAACTATTTGTAAACATCATTATTATTTTATACTATCTAAAATACAGACTCGACAAGTGAAAAATGTAGTACAAATTATATAAGACTATATGTAGAGATATAAGATGATTCTATAATCACATATTTAATCCAAATCATTGTGCTTGATCCTAGATAGATAATTGAATGAAAAATAAATGTAAGTCATTCTCCCAACAAGGAAGTTACAATTTTAATTAGAAAATAGTGCTTTTACTGAATTTTCATCCAATGGTAAACTCCCATCCATTGCACTATAATTAGTTAATATAAGTTGGTTCAATAGAAAATTAGTTCTATATAATTAATAAATTTAGTTATGGTGAAAAAAATCCTTTGCATTTTTTATGAACGTGGCCAATCCTATATGACTAAATATTGTTTTACAATTTATTAAATGATTTATGTGCTTAAAGCACATTGTCTTCCTGCTCCCCATCATAAGGCATTCCTTGTTATTATAATGAAGTTGTGTTGAATCAAAATATGTTTTTCTTAAGAAATTTGAATGTCAATCTATCCAATATTCTCAAAAAATCTCTTGAAAATATTATCAAATGCTAACATTAAATTATTCATTTTATTTTTTAATTAAAATATTTTTAGTAATTATTTTTTTATTTTTTGTATTCCAAAAAAAAACAATATAAAAACCTCCCAAAAAGAGGTCCTATAAAATTAAATCAAATTGCAATTAGGATTATTTATTTTTCATTCACTAGTTTTGTGCACAATTTCTACATAGGTTTTATTTAATGAATAGACCTTTCCTATTAATTAAATATTAGAGATACATATCCAAAAAAAAAATATTGGGGATATAAGATCACCTACTAAGGTACAATAAATAACAAGGGGTGCAAGTGCCAAAGTTCTTGCCTTTGGTGGGGTGATTTTTGGATTGAGGTTTTGAGTGAAGTTATTCATATATGTTTTAGATTGTCCTATACAAAATGTATCTTGAGTCTTGAATTTATGTTTACCAAAAAAATTTATAGTTATTTTTTGTCAAAGTAACAAGAAATTTCCTTTTTCTCTTTTATTTTTTGGACTCTCAAATGTCCAAGACTCCAATAATGATACAACATCCTTGAACCACAACACTGTGCAAATGGGTGATAATGCAACAAAAAACAAATTGTTACAAGTATCTCCAACATTTTCTCAATATGGAGAAGTCAAAAATTTGCCTCTTTCCTTGAGCACAAGTTGAACGAAGTCTTCAAATTTTTGAAAAAATCTATCATAAAACTTGTACACCAAATATATGTTTATATCCAATAAGAATAATAATATTTTCTAAAAATTAAAAATTGGAAAAACCTTGATATTGGGGAGGGAATATTGGAAACATGTTTTAGTAAAATCTATTATTTTTACTTATAATGCAAAGTCTACTTGCCCAAGTTCTTTACCAAGCCCACGTGCCTTCTATGTGCTCCTAGTTCTTTACAGACATCTACAAACATGTGGATGTAAATATGATTGAAGTGTTTGTTTGACAACTTTGTTATTTTAGGCTCAAAAAAATTCAAAAAGTTCATCATCTTTCCTTTAGCTAGGTTTAATACAAAGATTGATACTTAGTTGTTGCCTTCAATGATTTTTTTGCACTCTAGTCTTTTATAATAGTAATTTCGAACTATTAAGAATTGGACTGCAAATCTATCTTTTGACATATACAATACCTTTTCAATATGATTTTTTATTTATTGTAAATTTTTTTAGTCAAATTATGTTGTTCTTGAGATCATGGTAGATGGGAAACTATAAATGTTGTTCATCAATTGAGTTTGAACTAGTCTTATTAGATCCTCAAATAATTGAATTGGATGGTAAGGGTCATGTATTTTGTAAAAGTATAATAGGATTTATGCCTTGAAATAGCAATACAATAATTAGGAAAAAGACAACGTTGTGATTCCCAGAAGTAATGAAATTTTACATAGTGATAAAAAATGAAATTTAATATTGTGATAAAAAATTCTCAAAGATTCCATTGCTATAGCATATCAATTTATCCTTCCCTATAATTTTGTCTATATAGAAGGCTGTGAAAGGGGGTAGATGAACAACCATATTATTCTCCAAATTGCACCTATAGTTCCCCAGTATTTGTGAAAAAATTATATTTTGGACTATAAAATTTAACAACTATTTGACAATTGCATTATGTATGGGGTTACAAACTAAGCATCACACTTTCTCTTAGAAATCAATTTTTTAAATTTGCATATTTGAACTTAAAAAGATGTGCCAATAAGAACTGAACTTGTAAATATTTTATGAACTAAAAATTGAAAAAGATGACTGTCTATTGCCATGATGTAGTTTAATGTGGCATTCTCCACACATGTGCATGTCTGTGCTTACACATGATGGATGACATCTTTGTCCTTTACATGTCATGGCTTGCCTAGGCAAGGAGAAATCATTCCTTCAGCTCCTAGAGATGAAGAATATGGGAAAATGGAAATTATGCCTCTATTAGTACCAATGCAACTCCACCTCAATTGGGTTTATTGCTACACGCAAGATTATGTGCCTTCTATGGCAATGGAAGTATCTACACATGGGTAGGCCCATTAACTTATGCAACAAAGCAATGGAAGGGCGTCCTTTCCATAAACCATCTATGCTATCTGAGGTAGGATTAGGTAATCATAAATACAAGCATTCTGTGATAGTGTTTCCTTCAAATAAGGTTTATTACAAAAGCTTGCCAAAATTTGAGAGGCCTAGAGATATCAACAGGATAGAAGTATTGGATATTGCCAAGTAATGAAACTAGTGCCTAATTATATTTTAGAACATATATTTTTGGTTGTGCCTGCTAGTATAAAGACAATTTTTTTTTGGCCTATTTCAATGGTGCCAAAATTGTAGTAGCTCTATCCAAAAAACGTGGACAAACCCTAGAAAATGTTTAGTGTTCTTGTGAAGAAAAAAATTGTTAAAAACCCAATTTTATAAAAAGACCCAAGCTTTTGGGTTCTACTTCAATCAAGATCACCTTTGCAAGAAGTCATCATATGCTAAAAATAGACATCAAATGTCAATTACCACCAAACATCATTAACAACAAAGATTTACAATGAAAAGTTCTCTTAAAAGATAAAAAATGAATAGGGCACTGAAAAAAATTATACTCCGGTACACAGATTGAGTCAAAATATATTTGGTGAAAATTCCTTCGTAAGTTCGAAAGTTATTTTTGGACACCCTAGGCTTGTTTGAGAAAAGTTGAGAAGTTGGGTTTGGACACCCTTTTAGGTTTTACCCCTTCCTAGTTCAAGATAAATTTCTTACGAGGTTGAAAATATATCATTTCAGTATAAGTTGACGTATATTTAATTCAACTTATATATGTCAACTTATACTTAAGATATATTTTAATATATGCGATGAGTCTTTTGAGATAGGTTCCAGACCTCTATGAGCTCAGATAAAGATTCTAGCAAATTTCAGGGCTTTAGGATTTCAGACTTAGCCAATTTTCAGGAGTCAACTTTTGTCTTTTAGCTTGGGTGTTCTCTTTTGTTTTCTCATTTATGTTTTGGTTAGCAGTGGCATTTGGAGATACGTTGGAGGTTGGATGTTTGTTAGTCTTCTATTGCAATCTTTGTGATCCTTGTATGTCGATTATTGTGTGCATCCATACTTGTTTAAAAAAAATTTATTTTGGCTTATATTTATCCTTGTTCCAAGGATCTCCAAGTGGGGCATCACAAAGAATATTCCTTTAATGTTGAAGGGAAAAGTTTTAACTTTTGGTTATCAAATGTATAATCATAGGTTTGACAGAGGAATTTAAACTTAAAAAGAAATTGATTAGGATCCTTGGAAGTCTTCCCGCAAAAATTTGGCAAATTGGCTATTGAGATATTTCATAAGAGGTTCATTGGCCCCCTTATTTATATCTATTGGAAACTAAAATGCACTATCAAGAGGTGGATTCTCTCCATTACGATCACCCATGTTTTCTTTGTGATTATTTTCAAGTTGTTCTTGAATTTCTTTGTGAATATCCTCTTCAATGTTGTTACCAAATATATTTTGTTCCTGGTATTCTTCATTCAATGGTTGATTGTTTCCTTCCCCCAAATTTTTTCTAAGGGGAAAATAGTGTCCTAATTGATCTCTAGGTCATTTTTTTTGTCTCATCAAACTATTTTAGCACGAGATCCCCATAAACATTGATAGCATAAATGGACAAAGTCCTTCGAACTATTCATATGGTTAATCCTCGACAACGTCACCAAAAATGATGTGCAAAGTCATTGTTTTCTCAATTTGCATCATTTAATTTTTCATTCAAATGTCGACCAAGGCATCTACAAGGATGTCTTCTATAAGGATCTATAATGCCTTGCCAAGGGATCTAAAAGAATTAACTTAAAGTTTTACTAAGTTTGCCAAACATTTTTTTTATAAAGAATAAGAAAGAATAACATACACGTCAAACATAAAGTAGCGAAAGCAATAACATACAATCATCTATATACAAATATAATAGATTACATTCCTTAAGGATCCCAAGACGTTGAGTCACATTTAAATTTAATTATTACTAAGTCTAACAAATACCACATCCACATGAAAGAATAATTAAAAGTCCAAAGTCCATTTAAATAATATACATTTGTTCTGAATGCCACTTGGCAATAAAATTCGAAATGCTCAATCATCCACTGTACATGTCACAGGGTATGAAAGGCTAAAAGAATATACATTTATAAAAATAGAATTACATTATCCTCCTTAGATCCATAATACAAAGTACAATACCATAAATGAAACCATCCATCATAAAAGATATAAATATCCATCATAAGATATAACCATCCATCATAATGATACAAAGATAGAATGAAAGGAAATGCAAACAAAGAAACTCTAGCCATGGTAGCAACAGACAGATCTCAATGGTAAGAGTAAACAAAACTACAACCGTGTGGAACCTAAATGGCCCACTCCCACCGCACTGAGGAGACAATCTCAAGTCCCAAATAGGATACCTATCCAAATATCAAAAGTACTCTCTAAGTCCAGGAAATCCTAAAAGTAATCTGACTCAAAGGTACCAAGATAAATTGACATCTAGACCCAGAGGCACACAAAGACACATGGAAAACCTACTATGTAAGTGAGCAAGTGTCATCACATGAATCATGCTAGAGCTACCCTGGAAATCTCTCAAGACCCCAGCCCCCTAGTGATCCCTGTGCGGCCACTAGTATCCTCTCGTACTAACAAAGCATACTACGGATGCAAGGTCGCAACCAAGCGTTCTCTCTACTCCTATCCTAGTCTGTACTAGCACTCAAGGCATAGGTGATAACATATAAAGACTCTTATTAGGTTCATTTTACTCTCATTTAGTGTAGTATTTTCACTTATTAAACAACTTACAATGGGTTACCCTGGGAACCACTTAGGGCCCTAGTCTCCATTGCAAGCCACTTCCCAACATTACATATAGATAACCTACCCTAGGCTCATAAAAGTATAAATCAAAGAATCATATAAAATTGCCTTAGTCCTATACAAGTGGCTGGAAAGCATCAAAAGATAATTCATAATAACACATCAGTTCTCTACGGGCAACTGGAAAGCATCCCAAAAATATTGATCGAAGACTCAAAATGGTTAAGTCAAATATATCATAGCATGACATCACCAAGAACAAATCATACAAACACCTTAGTCCCATAAAAGCGACTAGGAAGCAATCCAAATACAACTGATCGAAGACTCCAAAATGGTTAAGTCAAGTAAGTCATAACATCACCTTAGCTTCACACAAGAACACTAGAAATAAATAACGAACAATAAATACAAACTCATCATAGAGCATACCAAACACATTACCATGGTTGGGTTTAAAAGATCAAGAACAATTCAAGATGACATCACAATCGCAGAACTCCCAAGCCTTTGGTAAATGTCCTAAAACTGGTCAACGCTCTAGTCAACCCAAACCGAAAACAACTCAAACAACATACAAAACAATGTAGGTTTCATAGTTTGGTTTGATTTGCAAGCCACACTGTTGCGTTAAATGTAAGGTTTTAGTTCTCATTCTAATCTATGTTTCAAGTAAGAGAGATTCTCAATTCTATCGTACAAGTAAACCCATTCATTTATTTGAATAAGAAATAGAATTAACCTAATTCAATTTTTTAGTTCATTGATCCAAATGAATTAAGGGTAATTATTTATTTCAATTATTAAAATAATACCTATTGATTTCCAAATAAAATAATTTACAATATTATTAGAATCAGTATTATTAATAGTAATAATTAAACAAATTTAAAACTTCATTATATAATATTCATTATTAATTAAATTTAATTAAACTAAATTTAATTTAATTAATTAATCATTATATAAACAAACTATACTATTATTAATTAATCATTAATTTAATTAGTAATTAGTAAATGTAACTATTAATAAAGTTGTTAATAATTAATAATTATATTTATAAAAATTGTATTTAATAAAAAAATTTTTTAAAAAAATGTTTTAGGCTCATTGGCTGGAAGAAGCCATGCAACCCTTTTAAAAAGGCTGCCACAGGCTTGGTTGGTGTTGCCAGTAGCAGTAATAACTATTGCCACGTGCAACAACCAATCTACACACTGACCGTGGTGGTAAGGTTGGGGGGGGGGGGGGGGGGGGGGGGGGGCGGGCGGGGGTGGGGGTGGGGTGGGGGTGTCACGGCCCCACCTCCCCTTTTTTTATATTAAATTTTTATTTATAATATTTTTTTTAAAATTTTATTTTGTTTATATTATATAGAATTTAATTTAAACAAAAACTCATCCCAATTAAATTATATATATATAAAATACCAATCCTAGCAAATCTCTGATAGGCAAAATATGATCAAATGGTCAAATTTTTCTATTTAAAATTTTGATTTCAATACAAAACCATTCCCTATTTAATTTTCACTTTTGAATCTACCAAAGGAGGATTATTTGATATATCAATCATTTTGTATATAGAAGATTTAACATGCATACTAGAATTTCATCATATTGAAACACTCATCACAGAGAATCATTCAAAAAAAACCATTCGCAGACACAAAGAAGATGGGAAAAGAAGAAATATAATAAATTGTGTGAATAATCACAAGCATCTACCTTAACTCTGATGCTAATCGCTACGCCTAAAAAGATCATGAGAGAAATTTCTCCTCTCAAAACCTTCTCTCTTCTGAAATTCTTTCCTCTTCCAAAATTTACGGTCCTTCGCAAAACTTCAGTCCCTTTAAAATGAACACTCAATTGGTGATAAGGAGTTCTCTCCTAAAATTGGGACACTAATTGTGCGATCACCCGACAGAACTCTCTGCTCACTAGACCCTAACTCTTTATTAACTTTTCTTTATCTTTTTTATGCACATTTATTAAATTATAAAATAACTTTATTTAATTCACTTGACTTCTATTTTCAATTAATTTATTGAATTTTAATCTCATGCACAATTTATGCAATCTTAAATTTTTTAATAAATTAATATCTTTTCCATGCTTTAATTTATTTCGAAATGTTAATGGATAAAATATTTATTAACTTAAATAATAATAGTATTTAGCATGTATTTAAAAATTAACTCTAAATATATTATTATTAAATTAAATAAATATTATCACGTTCTAAAATTTAAACTTTTATCTTTAAATTTAATTCTTTTTATTTAATTATTTCTCCAAATTAATTAAATATAATTAAATATTAAAATGCCATAATAAATTTCCATTAAATCAAATCATTAATTTAATCATTTAATTTGACTTAATTAATAGAAAAATACCTAAAGATCTATGGGACGAAATACGAAAACCCATAAAAGAAAAACACATAAAAAATCAAACTAAAGGGTTATAATCACAAAGGGCATATGCACCGAGTTGTGGTGCCAAAAAGGTGAGAAGGAAATTTTTTTTTTCCTATTTTAAAAAGTGCGTACGCGCTATAGCGCGCATGCACTATAGTACGTACATGCTATAGCATGTACACGCTTTAAAAAAAAAAAAAGTATATATGATGGGCTGCAAACCCGCAACCCACCATTTTCATCAGCATTTTCTTCTACTCCTACAGCGAGCAATGCATACGCGAGTTGAAGACTCAACATTTGCACCACCATTTGCCAAAATGCCTCCTCGTCGACGAAATCCAAGACCACAAGCGCACCCACGACGAAGCCGTAAGTGATATAAACCTAACTTTGCATTGTTTGATATATTTTTCATATTGTTTTGTAAGTTTTTTATATTCTTTTGTAGAGTTTTTACAAATTTCATTTAGATTTGTTTATTTATTTGAATTTTAATTGATTTTTTATTAGGAAATGTTCATAATCAACCAGAAAATCCACAAGAACATCAAAACCCTCAAGAACCCCAAAACCAAAACCCTCCTCAAGAAGAAGAACAAATTCCACAACCCGAACCAATTGCAAGACCTCCACTAGGCACACAAGAAAATATAAGAAATGAAATAGAGAGAGGCAAAACTCAATTAGAAGGAATCATTGCTCGGTTGAAAGAATCCGGACAAACCAATCCAATGAGGGCTCAATTGGCATCATCCCTTGAATCCATTAACACTCAAATAGCCTCAGTTAGTGGTCAGTTAGATATTGGGCGGGCTAAGAGGGATGAACAAAAAAGATTTTATGCAAATAAATTGTCATATGAAGATGTTAGAAAAAAGGAAATACCAAAAGGTAGTATATGTGCATTATTTAGAAAAACTGGTGAGCAAAATACTGTTAGAGAGGGTACTAAATGATTCCCCATCCATTGTTGCATACATGATGCTATTAGAAATAATTTTTGGGATAGATGGTGGATGGTTTTTGATGCCCCTCCTTGCAACAATCACGAGGTCCCCATGTATTTTTTGAAGAAATTATATTGTGAGTTTTTCCTTGAGGAGATCCCCAATTATTTTGATATGTTAGACTCCCAGGGTAGAGGTGGGGGGTCATCATTTGAGAGGCTCGGAGCACGTCGTGACCCTAATGTAGTTAGGGCACCCGTGGTCCATCCACATGTGAGCATGTGATTATTCCTTCAGTTGTGAAGGAACATGTAGAGGCCATCACTCTAGGGACCATTAATGCTTTGACACAGACCCTCATCCATTCCATGAGCCCATTAGTTGAGGGGGAGCCTTCTATACGTCGTGGTCACATGTGCACTTCATGCAGATCCCTATGCACATTTGGCACTCATGTCGGAGATGGTGCAGATGATGGGCTTGTCATCGATCAGTTCTTGAACGAGACATTTGGCATTGACACACAGGTAAATTACTAATTTGATCACATTTCATACGTATAGTGAATGATTAATTAATTAGGATTTATTGACATTATTCAAAATTTAGGGTCAAAGTGTTCCTGGGCCTAGCAGCGATCCTCTAGGCCCATTTTTTGTCCCTTCGACGAGTCCTGAGGTATGTATCAATTTAATCATTTTAATTAATACATATATTTATTACGTAATCATATTAAGGATTGACCAAAAAAAATATGCATGTGCATTAGTTCTCCACAGGACCCTCAACCTTTACCACAGATGTAGAGCAGAGACATCATATGAGCTTCACACAGGTACAATTGTTTCATGTTAATTTAATTCATTTGATTATATTTATTCCATGTTTCATGTTAGATATAACATGTATTGTATGACATGCAGCTCATGATGTCGGACACACCTCCTCATCTGCGACAGTCTGTTGATAGTGGAGTGGCCGCAGCTATGGCTAGCTCACAGCCACTGACAGAGGTATGAAAGAATTTTCTTCGTTTTAGTTGTTGTTTATAATAGTTAATCTAAAAATTTCTAATGTTATTTATAAGTGATTATATTTATTGAATTGTTGTAGGGTCTTGTCACGCCTGATCGTCCACGAGCATTTGAGGTGGACTTACAAAGTGACTATTTGTTGGCGGTAAGAAAATAATTGATTTTGTGAGTACATATATTTGATTTCAACGTATAATAAATATTGATTCATATCTACTTTCTTTGTATCAGTTGGACCTAGAGAAGAGCCTCAACAAGAGGTAAAGTGAGCATGTCAGGAGGGCCCCATCATCTCCACTGTCTCCCTCCACACGACGGCAGAGGACGTCGAGAGACTTGTTTCCTTCCCCTCATGGGAAGGAAAAGATGTAGTTGAGATATTTGATACATATATACAGAGACTTGTTTCCTTCCCCATGTATATATATAGGCATCTGAGAGACATATTCGATACACATTTGATGTACATATGAAATTCTATATTTGATGTATGACATTATTGGTTAATATATGATATGTTTGTTCATATACGACATTATTGGTTATCATAATATATCATGTGTTTGTTAATGTATATGACATTATTGGTTATCATTTTATATTATATGTTTGTTCATGTATGACGTTAAATTAGATATGTTTGTGTATGACATTAAATTAGATATGTGCATGTATGAAATTAAATTCAATTGCTAGAGAGTTGCCATTATGTCTACCAACTAGTAGATGTTCTTTTTTGCTTTATTAGTATTTCTCAAAAACTGCAAAGAAGCTATTTCTGGTGAATAGTTGTAAACAATTGTGATCATCGACTTCATGTAGTCATGGCTTTGGATGTGAAAACTTGTAACTTTGGCTATAAGCATCCATGGCTTTGGCTATGTGCACTAGTGGCTTTGACTATGAGCATTTATGGCTTTGGTTGTAGGCACAATATAGCCTTGGCTGTAGGTTGTCTTTCTTGTTGCATGTCGAAGTTACCTTCAAGAATATCATTAGTCTAAGATCATTACAATTAAAATACTATGAAATAATACCTTGGAAATAATAGTCTTTAACCCATTACTTTATTTGTTAAAACATCATGTAGTATCTACTGTAGTCCTTCTACTCAAATATGTTTTCAAAAATACTTAGTATGGCAAAGAAATGTTTATGGAAAGCTTGTCAAATAGGATATTGAAGAACTAAATGTGGATAGTGATTAGTACCCATCAATAAGAACATGAACATCTTTCTCAAGCAAGCGATATGACATTAGCAAGTAATTTATAAATTTCCTTTGCAAATAACTAGAAGATGCTATGAATCTTAATACAGAGTTAATCATGAACTCATTATTCCATCCAAGAAGCATATATCACCCTAAGCCAATTAACCGACAGGATAAAAATTAATTCAATTTCAACAAAATTTTGAGTATAAAAAGCATCTTAGGGATTCTTACAAGAATTAACACGATGTTCACAAGAGCATTACAAGTTCTTGTAATGCTATTTCACATATTGTAATCATATTTAGTTTTGAATGGCCATTTGTGTTACAAGCATAAATGTTCTTTAAGTTCTTTTAATTCTAGACATGAATTTTATTATGAAGCTTTTTTATGACAACCCACTCAATGCATGTATTGTTGTTCCACATTATGCTAATTTGACTTTCATTGGTTGATTTGGGTCTAGACATGACGTTATTCACTACCTTTTTTATATATTATTTTTTTGTAGTGAGGTTCTAGCCTGAATGAATGTATTAATCATCGAAGTTGTGAACCTTGGTTGAGATCCTTACAAATATATTTTCAAATTGGACCTCAAATAGTTTTCTCAGTCACCCCCTTTACACAGATACTGAAATTGTAGTTAATTACAAAATTAATACTGAATTAACACAAGTTTAATTGAGAAGTATTATGTACCTCAATAGGCTAGATTATTATTGACCGGGAAGCTTTATCTTAGAGCAGTTGGTTTCCTAAATCTTTAGCGCAATGACAGTCTTATGGAATGTGGAATTAGGTTTGCTAGCTAAGGAACGTTCTTTAAATGGTAGAGGAAACTCAAGACTCACATGTTTCCAATCAATATAAAATTTTAAATCGCTTCTCTAATTTTTTCTATTTATGATCTTCTTAAAACTTAACTTTCTAAATGCATTGATGGGGAAATAAAGATCTTCTAGGAACTAAAGGCTAATCATGTTTAATACTTACAATTCTCTGTTTTTATCTAATAATTTAAAAAAGATTGTACAAGTGTTTTCAAAGAGCAACACTTGTCACTAACATCATAAGAAGGAATACCCAAGGAGTCTTGCCACTGATCCCCCACCACCAAATTCAAGAGAAAACAAAATTCCACTACTAAAGAGATAGTAACAATTATCATCCCTAGACTCTCCCTTATCACAAAATTATTACCATCAAAATTTGCATTTCCAATTGCGTCATGTGCGTTGAAGCGATAGTAACATTTTCACTCTCTTACCTAATGTCTCCCATTTTTGAAACTCCTAGGGAAGGGCAAGGCCATCTTCTCAGTACTTCAAAATACAATGAGTTCCATTTTTTCACATATTGATAATCGTTGACTTAAAGTATAGTCGAAGTATTGACAGCCCATAGATATGCCCCGTCAAAGATTGCAGCCCTATGGCATTTAGTGACCCTTAGGGACATTCTGGTTCAGTGTACCTAAGAACGTTCAAGAACTGAAGGGGACAAGAAGAGGTTGGGGATAGGATTTACCTGGCCACCCAGAGCTAATGGAGCAGACAGTTTGATCCCACGACGAAAGATGAGAGAGATTTGGCAGTTGGCAACTTTGTACTGGCCAACACTACAAGTTTCAACATCACCTGAGATGGCATTGTAGAATGAAAATGAAATGTGATCTCCAAAAAGTGAGAGAGGTTATTGTAGGTCTCTGCAACACAATCCTGTAGGAATTGGAATCTCATCCATATCTCGTACGAGCTCCGAGATATGCCCCGTCAAAGATCGCAGCCCTGTGGCATTTAGGGTTCAGTGTGCCTGAGAACGTTCGAGCACTGAAGGGGATAGGAAGAGGTTGGGGATAGGGTTTACCCGGCCACCTAGAGCTAATGGAGTAGACAGTTTGATCCCACGATGAAAGATGAGAGAGATTTGGCAGTTGGCAACTTTGTATTAGCCAACACTACAAGTTTTAGCATCACCCGAGATGGCATTGTAGAATGAAAATGGAATGTGATCTCTAAAAAGTGAGAGAGGTTATTGTAGGCCTCTGCAACATAGTCCTGTAGGAATTAGAATCTCATCCATATCTCATACGAGCTTCGAGAAATGCCCCGTCAAATATCGCAGCCCTGTGGCATTTAGTGACCCTTAGGGACATTCTGGTTCGACGTTCTTGAGAACGTTCGAGCACTGAAGGGGAAAAGAAAAGGTTGGGGATAGGGTTTACTTGGCCACTTGGAGCTAATGGAGCAGATAGTTTGATCCCATGACGAAAGATGAGAGAGATTTGGCAGTTGGCAACTTTGTGCTGGCCAACACTAAAAGTTTCAACATCACCCGAGATGGCGTTGTAAAATGAAAACAGAATGTGATCTCCAAAAAGTGAGAGAGCTTATTGTAGGTCTCCGCAACATAGTCTTGTAGGAACTAGAATCACATCCATATCTCACACGAGCTCTGAGATATGCCCCGTCAAACATCGCAGCCCTATGGCATTTAGTGACCCTTGGGGACATTCTGGATTGGCGTGCTTGAGAACGTTCAAGAACTAAAGGGGATAGGACAAGGTTGGGGATAGGGTTTACCTAGCCACTCGGAGCTAACAGAGTAGACAGTTTGATCCCACGACGAAAGGTGAGAGAGATTTGGCAGTTGGCAACTTTGTACTGGCCCACACTACAAGTTTTAGCATCACCCGAGATGGCATTGTAAAAAAAAAATAGAGTGTGATCTCCAAAAAGTGAGAGAGGTTATTGTAGGTCTCTGTAACACGGTCCTGCACGAACTAGAATCACATCCATATCTCACACGAGCTCCGAGATATGCCCCGTCAAAGATCACAACCCTATGGCATTTAGTGACCCTTGGGGACATTCTGGATTGGCATGCCTGAGAACATTCGAGCACTGAAGGGGATAGGAAGAGGTTGGGGATAGGGTTTACCTATTCATGCAGAGCTAACAGAGTAGACAGTTCGATCCCACGAGGAAAGGTGAGAGAGATTTGGCAGTTGGCAACTTTCTACTAGCCGACATTGCAAGTTTCAGCATCACCCGAGATGGCGTCGTAAAATGAAAACGGAGTGTGATCTCCAAAAAGTGAGAGAGGTTATTGTAGGTCTCCAAAAGGAGTGTTTAAAAATGCAAAAACAGCGGGGGGTCCTTTGTATGGTTTGGGAGTTTGACCATTAAAACTAGAAATTGTCCTAGTAGTAAGTGCTAGTAACAGTTTTGAAATTTGATTGTTGAGTGTTGAGAAACCTCAAGTTTGGGATTTTTCTTTTTGTTTTGAGTCTATAATAACCATTTCCATCTAAAAAGTTGAGTGTTGAAACCATTTAAGAAGTATTTGCATAGTTTTCCCTAAAATTTGAGTGCATAAAAAGGGGTATGTGATTGCTCCCAAGGTGGATTTAGTGTTTTCTCCAAACAAGAGTTGCATTTTATGTTTGAAGTCATCTAATATAACCAAAGTGAAGGTTTTTGAACCATTTTGGGGTTCTAGAGATGTTGCAAAGTAAGAGTTCTAGAAAGCCCTAGGGTAAAGGGGCTAGAAAGGAGGGTTTTGTAAAAACCATTGTAAAGTTGATCATGAGACCAAAAAAATAGAAGAATCCTTGCATTTGAGTCGTGTCTTAAGAATTTTTTGGGTCATGGGAGTTCCAAAAGTTAAGGGATTGTGAGTTGCTTTGTAAATGGCCTCAAACTAGGCCTAGTTGGCAGACTGAAATAGCCAGTTTTGAGTGATATTTTACAAAACAAGTGTAGTTGGTTTTGGAGTATATTTTAGAGTGAGGAAAAGGGTATTTTAATCACCCAATATTTTAGGAAGTTTTGTGGAAAATTTTGGAGAAAACAACAAATTAGTGACTGGCAAGGGCTAGTTGGAACAAGCCTAGAAGAGGCAAAATTGAGAAAGTGTAAGAGATGAGTTGCTGAGAGTTTGCAAGGAGTTGGAACATGTTAGATGAGATGGTTTGAGATGATCCAAGGTGTTGAGGCCATGATATGATTCCAAGGACGAGTTTTGGTACTTGCATAGGGTGTTCCAACCAAGCTACAAATGCATAGGATAGGACCTTGTAAGGTACTTGCAAATTATGGTTCTAATGTTGAAAAAATAGAACTCCCACCAAACTTGGAAATTTACCTTATCTTTAATGTCAAGGACTAAGTTCAATATAAAGGGCCTACATTCATAGAAGGACAAACAAAATCAAAGGTTGAAGAAGTCACTATCCCATTATAATCTCAGCCAAAAGCTGAAAAGGTTATGGATTCAAGAATCAAGAAGAAGACTTGTCATGGCACCTATATGGAGCATCTTATCAAATGGAAGGATCAACCAGAATCTGAAGTAACATGGATAGATGAGAGTGATTTTGGAAAGAAAGGTATTCCTATGAAATTCCTTCAGATTTATCCACCATGAGTTCTTTGTCACGTAGTCAATTGGTGTGCATAGATCCTAGGGAAGGGGATAGTTGGGAGATATCCTCTTGGGAACAGGGTCAAGAAGAAACCCTATAGGATTAGAAGAAGTCATTGGTTAGTTTGGGCATAGTGGCCTAAACTAGCAGGGTGGGTCTCCTTACATTACTGTTGGTTAGAGAATTCCAATTTTTATTTGTTCAAGGCTAAGAGATATATAAAAAACTACATTTTCAATTATGATCTCAAGGCCTACATGGCAGTCCAAGTACATGGATGGATGATGAAATAATTATTCTTGAATTCGCTAGACCACTTTGTAAGAACAATTCCATGTGGGGTGTTTCTCTGAAAAAGGTGTCTTCTAGTATTTGATGATCATGGAATCCATATGACATGGAAAATAATCGATAAAGCAAAGAAGTTGGGCATAGATTGTGTGTCACTTGTAGCGTATACCATCTATAGGTGTCAATCATTGGATGTTAGTTTTTTCTCACCATTAAAATCTTACTTAAAAAATATTTGGAAGGTGTGGTTGGCTAGGAACCCTCAAATCAATATTGGTCGTGAGGAGTTCAGAATGTTATCCAGCAAAGCCTCCAATTTGGCACTTACACCCGATAATATAATGAGTGGTTTCCATAGGATAGGGATATGGTCTTTGAATAGAGAGGTTTTAGTGAATGATATAGGCCCAAGAAAGTGCTTCATTGTTGATGAGGATGGAAAATAGGGATCTAAACCACAACCCACAAGTAGTGGATCAGAAGAAACAACTACTGTAGATGATGCAAATATTGATGAGTTGTAAAGAGAGGGGGAGGAAATCACTATTGAATCCTTCCTAAAAATCAATGGCTTATTAGATGAACCAATTAACACTTTGTTGAGGGGTTATGGACAAAATATGAAGGGACTAGGTACAATTGCACCTAAAAATACCCAACCAAAAAACTTGAACCAGCCAGTGGACTATTATAGGAGATAAAACCTTGAGCATGCAACAAACTTTGATATTAGATTAAGCTTGCTAATGCATGATTCACAACCATATTGGTTGTAGGAGGTTGTCACAAACCTTGGGTAACCAAATACTTGTGGGGATGAAAATGTTTCCCTTTTAATTCCATCCCCACCACATGTTGACCCCAAGGACGTCATCTAATGCTTTGCAAATGGTGGCAACCATGATGAAATAAATAGTTAACAATTTTTTGATACCCAGGCCCAAAATGACTATGATGGAGATGTTGATTTTATACGTTACATGTCACTAGATAGAAAACAACATAGTGGTTTACCCAGTAGATTCCTATAGCTACCAAAGAAAAGGATACAAAATTCTAAGGAACAAGAGAGACTAAGAAGTTATTTGAGGCTAATGCACTTTACATGAAGGAGAAGATCAGGGATAGGAAAGATGGGAGAGAGGAAAAGATTGCAAGAAATGAGATCTTAGATGCTATAGAGAGGGGAAAATGAGTTGCGGAGAAGGTTGCACTAAAGGAATAGAAGAGGAAAGAAAGAGAGGATAATCTAAATGTTTGAAAGAGATATAGACCAAATATTGGAGGTGCAACTTCAACAACTATAGAAATTATATTTACAACACTAGTGGAAGGAGATGTAATTGCACTAGCCCTAGAATCAATTAGTATGCCCAACATACCTCTTCTCCCATAGCATAAATCACATTCTGATATGTTCAATGCTCTAATCCCTAGATTAGGAAATATTCTTACTTAATAAGTGTAACCCCAAGCATTGTCGCCATAGTTGGCAACAAATGGTGAGAGTCCCAATCAACTAGTGAAAAAAATGACTAAGTTGATGGAGCTAAATCCTACATTACACATATCTCCTAGTAGTGGACAGGAGGATGTTGGGATTGGGAGCATAGCACCTATTCCCTTTCCCAATTTTATGGACAATTGATGGGAACTCAAGTAGATGGGAGAAATTCCAATTTTTTTGAAGCGATAAAGTTTTGTGATGTATTTAGAATATCTAAGATAGACTTATTTTTTATTTGAACTAAACCATTCTTACATTACTATTTAAATGTATTTGTATTGTTATAATAGTTTGATTGTTGGTCATGGTGTAAAATATGTAAAGTTTAGAAATATAAATAGTTCATCATAGAGATATTATATAATTAATTTATTTTAAATAATAAAAATAATCATAACAAATAGATAGAAATAAAAAATAATAATTTTATACAAAAAGTTTTAATTTATTTTAAATAATTAAATAATAGAAACATCGTAGAATTAATAATTCAGTATAATAATAACAAATAGACACTAAACAATCCCAAATTCAAACATACGAAGGTCCAACTAGAATAATGACTTTAAATAACCAAATACCAAAGCCAAACAAAGGAAATGGGACTTTTACCTTAAATGAATAAATTACATGAAGAAGGGTGGCTGGCTGTTTGGAAATCTACTTATTTTTCTTCTCTCCCTCTTGTCATCCAAGAGAACATGCAATGAAAGAAAAATATCGTCACAATAAGAAAATATGAAAAATATTGTTCTAGCTTTAAAAAAATTGGAGACATCAAAACATAAAATCTAGATTCTAAACAAATCAAAACATAAAATCTATGATTTAAACTAAATCTCATCACTTATGCATCATAACAATACGGTCCACCTTAGTCATGTGGAAAGTCTTGGGGAAGAGGTTGCAAAAATGTATTTGGATCCAGTTGATCACTCTTTCTTTCTCTCTCTCCCTCTCTCTGTATTCAATCTAATGAGCCAATTGGATCTGCTCGACATTTTAATGTCTCAAGTATTGCCTCGTGGTCTGACTCGCGAACTCTCCAAAGATTCTTATTATGTGGTTTTCCACTATATTTTATCAAGTGGACATTTGATGCGACAAGAAGATTTGAATAATGAAGAATCTTCCTCTTTGTTTGCCAATCCTCGAATAACCACAAGTTAGGGTTCTTCATAGAATATCGTCTAAACCATGTGCCGATTACAACCACCGCACCGACATGGTACTCTAAACCTTCACCATCTATGACCGAGTGATCCAATTTTTGTTTGGCTTGAACACAATGACACAAATAATAATTTGTCCCTTCTTCATTGTCTTCAGGTGCAATAACAGTAAAAAACATGGCCTGCAGTGACAAATGTACAAAATGCGGTCATTAATTCAGAAAATACTTGCGTAAAAGTTATAAAGTTACATATTGAAATTACAAAGATATATAAATATATATATTACCAGGTTGCACTAGATCAGACAAGTGGTCAAAGTCAATAGATGATTCCATCTGTAACATTTCTAGTGCTTTTTGGGGGATGATAGGTGTTAATTGGGTCCAAACCCCGTATATCCCATTTGTCCACCCATTCAGTTGACTCACAGTCATCCCAATTTTCCTCTGCACATGATGGACAATAGCATGCCATTTTTTGTGTGTGGATACTCCATGAACCTCCATCAGAGCTTCTAAAAGAGTGCAACTCACTGGATCCTGTTAGTGTGCAACAATCCTAATATGATGCAATGTTAGTATTATCTATCAACCAAAAAAATCTACGAACCGTAGACTCACCTTCCTTACCTAGACCCATTGTAGCATTACACCAATGGATGATGGATTTTGCATCTATCAATATTGCTTCATCTTTGCACTTTAGTTCTTCATGAGCTAAGGCTCTTTTGATGCATGCGTCTGCACCATCGTGCTCTCCCTCTCCATGACCAGCCTCTATGAAATTCCACATGTATTGAATTCTACACAACTTGTGCATCCTGCTCAACCAATAGAACATTCATGCATTCTTGAATTGAGATGCACAATTGTCTGACCAAATAATGTACTAATGATATGTGATGCCCCTGTTAGCCAAATCTCCATAAAATAGTTGAAAACAACCATGTACGAACTCCATAGAATGTGATCGATCATCGCTGATGTAAAAATCATACTCCCTCAAAATCTTCCTATCATCCTCTGTACTTGTAGGTGAATGCATGAATGTCATGTGAACAAATATGAAAACCTGTTGAGAAGTATAATACTTTGCTTGCACCTCATTTTGTGGTTGTAGTTGTATATGAGCAATGTTAGTATGCTAATAGAAACCAAATTTAAATAAAGCTTCTACAAACTAAACAAAATTCATAAACTTCAAGATAGACTAAGATGAGCTCTCAATTGAGAATATGAGCCATTAATGGGCTCTCTCAATGAGAAGCTCTCTTGTTGAGTAGCTTTGTCTAAATAGATAGGATGTATGCTCAAGCTTTATGCTTCAAAAAGGGCTTCAAATGGAGTTGGAATTTGGGTGTGAGTGTATGGTTTTGATATAAAATGGCTTCTCAAAATGGCATTATGACTTTACTTCATAGATTGTGTTATTTTGCAAAGGGGAAGGATCCAATTTATAGGCAAGAGGTTTGAAGGATTGAGGGCTAAGATGCAAGGATGGGAAAAAGCTTATGGAGGGCTCAGATTGCATGAGAGGAGAGCACATGGATTGTGCTTCCTTACAACCAATCAAGGAGTGACACATGTCACATGGTGAGAGGATGGAGGAAAGGGGAAGGATGAGTCAAAAAAGGAGGCTCAAGGGATAAAATCTCCATAAAGACCCTCATAATGACTTGTAAGAGCAATAAAAGGGCTTGTAAGAGTCATTTATGACCTCGTGGACTTCATAAAGTTTTATGGTTGAGATATTTTGAGGGTGATGAGAGCAATTTCGACTTGGACTTGATTAGGAAGGTTTTAAGCTTGTTTAGGCTTGTGCAAATGATTAGAGGATGGATTAGGATGGTTTAGGATTAGCTTAGGGATAGGCAAGTGGATGGCATTTAATGAGGGTGGGTGAAGGAGGAGATATTTGTTAACTTTGACTTGGGTTAGTAAGTTTTAACCCATGTTTAGGGAATGTGACAAGGTTAGGAGGGGATTAGGATTAGTTTTAAAGACATCTTCTAGAAGAGTCTAGACTTTGGATGAGGATAAAAACTTTCTAGAATAGTCTAGAATTTTCTAGGATGAGGATGAAGACTTTCTAGAAGAGTCTAGAACTTCTTAGGGTGAGGATAAATTAGATTTTTAAGAAATAAATAAAGTTTTATTTATTTCAAGGGTTTGGGTTGAGGAGATATTTATTAAAACTTTTTTAATAAACATGAGGATTAATATTTATCTTAATTAAATATTTTGAGTTGGGATTAGGGGTAGGAAATGATGGGATTAGCCTTTAATTAAAATTAAAGAAGGATTAGAAAATTTTGGAAGAGGTTAGTGGTCTTAAGGAAATTGGCCAAGTTTTGGGCAAAAAATAAATTTTTTATTTATTTTAGGATTTTTGGTCAATTTATTAATTAAATAATTAATAAATAAGGAAATAATGTTTAAATAAGATTTAAACATTTTTGGGAGGGATTCCTTAATTAAATATTTTTAATTAAGATAAAGGGATTTAATGGCATAAAAATTAATTAATTAATTAAATAATTAATTAATTAATAAATGATGATGTCATCAGGACTTTTTCAGAAAATAAAAAAACTTTATTTTCTAAAGGTTTTTAGGTGTCTACATTTTGCCCCTCTTTGATGTGATGCCGCAAGTGGCATGGCATCAAAGATAAGAAAATAAGATGTCCAAGGCTAGAGCAGAAGAGGAGAGAATGGGCTGTGAGATGCCCCCTTAAGAAGGCAGCGGGGAGAGAAAGCGAGGCTCGATGGCTTCTTGAAAAGTACAAGAATTTGGGATGAGCAAGGAGACTCAGATTGGCAAAGAGAAGGGGCTAAATTAGCTCAAACTCTCACTATGGGAGAATGATAAAGGAGAATCAGATGCACAAGAGGAAGCAAGCTTAAGACTTTAGGGAAGGTGGAGGATGAAGGAGCGGAGTGCTATAAAAAGGAATCCAGGATAGGGAGATGGATGAGGGTATTATAAAGCTGATGCAATAGGATTTCAAAGAGTCAGATTGGTGGAAGATGGGTTTCGGAGATCCCTAGGACTAGGATTGTGGATCTCGAAAGATGAGGCTTGGTGGATTGATTTGGATTGGTGGATCCCTAAGACTAGGATTGATGAGTGATTCAAAGAGATATTGATGCATAAGCTGGGGTAGGAGAGACGGATGCTAGATATGGATGGGGGATAATGGAGATGAAGGAAAACCATTGAAGCTTTTTGAGCGGGGGGATACTTCAAAAAGAAGTACCACCATGTAGTTGAGCACTAGATTTTCTATAGGACTATTGGTTAATTGCCAAGGTTACCAAGAACATCAAGGCCTTTTCACCAACCATTCAGAGGACTGACAAACTAACTCAAAACAAACACACAAGGATTGCCCCAACATCACACATGAATCCTAGAGGAAGCAGCATGGAAACGACACTGAAGAACCCACAAGCAGAAAAGAAAAACAAATGAAAGACTTGATCAAGACCTTACGCTCTAATTGCCCCATTCACAGCATACCATGATATGGAAGATCGTGGCAACCTTGAGGAGGGAACAAGGAGATTGCTTGGAAAAGATACTTCAAGACCCAAAAGGGAAGATCCCAAATCAAAAGAAAGTGAAAATCCAAAAGAGAGCCGTTTGCCAACGAGATGGGTATGACAAGGTACTAATGGACCAAGATCAGACATGAGGAAAGCTATATCCTGCAAGGACCTATCGAAGAGCACCGAAGCTGGTGGATTTGGATGAGTGATCCATCTGGCAAGCTGAACTAAGAAAGATAACACTTTGGTGATAGGAAATCTAGCTAAAGGATGTGTTGGAATAGCTAACCAAGATGTGTGATGGGTGCAAGATGCTGATCAAGGACGAATTGACACGAACGCTGGATAGATAAAATGGTACTAAGCTAAAGAGGATGTACAAGCTGACATACCAAGATATTTACAAGTGAGCTAATCAAGATATGGTACAAGCTAATGGACCAAGATAGTTACAAGTA
Organism: Cupressus sempervirens; assembly: GCA_028749045.1. NCBI lineage: Eukaryota > Viridiplantae > Streptophyta > Pinopsida > Cupressales > Cupressaceae > Cupressus > Cupressus sempervirens. The sequence goes on along the minus strand of CM053784.1, from coordinate 251,372,391 downwards.
GGCAAAAGCTCAGGATGATAGGATAGCGGGATGGTTCGATGTTGTGCAAGATGCGAAAGCTAAGGGTGGGGTGATAGCAAAAGATATGGATTTGGCAGGATGCATCCAATGATGATGAGAGATTTTGTGACCAAGGATAGCTAGAGGAGCAGGATGAGATGGCTGGATAGGATGGTAGATAGCTAGGATTATGATAGATATAAAGAGATGACATTGGGTTTGCATGAGGATAGCCTAGAGCTAGATACCAATGACAAGGGAGGATAGACAAGACAAGATCTCCAAGGAATATAGTGCCCCCAATCAGAAGATAACATGCAGAAGGAGGTCTTATGATGGATGTGATAGGATTGAAGCTAGGATGGAAAAAGTTGAAGGGGCTAGGGAGATGGATGATAGCTGAAATGATTAGATGAAGCTGCATAAGATTAGTGGATGGTGTGAGATGGAAGCAGGAGGATGGAGGATAGGTGGATAGATCGGAAGATGGAGTTGGATGTCAAGAGATGACCAAAAGCATGAGGGTGATAGGCTAAGTTGGGGATGGCAGGATTACACATGACACTTGTTTGCCAAGTTTTCATCATGGTACTTGTCCAAGGCGCTTGAATTGCCAAGTTTTCACCAGTGGATGCTTTTTTTTTTTTTTTTTTTTTTTGACTTTTGGACTTAGCTAGAATGATTTTGGCTTTCTTCAGCTATTTTGGCTTTTTTGGGATTTTTCACTGGCTGTTGGAATGTTCAATTTTGTTGCTAGTTGTTGGTACACCGGATGTGTGATTTATGCAATAGATTGGATTAGATGGGATTGATGGTAGGAGATGGAGGGATGAAAAGGTTGTAAAGGAGCATGATATGGGGATGCTTGCAAGAACAACATTGGCACATGTTGGGATGGTTGTGAAAAGAGCATATGGGGGATAGATGGTAGATGCGGGCATGATGGAGGATTTGTGGAAGCATGCTTGGGGATATAGGCACCCAAGATAGAGTTAGGAGATGGGGGACATGAGTCACTAGATGGGGGATTAGCAATGGTGGATGCCATTATGCATTGGGTTTCAACTTTTTTCTTGGGGATCCACATGGTTTTGATTTTCTTTTCATAGGCTTTTGCATTGTTTTGCATTCTTTGATTGGATTTTGCCTTTTTGGAGTATGTCTTTTAGAATAGACATATGATTGCCTAGGATGTGGATTTTTAGCTTTATGCATTTTGAATTTGGCATTCACATCGCTGTGGTAAGCTTTGGGAAGATGGTTAGGAGAAGCTTTGTGAGATGGAGAGGATATGAAAGAGCATGTAGGGGGATGATGATGGATGATGTGCCCTAATATGTGCCTTTGTTGATCTTGCATAGAAATGGATGGAATAGGATTTTTATGATGGCTGATAGGAGGATGGAGGATGGTAGATTTTGGGACATAGGGACCCAAAATGGATTTAGCGGATGAAGGGGGGATATGGTAGGTTGTTTTGGGTTGCAAAGATGGTGGAGGGGGGATGACATAAGATTTCTTGAAGGAGTGATGGGAGGCTGGCATGGTGGGCTTGGAGATAGGCTTGGTTTGGGGGTGTGGTGTACCAACACCTTTAGATGGTGAGCCTTTGGATACATATCGAAGACCATGAAATCCTAGATTTTTTTGTGCAATAATAGGCTCTCTGATTCCTTGCTCTTGTGGTCCTAAACCTTGACCTTGATAATGCCATCGATTGAGCATTTGAACAAGCTGAGGAAACTTTTTTCTTGCAAAAAATGGTAGAAGTGATTTATTAGGTGTATTACAATGGGGAGATACTGTTCTTAATTCTTCTGCTGAGAGAGGGCCACCGTGGATGAATTTAAGTGAACCAAGAGGGTAGATTATAGATGGTGGAATAGCTTGGATAGGTGGTAAGATGGAAGCATGGAGCGGGGGAGATGGAAGGATAGGATCTTGATGTAGGTGGTGGGATGACAAGATATCTTGTAGTGGAGGAGATATGGCTTGAGGTTTTGGAGATGGAGGAGATGGTGACTGCACTATGGATGGAAGACATGGTATGATGATATCTTCATTTATGCTTTGGGGGATGTCAACATACTTTTGGGCAGGATATTGATAGGATTGGTTTGGAGTGGATGGTGCGATAGGAGGTGAAGGGATGGATTCTTCAAAGGCAGCGGATGGATAGATGGGAGATTCAGTAGTGGAGATGGGTGAGTAGAAGATGGATGCATAAGGGTCATTACGAGAGATTTGGGAAATGCTTGGAGGTGATGTGGATAGGATTTGGAGGGATTTGACAGGTGGTGGGATTTTGATGCTTGCGGGAAGTGGAAGGATTTTAAGCAATTTGATGGATGGTATGGGGATGATAGCTATGGGAGATGGAGGTGATATTATAGATGGGGAAGCTTCATCAGTGACTACTTCACATGGTTGTATTAGATGACATGGCTTATCGACTGTTGGAGGCAACTTTTCTTATATTTCCTCTAGGAGATTCCTTGGAGACTCATGTGTCAAAGGTGGAGGTGGATTGACAGGAATAGCTAGTGTGATGGGGGTGGAAGATTGGAAGCTTGGTTGATGGGGTGATGGAGGGGAAGCTGGAATATCGAATGGCATGACTAGATAGTTTGGAATAACTCTTGGATTTTGGGGGATGCTTGGGGGAATGTTTCTAAGGCTTTCAATATACCCATCATAGTCAACAAGATTTTCATCATCATTGGAATAGGAGGTGGCAGGAGCAAGGACAATGCGACCAAACACATCATGATAGGATTGGTACTTCATGCTTTGATGATGAGTTTGATGGGGATGGGGTCTTGCATATGGATGAACACGGAAGCTCATGGTTGGATTTGGATTAAGCACAGATTTTGGATTGGCAGATGAAAGATTTCCTAGGGAGAGTCAAAGCTGCATGACATACCTAAGGAGGATTGGCTAGAGATTTTTGGCTTTCTTGTGGATGGAAGACTTCAAGGGCATGTTGTCAAAAGGTGAGAGTTTTGCTTTCCTATGCGCTAGATTTGGTGGTGGCTATGTCAACTTGAGGATAGACTAATGATCCTATGGGCATGACATGAGATTGACCACTTGTGGATCCCAACCTTTAGCTCAAGGTGATGAGGGATGCAAGTGACAAAGCTAGATTACCCTAAACAATGCTCTGTCAGAGGGATAACCTTGGTGAGATTGGTTGATTGGTAGGATAGATTGATTGGATAGAAAATTTTGGCAAAGTGACAACAACTCTTTAAAGGCTTGGGTGATTTTGGATTGGGTTGCTAGCTAGCTAGGGGGATGATTTGGATGGACTTTGGATTTGGGATTATTCTAAGGAAATGAACTAGATAGATTCAGTTGCAGCGGGGGAGCTTGGATGATTTTCTGATAAGGCAGTGACTACACTAAGTATGCCTTGAGCTGGGAGATTTTTGCTTTTTTTGGGATTTTGACCAAAGTTGGCAAATATTCATTCAAAAGCTATGAACAAATAAGCAGAAAAAAGTTTTGAGCAAGCACGTCAAACACCAACATCCTAGGAAGCTTTCTACAAGGATGAAAGTTGGTTTAGCTAGGGAGTCCTCGATATATGCAAGGTACGTGAGGCCCAAATCTGTAGATGAAACCAAAAAGATGTCACATAGCCGAGAGGAGCGGTAACCCACTTTTCCTCTTTCACTTCTCAAGGGTATAAAGTTCTTTGAGGCTTAACCCGAGTGACAAAATTTTGATCCCAAGAGAGGTGTCTTTGGATTCACCTCCCGATCTTTTTACTCTGCCGGAACGCTGGAGTTGAGGTCATCCCAAGGGGTGATGAAATCCCCAAGCAAGCCTCCTAAAAAGTTTAAAACAAGACCACATACATGATCTTGGGCTTTTAAAGACACACGTTCATTCCAATTGATGATTTAAATTTTGTAAGCTATGATTGAAGACACTTGTGATTATGGCATACAATGTTCATTCCAATTTGACAGTGTCATTAGCATAATGAAAGTCGAGAGATCGTCAACATAAGAAATGTGAGCACCATTGAAAATGCGTCAAAACCATGCGATGTTCATTGATTTTTAGGCATTCAAGATTGAGTGTGAGTTTATTTTAAGCCCAAAACAAAGATGTGTGAAACTCGATTGCCAAGCGCGCGCCCGGAGGCTCTCCACATCAAGATTTGTCCAATTTTTATGCCCAAATGAAGTGTGAGCAATATTAATGTGCATTCAAGGAATTTTCTAACTTAGAAAAACCACTAAAGACCCAAGTGAGTGGAGTTTGATCTTTTTGGAGCAATTAACACCCTCTTAGGTTGACCCATCCCCATAGATGGCGCTGAGATTGCAACCAATGGTTAAATTGATGGGTGATTAAAGAGGGTGAGTCCAACTACAAACTTACTCAAAGCGTCTTTATTAGTTTTTATAACTTAGAAGATTTCAAAAATGTGGATTCTTTTTATGCCCCAAAAGATGATTATTTGATCTATGACATTCAAGATTGGATTTTTTTGTTTTAATCATGCATTCATAAAAAAAACAAACTTGATTTTAATCCATGGCACTCAAGAGTGATTTTAGCAACATGCATTGAAAGACAAGTGATTAAACATTCAAGTTTTTTCTTTTGAGCATTCAAGATTGAGATTTTGTGTGTTGTTTTAAGAACTTTGAAGTGCTTTGTTTTAACCTTAGATCATTCAAGATTGTTTTGGACTCAAAAGTGAAAATGACTCTTTGGACTTTGGTTTTCATTCAAGATTTTGTGTTCTACTTTGTATATTTTAAGCCCAAAAATGATATTCCTAGATTGTTTTGATGCATGAAAAACCTAAGAAACATTCAAGATTTTGCAACAAGAAATTTGTTTGGAACAAATAACAAAGTTTTTAGGACAATTTTTGGCAACCATTTAGGACTCTTAGTTTTTATGAGATTTTTTTAAAGAACTTTAGTGTGCACTTAGTGTTGATTTTGAATCTTTTGAAATGGAAACTTGAAGTTCTTTTTAAATTCCCAAAAATAAAGTGTTCCTAACTTTGCATGAATGCATCTAAAACCTTGATGTTGCAAGGATGCAAATGATTAGATTGGTTTAGTTTCACTTGTTAAAAAATTTTTTCTTTTTTGCAAATTTTTAATTTTTTAATGGATTTAAGTATGATTTGGGGGTTTATTTTAAGCACTAAAAAGAAGTGTGTATGATTTTGCTTCCTTAAAAAAAAAAATGGCCAAGATCTCCCACAAGAAGAAGAAGAAGAAGAAGTAGATGGAATAAGAAGAATATAGACAAGAAGAGGAAGAAGAATTTCAAGTTCTTTGTCCACCTATAAGCTTGAAAAATCTGCAAACACTATGAAATAGATTATGAGTTCCTTTGTCTTCTTCATGCTCATGTGGACCTACAAAACCAATTTATACAATCCTACCAATCACAAAAATAAGTAAAATTAGCCAAAATCAGCAAATGACATACAAAATTTGACTAAAAAAGCTAATGAAGATGACCCATGCGGGGTCCCACCGGGCATGCCAAAATGTATATGAGCAATGTTAGTATGCTAATAGAAACCAAATTTAAATAAAGCTTCTACAAACTAAACAAAATTCATAAACTTCAAGATAGACTAAGATGAGCTCTCAATTGAGAATATGAGCCATTAATGGGCTCTCTCAATGAGAAGCTCTCTTGTTGAGTAGCTTTGTCTAAATAGATAGGATGTATGCTCAAGCTTTATGCTTCAAAAAGGGCTTCAAATGGAGTTGGAATTTGGGTGTGAGTGCATGGTTTTGATATAAAATGGCTTCTCAAAATGGCATTATGAATTTACTTCATAGATTGTGTTGTTTTGCAAAGGGGAAGGATCCAATTTATAGGCAAGAGGTTTGAAGGATTGAGGGCTAAGATGCAAGGATGGGAAAAAGCTTATGGAGGGCTCAGATTGCATGAGAGGAGAGCACATGGATTGTGCTTCCTTACAACCAATCAAGGAGTGACACATGTCACATGGTGAGAGGATGGAGGAAAGGGGAAGGATGAGTCAAAAAAGGAGGCTCAAGGGATAAAATCTCCATAAAGACCCTCATAATGACTTGTAAGAGCAATAAAAGGGCTTGTAAGAGTCATTTATGACCTCGTGGACTTCATAAAGTTTTATGGTTGAGATATTTTGAGGGTGATGAGAGCAATTTCGACTTGGACTTGATTAGGAAGGTTTTAAGCTTGTTTAGGCTTGTGCAAATGATTAGAGGATGGATTAGGATGGTTTAGGATTAGCTTAGGGATAGGCAAGTGAATGACATTTAATGAGGGTGGGTGAAAGAGGAGATATTTGTTAACTTTGACTTAGGTTAGTAAGTTTTAACCCATGTTTAGGGAATGTGACAAGGTTAGGAGGGGATTAGGATTAGTTTTAAAGACATCTTCTAGAAGAGTCTAGACTTTGGATGAGGATAAAAACTTTCTAGAATAGTCTAGAATTTCCTAGGATAAGGATGAAAACTTTCTAGAAGAGTCTAGAACTTCTTAGGGTGAGGATAAATTAGATTTTTAGGAAATAAATAAAGTTTTATTTATTTCAAGGGTTTGGGTTGAGGAGATATTTATTAAAACTTTTTTAATAAACATGAAGATTAATATTTAATCTTAATTAAATATTTTGAGTTGGGATTAGGGGTAGGAAATGATGGGATTAGCCTTTAATTAAAATTAAAGAAGGATTAGAAAATTTTGGAAGAGGTTAGTGGTCTTAAGGAAATTGGCCAAGTTTTGGGCAAAAAATAAATTTTTTATTTATTTTAGGATTTTTGGTCAATTTATTAATTAAATAATTAATAAATAAGGAAATAATGTTTAAATAAGATTTAAACATTTTTGGGAGGGATTCCTTAATTAAATATTTTTAATTAAGATAAAAGGATTTAATGGCATAAAAATAAATAAATAAATAAAATAATTAATTAACTAATAAATGATGATGTCATCAGGACTTTTGCAGAAAATAAAAAAACTTTATTTTCTAAAGGTTTTTAGGTGTCTACAGTAGTGTGTAGTTCTCTGCGAAATCTACAACCAAAACAATGGTATCCAGTGGAAACGTATCCTTGCACAACTTGAATTGCAAATCCAGCCATCGAGCTCTATGGGTATGCCTTGCATACTCGTAAATAATGTTTTCACAAAAAATTTTCATGAACTCATACACTGGAATCTTTTCAATGACTAAATAACATCTTTTACCATGTTTCCCATCTTTTAGAGCATATGTCACTGTCTTAAATTTTCCATAATCTACTATTTCATTTCCAATTGCATGTGTACTATCCATATGTTGACAAGTTGATAAAAGTTGCAAAGAACCACAAAATAAGCACGTACCATCCAAGCATGATGTCTTGTAAAATTGTTGGTCATCCCTTATTTCACATAAAATGTTGGATATGAATTCCCTTGAAGATCTTGGTGGCTCATTTATGTCACAATCCTGCAAAACAAACTGAGAATGCAAAATTATGCATATATGCCTAAAAACATCAAAATGGTTAGAAAATTCAATATGTATCCTACAACAACAAGTTGTGCGTGTGTGATTTATCTTCACATAAAAAGGTTTACCCATCTCAAAAAATCTTTGACTTATTCGAATTTGAGGATACATACCAATAAATTTTGCAAAAAATTGTGTCTGAGTTGTGTCCAAAAAATGTTTCGCATGTGGCTCGTGATTTTGGCTACCAATCCTCCTTCTTACAACATCTCTTTGATTAGGGGAAACACGTGTGTTATTTTTCCAAAAATCTTCGATCAATGATTTCAAGGCTTCACTAATTTCTTTATCCTTTCGCGGTAGTCTACCGCTAAATGTCCATAACTTATTTTTTTTTGGATCTTCCAATCTCTCACGCCTTAGCATGGCTCTCCTTAGAGTACCTCTACCAATTTTTAATGTTTTGCTTGTCTTTCTCATGAGTCGAGCTTTCTTCATTTGGCTACTTACTATTGTCGATGTAAGTACTCGTCTTGCGATATTACTATCTTTGGTGCGTGATTTAGAACCCACTTTGTCATAAGCATTCATTAGATTCTTTACAATATTTTTTTCATTTGAATCATCCATCATTCTTAGCCCAAGAATCTTCATGATAGGCCTAAATTTTAAATTTCTCATCATTTCAACAAATAATTGGCATTGACCTGTAATATTTAATTCATCAAAAAATAATCTCCACATATGATTAACTTTTCTTTGACAAGTACGCTTGGTAATCTTGTCAGGCATTGATTTCAAAATGTTACTATCAATATCAATCAAATATTTTGGTCTCCTAAAATGAATTCTAGAAGGTGTTATAATCTCTTCAATTCTTTCAACATTTTGAACATCAACATAAGGTTGAGTGTATTGCGTACCTTGAACCAAAGATGATGTGCCTTGGCAATAAGATGCAAAAGATGGAATATCACCTACTTGATGTGTTGATGTTGTGCCTTCAACATGACATGATGGAGTGTGTATATCATCGGATCTACAAATCAGTGTCTCTTCAACATGAGAGGACGATATGACTTCAACATTGGAAGATGGTGTAGAGGATGATATGACTCCAACATTAGAAGATGGTGTAGCTTCACAATTCAATTGTCTTCTTGAGTGTAACAGTCTCATTCATTCTCTTTGTCTTTCCAATTCTTCCTCTTTGTTTCTTGGTACCAGTGGTTCTTGATCCTCTTCAAAAGTCAATTCTTCATTATTGCTTTGCAATTTTCTTTTCTCACGTAGTAATTTCATTTTATCTCTTTTAATTGCCAAATCTCTCTCCCTATCTTCATTTGTTTGATTTTTTGGTTTCTTCCTTGGCATGATGATGATTTCTACATGTCAAATTATTCAAACATTTGAATTACTTAAAATGTGTAAATTACAAATTATTCAAATACATATAAAAATTATAATTATTTGAATGAATACACAATATATATATAAAATGACTTGTCAAATTTCTAACCATTTCGAAATAAAATTTCATTGAAACATACAAATTTCAATGAATTCACTATATATTAAACAACATGTCAAATTATAATCAAATTTTTATCTATATATCAACAAACAATATTTAAAATAGATTGCACTAACCTTTTCTATACAAGGAATATTTAAAAAGTCTTCAAATCGTGTATCCAATGATTGAATTTGGTGTTTGCTAGCTTCCAAAAGTGTTTGCCACCTTGAAATTAGTGTTTGTTAGCTTGAAATAGTGTTTGCCACCTTAAAAGAGTGTTTGCTATGTTGAAACCTGTGATTTCTGTCGGGATAACAGAGTGCAGAACAGAACAAAAGCAAAGAATGAATGAAACGGGCCCCAAAGTTTCTTTTTGACCATTTTTAGGTGATTTCACATAGTGCGTACGCGCTATAGTGCGTACCCACTATATGAGAACAAATGACTCTCCACCCTCCCTACTCTCTCTCTCTCCCTACTCTCTCTCTCTTCCTACTCTCTCTCCCCTCTCCCATCCCCTACACTCTCTCTCTCCCCTCTCCCATCCTTTACTCTCTCTCGCTCTCCCTCTCCCACCACCTACTCTCTCTATCTCTCTCACCCTCTCTCCTCTCCCATCCCCTACTCTTTAGATCTCTCACACACACTCCCATCCTCCCTCTCCCACTTCTTACTCTCTCTCTCTCTCTCTGCCACCTCCTACTCTCTCTCACACTCTCTCCCATCCCCTACTCTCTCTTACACACACTCCCATCTGCCCCTCTCTCTCTCTCTCGGGCTACTCTCTTTCTCCCCTCTCCCATCCCCTAAACTCTCTCTTTTGCAGATACACACTCCCATCCCCCTCTCTCTCTCCCCTCTCCCATCCCTTACTCTCTAGATCCCTCACACGCACTCTCATCCCTCTCTCTCCTCCTCTCCCACTCCCTCTCCCACCACCTACTATCTCTCTCTCTCTCAAGTTCTCTCTCTCCCTCTCTACTCTCTCTCTCTCTCTCTCTCCCATCCCCTACTCTTACTCTCTCTCTCTCTCTCCAATCCCCAACTCTCTCTCACACTCTCTCCCATACCCTACTCTCTTTGACACTCTCTCTCATCCTTTCACTCTGTCTCTCTCATCTCGTACTCTCTCTCTCTGCCACCTCCTACTCTCTCTCACACTCTTTCCCATCCTTTCACTCTGTCTCTCCCATCTCGTACTCTCTCTTTGCCACCCCCTACTCTCTCTCACACTCTCACACTCTCTCCTATCCCCTACTCTCTCTCTTTCACAGACACACACACTCACACTCCCATCTCCCCTCTCTCTTCTCTCCCATCCCCTACTCTCTAGATTTTTCACACGCACTCCCATCCCTCTCTCTCCTCCTCTCCCACTCCCTCTCCCAGGTCACCTACTATTTCTCTCTCTCAAGTTCTCTCTCTCCCTCTCTACTCTCTCTCTCCCATCCCCTACTCTTACTCTCTCTCTCTCCCATTCCCAACTCTCTCTCACACTCTCTCCCATCCCCTACTCTCTCTCACACTCTCTCCCATCCTTTCACTCTGTCTCTCCCATCCCGTACTCTCTCTCTGCCACCCCCTACTCTCTCTCACACTCTCACACTCTCTCCCATCCCCTACTCTCTCTCTTTCACAGACACACACACTCTTACCCCCCACTCTCTTCTCTCCCATCCCCTACTCTCTACATCTATCACGCACACTCCCATCCCCCCTATCTCTCTCCCTCTCCCTCTCCTATCGCCTACTAGATCTCTCTCTCTCAAGTTCTCTCTCTCCCTCTCTACTCTCTCTCTCTCTCCCATCCCATCCCTTACTCTCACTCTCTCTCTCCCATCCCCTACTCTCTCTCACACTCCCATCCCCTAATCTCACTCTCTCTCTACCATCCCATACGAGCTCTCTTCGCCACCACCTACTCTCTCTCACACTCTCACACTCTCTCCCATCCCCTACTCTGTCTCTCTTACACACATTCCCATTCCCCCTCTCTCTCTCTCCCTCTCCCACTCCCTCTCCCACTACCTACTTTCTCTCCCCCATCCCCTACTCTCTCTCTCCCCTCTCCCATCCCATACTCTCTCTCTTTCATAGACACACACTCCCATCCCCCCCCTCTCTCTCCTCTCCCATCCCCTACTCTCTAGATTTGTCACACACACTCCCATCCCCCCTCTCTCTCCCTCTCCCACTCCCTCTTGCACCACCTACTATCTCTCTCTCTCTCAAGTACTCTCTTTTCCTCTTTACTTTCTCTCTCCCATCCCCTACTCTCACTCTCTCTCTTCCATCCCCTACTCTCTCTCACACTCTCTCCCATCCCCTACTCTCTCTCTCTCTCTCTCACCCCCATCCTGTACAAGCTCCCTCTACCACCCCCTACTCTCTCTCAAACTCTCACACTCTCTCCCATCCCCTACTCTATCTCTCTTATACACATTCCCATTCCCCCCCTCTCTCTCTCACACACACTCCCTCTCCCATTGCCTACTCTCTCCCATCCCCAACTCTATCTCTCTTACACACTTCCATTCCCCCTCTCTCTCTCCCTCCCACTCCCTCTCCCATCGCCTACTATATCTCTCTCTCTCTCTCTCTCTCTCTCTCTCTCTCTCTCTCTCCCATCCCCTACTCTCACTCTCTCTCTTTGCCACCCCTACTCTCTCTCACACTCTCACACTCTCTCCCATCCCCTACTTTCTCTCTTACACACACTTCCATCCCCCCCTCTCTCTCTCTCCCTCTCCCTCTGCCATTGCCTAATCTCTTTCTCTTCCATCCACCCTCTCTCTCCCTCTCCCACTCCCTCTGCCATTGCCTACTCTCTTTCTATCCCATCCCCTACTCTCTCTATCTCTCTCTCCCCTCTCTCATTCCCTACTCTCTCTCTTTCACACACACCCATCCCCCCTCTATCCTCTCCCATACTCTACTTTTTCTCTCACTCACTCTCCCTCTCCCACTGCCTACTCTCTCTCTCTCTCTCTCTCTCTCTCTCTCTCTCTCTCTCTCTCTCTCCCCCTCTCCCTCTCTACTCTCTCTCTGCTACCCCCTACCCTCTCTCACATTTTCACACACTCTCTCTTTCTCTCTTACACACATTTCCATCCCCCCTCTCTCTCTCCCTCTCCCACTCCCTCTCCCATCGCCTACTCTCTCTTCCATCCCCTACTCTCTCTCAAGCTACTCTATCTTCCCCCTCTCCCATTCCCTACTCTCTCTCTTTCACACACATGCACTCCCATCCTCCTCTCTCTCACTCTTCCTCTCCCACTCTATCTCCCACCACCTACTCTCTCTCTCCCCCATCCCCTACTCTCAATCTCTCTCTCCCAACTTGTACTCTCTCTCACACTTCCTCTCTCTCCCATCCCCTACTTTCAATCTCTCTCCCCCATCCCGTACTCTCTCTTTGCCACCTCTACTCTCTCTCTCACACTTCCTCTCTCTTGCATCTTGTACTCTCTTTGCCACCCCTACTCTCTTACATTTCCTCTATCTCCCATCCTATACTCTCTCTGCCACCCCTACTCTTTCTCACTTCCTCTCTCCCCTCTCCCATCCCCTACTTTCTCTCTATCTCTCACACACACACAAATAGCCATTCTCTCGCCCCACCCCCCTAGCTCTCTCTTGGTTTTGGTTTGCAATTTAGGTCTCAATAGTGAGTGTGCACTATAGCGCGTGCGCACTACCTCGAATTCACTAGCATTTTAATAGCGTGTGTGCGCTATAGGGTGCACACGCTATTTAAAGCTTTGCATTAAAACCAAGCCTAAGGCTTGGTTTTGCCTTGGAGATCCAACCCAAAGGTTTGGAGTTTATAAATAGGTCTAAGACGTGTTTTCCAGCAAACATACAAAAAATGATTGATTTTTCTTGTGTGCTCCCCTTCAAGATTCCTCGTGGTTGGGTATCGATAAGATCAGGTTACATAACATTATAGGTCTCTGTGTTAGCTATCTAACCATATAATTTATTTTTAATTTGAACTATTTTAAGTCTTTCATCTATAATTTCTTTTGAATGTATGTTCATTTTTTGTCAGAAACCACCATGTACTAATTGGGCTGTAGATTTTAGCTCATTCATCGAATTTTGTAACAACTTAGTTTTCTAGAAACTAGACTCCATTCTACACACTTTGAAAAAAAGAAGTTTTGATTTTAGATTAGTTTTCAATCATTTCTAGGGGGAGCACACGGATATTTCACATTTTTGGGATGGGTCTAATTTAAAAATTCATTAAAAAAAAATACACATAATAAAATTACCTGAAAAATCTGGGATAAACTACATAGTGTTAGGTAACTTTTGACTGGAGCGATTAAAGAATTTCAAAAAAAAAGTTAAAATTTTAGGGGGGCCACACTTTGTACTATGTTATGTTTTTTTGGAATAAACAGTACCACTTTTTGTGGCCCCCTTTTTTGAGGACCTATAACTAAACCATTTAAAAAAAAAATTAGTAGTTTAGAAACTAGATTCAAAGGACTACGACTTTTGTTTTTGTCATATCTTAAAATTTTGAGCCTAACTATCTTCAAATTCTTGTTGAAGACTAGAATTTGCTGATTTCAGGAAAAAGGTGTCCACTTATACCCCCCTTTTGGCACCACAACTTGGTGCACTTACCCCAAATTAACATCATCCAACACATTCAAAAGGTAAACAACTTAGATAGTTGTCCTAATTTTCTAAGACAAATGGCTTTAAAGTTTAGGATTTGGACTTAAGAATTTATTTCCCCTCTCTTACCATTGAGATAATGTGATAGGGTATGCTCATCCTGACAATTCAGGGAAGTCAATACTTGGTATCTACAATCTGCATAAAATCCATGCATGTATCAACACAATATTCTAAACTAAACATGCAATGGCAGGAAGTGGTGCATCGTGTAGATCCCGACTAGCAAGTGATTACGAATCCCTTCCTTAACCACATCAAAAACACCATACATAAAGAAAATATACACGCACACCATACACATGCAGTATGAGGTAAGTATTCGTAAGAAAACACATGATAATCCATCTAACTAATCATCATCAATAACCGAAACCACTGAATAATCATCATACATATGTGAAGTATAGAGTACCAAGTAATCTCATCATATAATCAACTGAATGTGAAACCATATCTGATAATCTCAAAAATAATACTACTAATCATTAAGCATAAAACTGGCCTAAAAGAGTTTGGCAATGATAGCAAAATGTGAATTGGGGGCAGGCACTACATCCACTCCCCTAGACTTAGGCTTACTTCTGGAAGCCTACAAGAATGGTAAAACTAAAGGACTCACTATGCGGGTCCCATTGGACCCTCTCCCCCTATAGGAGGGTATGACTCCACTAAGAACACTACAACAATAATATCCAAGGTAACAAGGTACTATGATAACCATAAAACATACTACTTTCAATCACTTAGAGCAATATGATTCTAGTTTAATAGTAAACCAAAAACCATATTGATCCAACATTCATTCTTATAACAAATACTTAAATAGATCTCGTAAACACTCTTAAAAAAGGATCAACATCCCTGATCCATTAGAAAACATACAAGATGCTATAATAACCCTAAACCATACTACTATAAGCATATATAAAAGACACATGTTTTGAAAACAACATAAGTTCAATTTTCATTTTTGCCTAATTTTAGGTTTAAGTATATTTTATTTTGAAGTTTAAATGTTCATGTTTGAAAATATACAACTAAAAGTTTAAGTTCTGTTTCAGTTCAACTAGTTCAAGTTTCAATTTGTAATAGATGTACATAATAGTTTAAAGTTTCATTTTTGTTCAACTAGTTAACAACTAGTCGCATTCCAATATACCCAGAGATCCCAATGTAGAACTCGGGCTCTGATACCAAATGTAATGCCCCACCAAGGGATCCAAAAGAATTAACCTAAAGTTTTACTAAGTTTGCCAAACATTTTTTTTTTTTTAAAGAACAAGAAAGAATAACATACACATCAAACATAAAGTAGTGGAAGCAATAACATACAATCATCTATAAACAAACATAATAGATTACATTCCTTAAGGATCCCAAGATGTTGAGTCACATTTAAATTTAATTATTAATAAGTCTAACAAATACCACATCCACATGAAAGAATAATTAAAAGTCCAAAGTCCATTTAAATAATATACATTTGTTCTGAATGCCACTTGGCAATAAAATCCGGAATGCTCAATCATCCACTGTACATGTCACAAGGTATGAAAGGATGAAAGAATATACATTTATAAAATTAGAATTACATTATCCTCCTCGAATCCATAATACAAAGTACAATACCATAAATGAAACCATCCATCATAAAAGATATAAACATCTATCATAAGACATAACCATCCATCATAATGATACAAAGATAGAATAAAAGGAAATGCAGACAAGGAAAGTCTAGCCACAATAAAAACAGACAGATCTCAATGGTAAGAGTAAAAAACACTACCACCCAACTACATGGAACCTAAATGGCCCATTCCCACCACGCTGAGGAGATAGTCTCAAGTCCCAAATAGGATATCAATACAAATATCAAAAGTACTCTCTAAGTCCAAGAAATCCTAAAAGTAATATAACTCAAAGGTAACAAGATAAATCGACATCTAGACCCAGAGGCACACAAAGACACGTAGGAAACCTACTATGTAAGCAGGCAAGTGTCATCGCATGAATCATGCTAGAGTTACCCTAGCAATCTCTCAAGACCCCAGCCCCCTAGTGATCCTTATGTGGCGACTAGTATCCTCTCGTACTGACAAGGCATACTACAGATGCAAGGTCGCAACCAAGCATTCTCTCTACTCCCATCCTAGTCTGTACTAGCACTAGAGGCATGGGAAGGAACATATAAAGACTCTTATTAGGTTCATTTTACTCTCATTTAGTGTAGTGTTTTCACTTATTAAACAACTTACAATGGGTTACCCTAGGAACCACTTAGGGCCCCAGCCTCCATTGCAAGCCACTTCTTGACATTACATATAGATAACCTACCCTAGGCTCATAAAATTATAAATCAAATAATCATATAAAATCACCTCAGTCTTATATAAGTGACTAGAAAGCATCAAAAGATAATTCATAATAACACATCAATTCTCTACGAGCAACTGGAAAGCATCCTAAAAATACTGATCGAAGACTCAAAATGGTTAAGACAAATATGTCATAGCATGACATCACCAAGAACAAATCATACAAACACCTCAGTCCTATAAAAGCGATTGGAAAGCAATCCAAATACAACTGATCGAAGACTCCAAAATGGTTAAGTCAAGTAGGTCATAACATCACCTCAACTTCACACAAGAACATTGGAAAGCAATAACGAACAATAAATACAAACTCATCATAGAGCATACCAAACACATTGCCATGGTTAGGGTTAAAAGATCAAGAACAATTTAGCATAACATCACAATCGCAGAACTCCCAAGCCTTTGGTAAATGTCCTAAAACTGGTCAACGCTCTAGTCAACCCAAACCCAAAACAACTCAGACAACATACAGAATAATGTAAGTTTCATAGTTTGGTTTGATTTGTAAACCACACTGTTGAGTTAAATGTAAGGTTTCAACTCTCATTTTAATGTATGTTTCAAGTAAGAGAGATTCTCAGTTCTACCCTACAAGTTAAGCCATTCATTTATTTGAATAAGAAATATAATTTCCCTAATTCAATTTTTAAGTTCATTGATCCAAATGACTTAAAGGTAAGTATTTATTTAAATTATTAAAATAATACCTATTGATTTCCAAATAAAATAATTTACAATATTATTAGAATCAGTATTATTAATAGTAATAATTAAATAAATTTAAAACTTCATTAAATTATTAAAATAATATTTATTAATTTTCAAATAAAAAATTACGTTTGATTAAAAATCAAAATTTACTAAAAATAATAATAAATTAAATTAAATTATTTATTATATAATATTCATTATTAATTAAGTGTAATTAAACTAAATTTAATTTAATTAATTAATAATTATTAAAACACTCTATATTATTATTAACGAATCTTATTTAATAGAATAAATTAAAAACAGAAACATTTTTAAAATAATGTTTTAGGCCCATCGACCGAAAGAAGCCATGTGGCCCTTTTCAAAAGGCTACCATAGGCTTGGTTGCTGCCGTCGGTAGCAGTAATAACTAGTATCGTGTACAACAACTAGTCTGCACGCAGACCACAAAGGTAAGGTTGGGGGGGGGGTGGGAGTGTCACAACCCTGCCTCCACCTTTTTTTTATATTAAATTTTTATTTATAATATTTATTTTTATATTTTATTTTGTTCAAATTATATAGAATTTAATTTAAATAAACACTCCTCCCAATTAATTTTTTTAGATATATATATTTTTATAACAATCCTAGCAAATCTCTGATAGGCAAAATACGGCCAACTGGCCAGATTTTTCTATTTAAAATTTTGATTTCAATACAAAATCCTTCCCTGTTTAATTTTCACTTTTGAATCTATCAAAGGAGGATTATTTGATATATCACTCTTTCTGTATATAGAAGATTTAACATGCATACTAGAATTTCATCATATTTAAACACTCATCACATAGAATCATTTAGAAAAAACCATTCATGAACATGAAGAAGACAGAAAAAGAAGAAATGTAATAAACTGTGTGAATAATCACAAGCATCTACCTAGACTTTGATGCTAATAGCTATGCCCAAAAAGATCGTGAGAGAAATTTCTCCTCTCAAAACCTTCTCTCTTCCGAAATTCTTTTCTCTTCCAAAATTTGCAATCCTTCCCAAAACTTTGGTCCCTTGAAAATGAACCCTCAATTGGTGATAAGGAGTTCTCTCCTAAAATTGAGGCACTAATTGTGCAATCACCCAAGAGAACTCTCTACTCACCAGACCCTAACTTTTTATTAACTTTTCTTTATCTTTTCCATGCACATTTATTGAATTATAAAATAACTTTATTTAATTCACTTGACTTCTCTTTTTAATTAATTTATTGAATTTTAATCTCATGCACAATTTATGCAATCTTGAAACTTTTAATAAATTAATATCTTTTCCATGCTTTAATTTTTTTCAAAATGTTAATGGATAAAATATTTATTAACTTAAATAATAATAGTATTTAGCATTTATTTAAAAATGAACTCTAAATATATTATTATTAAATTAAATAAATATTATCACGTTCTAAAATTTAAACTTTTATCTTTAAATTTAATTCTTTTTATTTAATTAATTCTCTGAATGAATTAAATATAATTAAATATTAAAATACCATAATAAATTTCCATTTAATTAAATCATTAATTAAATTATTTAATTTGACTTAATTAATAGAAAAGCACCTAAAGATCTATGTGACGAAATACGAAAACCCATCAAAGAAAAACACATACAAAATTAAACTAAAGGGTTATAATCACGAATTAATGTCATCCAATGCATTCAGAAGATAAACAACTCATATACTTGTCCTAATTTTCTAAGACAAATGGCTTAAAGGTTTAGGATTTAGACTTAAGAATTTATCTCCCCTCTCTTACCATTGTGATAATGCAATAGGGTATGCTCATCCTGACAATTCAGGGAAGTCGATACTTGGTATCTATAATTTGTATAAAATCCACGCATGTATCAACACAATATTCTAAACTAAACATGCAATGGCAGGAAGTGGTGCATCGTGTAGATCCCGACTAGCAGGTGACTACGACTCCCTTCCTTAACCACATCAAAAACACCATACATAAAGAAAATATATACGCACACCATACACATGCAGTATGAGGTAAGTATCCATAAGAAAACACATGATAATCCATCTAACTAATCATCATCAATAACCGAAACGACTGAATAATCATCATGCATACATGAAGTATAGAGTACCAAGTAATCTGATCATATAATCAACTAAATGTGAAACCATATCTAATAATCTCAAAACTAATGCTACTAATCATCAAGCATAAAACTGGCCTAAAAGAGTTTGGCAATGATGGAAAAATACGAACTAGGGGCAGGCACTATAGGATGATTCAATTAGACTTCAATGATTGGGAGTTTTTGCACTATAAATAGTGACTAACTTGTATTGTTGACTTAACCCAGAGCAATCTAGAACTTTCCTAACTAAGCTTCTAAGTTCTGACTCACTCCTATTTTAAAAATCAAAATGGATTCCTAACATGTTTCTTTCCTATCTTACCAATCTAAAATAACAGTAAAGTTTTTATCCAATCTATTCAAAACATTACTTTGCCAAAAAGAAATGATGCTAAATAATGAGAAAAATGCTTTAACTGAACTACAAGTAATCTAATTCTAAACAATTTTTATCAACTTTACCATATCTTTATCTACTAAAAATTGTCTATTTAAATTGTGTTCCTATTTTATGACATTCTATACTTTGTAAAGAAAAAAACATTTTCTATTAAAAAGAATAACAAACTATCTAAAATATTGTAACAAAATCTACCTTATCATCTTGATCCATTTGAGAAAAATGATTTCCATTTCCAATGCATCCAAAACATGAATAAGGTCCAAAATGATTTCTCCCATTATCAAAACTTCTATGCTGAGTCTGAAATTGAGCCTTTTCTTAAAACTATGAAATACTAACACAATTCCTAAACTATCTTCCTAAATTGTCAAACTTTCAAATAATTATCTAGAAACTATTCCAACTTGCATATTCAAAACAAAGTAGTTGTGGCCCCCTAAAATAGAGTAGCAATAGAATATATAGTATTCCTTATTTAAAAAATAAAAATAGTCAATCCGCATGTTCACGATTGACTAAAACAAAAAGAGGACAAAACTATGAGTTTTGTTCAATAGAAAAAGTCCATCAAATTTTCCAGTCATTCATAAAAGTATGCATTCATGCTTCATCTTACTCGTTGTTTTCTTCAGTTATGTCATGCAGTTCTTTAGGTGATTGGATCTCTTGTTGTATATAGTTTGATCCTTCCCAGATATCTCCTCCTAAAAATATGCGAGCATCTTGGACATGGTAAAATGTATAACAATATCACAAATTTAAAAAATCCAATTCAAATTTACAAAGGCAAAATATACATTTATCAACCAAATATCAACATTAATCCATTAGTTCAAAATTAACTCTAAAAGTCAATAACCTAAGTACAATAAAAGTATGCATTCATGCTTCAGCTGACTCGTTGTTTTCTTTAGTTATGTCATGCAGTTCTTTAGGTGACTGGATCTCTTGTTGTATATAGTTTGATCCTTCCTAGATATCTCCTCCTAAAAATCTGTGAGCATCTTGGACGTGGTAAAATGTATAACAATATCACAAATTTACAAAATCCAATTCAAATTTACAAAGGAAAAATATACATATATCAACCGAATATCAACATTAATCCATTAGTTCAAAATTAACTCTAAAAGTCAATAACCTAAGTACAAATGCATATAATTCCTATTATTTATACACATTAACTTTCAAAATATGTCTTTTTGGTTATTGAAAATAGGAATAAAAAGATGTATTAATTGATGCCCATCATGGATAAAGGGGAGATAAGTAATGTTGAAGTAGAGAATTTTGATGAACATTTTGAGGAACATCTATGAGGAGGTGAGGAAGCACATTACAAAGATGACTACATAGTATAAGGCTAAGGTTGATGTGAAAAGAAGGCATAAGGAACTACATATTGGTGATGAAGTCATCGTTCGTTTGAGGAAGGAAAGGTTTCCAGTGGGTATATATAATAAGTTGAAAATCAAGAAGTTTGGACCATGCAAGATAGTGAAAAGGCATTATTATGGAAATACCTATGAAGTAGAGTTTCTAGTTGAACTAAATATTTCACCAATATTTAACATTTCAGATATAACATAATATTATGAGGGAGGTGATAGAGATGAATTTGTAGAAGATTAGTGGAGTATTCGAGCATCTACTTCAGCTATAAAGGAAATTGAGGAGGTATTGCACAATCATGTAGGAAGAAGCACAAGGAACAAAATATATGAGGAGTATCTGGTCAAATCGAAAGAGAGGCCATTAGAGGATTCATCATTGCTATACCAAAGGAGGTTGATCATCTCGATTTTCCTCTAACTACTTAAGACATGATAGGGTCATTTCTCAAATTACCTCAGGTGTTTGATGCAGACACATCCTAGGTGTAAGGGGAATCTTGCATCATCCTAAAATATTTCTATTCTCAATTTTTGTGTTTTTAGTAAGGGTTATTCTTGTACAGAGTTGCTATTTGTGGGAGCTTGCTAATTTAAGTCATTTGGTATTATGTGCTCATATTGTTCTAATTTCATATGTGGAGGTTCATCTTAGACATATCAACCTTCCAATTGAGTTTTATTGTCATATCATATGTATTGGTGTACTTATTGCATATTTTTTGTATGAGTTTTGGCAATCCAAACTTCAAGTCTAGCAATGAAGACCTGAATGGCTTCGAAACAAGGTGAAACCTTGGAAAATGGATACTTGCATGATCATTCATAGTAGATTGTTAGCCGAGGATTCCATAATGGGATCGGGTCAACAATTTTCTAGTTATGGTCTGTAGAAGTGGAACCTTCTTAAAATATAACTTTTATTTTCTTGAGTCAATTTTAAGTAATAAAATGTAATGAAATGATATAATATGAGGTTGGTCGGCCTCAAGGGTTAAGGCTTACTGTCTAGAACCTTCTCGGGCAGTTAAAAGTGCTTATATAAGGAAGACCCATAGGTTGTCTAGGGCAATTCTAGGTGATAGTCATAGCTTTGTCTTGCAAACTATTGTGAGAAAGACGCCATGTTGGTTTGCATATTGTAATTTTGTAATTCCGCATTTGCAACAATAATAAGAAGCCCATATTTTTTTTCTCTCAATTTGTGTTGTTCTCTATTTCTATTTTTTGTTGTGGAATAAAGAGGAGCACCCTTCATCACCCAATAAGATAAGAAGATGGATTATATACTTCTCCAATTCTATTAATATATTAAAATACCTTTTCTATAGACAACATGAACATTGTATCTAGTGTTATGAAAGAGCGGATTAAGAGAAGATCTTAACCTTTTTTTCTCTCTAGAAAACTACAATGATGCAATAGGGGAAATGATCCAATAGCGGCCTAGGATAACTTCGCGCACCTATAGTTCATAATCTATATGTCAAAATTTATTGATTTTTTAGGTGAACCTTTGTAGGTGAGTGAAGAGCTTAAAGATAACCTTTCAGATTTCCCACATTTATGGAGCTATCTGTAGAACTCATAGACTGCAAGGTGGTCTAAAATTTACATTTAAAACCATTCACCCAAAATCTCCCAATAGCTACTCACCCAAAAAAATGTACTTTTTACACAAATAGACCAATCAACAACTAAGAAAACTAAAAAAATGAACCAAATTGAATAACAATTGACGTTCATGGTGATTTAGTTTTGCATGTTTGTGTGTAGGTACCGACAATTTTTTTGGGTTGTACTTGGGGAGGAAAGGTAATGGTTAATATGGAAGCATTGCATACATGGGTGAAATTTGACTTGTTTCCCCTAATGGTTAAGAGAAAAAAAAATCAAAATCACAAAACTCATAAAAATAGAGACACTAGATGATCAAACCCTCATGAAGGATAATATATAATGGATAATACTTATGCTCTCTAGCTTATTAAATTTATGAAATTACATAAATGGGAGATGAAAAAGTGCATACTAAGCTGCATGAATCCAAGGTTGAGGAGACTGATTAATTGGAGGTGTGGTAAACATAATGGTTGTATATGGTAGAAAATATTGACAATGTCCTGGTTAAATTTTAAAAATTTATATTGAATAAGGCCCGTAGGGTACTTAGCAAAGGTGCAATACAATATCACATGCATTCATATTTGGGGGTTAATAATGGGAAAAAGTGGGGGGAGGGGGCAAAATGTTACCTAAATAGGGGACATGAATTGGGGTTTATATATGAAAGAGGGGTGGGGGATTGGCCACATATTAGGGAGGTGAGAAAAAATAAGATTGGGGCAATATTTTTTGAAAATAGGCGACTTCTTTAGTGTGTCATGAATGCATGTGCTATGATTTAGGTTCACTAAGTGAAGCTCCTATGAGTAGGCTAAGGATTTCAACATGGAAGTCATCAATAAAATGATGAAGATAACATGATATGCAAATGAGATAAAAGAACAAATTCTTAATTAAACATGGGGTACAAGAAGATCATGCCATATTTTGGATTCTATAGGTTTAGCTAGAACTTATAGTAGGAATAAGACGGGATACCATGGTAAAAGAATTTATATCCTACGTGGATTATCAAAAAGAGTGGCTAAGGAAGATAATATAACAATCAAAATAAATGATGGACATGACAATAAGATGATAGATCATGATGACTAGTTATGTATCACGTGAATATTTTAAATATATACAAACAATTATATAATTTTTTGTTAATATTGACAAAATTTAATTTAATTTGCAACATTTATTGTAGATTAAATTTGAACAATTCATTTCAAGATAGTTTTTGGCGCCTCATGTCTATGAAGGGGCTAAGAATATGTTATTTTCAGTATGAATGAAGTCATTAACAAATGTACAACAAACAATTTGTAGAATTGTTATTACTTTTTTAATGATATCTTTTCATGGTGATGAATCATGTTTTAAATTATGAAAAACCTAAATTTGTGTACTCAACATCCATCATGTTGATTTAAATATATAAAAAATGACTCAAAGATTTCATCATTTTGTGAAATAATAAAGAATTGCCTATGTTTCTAGAAATGCCATAGTATTTCTCATAATCTATAACTTTTCTTTGAAGCTTGGATCATTCATATGCAAATGTGACTTCACTTGATAAATATGAGTCAATTTTATGTTCTCTAGTTTCTAAGTTACATGCTAGTTTGAATAATCTTCATAAATAGGAACTCTAACTTTTTCTTCTCTCCTTTGTTTTTTCATTGCTTGAAGCTTTTTTTTTAGCATTGAAACCAAGGAGAAATATGATTAAATCACATCAGATTTTGAACTATATGTTTAGTTCAACAACTCAAGTAGTATTCTACTACTATAGATCATGATATAGTTCACTTTTTGTATGTTAATTTAATAAATCACTCACAATTTAACATGATATGTTGAGTACATTTCTAGATTAGTGGACAAATTAGTAAAAGATGAAAGATATGTAGCTATTCCATGTTTCAAAATTTCATTACAAGTTGAAAATATTTATTTAAAGATTTTATTTAGTGTTGTAAATAAAAGGATTAGATATTCAACGAAGTTCAATATAGTGTATAGCAGGTGGATGATGTATAAATCACTTATCTATTTTTTCTCCAACAAAGCTTCCCACTAATATCTCATACCTTGAATAAAGTCTTCCCTACCTAATTATGGTCACCATAGGTGTGATATTTGATTTTTTGTTATCAGCTTATTTAGAGATACAATAAAATATGTGGATCTATATATTCCTAGATACTTCTTCTAAAATTTCCCTAGATTCTAGAGATGGAGGATATCCATAACAAATATATGTAGTAATACAAAGTAGACTATAATTGAGCATCCCACACCAAACTATTGTCTTCATCTTATTCAATGAGTGAACCAAAACCTATCATTGGTCACAAACCATTTGTGAAATACTATCCAGTTGAATCTCCTAGTTCATTATATTTTATTAATATTATTAGATGTTTATGAATCCTTATCCTTCAAGCTCTGTCATGGCCATTATCTTTCTTTAATAGTAAATCATAATTGATGGACATGTTGGCTTGATGAATAAGTTTTAAACTTTCCTTAGCTTTGATGGAGGAAGGCAATGAAAATGAAATTAAAACAAGCTCCCTCTAAATAGTTATGATTACTAAAAAGCCAACTAGCTTCGCACAAAGAGCTAAAAAAGTAATATAATGATTTAGAAACTTAGAGAAATTAGATTTCATCTTGACAAATATTGATTCAATAAGTTCTTGATGATCTAGTAATCAATATTTTTAATAGATTTATAATCGGGAAACATTGACTATAATGTTGAAAAAAATAGAAAAATAATTTATCACCACTACATTGAGATTAGTAATATTGTTCAAAATCACAAAATTGTTAACATTTGAATAGTTTGCTTCTAAAAGAGTCACATGAAAGTAGAAGCTTCTTGAGACCATATCAAAGAATAATCATTCAATGCATACATACATACATACATACATACATAATCAATATTTTTAATAGATTTGTAATTTGGAAACATTGACTATAATGTTGAAAAAAATAGAAAAATAATTTATCACCACTACATTGAGATTAGTAATATTGTTCAAAATCACAAAATTGTTAACATTTGAATAGTTTTCTTCTAAAAGAGTCACATGAAAGTAGAAGCTTCTTGAGACCATATCAAAGAATAATCATTCAATACATACATACATACATACATAATCAATATTTTTAATAGATTTGTAATCTGGAAACATTGACTATAATGTTGAAAAAAATAGAAAAATAATTTATCACCACTACATTGAGATTAATAATATTGTTCAGAATCACAAAATTATTAACATTTGAATAGTTTGCTTCTAAAAGAGTCACATGAAAGTAGAAGCTTCTTGAGACCATATCAAAGAATAATCATACATACATACATACATACATACATATGGTCAATTAATAAAAAATAAGGCCTTGATAGATCATTTATTTAAGAAAATAAATTGAGGAGGGTCTTATTTTAAGACAAATATATATTATTTTATGTCGAAATAAATAAATTTGAGAAAGAGAAGACAAATCAGGTACTACCATGCAAAATAGAATTGATTGTGTAAAAAAGAAGATAATAAACTTGAAAGAATCTAAAGAAAGAAAGTTCAAGTAAAGGCATAGAAGATTTCAAACTTTAGGTAATAAATAAAAAAGGACCATCTTCGATAAATGAGCATAACTAAAAACATCAAATTGAACTAGTTTTTATTGAATAGAGTCTTGCATATAGTGTAAGGAACACCCCTTATAGTGTTGGTAAAGTACTATTGAATTACCCCTGTCCTTTTTGATAAAAGGACGTGTGGGGATAAGGAGTTTGTGAGCTTTGGGTAGAAATTGGTTGGCCTAGCAAATCTTCTTCTAATGGCTACCATATCTATTAGCCTCTAAGCCCCTAGAACACAACTCCTCATAGCACATGGAAGTGGATGGCCTCTATCTTTTCTTGTGAGAAGAGAGGTTCTCTTGGTTGGCTTGACTTAGGCAAGCTTTTTTTTTCAAGAGTTAACTATTCCTCCACTTTGTACATAATATTCTATGAATAGTGCTTTTGAAGAAGAAGAAGAAGATGATGGTTACATTGATTGGCATACTATTTGTGGTGTTATCCCTATAAATGAATGGGGCAATCCAAAAAATAACTTGATCTTACTAATTTGGTATTAATTACATAGACTTTGTTTGAACTTAACCCTTTTGTAAATTTGTGTATTTGTTAGACTTGGTCAAGTTTGATTTTATGGTTTTGTTTGTCTACCACTTTCATTTTTCTGAATATGATGTAGGGGAACACCCTTTAAAGCATTGCTAGAGTATCACTTGATTCTCCCTCTCCTCACTTAGTGTGTGGGTGTGTTTATAGCCGGTTTTTGACTAATGGGTGCATATAGGTTAATGGTGGATCTAGTTCTAGTGGTCACTACTATTCCTAGTCTCTAAATCCCAAGAAGCCTACTCCTCGTAATGGAGGGGCGATAGATGCCTTCTACCTTTTCTTTGAAGCAGTTGGGGCTCCTAGTTGGTTCAGCGCAAGCAAACTTCCTTTCGTAGAGTTGGCTATTTCTTTGCTTTGCACCCAACAATTCTTTACTAATACTTTTAAACAAGTAGGTGGTATCATTAATTGTGAGTTGATTGATGATTCTATCCCTAAAATTGCTTTAAGCAATCTAGAAAAATAAAATAAATTTTTTTTTTAAAACCTCTTAATTCTACATTAATTGTATAAAAATTAACCCTTTTGTATATTCGTCTATGTTGAAATTGTAATAGTTTGATTGCATAAGTATGGCTCTCTACCATCATAATTTTTATAATACTGTACTATTCTTTATTAATAATAAAAATACTTTAAAGAAATTTACTTATTATTACCTATACAATTATCTATTTCAGGGGTAAAATATTGAAGGAGACAAACAATTTATACCGACAGCTCTGAAGGGATTTTACCTGGTTGTACGTGACTTCACTTAACGACTACGTCGTCCAATTTGAGCTCATATACAGGAGGGAACCCATTTTTAGAATAGCAGGCAACAGAGTCTCTGAACCCCCGAACGTGCACCGTATTCTCGGCACCACAACATTTCCACAAACGCGAGCGAATCTTCGCCAGAAAGCCGCCAAGTCCGCGAACATCCTCCTTCGCCACGCAAGATTTCAGTGAACCCGATCGATTCTTCGCCACGCAAGATAGGAAATTATACAGCCTGGCGAATTCGTCCCTGTTGCAGTCCACATCAGCCAATGCCACAGTGTTTGCTCCCACGTTGCATTTCCCAGTCTTTGCATCAAACTCGCAGCCGATGTTAATAGCTTCATAGTCGGCATCAATTTGCCCACAGGGAATGGTCTTTTTAATTGGCTTTTCTCTTTCCGAGCGCAACCAATCAAATTCCTCTTCCACCTCGAACGGAACAGCACCTTCTCTCTCCACTTTTGCACCTCCACCAATGACTGCACACATCTCCCCTTTCACAATTCTGAGCTTCAGATCATTCGAGGGCTTCAGATTCTCCACCCAGTTTCCAAGGGAGTACGCCTGCCTCCTGTTTGCCCGAGGCAGCCGGTCACATACGGTATGCATGAACCGGCAGAAGAGTAGATTGATCTTGCCGTACACCCATACTCTCAGGGACGTGCTGAACTCCAACACTGCTGCTGTGAAGCTCAGCAGTGTTGGAATCAACCAGTAGACTTGCCTCGTCTGCAGAAATAACCCTGCCAAGTTTAGAGCCTTGAGCATTTTCTCCTCAGAAATTGACAAATTTACAGGCAAAAGCAGATCATTGTCTAGAATTTTGACGGTGTGGTTATCCAGTATTAAACTGTCAAGCACATCTGTTAAGGTCATGACACCGCCTGTGGCCACCTGTTGCCAGAATTCTTTATACCCTTTGAGAAACACGGTATTGGGAGCAGCGTCTGCAAATTCTTGCAAGGCATGCCAGATTTTATCGGTGATGTAGTAACTCATTTCCCCGTTGAGATACAACTTGTTTTCTCCTCGCCTCTCTAGATGAAACTCTTCACCCAAATACGATGAGTCTTTCCGATTCTCGTTTAACCGTTCTTCCCTTGGCTCCGTCGGCTGATCTGGGGGGACGGTTACATGGCAGCGCACAGTCTTGTACATACGACCTTTAAAACGTTTCAGCCGATGATAGTCCGCAGAGAGGCCCAAAGGTAAGCGGCACCTGCTGAAGAACCAGCCTATTCCGCATTGTATGAGAGCCCCAAGCGGTGTCAGCTTCCCGATCTGCCAAAAGCCAAGGCAGAGTTGCAGCGACAGCAACACAGTGCTCAATATTGACTTGGCTGACATCCTGATCCTTCCCCCAAGACACTGCGTCTTCTCTTGTTACCCTCGTCCCTTCACCTGGCCGTACTTGGAAGGTCAAAACAGTTTCTTGAAGAACAAGGTTGCAATTCAATGAAAAAGCGTTCGAGTTGTAAGGCAAAAACCAAAACTTAAATACAAAGAGAAGCTAAATTGATTTTATTGCCTTATCAAATTCATTACATGAAGCCTCTAGTTATAGAGGGTTGAGAGCTATCGAGAAACCTAATACTAATATTACAAAATTAAATTTGATAATATCAATATCTAACAATTTATTAACATTACTAAACAAATTCTAACTTTTTTTTATGGAGGTCAGCCTTTTTTGCCTAGTCTCTTTGATTAAGAACCAAGGACTGAGGGGTATCCATTCCGCCAAATTCGCCGAGGGCACGATCCCAGCCTCATCCCTTTTAGATGTCACGGCCTTGCACTTGACAAAACTTGATCCTCTTTGTGAACCTTTCAACTTCACCACTAGACCAATAGCCCTTTGACACAAACTCTAACTTTGATAATATCATATACCTAACAATTTATTATTTATTACATTACATATGGATGACTAGAATTATATTGTCTCATGTGGGCCAAGTGAGTTGTACACATTAATAAAATATATTATAAAATTAGGTGCCACCTTATTTTATGCATACTGGGTAGGTGGTTCTATATTTAACGCCGTAGTTTCCTTATATGAAGTGGACAAGCTGATGTGGACGACGGACGGTTGATATTAGTCGATAAGGGTGGACGACCATTAAAATCATCTTGTTCGTCGAAATTATGACTGCTTAGAATATTGTTTTTTAAGAGAAGCGTAGATGTGACAAAAAAATCATCCTTGTTGCAAAGCTCCAATTCTGGCGAACGCAGAGAGAATGCTGCGAAGGATTGTGTACTCTTGGCTTAACAACTTCCAATTAAATTTGACAGTAAACTTATAGATCCGGTTCAAAAAATGTATATGTGCATATCTTGCAATTATTGCGTTCAATGAGATGACATTTCCTTGAAGGGATTCTGTCAAACAGTTCTCATGCCTTGTCGATACCCACATTTTGTATTAACAGAGAATTTCAAATTATGAATCGATAGATATTCTGAAGCTCCGATTGCTCCTAGCGCAGCACTCATTCGCATAAACAGAAACAATCACAACATGAAACAGTGCCCGTAGCGTTTTAGATTCAAATCTCCAAGAAAGCCCTGATTCCAATTGCTAGATTAATCTTTCGTTGTTGTGGATCATAGACGTGTATGTCAGTTAAAGACGAAATCCATGTCTCGTCATCATAATTCTCCACAAATCCAAATTATTATTCGATAAAAAATTCATAATATAGATGAGCATCCATCAATGTCGTCTTCTCTGCCCCGCTCTTCCCCATCAAACATGTCAGCACACCTGGCCTGAATGTCCTGTTCACATCACGCAGTGACTAAAGTCGGTTTTCTGTGAGTCCTTGTTTCATTTCCTACATAATTTCAATTACCATTACTAGGATTGTTAACTTAAGAGATAAACTGAGAATACACAAAATAGAGAGAAGAGACAGGATGTATCGTGGTTCACCACAACTGTGGCTACGTCCATACTAAGAGTAGAGCAAATATATTATTCAATCATTGCAGCTTGCAGCTTACATACACAAGGCTTTGCCCTTACATTTTCTGTTGAAGAGAAATAAGAGGAATATGAAATGAACAAATGACAGTTGGACTTCACATCCAACAATCTCCCACTTGAAATTCAACTCATGCTACAACTTCATATCTGAATATCCTCCCACTTAAACTTTGCTTTCCCTTACCAAATCTCATGGTAAGAAAGTTGTCAAAAGACAATCTTCGTAGCTGGAATAGCAACCACAACTAATTGCAAATCACATTGAACTATCCGTATGACATCAATAGATTTATAACCACATAACTAGCCCATACAATAACTCATTAGATATACAATCTTCCAACAAAACACACCAAAAAAGCCATTGATGTGCAAAAAACTAGAAAACCATTATAGAGAAATTTAAATTGCATTAGGAATGTGAACTATAAGTTGACTCAATCTACCAATCAACACATAGAAGACATGGCATTAACTTGAGATGATCCATGAACTACAACCAACCTGCTGCAAAAATGATATCTTCCAAGTCCTCATGAAAAGACCACATATTGTTGTTAAAAAACAATGAAGTACAACAATAGTAGATGACCTCAAAAAACTCTTGGAAGGAACACCAACACAAATCATAACTCATCCTTCTACCAACACCACCAAGTGCTCAGCTATGTTAAGTATGATCTTCTTTACCTCCCCATATGAGAGCAATTACAACAGCCAAACACTATGAATGAAAACTCTTATAAACAAGAAGATCAAACTGTAGACATTCCAAAATTAGGAACAATATCAACTATCTGCTAAATGCATAAGGAGATTTAAATCTGCTGAATAGACCAAGTGTGGGGAGTGAGAATGCTCCTCCAGGATACACCAAGTCTCAATGACCCTTCTCTAAGAACAATCTCCACTAGGTCTATAATGAACTTGGGCCCATCCATGGGTGTAGGTTGTTTGGATTTCATGCTAAAACCTCCAAAGAGAAACCATCTCAACAAATGTTCTCTAAACCAAGAGAACTATAGCCTTACCCAAGCCTCTGGGTTTTCAAGAGCACCTCCATTGTCAATCAGCCAAAGTACCCAATACCAAGAGCACTAACCAAGACCAATTATCAAAACTCCCATTGTATGTCTGCATAACCTAGGAAAACCTTATGACAACTTGATCTCCACAAACCAACACTCATGCTCGAAGTAGTAAAACCTATCAAGAAAACCTCTATCATGCCAACACTCTAAATAGCTCACCATGGCACAATAAAAATCATCTCCAATCGTATGAAGGGAATCATCGTCTCATTACAGTAAATTATTTTTTTGCTAAAACACCCACTACACCATGACAATGATTTTTTTCTCCTTCATGGTATCAAAATAAAAATAAAAAATGATACCAAATATCATACTGAAACTATAATTTCTCCATAATCTAGAGAAATAAAAAACTAGCATCCACCAACAAACTTTGAGGAACTCCTCTTGAAACACTTTCTTCCTCTGTTATAGATATATCTCTTGTGATCTCTTTTTGGTTATTCTCTTCTACAAGGTTACCCTTCTTTTTCTTTTGATGATCTAAGGTCATCTTCTAGACTTTCTCGCAGAAAAAAAAACTCCTTTGCTGATTCTTCATTCATGAGTCTCCAATCCAAGAGTAATTTTTTTTTTACCCAAATCAAGATTTTAATTTTTAAAAAAAATCCAATTCTACAGTGAATGAGACATTCTTCTAATTCAAATGTGTGAATAGGAGATTCGAGAGCACACAAACTCAAAAGACTCATTTGGATTTGAATTCAATAAATCTTCAAGCAACCCACTACCCTTTTTGTTTTTCTTTCATTTGTAGTCTTCTTTAATAGGCTAGTTCTTCTCTTGGCTTTTATAGTCTGCTCTGCTCTCCTAGATCTTAAACACTCTGGTACCAATTGTTAATTTAAGAGATAAAATGAGAATACATAGAATAGAGACAAGAGACAAGATATATCATGGTTCACCACAACTATAGCTACGTCCACACTGAGAGAAGAGCACATATATGATTCAGTCATTGCAACTTGCATCTTACATACATAGGGCTTTGCCCTTATATTTATGCAACAGTCTTCAACAGAAGATGAAGGGGCAAATAAGAGGAATATGAAATGAATAGACATGATAGTTGGACTTCACATCCAACGAGGATGTCTTGAAAGACAACCAATCACTTAAGTATTGATCAAAAGGTTAATGGTTATTTTTGCATAAAGAATTAAGTGGGAGTGGGCACATGAGAATACCTCGGGCATGTCAAAGAAATAGTTGACATTGTGGAAGGCTGTGGAGAGAGGTTGGAAGTGAAAAATCATTCCTTTCTTGCTAGCCTCATGGGTGCTTGTCACCATGGAATCAGACCTCTTTGAATCGTTGCTACCACTCTGTCACTTAGAACTTCTCCCAACTGTTTAACATGTAAAAAAATCATTATCACATGGGCACTCCATTCATTTTCAAATTAATGTTAATGTTAATGTTAGACTGGTAATACTAATCATGGCTAGATCAAATCTTCTTACCAGTAGCTTGAATCTTTCTAATACCCCATGATGTTGAATTTTTTGCATTTCAACTCCATTGTCGTAGATAACTCTGTTTTGTAAACCAGTTATTACAAATTTCTTATTTTTCAATTCCACTTCCAAAACTATTGCCTCTATCTTTTCTTGTGTTGATGAGAATAGAGAAGAGGCATTAGTTAGATCATATGCATTGAATCACTAGTTAAGCCAAAAGGCTTCTTTTATGGAGTGAACACTCTAAAATAGATTTTTTTTTCTCATTCCCAATCACCTGTCTCACTTTAAATCATAAGGCTCTTTGTTTCTTTTTCACATTTTATAGTTTCCATTAAAGGTATTGGTATTATTCATCTATTTTCTAGTTTCCACTAAATGTATTATTCATCACTTTTCTAGTTGCATTAACTCGTGGACCTAGAGCTTCATCGCTAGAAAACTGCAAAACATCAAATTACCTAAAACTTGGATTTCATTGGAGGATGCTATTGAAGACTATGAATCAAGGATGGCATCCATTACTATGAGTTCAAAAATCTAATGGTTAGACTTAGAAATCTAAACCCCTTCGAATTTGGTGTGACTTGGCTCTAAAAGGTCAACTATTGCATCAAAATGAGAAGCAGGGGATGATGTTTACATTAGGAGGCAACTAGAAAGGGGAGGTTCTCGCATTCACAAATTCAGTGCCTCAAATAGTAGTCAAAAACCTACTTGCTATTATAGGTAAAGGAATTTAGATGTGGAAAGAATCGAAGACTCCACTCAATCCCTATGCACAAACAATCTGGACTCCTGTAGTCACTTCTGAAAAGTATTGCATTCATACTATTATATGCATCCTAAAGAAATACACCTAGGCCCCGTTTGGTTGGGGAAGATGAATTTGTCTCATAACCAAGTTTTCGGAAACCTTGTTATGCATTTTAGGAAGATAGTTGGATCATTTGGTTGACACGAATGATGAATATATAAATCCATATTTTCCAATTTAGAATTTGGAATTAGAATGGAATATGACTGGGAATATCTTTTTCTTGCATTTGGTTGTTCATTTTTGAATTGGAATTGGAATTTGAAGTAAATTTTTTTAATCTTATTTTATTAATGAAACACAAGTATTATAATGAGTAAAGTATTAATATTTAATTTAATATTTATGATTACTAATTTATTTATAATTGGACTACATTATTATTATTTTAATTATTGAATATTCAAAGTTTTATTTTATTAGTAAAGAATAAATAAAATGATTATTATTTTTAATTTTAATACTGTTTATTAGTAAAGAAAAGTAAAAAAATGATCACACTTGCAATCATTTGTACAATGTTATAAACTATCCCATAGTTGGGAATTGTGATCATATATATTTATATATTTTTAGAAAATTATATAAGACAAATTTATCGTCGAATTTTTTTGCCTTGTCTAACTTCATCTGAACTTCATAGTTGTCAAACTCAAACTTGAACCTTGTGACTTAGCCGTTAAATATGAGAACACTAGAAAATCCACACTCTATATCATTATGCCCCACATTCGGCGAGCAACCCTCTCATATTGCTCATTCTTCCCATTAATTTCTGTATTGTTAGATGGTCAATCCTGTATATATAAACTATGTATAGATCAAACAAATACGAATATTCAAATAACAATGTCATCAAAATATGTTCAAATTATGAAAGTGATCCAAATATGTTTAAATTAGGTATGTGATCAATAATTCAATGTTACATATATAGCATAAGATAGAAGATAAAAAAAAAAATCCATGAAGTGATGAGAAAGAACAATATCCATGATTTGAATGGTGGTGTGAAAACATACTGTTAAATATGAAAACATTGGGAAATCCACGCTCTATACCCTTATGCCCCATATTCGGTGAGCAACCCTCTCATGTTGCTCAATCTTCCTATTACTATCTGTATTGTTAGATGGTCAATCCTACATATACAAACTAAACATGCTTGAAAAATTAAAACCTAATTATTTTTTTAATGGAATACACCAAGGAGTAGCATCAGAAATATTGACCGTTTACAAACATGAACAGTAAACAATCATCAGATAACCCATTTTTTATCAGCATGTGTGGTCTCGCAATATAAGCAAATCAGGAGCAATACAAAAAAATACAAAAGAAAGACACTTTGCCAATACCATTGACAATCTTGTCAAGAAGCACATACATAGGAAACCAAATTGTGAAAAAAAAGACAAGAAATTAAAAAAATATCCAAGCAAATTAGGAATATAGATATAACATGGGATAGAACCATGAACTGTACAAGCATCTACTAGAAATCCTCAATACTTTTGATAATCTTGTCAGCGAGAATATACATAGGAAATCAAATAGGGACAAAAGGACAATAAATAAAAACATATGCAAGAAAATTAGGACTATAGATATAACATAGGACAAAATCATGAACTGTACAACCATCTACCAAATCACATTTCTATCAGCATATGCTCCCAAGTTCTACAATTGAGCATTCATCATTTGACACTCCTTGTGTATTCCATGTATGTATGGTTCAATTATAGCTCTAATTAACAATGCAATGAACAACTATACCAAACATTTATGAGATCATAAACTATGTATAGATTAGGTATGTATACATCAAGTATGCTTAGCAAAATAGTAAATATGTGCTTAGTAATGAGTTCCAATATAGTGTTGGAAGAGATCAATGCAATACCATTAAACAAAGCCAACTAACCATCTAGAATTACTTCACATGCCAATTGTGTGAATGTTAATGAAATGAATAACTAAAGTACACATGACCAATGCCAATCATGCCAATGAAATGGACAAGTAAACTATGCATAGATCAAGTATGTATACATATGCACATGCATACATACATGTCTGTGTACATATATATATCAATGCAATACCACTAAACAGAGCCAAGTCAAAAATTAGAATTACTTCAGATGAAAATCATGCCAGTGCCACTTAAATGAATGACTAAACTATGTATTGACCAATACCAATCATGCCAATGAAATGAATAACTAAACTATGTATTGACCAATGTCAATCTTGCCAATGAAATGAACAACTAAACTATGCATAGATCAAGTAATTAGTTCTATTTTAGTGTTGTGAGTGATCAATGCAATACCATTAAACAAAGCCAAGTCATAAGTTATGTATGGATCAACTATGTATAGATCAATGGCAATCATGGATTTTATCTATACATAGTCAATATATGCTCAATATGCGCTCAATAAAGAGTTCTAGTATG
Source organism: Cupressus sempervirens (assembly GCA_028749045.1). NCBI lineage: Eukaryota > Viridiplantae > Streptophyta > Pinopsida > Cupressales > Cupressaceae > Cupressus > Cupressus sempervirens. Next base: position 251,336,247 of record CM053784.1, on the reverse strand, counting down.
TGCTCATGTGATTACCTCTAATTACATGTATATATCATAGTGCCAATCATAAAATGGAATTACTTTAGATGCCAATCATACCAAAGGCAACTCATAAAATAGAATTACTTCATATGCTAATCATACCAATGTCAATGAAATAGTCAAAATGTACTCAGTAATAAGTTCTAGTATAGTGTTGTGAGAGATCAATACAATATCATTAAATAAAGCCAAGCTGTAAACTATGTATGGATAAAAAATGTATAGATCAATGACAATCATGGCTTTTATCTATACATAGTTAACCTATACATGGTTTATCACAGTTCTATTTCTATCTGCTATTTGGTTAGCAAAACAACCAATCTATATTGTAATTGTTTGTTTCGAATCTATTTAGCAAAACAGTCAATATATGTTGTAATAATTTGTTTAGATTTTTTTTAGAAAAATTGTCAATATGTGTTCACTAATGAGTTCTAGTATAGTGTTGTGAGAGATCAATGCAATACCATTAATCAAAGTGAACCATGCTAATGAAATACAAAACTAAACTATGGATATATCAAGTGTGTATAGATCCATGCAAAACCATTCAAGATACTTATGAGGTCATAAACTATGTAGAGATCAATGCAATACCATTAAACATAGCCAACTCATAAACTATGTATGGATATCCATCCTATATTTATGTAGTATACATGGCAGATCAATGACAATCATGGCCTTTATCTATACATAGTTGACCTATACATAGTTTATCATGGTTCTATTTCTATCTGCTATCTTCTTAGCAAAACAATCAATATATGTTGTAATTGTTTGTTTCGAATCCATTTAGCAAAACAATCAATATATGTTGTAATCATTTGTTTAGCAAAATAGTCAATATGTGTTCACTATTGAGTTCCAGTATAGTGCTATGAGAGATCAATGCAATACCATTAGTCAAAGTGAATCATGCCAATGAAATGTACAACTAAACTATGGATATATCAAATATGTATAGATTCATGCAAAACCATTCAACATACTTATGAGGTCATAAACTATGTAGAGATCAATGCAATACCATTAAACACAGCCAACTCATAAACTATGTATGGATGTTCATCCTATATTTATGTAGTATACATGTCAAATCAATGACAATCATGACTTTTATCTATACATAGTTTATCATGGTTCTATTTCTATCTACTATCTACTTAGAAAAATAGTCAATATATGATGTAACTATTTGATTCAAATCTTTTTAGCAAAATAGTCAAAATATGTTGTAACAGTTTGTTTAGAATCTATTTAGCAAAATAGTCAATATGTGCTCACTAATGAGTTTTAGTATAGTGTTGTGAGAGATCAATGCAATACCATTAATAAAAGTGAAGCATGCCAATGAAATGAACAACTAAACTATGGATATATCAAGTATGTATAGATCCATGCAAAACCATTCAACATAAGGAACTCATAAACTTGAATTACTTCAGATGCCAATCATACGAATGCCAATGAAATGAACAATTGAACTATGGGGTAAGTGCACCAAGTTGTGGTGCCAAAAGGGGGTAATAAGTGGACACCTTTTTCCTGAAATCAACAATTTCTGAACTTCAACAAGAATTTGAAGATAGTTACGCTTAAATTTTTATGATATGACAAAAACAAAAGTCGTAGTCCTTTGAATCTAGTTTCTAAACTAATAATTTTTTTTCAAAATGGTTTAGTTTTAGGTCCTCAAAAAAGGGGGTGACAAAAAGTGGTACTATTAATTCCAAAATAAATAACACAGTACAAAGTGTGGCCCCCTAAAATTTTAACTTTTTTTTGAAATTATTTAATCACTCTAGTGAAATGTTACTTAACACTACGTAGTTTATCCTAGATTTTTCAGGTAATTTTATATTTTGTATTTTTTTTTTAATGAATTTTTTAACTAGACACATCCTAGAAACGTGAAATATCTATGTGCTCCCCCTAGAAATAATTGAAAACTAATCTAAAATAAATAAATAAGTTTTCAAAGTGTGTAGAATGGAGTCTAGTTTCTAAAAAACTAAGTTGTTGCAAAATTTGATGAACAAGCTAAAATCTATAGCCCAATTAGTACATGGTGGTTTTTGACAAAAAATGAACATACATTCAAAAGAAATTATAGATGAAAGGCTTGAAATAGTTCAAATTAAAAAAAATTATATGGTTAGATAGCCAACATAGAGACCTATAATGCCATGTAACCTGATCTTATCGATACCCAACCATAAGGAATCTTGAAGGAGAGCACACAAGAAAAATCAATCATTTTTTGTATGTTTGCTAGAAAACACATCTTAGATCTATTTATAAACTCCAAACCATTTGAATTCTCAGTAGTGCATGTGCGTTATAGGGCGCACACACTATTGAAGCCTAAATTGCAACTCAAGAGCAAGAGAGAGCTGGGGGGGAATGGGTATGTGTGTGTGTGTGAGAGAGAAAGAAATAGAGAGAAAGTAGGGGATGGGAGAGGGGAGAGAGTATGGGATGGGAGAGAGGGAGTGAGAAAGAGTAGGGATGGCAGAGAGAGTATGGGATGGGAGAGAGGGAGTGAGAAAGAGTAGGGATGGTAGAAAGAGTATGAGATGGGAGAGAGAGGAAGTGTGAGAGAGTAGGGGTGGCAGAGAGAGTACAAGATGGGAGAGAGAGCAAGTGTGAGAGAGAGTAGAGGTGGCAAAGAGAGAGTACGGGATGGGGGAGAGAGATTGAAAGTAGGGGATGGGAGAGAGAGGAAGTGTGAGAGACATTGAGAGTATGGGATGAGGGAGAGAGAGAGTAGGTGGTGGGAGATAGAGTGGGAGAGGGAGAGTGAGAGAGAGGAGGATGGGAGTTCATGTGTGTGAAAGAGAGAGAGTAGGGAATGGGAGAGGGAGGAGACAAAGTAGCTTGAGAGAGAGTAGGGGATGGGAGAGAGAGAGTAGGTGATGGGAGAGAGAGTGGGAGAGGGGGAGAGAGGGGGGATGGAAATGTGTGTAAGAGAGAAAGAGAGAGAGAGTAGGGGGTAGCAGAGAGAGTAGAGAGGGAGAGAGTGAGAGTGAGAGAGCAAGAGAGTGAGAGTGAGAGAGAGTGTGAGAGTGAGAGTGAGAGTGAGAGAGAGTGAGAGTGAGAGTGAGAGAGAGAGTAGGCGATGGAGAGGGAGTGGGAGAGGGAGAGAGAGTGAGACAAAGTAGGGGATAGGGGAGGAGAGAGGGGGGATGGGAGAGAAAGAGAGTAGGCAATGGTAGAGGGAGTGGGAGAGGGAGAGAGAGGGGGGGATGGGATGTGTGTAAGAGAGAAAGTAGGGGATGGGAGAGAGTGTGAGAGAGAGTAGGGGCGGAAGAGAGAGAGTGAGAGTAGGGGATGGGAGAGAGAGGGAGCGAGTGTGTGAGAGAGAGAGAGATAGTATGCAATGGGAGAGGGAGTGGGAGGGAGAGAGAGGGGGAATGGAAGTGTGTAAGAGAGATAGAGTAGGGGATGGGAGAGAGTAGGCAGTGGGAGAGGGAGTGCGAGAGAGAGAGAGAGAGACAATGAGAATGTGTATAAGAGAGATAGAGTAGGGGATGGGACAGAGTGTGAGAGTTTGAGAGAGAGTAAGGGGTGTCAGAGAGAGCTCGTACAGGATGGGGGCAAGAGAGAGAGAGAGAGTACAGGATGGGAGAGAGTGTGAGAGAGAGTAAGGGATGGAAGAGAGAGTGAGAGTAGGGGATGAGAGAGAGAAAATTGAGAGGGAGAGAGAGTAGGCAGTGTAAGAGGGAGTGGGAGAGGGAGAGAGAGGGGGGATGGGAGTGTGTGTGACAAATCTAGAGAGTAGGGGATGGGAGAGGAGAGAGAGAGGGGGGGATGGGAGTGTGTGTGTGTGTGTGTGTCTATGAAAGAGAGAGTAGGGGATGGGGGAGAGAGTAGGCAGTGGGAGAGGGAGAGAGAGAGGGGGAATGGGAATGTGTGTAAGAGAGACAGAGTAGGGGATGGGAGATAGTGTGAGAGTGTGAGAGAGAGTAGGTGGTGGCAGAGAGAGCTTGTACAAGATGGGAGAGAGAGAGTGAGTGAGATTAGGGGATGGGAGAGTGTGAGAGAGAATAGGGGATGGGAGAGAGAGAGAGAGAGAGAGAGAGAGAGAGAGAGAGAGAGAGAGAGAGAGAGTGAGAGTAAGGGATGGGAGAGAGAGAGATAGTAGGTGGTAGGAGAGGGAATGGGAGAGGGAGAAGGAGAGAGATAGGGGGGATGGGAGTGTGTGTGACAAATCTAGAGAGTAGGGGATGGGAGAGAAGAGAGTGGGGGGATAAGAGTGTGTGTGTTTGTGAAAGAGAGAGAGTAGGTGATGGGGAGGGGAGAGAGAGAGAGTAGGGGATGGAGGATAGAGAGTAGGTGGTGGGAGAGGGAGAGAGTGAGAGTAAAGGATGGGAGAGAGTGTGAAAGAGAGTAGGGGATGGGAGAGAGTTTGAGAGAGAGTAGGGAGAGGGAGATACAGAGGGGGATGGGAGTGTGTGTAACAGATCTAGAGAGTAGGAGATGGGAGAGAAGAGAGAGGGTGGGGATGGGAGTGTGTGTGTGTGCGCGTGTGCGTGTGTGTCTATGAAAGAGAGAGAGTAGGGGATGGGAGAGAGTGTGAGATTGTGAGAGAGTAGGGGGTGGCAGAGAGAGAGTATGGGATGTGAGAGATAGAGTGAGAGAATGTAGGGGGTGGCAGAGAGAGAGAGAGTATGGGATGGGAGAGATAGAGTGAAAGGATGGGAGAGAGTGAGATAGAGAGTAGAAGGTGGCAGAGAGAGAGAGTACAAGATAGGAGACATAGAGTGAAAGGATGGGAGAGAGTGTGAGAGAGAGTAGGGAATGGGAGAGAGTGAGAGAGAGAGTTGGGAATGGGAGAGAGAGTAAGAGTAGGGGATGGGAGAGAGAGAGAGAGTAGAGAGGGAGAGAGAGAACTTGAGAGAGAGAGAGATACTAGGCGGTGGGAGAGGAGGACAGAGAGGGATTGGAGTGTGTGTGAGAGATATAGAGATTAAGGAATTGGGAGAGGGGAGAGAGAGAGAATAGCCTGAGAGAGAGAGAGGAGTGGATGGGAGAGATTGATTAGGTGGTGGGAGAGGGAGTGGAGGAGGGAGAGAGGGGGGATGGGAGTGTGTAAGAGAGAGTAGGGGATGGGAGAGAGTGTAAGAGAGAGTAGGAGGTGGCAGAGAGAGAGAGAATGAGATGGGAGAGAGAGCGTGAGAGTAGTGGATGGGAGAGAGTGAGAGAGAGAGAGTAGGGGATGGGAGAGTGTGTGAGAGAGACTAGGGAGAGGGATATAAAGAGAGAGGGATTGGAGTGTGTGTGACAAATCTAGAGAGTAGGGGATGGGAGAGAAGAGAGAGGGGGGATGGGTGTGTGTGTGTGTGTGTGTGTGTGTGTGTGTGTGTGTGTGTGTGTGTGTCTGTGAAAGAGAGAGAGTAGGGGATGGGAGAGAGTGTGAGAGTGTGAGAGACAGTAGGAGGTGGCTTAGAGAGAGAGGGTACATGATGAGAGAGATAGAGTGAAAGGATGGAAGAGAGTGTGTGAGAGAGTAGGGGATAGGAGAGAGTGTGAGAGAGAGTTGGGGATTGGAGAGAGAGAGAGAGAGAGAGAGAGAGAGAGAGAGAGAGTAGAGAGGGAGAGAGAGAGAACTTGAGAAAGAGATAGTAGGCAGTGGGAGAGTGGGAGAGAGAGGGGAGATGAGAGTGTGTAAAAGATCTAGAGAGTAGGGGATGGGAGAGGAGAGAGAGAGAGAGAGAGAGAGAGAGAGAGAGAGAGAGAGAGAGAGAGAGAGAGAGAGAGAGAGAGAGAGAGAGAGAGAGAGAGAGAGAGAGAGAAGGGGATGGGAGAGGGGAGAGAGAGAGAGTAGCAGATGTGAGAGAGTGTGAGAGAGAGTAGGGGGATGGGGGAGAGAGAGAGAGAGATAGTAGGAAGTGGAAGAGGGAGGATGAGAGTGTGTGTGAGAGATCTAAAGAGTAGGGGATGGGAGAGGAGAGAGGGAGAGAGAGTAGGTGGTGGGAGAGGGAGAGCGAGAGAGAGAGAGAGAGTAGGGGATGGGTGAGGGGAGAGAGAGAGTGTAGGGGATGGGAGAGAGAGTAGGGAGAGAGAGAGAGTAGGGGATGGGAGAGGGAAGAGAGAGAGTAGGGAGGATGGAGAGTGATGTGTTTTCACATAGTGCGTACGTTCTTTATAGGGCGTACGCACTATAGTGCATACAATCTATGTGAAATCACCTAAAAATGGTCAAAAAGCAACTTTTTGGCCCGTTTCATCCATTATCTGCTTTTGGTCTGTTGTGCACTCTATTATTCTGACAGAAAACACTGGTTTCAACATAGAAAACACTATTTCAACACTTTTTGAAGCTAACAAACACCAAATTCAATCATTGGATACGCGATTTGAAGACTTTTTGAATATTCCTTGTATAGAAAAGGTTAGTGCAATCCATTTTAAATATTGTTTGTTGATATATAGATACAAATTTGATTATAATTTGACATGTTATTTAATATATAGTGAATTCATTGAAAATTGTATGTTTGAATGAAATGTTATTTCAAAATGGTTAGAAATTTGACAAGTCATTTGATATATATTGTGTATTCATTCAAATAATTATAATTTTTATATGTATTTGAATAATTTGTAATTTACACATTTTAAGTAATTCAGATGTTTGAATAATTTGACATATAGAAATCATCATCATGCCAAGGAAGAAACTGAAAACTCAAACAAATCAAGATAGGTAGAGAGATTTGGCAATTAAAAGAGATAAAATGAAATTACTACGTGAACAAAGAAAATTGCAAAGAAATAATGAAGAATTGACTTTTGAAGAGGATCAAGAACCACTAGTACAAAGAAACAAAGAGGAAGAATTGGAAAGACAAAGAGAGCTGTTAGAATTGGTAATCTTTCCTTGGTTTTATTTATTAAATGGGATAAACCAAGGTATCTCTTATGTTGTTTGTCCTCTAGTCCACATGTGAGGACAAGTCTATGTTGTAATTCCTTTATTAAGGAAAATAGTTATTCCTCCTTAAGAGGATTATGACACTTGTTATGCACACACTTATGAATGTGGCAATCATTCACATGGGAGTTACAAATAACTCCTCTTCTCATCTCTTTATAAGAGATGCTTCTCTCTCATTCTCTACAACACACAATCACAATGTAGTTCATATAATGAGCATTATAGCTCCCCATTATCTCCTTCTCTCACATTCTTCATTCTTAGGCATTTTCCTCATTCATATAATTCACAAGGGGTTTTCTTTGCTTTCCCCTTTCAAAATCCTTGTCTCCTCCTTTGTGTTGATCTTGGGAAGTTCTTATAAATGATGGTAATTACGTTCATCACAAACTCTCTTGGATTAATTTATAAATCTTTAATTTTAGTTCATTTTGATTTTATTATTTCTAACATGGTATCAGAGCTTGCTAATCCTTGTTTTGAGCTTGTGTGATGGTTATCACATTGGATGATATTTGTTGAGAGGAGAAGAGAAGCTTGAGCTTTTTGTTATAGGTTTTTTAAAAATCTATAAGTTTTTTTAACACTAATCCTCTTGGATGGCTTGCTGCCAGAGAGCTATAGTTTGATTCTAACAAGTTTTATTTGCAGATTTTCCTTGTATTTTTTTAAAAGATTTTTTTGATATAATCTATTTTATTGTAGTTTTTTATTTACTTGCAAGTTTGCAATTTATAATAAGTTTAAGTTTAATCTATTTACTGTGATTACTCTACTAATTCTTCTAATCTCTGCGTTCTATGTTTCAATACCTTGCCTGATCCAACTATTTGACCTCTACGTTTAGTGTTTCAAGCAAAAGAAACTATTAGACAATTTTTAAGTTAAATGCATAGTCTAGTCTTTTGCATAATTGGTTAATGGTTGTTTAATCATTACTCTCTTGCAAATAGGCATTACTTTTTAAATGATTATAAATTGTGCAGGACAGGTGTTACTTTTTTTCATAACATTGCTTTCACTGTGTAGTCATTTTCCCTTTTGATCGTAGTTAATTTATCAGAGAGTTTGTTTTTTTTCTTTCCCAAAATCCCTCATTTCTCGCATGGTCATACCTTATTTGGATTACTGTAAGGTTTTTCAGCACCCTCATTCGACCCTTGAGCTCACACCAGTTTGCCAATGCTCCACAAGGAAATGGCCAGATTCGACCTTGTGACCACTGTAATTTCTATTTTTTGAGGATTTTTCTAATTTTATGTGTAGCAAATCATTTTGATTATTAGTTATTGTTTTTCAGGGCAGCATATATAGGATTATTTGTTCCTCATTGTTATAACCCAAGTTTATGACTCTGTGCTTTAACTAGACAAAGGTAAATGCAACCATAATCAAGGAATTTTTAGGTCCCTTTTTCTTTGTAGACATTGGAGAGACCTCTGATTCAATTATCACACAATTTAATTGGCTAGTGTGGCTCTACTTTCTGGCTTGGTATCTCCTGTGTTCTTCCATAATGGATATCTTGTCTTGTACATCAACTTGGGATATATCTATGTAATGTTGTTTTTTTTTTTTTTTTGGATTTGATTGTGTGAGTTTTTTTTTTTGAGCATCAAGGGCTTGGATCATACTCCCCTTATTCATCTCCAACATACTAGCATATTAGGTTTTAGGATGTTAGAGAGCTTAAGGAACATTGATATAGTCATTTCTTTGGGAACTTACAAGAACAAAATTCAACTTTAGTGTATCCTGTGATCTTCTTGTGCTTCACTTGTAACCAACATTGATCTTCCTCCAACATCCCATTTTTACAATTTTCTCGGTAAGGCCTCAACCTATTGAGCAAGTATGGAATCTTAGTACGCTCTACATGATTTGAGTATCATCACCTATTTTCGGTAAGTGGAGAAGCTTGGATCTTATTACTAAAAATAGATTTGGATGCTGCAAGTTATTTAATGAAAGGGGAAATTCAGCAAGGGGCATGTTTCCATGGAGCATAGACTCATACACTCCTCACCTTTCTTCTCAGCCTATATGTGTACCAACCTTCGCAGTCAAAGTTATTTGGATTGAATTTCTATTCGTGTTGGGAAAATCTTCCCTCCTCACCAATCAAATAACTATTTATCATATCTGCAGGAGCATTTGTTTCATTATTTTCAGTAGTCAAACTATGAGTTCATCTTCAAAGTCAGGGGCTCTCTGTGTCCTTCCAGCATTCTTTCAAATAGTTAAATGCCTTCTCTACACTTTACCAATCAATCTAGCAGCACACTACTACATCAAGTTGCACTCATTGGATTCCCTAGCACCATTTTTTTTTGAAATACATCAATTTAATTTTGTGTGCACTCCTCTACCTTTTCCCACCCGCTACTAATAGTGTGCAGCATTCAACCATTTTTTGACCTTTGTGTGTAGAGATTCTCTACATTGCATTTGCCAAGTTCATTTTTAAAATTTTTTTTGGAGTACCATCCATTCATAATTTTATATGTGTTTTTTTAAAACTTTTAGCATTATCATTCTCTGGATTTGTAACGTTTAGAACATTAAATCATTATATCCTTGTCAACTTTTTTCAGAGGCATTTTGTTTGAGTTTCATTTTATTTTAAAACTTTTGTTCTTTTTTTTTTCATCCAATTCCTCTTATACATTCATGTTATGTATTTAAATTTACTAATATTGAATAAAATATAAGTGGAGTGGTCAACAAATTTGGCATTTTCTTCCCACCATTTCATTTCTTTTAAGATTTTTGCCTTCATTGTTTTAGTACTTTACTCCTCTATGTGGATAGAGTTTTTATATAGCTCTCTAAATGTTTTTTTAATATTATTCAATGGAAAAATTTCAATGTATGCTCATAATGCACTAGTTTAATTTAAAAATATGAACCTTTCTTTTGAAATATTTGAAAGGAAAGGTTTATGGTTCATTATTTTAAAACAAAAATGTTGCTTTTAAACTTTTTTGTTTTCTTAAAATGTAATTTTCCAACTCTTTTAAGTTTGAGTTAAGAATTTTTTTTAAATCTAACTTCTTTTTTATTTTATAATTTTTCTTTATGATTTTAATTAAAAGTTTTTTAAGTAACAATAGTCTCTCTTAACAAAGAAAATGAACATAATTCTTTTATCTATCTCATTTTTTATTAAGTACTTTTATGTTATTTGGAATCTAATGAAGGTAATTGGTTCATTATTAAAGCAATTTTCAATCTGATTTTTTTGTCATCCCTCCCTATTTTCATGACACATTGCTTCACATATCATAGTGAGTAATCCTTTTATAGACATTTTCTTATCCATTTTTTAAGACATTGATGCATATCGAATTGAGATATCTAGTTTATAGCATTGGAATTTATTATTACATGTCTATGTAGTTAAATCATTATCTATTGCAATTTACTCATAGCTTTGGATTTCAATTTTGAGATATGTTGGTAAAATGAGGAAAGTTTTTCCTTGAATTTATAGTTTCAAATTTAATGTTGCATGTAATGAATATGATTGATCCAATGCACTTCATGTTATTGCTAGTGCAAAATTATAGTTTTTCATGAGTTATCTCTCAACTAGGATTTCATGAGTGTCATTTGATTGATTACAATGAATTTTTTTAAATGATACTTTGGCTTAACATTGATCTCTCTATATATATTTTCACATTGTTGCGCCTTTTTTATGGTTTTTATACCATTTATTTATATGTACTTTTAGTTGCATCTTTTGGTAAGTGTGTAGGGAGCCTTCTTTTCAAGGTTAACTATGGATGGCACTTTAGTTGCACCTAGTAACCATTTGGGATAGGTGGAGTATCCCTCCATCCAAGATGTTTTAATATGCACTTATCTTGGTTGATGATTATCAACCTGTTGGTCTGACTTTTCGTTTGATAGAAATCCTTGTCTAGTTGTAGAAAAGTTAGATTTTTCATTTTAGTGGTGAATAGGGTTTAGGTAAGTCATTGGTTTTCTCCCTTTTTGAAATTTTTTACAAAAACCCTATGTTTCTCTCCATTTGTAAACTATTAGGTGCGAAGTGTTTAAATTTTAAATCGGGCGAATATTCTTTTCTTTTTTGTCTTCTATGCCCCAAGATTCTTTCCCTCTCAGTTTCCTGGCTGTCTGATCTAAGTAAATCCACTGTTGTCATTTCCTCACTATGAAAACATGGGAACTCTTTATGTATAGCAAGGTAGCGAGTGTCAGAAAATGTTGAGATAGGACCACAAAATGAAGACACAGCAATGAGATTTAAAAAAAAAAATTGGTCATTCAGTCACGGACACCTAGCCATTGTTGTCTGAGCCGGAAGAAGGACCTAATTAAAAAAGGGACAGAGGTTGGCACCAGAATGAGTATCTTTTCGACTCTTCACTACCTCACTTTCAAAAATCTTGAGCATCTCATCGTTAGCAAAGTAGCGAGGCACCGTAAAATTGAAGAGTTGGTGACCTTCAAATTTATCGGTACCATGATTAGTCTAGGTGGCATGATCAGTAATAACTCTCATTGTTAGAAGCAGTTAATAGCAGCAATAGTGATCTGATGGATCCTTGCATTTTACGGTGCCAAGATTTATTAAAGTTGTCGGAGCTCACTACTTCGTTATCGGTAAATTCCAGCATCTTGCCATTAATGAAGTAGCAAGGTGCCATAAAATCAACAGCCGATGGGACCTTTAGTAACGTGGGATGATGACTAGGACTAAAGTAAAGTCTTACGGGGTGCCAACTGTGCAAAATTTCATACTTCATCAATGCTCTCAACCCATGCCCCATTGATCAAATGTGCAAGAGATCCTAAGTGTTAGATTAGAACAAAATCAACAGTCCTCACTATCTCACATTGGAAAGTTGCATGGTGTTTAAGCTATGCGACGTAGCGAGTATAAGGGCCACCATTTATCAAGAAAATTCATGCAGCTTCCCCACCTTTGTTTCGGTGTCTTATCAATGATCGTCGTCTTCTCGCTATGAAGAGTTGCTAGGGGGATACGTCCATGGTCATCTTTTTGAGTGAGCACAATAACATATCATCTTCTGAATTAAGATCAGATCGATGGTTGTCATTGCTTCGCTATGGCAAGGTGCTCGTTCTTTATGTCTAACAAAGTAGTGACTTGCTGACACGCATCCTCAGTTGCCAGTGGGTCTAGACATAAGTGCCATCAAGGAAAGAGTTATGTACGTGGTAAATTTTCATTGGATCAATTGACCAACATGTCAAGTGCAACGCCTAGTTGTTTTCTCCGTATCACATGATCATAGGATTTTTGAAGATCGACGGTGCAGTTTTAAATGCAGAATGTGGTGCCACTCTCTGTATTAATTAGACATGAAAGCATCATGCATGAAAAAAATAGAGTATAACACAGAAAGATTTCATCAGTTTCATCTTACGCGAGCAAAGATTTTGAGCCATTCCTGAGCAGAAGTAATTGCTGAAGGAAAGCGTGCTGAAGTTTGGCAAAATTTGTGAAATTGTTTGTTCGCAGAAAGTTTGCAGAAATACAGAGGAAAACAAAGATAGAATTCAAGTAAATAGTACTACCATAATCTCTATAGGCTTTTCAGTTCTGTAAAAAATAAAATAATCCAAGATGCCTCCGAAGAAGGGATTTTCAGGTCAAATAAACTATTTGGATAGAAATGTGCATGATGACTTGCTTGAGTTGCTCCCAGAGTCTACTATAGAGACAGTGCGAGTTAAAAGGTTAACCTCATTAAACCCTAGGCTGAGGATAGCTGATGGATTGTATGATAAGGGTAATTGGGTCTAGGATGCTCAAACTTCACAAACTGGTTTGAGTTTTTTCAAAAAATGGTTTGCAGAAAGGAAATTGAATGCCCCACATGCCAATATATGGAATTTTGATCTAGGAAAGCTAGTTGTTCCTAGTGTGTTTATGGATTATGACCTTCTTGAGGTCGTGGTGAAGAGTTATGATCAAGCCACTAGGGTAGTGAGAAGAGTAGATGGAAAAGTTTTAATCACCATCAGTCCAGAAGAGATTAGGGAAGTTTTCAGTTTGGGACCTCTCATTAGGTATTATGTGCCCATTGATTTGACAAAATTAGAAAAAGAATATATTTCAAAAAGGGATGTAGTTAGACAAGGTGCACTGAAGGCCCACATAGGTAGAATTGGAAACCTACCAGAAATAACATCATCTTCTAAAGAACCTTTCAAGAAGTCATGCTTCAATGCCAGGGCAGTAGAGATATACAGGACCCTGTGTAGAGTCTTTGGAGAGGGTGAAGAAGATTTTATTCTTGTAAGCTTCATGTATATGATCATTCAAATCTCCTCTTTCAGTGTAGAAATAATTTTTGATTTTTCATCTTACCTGGCTAATGAGATTCATAGTGGATTGGTGGGGATTGCAAAGGGAAAGGTGGAGAATGTTTGGGGTCAGTAGTCCCTATTAATGCACATGTTTCTGTTTAAAGGGGTTACATATTTCGGTAAAGAAATGGTACTAAATAGGGAACAAGAGGGGGAAGCACTACCAGTTCAATTATGGAGTGCAGACATGATTGGGGAAGCATAAAATGCTAGTTTTGTTAGATTTGATAGGCACTTTGCTTCCAAACTAAGGTGCCTCATATTGAGTGACAATCCCCAAATTCCTAAGGCACTAATGCACCTTGTTAGGCCTATGGACAGACCCCATAGTCTAAAAGTTTCACATAATTGGGGAGATATCATCCCATATCTGGTCTCAACTGTCATTAGAGTTTATGGATTCAAAGGGACACCCCATGTACTACCTTATCAGGTGCCTTTAAAGGTAGGAGTAGCTAAATTTTTATGGTAGTTGGGAGGAGTGGAGGAGACCTTTTTGCACAAAAGGGGAACAGGATCAATTTTTCCTACTTGCATTGTAGCTCACCAGTTTGTAATAACTAAGGAGGGGTGGATCTTCCTCTACAAATTTTTGGATCAGTACAAGATGACAGTATCTCACCCTCATTTTTGTGATGTAGAAGATTTCTTTAATTCTTCTCTTAGGCATAGGATCAAGCTTCATCCAATTCAGCATGAATTTTATTTCCCTGAAGATGTAATAAGGAATGAGTACTCTCTCCAGGAGCAAGAAACAAAGAAAGAGAAATGAAGAGTCTATTCAAAAGTTTTGGAGTTTATTAATTGTTTTGACAAGGATTACAGTCCTCTTAGTAATGCTGCAACTAATGCAGATAGAATAAATAAGCTCATGAGTACATTCTCTGAAATAATGGAGGTAATGAATGAGAATAAACAACATTTTATTAATTCTTCTCCAGATAATGCCAGGGAAGTAATGAGGAAATTGGGTTTCACCCCCAACATAGGGGCAGGTCTACTGGTTGTGCGAAAGAGTATAGGATATACTGTCATTCGGGATGTGAGAGTTTTTCTCAATTTATCTACATATTTGGGGGACAAGATTGAATGGCCACTAATTTATGATCAGTTGGCCAGGGTGATCAATATCTGGGAGGATTTGAAATCTAATGATGAGGCTCTAATGCCTATTTTGAATAAATGGGTAAGAAGGGAGAAAGAAATAACACTTTTGTGTTTCTCTGGCATAGATGATTCTTTTGATCAAATTGAGAAAACATTTGATATTGCTTCTAATCTTATTGACTTTAATAATAAAAGGGTTCATTTACAAAAATTAGTAGTAGGCTACTTTGAAAAGTACAAGAGCTAGAAATTCAATTTGTTTCCTCATGCCTTAGATAAAAAGAATAATTTGAAAAGAAAAGATGACTGGGCAAAGTAACTTGATGATTTATTCTATTTAAGAATGAATCAAGTCATTAATGAATTAGGGCATGCATGGTGGGCCGCCACAACAGAAGAAATGGTGAAGGCCCAAATATTCTTTGATTCTTTAAAGCAAGAATTCATTACCATTAATAAGGATGCTGAATATGTGTTGAAAAGATAGAGGGATATTTTACAGTTCAATTGGCCAGATGATACATTATTTGACAAATGGATGGCAGATATGGCTCCCATTGAACAGTTTGATGAAGATGAAAATGATAGTGATGAAATGCAAGTTGAGGAGATCCAAATCATTGACCCTGTCACTACTCAGACCCAACCAGAAGAAGAAGACAAGGATAATCTATTACCTTCAGTTGCAGACCCGGGACCACAGGATGCCAATATAACTAAAGAAAGGGAAAAGGTAGAAGTTATTTCTCGTATATAGGATAAAGATGGTGAAAGCCCACAGGTGGAGGTTGATGTGCCATCATCAGAACAAACTTCATCGTTGGTTAATTTGGCTATTGTATACGAGGAAGGATTAGAATAGCAACCAATTTAGCAACACAGGAGCGTGTAACAAAAGGGCCCACAAAAGGAATGTCTGATGTAAAAATTTTGCTATTACTCGCATTTTTGTCATCTTGTTACAAGTATATGTAAGTTTCTTTTAAAGGACACTTGTCATTGTTTTTAGCCTGAAGCTTCTTGCATCTCACACTATTTAAGTGAGATTTCAAGGCTAAAGAATGGTCCGAATTCTATTTTTCTAAGTACTATGCTTAGTCTGTTTTTGGTCCAAATTTTGAAAGCAACTTTATCATGTATTTTTTCTATCAATTCTTTGAGAATACATGAATATAGAATGAGTTGTGTTTCTTTCTTAAGGTCA
The DNA here is from genome assembly GCA_028749045.1 of Cupressus sempervirens. Lineage (NCBI taxonomy): Eukaryota > Viridiplantae > Streptophyta > Pinopsida > Cupressales > Cupressaceae > Cupressus > Cupressus sempervirens. Next base: position 251,320,600 of record CM053784.1, on the reverse strand, counting down.
TTCTGAGTCTATTGTAAAGGATATACCATTTTCAAGGAAAATGAATACAAATTGTGAACTGTCCCCATATCAGTTCTTTCTGAATCTTGTCTCCTTCCAATTACTTGGTTGTCTTGATATTGTATAAGTAAAGGTTTGTGCAATTGAATGCAATCTAGTTAGGTTGTATATCTATTTATCACTACTATTAATTCATTAGATTAAATAAAAGCTTTGATGAATGTGGTAAGGTTTCTTTAGTAGTGGAAAGGATTTTGAATGATGGATTCTGATAAGAATTGTTGATAGAATTTGTTGTAAGGAACCAAACTAGATCTAAGAACTTGCTATAGACTCTGAACCCCAATGGATTAGGCACTGATCAAATTGATTCAGTTGAAGGAGAAGAATATCATAAATGATTATCAAAATGCAGCATCAAATCAAATTTTACTTTTATTTCTTGTAGAACTTCAAAGCTGGCCAGCACTTGTCTGCATGGAATGTTTTAGCTTCAGTTAGCCACTATTGTTAAGAACATTTGCAGATCTATAGAAGAATTCTTGGCCATATCTATTTTATGGGATGTGTTTATCAAGTTAGTAAAAATTATGTATATGCTTGAGGATTTTGAAATGAGAATCAGAATGAAACTAAAAATACTCCTCATACAGTTGTTCCAGTGTTGAATCATTCCTAGGTATACCCACCCTAGTTTTGCAGAGCCAAAAGAGTAGAAAACCAGCTGTGGTTTTGTTAAAGTTGGGTCCAAATACTTTGCATATGCAATTGTTAATAAGAATTGGCTAGTCTTTAGATTGTGTATGTATTGTCATCCTGTTATTAAGCATTTTGTCGCTTAGTAGTTTTAGTGCATTTTAAAACACCAACACAACCTATTATTCTTTTCCTCTTAATGATGTTGTTATATATCTCATAGATCTCTGGAGGCATTATAGTTTTAAAACTAATAATTATTAGAATTGATTATACTATAACATATGTTTTTTCTAGTTCCTTAAATATGCTTTGACTTTTTTGAGATCATATCACTTTTGATTCAAGGTAAACCTCAAGGTAAACATTTTTTTATTCAATTCCTTCTTGCAATATGGTAATTGATCTAAAGAGCCATATATTATGATTGCTACACTTAGAATTATTGTTCTTTCAATCATTGTGTGTTATTTGTTTTTATCTTTTTAAGGGTATATTTATTAGAGTATATATGGGTGCACACATATATGCTCAGTTAAATATATAATTTTATTTATGACTATTATGATTCAGAAATTGATATATACCTTCACAAAATGAATTAAGTACTCATGTTTACCCTCAAAGGAGTTTATACCTGATATGCATATTTTGTTAACTTTTCCATTGATCTTCCTTGGATGCCTGCATTTACCTGAAATGGATTATGAGTTATCTTACACATTTGCCTTCATTGTGGTATCTTGATATGCACTTAGTTGCACTTTTAAGCTTTTATAGCATCATTCTATGCCCATGTTGGCACTTTATGGTTTTATACCATTGATCTACATGATTTATATGATAGTTTGTTTGAGTTGCATAGGGAGCCATTTTTCCAAGGTTAACTATTTAGGTCCCCTTAGTATAACTGATACATAGTTTCCTTATCTGGCCCATGGAGTACCCCTCCATCCTATATTGGTGTGCACTCATTTTATATGGAGTTTCCCTCTGTTTGATCCTATTTCTTCCACTTTGATAGGATAATATCTTTATGGAGTTTCCCTCCAATTGGTTCTATTGGTTCCACTTTGAAAGATTGATATTTATATGGAGTTTCCCTCCATTTGATTCTATATGCTCTACTTTGAAAGGTTGATATTTATGGAATTTTCCCTCCATGTTGTTCTATTTTGTTCCTCAATGAAGAGGATGTTATTATTGGAGTTTTTCCCTCCAAATTTAGATGATTTGATCCAATTTGAAGGCAATATGTTGGTAAATCCTCATAATCCATTCCTTTGAGTATCTTAACAAAATCATGATAATAGTAATTTGATCAGCATTTGTTTCCTTTTACTTTATTTTTATATATTAATGTGATAATGATCTGCATACTTTATTGCTTAGATCATGAATCATGCATTTTATGGATTGATCACCCATTAATTTGCAGTGGGATGATTGATTAAGTGGACTGTCTATATCCACATGATTGATGCAATGTTGATGCACATATCATTAGTTGGCCTTGTCTATGGTCATTAGTACATTAGTATAATATACTTTTCTTGAGAACATTGATCAAGATTTTTTGTCCTTATTGATAATATTTTGAGCATATAATATCAGGTTAACTCCATTGCCTTGTGGTAACATGTTTTCCTCTCTATTTCTCTATGAAAATTCTCTTATCCTTATTTAAAAGGATTTCTAATTTGAATATAAAATGAAATGCTCCTTGTGGATACTTGTCTTGTTTCTTGTGTCTATGTTTTTTCAGGTAATCCATACAAGACAGTATTATTTGGTGTACATTTAGATTACCTATCCACTTCTCTCTTAGATCTATGAAGATCTACCTACACTCACAAGAGACCTTTTGCATAATTGAAGACATTCTCAAAGATCAAGTTGCTGCTATTTAGAATTTCAGTGTAAAAATTTGGGTTTAATACCCTTTGATGTAATTTACCCAAGTAAAGATTAAAGGGGGGTGTTAGAATTGGTAATCTTTCCTTGATTGTATTTATTAAATGGGATAAACCAAGGTATCCCTTATGTTGTTTATCCTCGAGTCCACATGTGAGGAAAAGTCTATTTTGTAATTCCTTTATTAAGGAAAATAGTTATTCCTCCTTAAGAGGATTATGACACTTTTTATGCACACACTTATGAATGTGGCAATCATTCACATGGGAGTTACAAATAACTCCTCTTCTCATCTCTTTATAAGAGATGCTTCTCTCTCATTCTCTACAACACACAATCACAATGTAGTTCATGTAATGAGCATTATAGCTCCCCATTATCTCCTTCTCTCACATTCTTCATTCTTAGGCATTTTCCTCATTCATATAATTCACAAGGGGTTTTCTTTGCTTTCCCTTTTCAAAATCCTTGTCTCCTTCTTTGTGTTGATCTTGGGAAGTTCTTATAAATGATGGTAATTACGTTCATCACAAACTCTCTTGGATTAATTTATAAATCTTTAATTTTAGTTCATTTTGATTTTATTATTTCTAACAAAACAAATGAGACTGTTACAGTCAAGAAGACAATTGAATTGTGAAGCTACACCATCTTCCAATCTTGGAGTCATATCATCCGCTACACCATCTTCCAATGTTCAAGTCATATCGTCCTCTCATGTTGAAGAGACACTGGTTTGTAGATCTGACAATATACACACTCCATCATGTCATGTTGAAGGCACAACATCAACATATCAAGTAGGTGATATTCCATCTTTTGCATCTTATTGCCAAGGCACATCATCTTTGGTTCAAGGTATGCAATACACTCAACCTTATGTTGATGTTCAAAATGTTGAGGGAATTGAAGAGATTATAACACCTTCTAGAATTCACTTTAGAAGACCAAAATATTTGATTGATATTGATACTAACATTTTGAAATTAATGCTTGACAAGATTAGCAAGTGTACTTGTCAAAGAAAAGTTAATCGTATGTGGAGATTATTTTTTGAAGAATTAAATATTACAAGTCAATGCCAATTATTTGTTGAAATGATGAGGAATTTGAAATTTAGGCCTATCATGAAGACTCTTGGGCTAAGAACGATGGACAATTCAAATGAAAAAAGCATTGTAAAGAATCTAATGGGTGCTTATGACAAAGTGGGTTCTAAATCACACACCAAAGATAGTAATATCACAAGACAAGTACTTACATCAACAATAGTAAGTAGCCAAATGAAGAAAGCTCGACTCATGAGAAAGACAAGAAAAATATTAAAAATTGGTAGATGTACTCTAAGGAGAGCCATGCTAAGGCATGAGAAATTAGAAGATCCAACAAAAAATGAGTTATGGAAATTTAGTGGTAGACTACCATGAAAGGATAAAGAAATTAATGAAGCCTTGAAATCATTGATTGAAGATTTTTAGAAAAATAATACACGTGTTTCCCCTAATCAAAGAGATCTTGTAAGAAGGAGGATTGGTAGCCAAAATCGTGACCCACATGCGAAACATTTTTTGGACTCAACTCAGACATAATTTTTTGCAAAATTTATTGGTATGTAACCTCAAATTCAAATAAGTCAAAGATTTTTTGAGATGGGTAAACCTTTTTATGTGAAGATAAATCACACATGCACAACTTTTTTTCATAGGATACATATTCAATTTTCTAACCATTTTGATGTTTTTAGGCATATATGCATATTTTTGCATTCTCAGTTTGTTTTGCAGGATTGTGACATGAATGAGCCACCAAGATCTTCAAGAGAATTCATATCCAACATTTTATGTGAAATAGGGGATGACCAAAAATTTTACAAGACATCATGCTTGGATGGTACGTGCTTATTTTGTGGTTCTTTGCAACTTTTATCAAGCTGTCAACATATGGGTAGTACACATGCAATTGGAAATGAAATAGTAGATTATGAAAATTTTAAGACAATGACATATGCTCTAAAAGATGGAAAACATGGTAAAAGATGTGATTTAGTCATTGAAAAGATTCTAGTGTATGATTTCATGAAAAAATTTCATGAAAAGATTATTTACGAGTATGCAAGGCATACCCATAGAGCTCGAAGGCTGGATTTGTAATTCAAGTTGTGCAAGGATACGTTTTCACTGGATACCATTGGTTCGGTTGTAGATTTCACAGAGAACTACACACTACAACCACAAAATGATGTGCAAGCAAAGTATTATTCTTCTCAACAAGTTTTCATATTTGTTCACATAACATTCATGCATTCACCTACAAGTACAGAGGATGACAGGAAGATTTTGAGGGAGTACCATTTTTACATCAGCGATGATTGATTACATTCTACGAAATTTGTACATGGTTGTTTTCAACTATTTTATGGAGATTTGGCTAAAAAGGGCATAAGATATCATCAACACATTATTTGGTCAGACAATTGCACATCTCAATTCAAGAATGCATGGATGTTCTATTATTTGAGCAAGATGCACAGGTTGTGTAGAATTTAATATATGTGAAATTTCACAGAGGTTGGTCATGGAAAGGGAGAGCATGATGGTGTACACACATGTAGCAAAAGAGCCCTGGCTCATGAAGAACTAAAGTACAAAGATGGAACAATATTGATAGATGCAAAATCCATCATCCAATGGTGTAACACTGCAACGGGTCCAGGTAAGGAAGGTGAGTCTATGCTTCGTAGATTTTTTTGGTTGATAGATAATAATAACATTGCACCATATCAGGATTGTTGCACACTAACAGGATCTAGTGAGTTACACTCTTTTAGAAGCTCTGATGTAGGTTCATGGAGTATCCACACATGAAAAATGGCATGCTATTGTCCATCATGTGCAGAGGAAAATTGGAATGACTGTGAGTCAACTGAATGGGTGGACAAATGGGATATATGGATTTTGGACCCAACTGACACCTATCATCCCCCACAAGCATTGGAAATGGTAGAGATGGATTTGTCTATTGAATTTGACCACTTGTCAGATATAGTACAACTTGGTAATATATATATTTATATATCTTTGTAATTTCAATATGTAACTTTATAACTTTTACCTAAGTATTTTCTAAATTAATGACCACATTTTGTACATTTGTCACTATAGGCCATGTTTTTGCTATTATTGCACCTAAAGACAATGAAGAAGGGACAAATTATTGTTTGTGTCATTGTCTCCAAGCCAAAGAAAAATTGGATCACTTAGTTATAGATGGTGAAGGTTTAAAGTACCATGTTAGTGTAGTGGTTGTAATCAACACATGGCTTAGATGATATTCTATGAAGAACCCTAACTTGTGGTTATTCGAGGATTGGCAAATAGAGAGGAAGATTCTTCATTATTCAAACCTTCTTTTCGCATCAAATGTACACTTGATAAAATATGGTGGAAAACCGCATAATAAGATTCTTTGAAAAGTTCATGAGTCAGACCACAAGGCAATACTTGAGACATTAAAATGTCAAGCAGATCCAAATGGCTCATTAGATTGAATAGGGAGAGAGGGAGAGAGAGAGTGATCAATTGGATCCAAATACAATGTTGCAACCTCTTTCCCAAGATTGTCCACATGACTAAGGTGGACCATATTGTTATGATGTGTAAGTGATGAGATTTAGTTTAAATCATAGATTTTATGTTTTGATTTGTTTAGAATCTAGATACATTATTTGAATTTATATTAGATTCTTTAATAGAGCCCATTTTTAGATTAGTCGTTTGAATAAGTGAAAGTTTAGAATTTTTTGTTTAGAACAAAATGTAATGAAAGAACATGAAAATTTTTAGAATGTGAATGCTTTGTGATGTAAATCATGATTGTGTGCATGTAACCAGAAACTTCAAACTGGCGAAAGCAAGGATACAATGGGAGAAGTTTTCAGTACTCATCAAGCAAAGGTTATCATACAACTTAGAAAGCAAGGATTTTTACAAATGGATAATTCTTAATCACAAGCCAAATTCAATTTTTGTCATTCTCTAATTTTAGTGGATTAATCTTATCTTAGATTTTTTACTGTGCTAATTCTTCATTTGCAGGTCACCAAAGAAGAGGGCTAATAAAGTCGAAGCACTAGTGATAAAGGGTGAGATGCCAAAATCATCTGAAAAATGGTATTATCATTTCACATCCTCAATATTTATTAGTGCTTTTTGTTCAAGTACCATTGTGTGTTAATCATCTTATGCCTAGAATTAAAGAGGATCACAATCATCAAAAAGTAAAAAGGAAAATAGGTCTCGATCTGATGATAGGTTTGTAACATTTTAAGATTTAATTTTGTGGATTTTTCCCTCATGTTGTACATGATAGGTTTGTTCAAGTTACATATGATGAGGTTGTCTATACAACATAATGATTGAGTTGAAGTGATTTATGAAGTAAAGGGCTATTTAATGTAGCTATTTAAATCATGCATATTTGATAGCCATTTCCCTCTATTTTGTAGTCCTTTTTCACAACATTATTTTTAACATGGTTTTAGTTGTTCAAGTTCATGAATGATCACAATATCCATGACTATACAACAAGTGTGTGTGTTTGATGTAGAGCCCTCCTATATTCCCCTAGGAACCACAACTCAACTCTGGGATTCTCTTGTATTCTTGGAATCTGCCCAAGGAATCATACTCTACTAGGGTTCAAGAGGACGTCTTTGACTTGGTAACATCTTTCTACAACCATGTCTGAGAGCTTATAACCCAAATCTTCAGTTTTTCTTCTAAACACTCACATTGTTCACCATGCACCTAGTGTACCCTAGTGCCTCCAAGATACCAAAACTCGTCCTTGGCTTCATACCATGAACCCAAAACCTTGGATCATCTCAAAACATCCCATATAACATGTTCCAACTCCTTGCACACTCTCAGCAACTCATCTCTTACACTTTCTCAATTTTGCCTCTTCTAGGCTTGTTCCAACTAGTCCTTGCTAGTCACTAATTTGTTGTTTTCTCCAAAATTTCCCATATAAATTCCTAAACTATTGGATGATTAAAATACCATTTTCCTCACTCTAAAATATAATCCAAAACCAACTACACTTGTTTTGTAAAATATCACTCAAAACTGGCTATTTCAGTCTGACAACTAGGCCTAGTTTGAGGCCATTTACAATGCAATTCACAATCCCTTGACTCCTGGAACTCCCATGACCCAAAAAAATTTAGGAAATGACTCAAATGCAAGTATTCTTCTATTTTTTTTGTCTCATGATCAACTTTACAATTGTTTTTACAAAACCCTCCTTTCTAGCCCCTTTACCCTAGGGCTTTCTAGAAATCTTACTTTGCAACATCTCTAGAACCAAAAAATGGTTCAAACACATTAAATTTGGTTATATTAGATGAATCCCAACATAAAATGCAACTCTTTTTTGGAGAAAACACTAAATCCACCTTTGGAGCAGTCACATACCCCTTTTTATGCTCTCTTTCTCACTCAACACCATACCCTTGGGCATCAAAAACTCAACTCCAGGTTCTTCCCTACACATGAATGATTAAAGAACATATTTTAAAATATTCCTGACCCATTCCAAAAGCCCTAGTAATCACATAAAGTAGAATGGGTCAGATTCACAAAATGACTCTCAAACCCCTCTTAAACTGTCACCTACAACAGATTTTAGGACAGTTAATATGAAAAATACAAAATGATTGATTAAACCTTCATACCAATGCTAAATGAAAATTAAAACATTTCCCTATCACCTCCAAAAATAATCAGATCAAAAGGTACAGTGAAAATGAAATTACAATAGTTACAAGTTTAGATTTTTGATAAAAATTTTAAGGAAAACTATGCATTCATTGCTCAAACTTCAAAACTCTTACATTACCAATCAATTTCAACTATCCAAAATTGTCTCCCACATGTGGGAATGAGATTTTAAAATCATTTAGACTCTTAAAACCAAATGAAACCTCTCTAACTACCCCTCTAACCACCTTTGTGCATTAATCACCTTATTTTGTTGTCAAATTGACACTTTTAGTTGTCAATTGACAAGTTTTTGATCTTCCTTGCTACATGACTATCCCATTACATTAATATGGTCATTTGAGACCTTATTAAAAAAAAACATTTAAAAAACTCATATCTACTCTGTGAACCCCTTACATGACTCCATTAAGCCCATTTTGGCTTATATTGCTAGTGTTGGCAATTTTACCAAATATTGCACTTTTAGTGCCTTTTACATCTTTTAGAGGCTTTGATAGCCTTATTACATTATTCAAGACCTCCATAGGTCTTTTATATCCACCCCTAACCTAGGATCAATCCAAATCCATTCCTAGTGACCCCTAGGTACCTTGTAGCCTCAATAATGCCATTAAGGCTTACATTAAATCTTTCATTACAATATGATCAATCTATGATCAAAACAAAATCACATGTCCATGATTAAACTCATTACAAGTTTTCATGACCTTAGAAGGCCATTTGTCTTCCAATCCACCTGAGGATCCATCAATGTCCCAACTACTCATCTTGCCTCCTACTTGTGACCTTGGTGCTCCTGCACTAGTGTTGACCAACAATTGTAAAATTTGTGTTATCGATTGAGATACTAGATCTTGTCATTTTCAATTTTTTCCTTGAGAAAATTATTACACTTAGCATAGCTACTATCTTTCAAAAGTTCTTCCTTATCCTTATAAATATTGGATTTAAGTGTACTTTCAATATTTGGTAGCTTATTACCAAGAGTAGTCATCTCATAGAAATTTTTTTTTCCAACCTAAGCTTCTCTTGAAACTTGTTTTATATTTCCTAATTTCAAAATAGATATGACTTTTTCATTGTAACATGTAGGGAAAGATCTCATAATTTTATTCATGTTCATCATCATTGCTTAATGGTATAGGGGCACCAAGGTCATTCTATGAAGATACATTCATTGAAGACACCAAGGACTAAGGAGGAGATCTTGACAAAAAATTCAATAAATTGGAATATTTTGAAGCCTATTATGGCCTTTTGTAATGAAAAATGCAATGTAATGAATAAATGTCCAAAAGGTCCTAATAGAGACCTTAGATCTAAAATGCAATGTAAATGGGCTAATAAGGCCTTAAGAGTCTATAAAGACTTATCAATAAGTTTAATCAAGTCATAGGATCTGTTGAAAGGTATTAGTATTCATTACGAGTCAGTTAGAGTATTTTTGTTAAAAAGTTTCAAATTTGAAATAAGCCTAATGGCTAGTTAGGATTATGGGCTTTTTAGGATTGTTTTAATGTTTTATTAGTTGTAAAGGCCCACAACTGAATAGAGGAGGTTAGAATACAAACTTATAAAGCCTAGAGAGGCCTAGGATCTGAACAAGAAGAAGAATAGGAGGGTACTATACAAAAATTCCAGATTTGAGTGAATAAAGTTCAATTTTTCTTGTCATTTGCACTATTTCTTTGAATGATTTCATTGTATCTTCATTGAATACAACATTCAAATCTTGTAGGAATGAATTAAGACTTTCATACACTCATTCCATGGTTGTTTAAAGTGATCTTAAAGAATTAAAATTCTCATTCTCTTGTTATTTACACTAATAGTGCTATAACAGTCCCAAAAAATTAATTGTTTTGAGGGGTTCTATAATGATCTGATCCATTCTTTGGGTATTTTCTTACTATTTCCTGGGTTATGGATCTATTATAACATGTTTCAAATGCTACTAACCAATTTGAGTGCAGGAAGAAACATTCAAGGGGTGATCACCGTGACTAATAGTGGGAAAAAGGAGGGAAATGCTGCTACAAGTACACCAATAGAACATTTAGCTTAATGAGGGTATGATTTTATGTTTGGATGAGTTAGGGCATGTCCTAAATATGGTTTTTAGTCTTTGAACAAGTCCTAGAAGTGATTGGAAGTGGGAGAACCATAAAAATGTTGTTTTGCACCATTTAATGAGAGGGTTTGTTGGAAAGCATGCCTAGAAGAGTCAACTTGGCAAAAGGACTATGGAATCCTTAATTTGGCATCAAAATACCATACTATATAAAGTTTAGAAGTTTAGAGCTAAGTTTAAAGCACACTTGCTTTGTAAAAGTGGCTTGATTAGGCCTAATTCTAAGACAAACTGCCCTATTCCATACAATCTTTACAAAGGAGTGATATTTTGTTTTTAGATATGTTATACAAATTTGAAAAGGGTATCTAAAACAAGTGTTTATTTGCTCAGTGTTTTGGAAATTTTGTGAGATAAGACCAAAAAATAGTGTTCGCTGACCTAATAGAGAGAGCAGCCTACTCAAGGGGGGTAACTTGGTTTGTGCATGAACTTGAGTTTTGGTAACAAGGCATGTCCTAGTCATGTAGCATATAACACTTTCTACCTTATATATAGAATGATTCTTTCTCTCAACAACTCCATTCTACTATATATTATAAGGAATATTTTAATCTCTTTTGATTCCTTCCCTAGTATTCCCTTTGTACTAGATCAAGAACAACCTCAAATCTAGTGTCACTCATTAGAAAAGATGCTTTTGTAAAATTCCCCAAAAATTATCCTTTACATGCATCATAATGATTTGTGCTTATCTCTAGAATACATGTCACTATCTCTTGAAGAAATTTAAGTTATCCATGACGAATAAGGCCTATCCTCCTATTCCATATCTCTGTAAGACAATGCTAATGTATCAAAATTAATTCATACAAATAGACACTTAGCAAAGGGCCACACTATATTTTCACCTCTTTAGACACCCTTTAACCACTTTTTAGAGATTCCAAAAGATCAAACTCTGACTTTGTTCCAGCACCAACTAACACCCACTTTGAGTCACAGATCTAATTGGCTAGATTAGGCTAGATTACAAAGGAAGTATGAGTAATACCAATCCATACATACTAACCATACCAAAATTTCACTACTACCAATCCGTACAGGTCGTACAAAATTGAAACAATAGAGAAAAGGCATAAATTCTAAGTTTTATTCAATGTTTGCTGCTCATTGGTCAAGTTGATCACATATAAGTATGGATATATAGTATGGTTGGATAGCTTTGTGAATCTTCTTTCTATTGCACTTGGAATGAGGTTCTAATTCACTCTACAACTCAAGATATTCCCATTTTACTAATTGTTGACCCCATTTTGTGCCATTACCTAGGGTTTCATCTATTTTCCCTCATAACTTGAGATTCCACCATGGGCAATTAACAACCCTTGGTGTAATTTGAGTTAGGACAATGTTTTTTTATGTTCCTTTTCGTTTTAGGTCAAAAGAATGAGGCTGGAGAGAAAAAATTGATGCCCTAGGCATACAAGATCCATGTGCATGCTAGAAATTTGTAGCAACATCTTCCATAACTCACTACAGAGAAGGTTTCAAGGCTTGAAAATTAGTATCTGATCATCTTACATGATCCCTCTCATGTTCCAATTTTTGGTTTGAATTTTTTCTCAAGGGGTAGGGTAATTCCTTTGTTAATGGATGCCTAATTGCCTACATTCCTAAGTAAGCCTTAAAAAACTTAGTTGCTGCATACTTCTCATGAGATCCCATGGCTTTATTATGTTGTATAAAACTTGAAAGGGTATCCAAATCCATGATTCTTTCCTTTGGGTTGTGAGGAGATGTTTGCGATTTTCCATGTTCAAGGCTACAAGCCTGGTCTTGAGTTTGTGAAGCAACTAGCCAATGAAAGTTTCATAGTTTGAATCTAATGTTGATTCTTGTTGGTTTGGACCTAAATAGACCCTTTCCATGCTTGGAAGTCACCCTTGGTCATTATTTGTATTTGTGGGGTTTTGTGTCAAATATGCCTATGGGCCACTTTTTAGGCATAAAAATGAGCAATATAGGTGATTTTTCAAGGTAAAAAAGAATTTTATATTTCTTAGAAGGTTATAAATTTCCTTAGTGTCATTAGGTTAAGTTTTAGGTGTCTAGGAGTTAAGATGTCAAAAATTACAAAAAATTGCAAAAGTTGTCAAAGCAAAATTGCAAAAATGCTGACAACTTTGCAGGAGTTTGGAAATTGCTAAAGGGATGAGCATTTGGAAATAAGTTATTTTATAGTTGTTGAACCTTTTCTAAGTCATAGAATTGGAATCAAGTGAAAAAAGTAAAAATTGCACTTTTTGTGGAAAGTTACATTGTTAAAAGTTGTAAAAGTTGCTCAAATTTGCAACTTAGTGGAAAAAGGGTCGTGGGATTGAACTGTCTGCTCCATTAGCTTTGGGTGGCTAGGTAAACCCTATCCCCAACCTTGTCCTATCCCCTTCAACTCTTGAACACTCTCGGGCATGCTGAACTAGAACGTCCCTAAGGGTCACTAAATGCCATGGGGCTGCGATCTTTGACGGGGTATATCTTGGAGCTCATGTGAGGTATGGATGTGATTCTAGTTCCTACAAGACCTTTTTGTTGATACTTACAATAACCTCTCTCACTTTTTGGAGATCACACTCTGTTTTCATTTTACGATGCAATCTCGGGTGATGCTGAAACTTGTAGTGTTGGCCAGTACAAAGTTGCCAACTACCAAATCTCTCTCACCTTTTTTTGTGGATTGAACTATCTACTTTGTTAGCTCCAGGTGGCTAGGTAAACCTATCCCCAACCTCATCCTATCCCCTTCAGCACTCAAACGTTCTTGGGCATGCCAAATTGGAACATCCCTGAGGGTCACTAAATGCCATAGGACCGCAATATTTGATAAGGCATATCTCAGAGCTCGTGCGAGGTATGGATGCGATTATAGTTCCTACAAGACCATGTTGTAGAGACCTACAATAAACTCTCTCACTTTTTGGAGATCACACTCTATTGTCATTTTATCATGCCATCTTGGGTGATGCTAAAACTTGCAGTATTGGCTAGTACAAAGTTGCCAACTGTCAAATCTCTCTCACCTTTCATCATGGGATCCAATTGTCTACTCTATTAGCTCTGGGTGGCCAAATAAACCCTATCCCCAACCTCTTCCTATCCCCTTTAGTGCTCAAAAGTTCTTGGGCATGTCGAACAAGAACATCCCTAAGGGTCACTAAATGCCATAGGGCTGCAATCTTTGACGGGGCATATCTTGGAGCTCATGTGAGATATGGATCCGATTCTAGTTCCTACAAGACCGTGTTGTGGAGATCTACAATAACCTCTCTCACTTTTTGGAGATCACACTCTGTTTTCATTTTAAGATGCCATCTCAAGTGATGCTAAAACTTGTAGTGTTGGCCAGTACAAAGTTTCCAATTGTCAAATCTGTTAGATTGTGGTGACTAATTAGGAAAGTACTATACATACTTCATAAATAGTGGAGTTCGAGGCATCGGCCCAAAAATTTTTTTTTGGAAGTAACCGACATGGTAGCCGACATATTATGGCCGACATGTTATAACCCTAAAGCAATTTAATACTTGTATAAAAAGGGCTTAGGGTTGGGTATTTTTTATATGTGGTGATACGAAATTGGTTCTTGCGGCGGTATTGAGCTGTAAGGGATTACAGATTGTAATCAGGTTGTAGTCACTGGATTGTAATAAGATCGGACTTGCTGTTTGGTGGACGTAGCCCAGGGATTGGGTGAACCACGTTAAATCTTGGTGCCTTGTGTTCATTTCTGTGTGTTCTATTATTTTTGTTATTGGTTATATTTGCATGTAGTTTTTTATTTCTGTCCGTGGTTTATCCTAACAAGTGGTATGAGAGCCTAGTTGTTTCTCAGTTATCCTCTGCAGGAAAGTCTCACGGTTAAGTGGGAGTCTCACGGTTGAGTGGGAGCAATGGCAGATGATGGTAAGCTGAGGGTTGATAGGTTTAATGGGCAGAACTTCCAGTTATGGAAGATGCAAATGGAAGACTATTTATATCAGAAGGATTTATGGAAGCCGTTGGAAGGAAAAGCCAAGAATTAGGGAACTATGTCAAAGGCTGAATGGGATCTTTTGGACAGAAAGGCACTCGAAAGCATTCGGTTATGCTTGGCACCATCGGTGGCATTTAATATTACAAAAGCAAAGATGATAGAAGATTTGATGAAAACCCTAGCGACACTGTATGAAAAGCCCTCCGCTTCAAATAAGGTATTTCTCATGAAGCGTTTATTTAATATGAAAATGGCAGAAGGTGGATCTGTTGCAGATCATTTAAATGAGTTTAATACTATTACTAGTCAATTATCTTCTGTGGGTATCAATTTTGATGAAGAAATTAGGGCTCTCTTGATTTTGTGTTCTTTGCCTGAAAGCTGGAATGGCTTGGTAATGGCGGTGAGTAATTCTGTTCCTGGATCTAGTACCCTAAAATATGATGATGTAATCGGTGTTATTTTAAGTGAGGAAACTCGTAGAAAATCCTCAGGTGGATCTACATCAGGAAGTGCTTTAAATGCACAAAGCAGGGGCAGAACGATTGAAAGAGGAAGTAACTCTGGAAATCGTGGGAAATCAAGAGGAAAGTCAAAGGGGAGGAGGTCTCAATCGAGAGGACCAAATGATTGCTGGTACTGTGGGAAACCAGGGCACAAAAAGAAAGATTGCTGGACTCGAAAGAAAAATGAAGGAGATAAATCAGATGGAGACAAAGAGGCAAATGTGGTAAGTAATAAATCCGAAGAGGATGCTTTGCTTCTGTCTTTAGAGAGTGTTGATGATTCATGGGTTTTAGATTCTGGTGCTTCTTTTCATGCTACACCTCATAGAGGTTATTTCATTGATTATGTCCAAGGGGATTTTGGGCTTGTTTATTTGGGGGATAATGAACTCTGTCAGATTGTTGGAAAGGGAAAAATTAAGATTAAGTTGCAGAATGGGAATCATTGGCTACTACATGAGGTAAGACATGTTCCAAAGCTGAGTAGGAATTTAATTTCAGCAGGGCAACTCGGTGATGAGGGTTGTGTAATTACTTTTAATGATAAAAATTGGAAGGTTTCAAAAGGTTCCCTTGTAGTAGCAAAAGGTGTGAAAGTAGGCACCTTATATCTTTGTACAGGTCATATTGTTCCTTCTACTTTGATTGTTTCAGAGAAAAATGAATATTCAGGAACAATTACTGCAGTTGAGCAGGGAGAACAAATAGCTGCTGTAGATTCTGATACAGCGCTGTGGCACAATAGACTTGGGCACATGAGTGAGAAAGGTATGAAAGTACTTCATTCAAGGAAAGTTTTACCAGGTCTAAAATGTGTGAATATGGATTTCTGTGAAAGTTGTGTGTATGGAAAACAAAAGAGAGTGAGTTTTGTAAAGACAGGGAAGGAAAACAAAAAGGAGAAATTAGAGCTTGTGCATACAGATGTATGGGGACCGGCTCAGGTATCTTCCCTTGGTGGCTCTCATTATTATGTTAAATTTATTGATGATGCAACTAGAAAAGTATGGGTTTATTTCCTTAGACAGAAATTTGATGTATTTCAAACTTTTAAGAAATGGAAATGCTTGGTTGAAACTGAGACTGGTAAGAAATTAAAATGTCTCAGATCTGATAATGGTGGTGAGTATTGCAGTCATGAATTTGAAGATTATTGCTCCACTAATGGTATTCGTAGACAAAAAATTGTTCCAAGGACTCCACATGAAAATGGAGTGGCTGAACACATGAACAGGACTATAATGGAGCGCGCAAGGAGCATGAGGTTGCATGCTGGGTTGCCCTTACACATGTGGGCAGAGGCTGTCAATACTGCAGTATATTTGATTAATAGAGGTCCCTCTACTCCTTTGGGCTATGGTATTCCAGAGGAAGCATGGACTGGTAAGAAGGTGAGTTATTCTTTTCTCAAGACCTTCGATTGTGAAGCTTTTGCTCATATAGAATCTGAAAATAGAACCAAGCTAGAAGCTAAATCAAAGAAATGTGTCTTTGTTGGATATGGCATTAATGAATTTGGCTATAGGCTTTGGGATTTTGAAAATCATAAAATTATAAGAAGCCAGGATGTCATATTCAATGAAAAAGTGTTGTACAAAGATTTGTTGCAGCAACATGAGAAGAAAGAAGATGATTATGTAGTGCTGGATGATACTCCAAAAGCTGATGTTCCAGCCATTCCTCATGATGTGCAACAACTGCAACAACAAATACCACACACACCAGTGAATGTTAGATGGTCAACAAGGCAAATTAGACCTCCACAAAGGTTTTCTCCCTCTTTGTATTCTATTTTACTTACTGATGCTGGTGAACCTGAAAGTTATGATGAAGCTATGCAGGTGGATACTAAGATTCAGTGGGAGTCTGTAATGAAAGATGAAATGGACTCTTTGCTGAAAAATAAGACATGGGATTTGTGCAAGTTGCCTGCAGGTAAAAAGGCTTTATAGAATAAATGGGTTTACAGGTTGAAAGAAGAGGAAGGAGGTAAGAAAAGATTTAAGGCCCGGTTAGTTGTAAAAGGATTTGCACAGAAAAAGGGAATTGATTTTGATGAGATATTTTCTCCTGTTGTTAAAATGACTTTTATTCGTACTGTTTTAAGTCTTGTGGCTACTGAAGATTTGCATTTAGAGCAGATGGATGTTAAAATAGCCTTTCTTCATGGTGATTTGGATGAAAAATATATATGGCTCAGCCACAGGGTTTTGAGGTCAAAGGTAAGGAGAACTTAGTGTGCAAATTGAAGAAAAGTTTATATGGCTTGAAGCAAGCACCTCAGCAATGGTATCTAAAATTTGACAGTTTTATGCATGAGCATGGATATAATAGGTGTCATTCAGATTACTGTGTTTATTTTAAGAGGTTGGATGATGATAGCTACATTATTTTATGTTTATATGTTGATGATATGCTTGTAGCTGGGTCTAACATGGATCATATTAAGGGGCTGAAACGCCAATTAGCACATGCATTTGCCATGAAGGATTTGGGGGCAGCAAAACAAATCCTTGGTATGAAGATTTGCAGAGATAGGAAGAATAGAATATTGACGCTATCTCAAGCTGATTATGTTGAGAAGGTGTTGCAACATTTCTCTATGGAGAATGCTAAAGCTGTCAGCACACCTTTACCTGATCATTTGAAATTGACTAAGGAGATGTGTCCCAAGACACAGGAAGAGGAGGATAAGATGTCCAAGGTACCCTACGCTTCAGCTGTAGGAAGTTTGATGTATGCTATGGTATGCACTAGGCCAGATATTGCACATGTCGTGGGAGTCGTTAGCAGGTATATGAGTCATCCAGGTTTTGAGCATTGGAATGCTGTCAAGTGGATTCTCAGATATTTGAGAGGAACATCCAATAAGTGTTTACACTTTGGGGGCTCTACTACTGATTTATAGGGCTATGTTGACTCAGATTTGGCTGGGGATATTGATACCAGGCGGAGTACTACAGGTTATGTCTTTACTATTGGTGGGGCAGCCATGAGCTGGGTTTCTAGACTACAGAAGATTAATGCTCTCTCCACTACAGAGGCAGAGTATGTTGCTGCTACAGAGGCAGCCAAAGAGATGATATGGCTTCAGTTCTTCTTGGAAGAATTGGGACATCCTCAGAAGGATAATTATTTGTTCACAGATAGTCAGAGTGCCATTCATCTTGCTAAGAATTCAGCTCTGCATTCTAAGACCAAACACATACAGTTGCGGTACCATTTCATTCGATCAGTTTTGGAGGATGGACAGTTAAAGCTGGAGAAGATACATACCAATGAAAATCCAGCAAATATGTTGACAAAGGTTGTCACAAGGGAGAAGCTGAACTCCTCTTCAGCTTCAGTTGGTCTTTTAGACTAAATGTGAATAAAAGAACAACAGAGTCTAGGGTGGTTTGATCCAGTGGGAGCCCCATGCGGTAGTTGTATTGCTACAGGATCAGTCTCCAAGTGGGAGATTGTTGTTTAATGTGGAGCCTGATCAGTCCCCAAGTGGGAGATTGTTAGATTGTGGTGACTGATCAGGAAAGTACTGTACATACTTCATAAATAGTGGGGTTCGGGGCATCGGCCCAAATTTTTTTTTTTTTGGAAGTAGCCGACATATTATGGCCAACATATGGCCGACATGTTATAACCCTAAAGCGGTTTAATACTTGTATAAAAAGGGCTTAGGGTTGGGTATTTTTTATATGTGGTGATATGAAATTGGTTCTTGCGGCGGTATTGAGCTGTAAGGGATTACGGATTGTAATCAGGTTGTAATCACTGGATTGTAATAAGATCAGACTTGTTGTTTGATGGATGTAGCCTAGGGATTGGGTGAACCACGTTAAATCTTGGTGCCTTGTGTTCATTTTTGTGTGTTCTATTATTTTTGTTATTGGTTATATTTGCATGTAGTTTTTTATTTCTGTCCGTGGTTTATCCTAACAAAATCTCTCTCACCTTTCGCCATGGGATCCAATTTTCTACTCCATTACCTTTGGGTAGCTGGGTAAACCCTATCCTCAACCTTGTCCTATCCCCTTCAGCACTCGAACATTCTCAGGCACATAGAACTGGAATGTCCCTAAGGGTCACTAAATGCCATAGGGCTACGATCTTTGATAGGGCATATCTCAGAGCTCATGTGAGGTATGGATGTGATTCTAGTTCCTATAGGAACATGTTGCAGAGACCTACAATAATCTCTCTCACTTTTTGGAGATCATAGTCCATTTTCATTTTATAATGCCATCTTGGGTGATGTTGAAACTTGTAGTGTTGGCTAGTATAAAGTTGCCAACTGCCAAATCTTTCTCACCTTTTGTCGTGGGATCAAACTGTCTTCTCTATTAGCTCTGAGTGGCTAGGTAAACCCTACTGCCAACCTCATCCTATCCCCTTCAGTGCTCAAACATTCTCGGGCATGCCAAACTAAAAGGTCCCTAAGGGTCACTAAATGCCATAGGGAAACGATCTTTGACAGGGCATATCGCAAAGCTTGTATGAGGTATGGATACAATTCTAGTTCCTACAAGACCATGTTGTAGAGACCTACAATAATCTCTCTCACTTTTTGGAGATCACACTCCATTTTCATTTTACAATGCCATCTCGAGTGATGCTGAAACTTGTAATTTTGGCTAGTACAAAGTTGCCAACTACCAAATCTCTCTTACATTTCATCATGGGATCAAACTATCTACTCCGTTAGCTCTGGGTGGCCAGGTAAACCCTATCCCTAACTTCATCTTGTCCCCTTCAATGGTCAAACATTCTGAGGTACACCAAACCCAAACGTCCCTAAGGGTCACTAAATGCCATAGGGCTGTGATCTTTGATAGGGCATATCTCAGAGCTTGTGGGAGGTATGGATGCAATTCCAATTCCCACAGGACCATGTTGTAGAGACCTACAATAACCTCTCTCTCTTTTTGGATATCACACTACATTTTAATTTTACAATGCCATCTCTAGTGATACTAAAACTTGTAGTGTTGGCTAGTACAAAGTTACCAACTATCAAATCTCTCTCACCTTTCATTGTGGGATCAAACTATCTACTCTATTAGCTCCGGGTGGCTGGGTAAATGTGGCTAAATCAATTTGGCTACATAAATATTCCAAATCTCTCTCACCTTTCGTATGTCTTTCTTGATGTGTTCCTAGACTCTAAATATTAATTTGAACTCAGTTGATGTAGCTGTAATGATATGTAGGTAGTACTTTACAAAGTGTTTAATGGTTATCTAATTTCAACTTATTATATGATATAGCTGATCTATATGCATATAAAGGTCCTATTACTAGTATCACCATTGTAGGTAATGAAGATCTACCATAAGACAAGGAGCTACAAGACCTCCCTTAACCGCTAGTACAAGAAATTGAATGCATTCTAGACAAGAGGATAGCCAAACAAACCAAGAGGTCTACTTACTATGAATACCTAGTAAAATGGGAACACCATTTATTGGAGGATGCTACTTGGTTGATAGTTAAAAACATTAAGAAGACTGCTTTCAATTTAGAAGAATTCCTAACTAAAGGGACTTAAGTTATTTGGTCTTAGGGATTATGGTTTTAGTCGTGTGATCATATCTATGTTGATTCTCACAAACTAAGTTTATTTTTTGAAGATCCTTTGTGTTATTGTGATATTTTAAATTGGTTTGAGATAGTTTAGTTTTGATTTAAAGTGTTTAAGGCAAGTTTTCTAGAAATAATCTAGGAAAAGGCTTGTTAAGAGCTCATTCCACAAATGAAGCCCTAACTTGTATTTGAACCAGTGGAATTCTCTAAGATTCTAGAAAATTCAAGTAAGGAGGGTATAATTATAGATTCCTAGAGCTCAAGAAGTGTCTCGATGGAAAAACCATGTTTGCATTAGTCCCTAAGTTGAATAGCTTAGCGTATTCAGGTAGGATTGAGACCAAAAAGATTTAAAAATGTTGAATTGAATTGATGGGTGTAGTTTAGCGATGGATTTGAGTTATTTTTGGTTAGTAGAGGAGGTTTGAGGCCATGCACCAATTCATGCAACAATTATCTAGTAATTACTTTAAAAACCAAACCTAGTGTGACCTTATTAGGTCTATGTACTTTACATGGGTTAGGTGCCACAGGAATGGAATTGGGAATATAGGCTTTGAAGTCTTAATTAAATTCCAAAAGGGTGTCTAAATCTACCCCTAGAATAGTTAGATTTCAACCTATTAGGAATTTAAGTCCAAAAAATTGGAGTAGGAGACCTACAAGGAATTCTATGATAGTCAACATTTTGTACTGTACGACAATTGGAGGGTTAAACCAAGAGTTGATTCTTGATCAGTTCAACATAAGGAAGGTTTCCCAATAGAAACTTGGGGTTGGTGAAGCCATTAGTGAAGAGTTACAGTTATTGGCTTGGAATAGGTCTAGTTTCCTTAAAACAAAAAGGTGCAAGATCTTGATTGGAGAAGTACTCACCTTGGAGGAGTTCACAAATGACCCTATCACTTTGGATAGGCCACAAAAATGATATCCTAAAGGAGTAAGACATTAGGAAGGCCACAAGTTTAGTTTGGTAGATTAGGAAGAAGAAAGTGCTTGAACCTCACTTCTTGCTCAACATCTCTGCATTAGTGAGGGGGAGATAAAGAGGATAGATGGCTACATAGATATGGAAAAAATAGGAATATAAAGAGGGGGGGGAATAAGAGAGAGTGAGATACAAGGATAGAGAGATATGAAAAAAATCTATATAGAGAGATAGAGATAGAGAAGTAGGGAAATATAATTATAAAGGGAGAAGGAGAGAGGGAGAGAAGGAAAGATGCATAGAGATAGAGGGAAACAAAAGAAGGTGTAGGTAGACATGAAGATTAAAGGAAATAAAAAGATAGTGATAAATGAATAGAGACATCAAAAGAGGATGAATGTGAGATAAAATAGAGAGAGTTAGGGAGACACAAAGAGACATCTAGATGGTGATATAGATTCATAGAGATCATCATATTAATACTTAGTTTTCTCTAATTCAAAAAATATTGAAGATACCATGCTAGAACTCTCTTGTTGATTTTGTATCAACTTCATACTTAATTTGTTTTCTTTAGGTCATCCTTTTTAGGTTTAAGTGTATGTGCATACATTAATGATTATTAGAAATTGTAAAACTTGATCTTCGTCTTATGTAACAATATTTCTATGCTTAGATGAATACACTATTTATTTGGTTATATATCTATAAAATTGGTCTGTACAATGAAGGCCAGCCATCTACAATCCAAGGTTTTAGTTCATATAACAAATGGAGAGCTTCTCAAGCTACTAATTTCTTTCATGGAGTTCCTAATAAATATCAAGGTTCTCATTTAGGTGACCAACTGCCAAGAGGTCCATAAATAGACCCACTGATTTTCCACTTTTGGTGTTGGGAGGTCTTGGAACATCAAAACCCACTTTGTTACCTTGTGGGAAGAAGGTCATTGCTGATCTAATAAGGGGAAGTTAGATTCTTGTCTCCCTTGGGCGAGTGGAGTTTGTAACCTGTTGGAAAGTTGTATTATCTGTGTTCTATTCATTTGGAAGTCATTCATAACCCTTGTTTAGTCCTTGTGGAGTTAGGAGAATTTGGGTAGTAGTTTGATTTGTTTGGTGCTTCCTTGTGCATACTCTGCATCATCCCCCATCTTGAGTCCTTTCTATGACACGCAAGGGAAATTTACATAGTCCAATTCTAACTTTCTTAAATATTTAAATTGTTGGTTAACACTCTTCTCTGATAGCAATTTCAGAGTTGACTCAATGCATGTTTGTGCAATAATTTGTTATATGTTGGTAATACAATATATTAATTTGATAATATTGAAGATTAACTTGAATAATTACATTTAAAATTTTTTTACATAGAAAGAATCATTTATAACCATTTCATTGTACTAAAATGAATCTAATCTACACAATAATCTAGGACACCTGCATGGTTGATCATTGTTTGTATGAACACAAAGTTGGTGTAGTTGAAGAATTTGACCTTGGATAACACAAGATAACACAATGCTTGCAATCTAGTGATCCCTCCCAGGGTATTTTCCATACCACTAAAACTAACAAAAAACTTAAGACATAAAATATATGGGTGAAATAGAGGGTAGGAGCATAGTCATAATATCACTTTGTGCATTGGATTAATACTATAAAGAGTAGGATTGGTGCAATGTTGATTTGTAGGTAATACCATTATAGATCTTGCATTGTTACTATGCTTATTGGGGCCTGTATTATATTATCAACTATTTTATCTAATGCTCAGTGTATTTTGAATTTGATTACTTTGATTTGGAATAAATTGGTAGTAGATATTATTTTTGTTAAGGGAAGTGTTAGGTATATTACAGTAATGGATTTCTTTCCAGGGCATTTGATCCTTTTGTGACTACCTTGGAAACAAGTTAAGCTTTCAAGGAGCACCTCTTAAACTTTGTGAGATCGATCTTGACTGATAAAGTTTATTGCCAATCAATATTGTATCAAAAATTCAAACTAATTATGTATTGAATTAAACATTATAAACAAATGACAGAGAAGGAAAAATTTAAACATGAACAAGATCATAAATCATCTGACAATGACATATTGGAAATGATTAACTTATTCTTAAACAGTGATAAAGTTTATTGTTAATCAATATTCTATCAAAGTTTTGAATAGATTAGGTATTGAATTTAATGTCATACATGAACATATCTTATTTAATGTCATACATGCACATATCTAATTTAATGTCATACACGAACATATCTAATTTAATGTCATACATGAACAAACATATAATACAAAATGATAATCAATAATGTCACATGTACATTAACAAACACATAATATATTATGATAATCAATAATATCATATATGAACAAACATATCATATATTAACCAATAATGTCATACATCAAATATAAAATGTCATATATACATCAAATGTGTATGAATATGTCCACTGATGCCTATATATATACATGTCTATCAACTATATCTTTTCCTTCCCACAAGGGAAATGAAACAAATCTCTTGAGCTCTTCTATCGTCGTGTGGAGGGAGACGATGGAGATGATGGGGTCCTCCTGACATGCTCGCATCCTCTTGTTGAGGCTCTTCTCTAACTTGAGCTGATACAAACAAAGTAGATATGAATCAATATTTATTATACATTGAAATCAAATATGTGTACACACAAAATTAATTATTTTCTTACCACCATCAAATAGTCACTTTGTAAGTCAATCTCAAAAGGCTCGTGGATGATCAGGCATGACAAGACCCTACAAAAATTCAATCAATATAATCACTTATAAATAACATTACAAATTTTGATACTAAATATTATTAAAAACAACTAAAACCAAGAAAATTCTTTCATACCTCAGTCAATGGCTACGAGCTAGCCATAGTGGTGGCCACTCCATGATCAACAGACTGTCGGAGATGAGGAGTGTCTGACATCATGAGCTGCATGTTGTACAATACACATTACATGTAACATGAAACATGAAACAACTATAATCAAATGAATTAAATTAACATGAAACAAATGTACCTGTACGTAGCTCATATGGTGTCTATGCTCTGAGTCCATAGTAAATGTTGACAGTCCTGTAGAGAACTGATGCACATGGATAATTTTTTTTGTCAATCCTTAATATGATTACTTAATAAATATATGTATTAATTTAAATGATTAAATTGATACATTCCACTATACTCGGGGACGAGACAAAAAATGGGGTCAGAGGATTGCTACTAGGCCCGCCAACACTCTAACCCTAAATTTTGAACAATATCAATAAATGCTAATTAATTAATCATTCACTATATGTATGAAATGTGATCAAATTAGTAAATTATAATTGTAATTTACCTGTGTGTCAATGCCAAATGTGTCATTTAGGATCCGATTAGTGATGATCCCATCATCCTCACCATCTCCAACATGAGTGCCAAATGTGCATAAGGATCCACATGAAGTGCACATGTGACCACGATGTGCAGAAGGCTCCCCCTCAACTAATGGGCTCGTGGAATGGATGAGGGTCTAGGTCAAAGCATTAATGGTCTATAGAGCACTGGCCTCTACATGTTCCTTCACAACTGAAGGAATAGTCACATGCTTGCACTATGGCTTGACCACAGGTGCCCTAACTACATTAGGGTCACGACGTGCTCCCAACCTCTCAAATGATGACCCCCCACCTCTACCCTAGGAGTCTAATATATCAAAATAATTGAGGATGTCCCCAAGGACAAACTCACAAGACAATTTCTTCAAAAAATACATGGGGACGTCATGATTGTTGCAAGGAGGGGCATCAAAAACCATCCACCATCTATCCCAAAAATTATTTCTAATAGCATCATGTATTCACCAATGGATGGGGAATCGTTTAGCACTCTCTCTAACAGTATTTTGCTCATCGAGTTTTCTAAATAATGCACATATTCTACCTTTTGGTATATTTTTTTTCAACATCTTCATATGACAATTTATTTTCATAAAATCTTTTTTGTTCATCCATCTTAACTTGCCAAATATATAATTGACCACTAACTAAGGCTATCTGGGTCTTAATGGATTCGAGGGATGATACCAATTGAGCCCTCATTGGATTGGTTTGTCTAGATTCTTTCAACCAACCAATGAGTCCTTCTAATTCAGTTTTGCCTCTTTCTATTTCACTTATTATATTTTCTTGTGTGCCAAGCAAAGGTCTTGCAATTGGTTCAGGTTGCAAAATTTGTTGTTCTTCTTGGGGAGGGTTTTGGTTTTGAGGTTCTTATGGATTTTCTAGTTGATTATTGACATTTCCTAATAAAAAACCAATTAAAATCTAAATAAATAAGAAAATCTAAATAAAAATTGTCAAAACCCTACCAAACAATATAAAAATTTACAAAACAATATGAAAAATGTATCAAAAAATGCAAAATGAAGTTTAGATCACATACGGCATAAGCGTGGGCATGCCTGTGATCTCAAATTTTGTTGGCGAGGAGGCATATCAGAAAGGCGGGTGGTGAAAAGCATTTTTTTATGCAACTCACGTACGCGCTGCTATTAGAAGAAGCTAAAAAATTGAGAGAAAATAAATGGGTTGCGGGTATGCAGCCCATTTATAAAATTTTACTTTTTAAAAAGCGTGTACACCCTATAGCACATATGCGCTATGGCTTGGGTTACTCGAGACATAGTGCATACGCGCTATAGCACGTATGTGGTATTCAAAAATGGAAAAAATAAAAAAAGGTTGTCACCTTTTTGGCACCATAACTTGGTGCATATATCCTATGTATTCATCAATGCCAATCACGCCATGCCAATAAAATGAACATCTAAACTACATATTGATTAATGCCAATCATGCCAATGAAATTAACCACTAAATTATGGATATATGAAGTATGTATAGATCCATGCAAAACTATTAAATATAGGAAACTCATTAACTAGAATTACTTCAAATGCCAATCATGCCAATGCCAATGCCATGAACAACTAAACTATGCAATAGTTTCTTGCCTATAATTAGTTCTATTTTAGTGGTGTAGGAGATCAATGCAATACCATTAAATAAAGCCAAATGGTAAACTATGTATGGGTCAAATATGTATAGATCAATGGAAATAATCGCTTTTATTTATACATAGTTGACCTATACATAGTTTGACATGGTTATATTTCTATCTGCTATCTGCTTAGAAAAAATGTCAACATATGCTATAATAGTTTGAACAACTAAACTATGGATATATCAAGTATGTATAGATCCTTGCAAAACCATTCAACATAGGAAACTCATAAAGTAGAATTACTTCAGATGTCAATCATACCAATGCCAATGAAATGAACAACAGAACTATGTAACAGTTTCTTGCTAGTCTGCTTAGAAAAGTAGTCAAAATGTGCTCAGCAATGAGTTCTAGTATAGTGATGTCAGAGATCTAATGGCAATAAAATGAATAAATAAACTATGTATTGATCATTTCCAATCATGCCAATGAAATGAACAAAAAAACTATGTAGTGATCAATGCCAATCATGCCAATGAAATGAACAACTAAACTATGTATTGATCAATGCCAAACAATAACATAGGCAACTCATAAATTGATCCATGCAAAATAATTAAACAGAGGAAACTCATAAACTGGAATTACTTCAGATGCTAAATCATACCAATGCCAATGAAATAGTCAAAATGTTCTGAGTAATAAGTTCCAATATAGTGTTGTGAGATCAATATAGTTCCATTTTAGAGCTATCAAAGAAATCATGCAGCATATGTCATTGCAATCTAATCAGTAGCTGAAATAGCTAAATTGTACCAAGTGTCATTGCAATCCAGTCCACTCTCTCTACCTCATCCATCATCAAGAACCCTCCAGCTCTTTCACATTGAAGCACAAAGGTATCATGTGCTTTTAGGAAAATTGCTCAACTCAATTTAGGGATAGCTTTGAGAGTGGTATAAGCAGCACTCAAAACATTATTCTCTTCAGATTTATCCAATTTTACAATCTGAGGCTTACCAAGGCCATCTTTTATTTCCTTTGTAGTTTCACATATCACATCCAATGATGCAACTAGAGTTGTCTTCTTCCTCTTTCCCCTCCTTGATGATGATGGTGGACAATTCCCTCTACCACTTGCACTCGACTGATCGGAATGATATAACTCTTCATCAAAATCTAGTTGGCTATCAAGACGTGTACCACAATTGGTATCGTCCTCATCAAGCATGTTGAATGCATCATTCATAGGGTGCCCTTCTTTAGCATCAAGGGGCATTGTAGTTGTGAACCCTTCAGCAATTTCATTGCTAATAATTGTAGCCAACTCATTGAAATATTTGAAAGGTAACCTCTTATACATTTTCACATTTTTTAATTCTCTCCTCTATATGTAAGCATTAATAGATGGGTTAGGTTGTTAGTTTTCCATTACTAAAATAAGAAGGGAATATTTATTCAGTCAAAAGAGTATACAGATCATCCTACCTTCAAAAGCTCATTCCACGCAAAATCCTTAGCATCCATAGTTTGAGTTTCATCATTCCAAGCTAGCCCACTTGTATTCTTCAAGTCCTTCATTACTCTATATCCCACTTTCCATGTTTTTAGGTTATTCTTAAAATTATCTTGTGATAGATACAGGTTCATCCCTACATTGATTGTCCTCTATATGGTAGTCCAAGCTTCTTTTTTAAAACCACCTTTACCTTTTCATACAAGATGAACTTGTTCGAGAAGCAAGTCTAGAAACTTGCATTCCATCAGTTTTGTCCACATTTTCTTCTTTGAAGAAGAAGATTTGTTGCTCACAGTGAGGGGTGATCTATATTACTCAAAGTAATGGGAGGACACATCTAGTTCACATGATTAGATCCATTCATGCTCATCATGAGCTCAGTATATGCCATTGTGTACTCCTTTCTATATTTCATTTAAATTCAACGGTGATAAACTTTAAATATCAATTTGTAATACATTGTAATGGAGCAAGGCTAACATATGGAATAGGTAAATGTATTAAAATTTAAAGTAATCATATGATTGAAATTGAAAGTTATTGCTCTTTAAATTTAAATGGAATGCAACAAGTAGTAACATTAGAAAAATAGGATTTTCAATGAATTCATTGTTCTCTTGTTACTAGTGGGCTTATGATCTTCATTATTTTGGTAGTCCTTGCTATATTTCATTTAAAATTGAAGACGATAATTTTTAATTATCATTTTTTAATACATCCTAATGTAATAAGGCTAACATTTAATAAACTTGAAAGCATTTCACTGAAGATGATAAACATTTTTCAACTATAGCATGTGACAGTTTGAGTGGTTTTAAGGCAGTGGATAGGAGGAATAGTTGGGAGGCATTTAAGCTACTCCTATCAGATGATACACATCATCAACCTATTGTATCAGTCAATTCAAACTTTTCCAAATTATCAGATGATACACATCATCAGCCTATTATACTAGTCAATTCAAACTTTTCCAAATTATCAGACACTATAAATTTAATTGTAAGTGTGGAGGAAATAGGGGTTGGAATTGCATTACATGCTCAGGGATGTATCTTTACACCATTTATGCAGCTATTTGGTGGAGCTCATGAATGGTGAGATTAGTTTAGTTAGTAAGTCAAGTGTTGGAAGCACTTCCACTTTCACTGCCACACTTTTAAGGGTATGAGAACTGTGGTGGTGGATGGAATATTTGTGCATAAAATATAATGTATAGAGGCTTGGTGTGCAAGTTGCAATAATTGATTATAACACATGAGCATCAATAAAACTACTAGCAAGATAAAATGGTGATATCAATGGTAGGTAAATAGTCACGAGCCCCATTATGAAGCATGTTATTGTACTTTCTCAATGCAAAGATGTATAATAATTGCGCTTTCTTACATTTAAAATAATATAATCTGCATTTCAAGTTTGATTGTGTATAGCAGATATGATCAAGAGTTTTTGTTCATAAAGTAGGTGTGAAATTGAAATTTAATGCTCTTTTTATTTAATTGGAATGTAACAAGGACTAATATCAAAATAAAAAAATCACACACCATCATTGTATATGCATACATCAATTTAATCATATAAAGAACATCGCCTTCTAATAAATCATTTATTCTCAGGATCTATAATCTTCCCACATCCTACTTGCTATACCTTCTCAAAATTGGGCCCACTCATTTCTATCCTCTTGAGAAAACCCATATGTCTTAAGCGGTGGTACCTCTATCTCATTGTGATCATCTTCCTCTTCAATAGCTACTTCCAATGGAAGGCCATCCACTATCGTAATGAAATTGTGAAGTATGCAACATGCTAAAACAATATAGGATTGTGTCATGATATCATAAGACATTGCATTTCTTAAGATTAGAAAAAATTACTTTAGAATACCAAATGTATGTTTTGCTGCATTTCTAAGAGAGGAATTTTAATGGTTGAACAACTCGTGCAGAGTTTATTGGGTTATCTTGACTACTCTTTCAAGTGGTAGCATGTACACCAATAAGGAGCAATAAATCTAGTGCATTTGGATATCCAACATCCACTAGAAAATATTTTCCTACATAAAGAAAGTATGTTGTCAATACTTAAAACATTTAGCATACCCTTGAGTATATTAAAATGTGATTTGGCTTACCATGGGGAACTATAAGTGGATCTGATCTGGATAGAGCAAAGCCTAGAACATGGCTATCTATAGTAAATCCTTCCCAACCAACAAGGAAATACTAAAACTTACAATCAAAGGAGGAGACACCCATAACATTTTGCGATAGGTTTCCTTTTCTATCATGATATTTACTCTGTATGTCATCATCGATTCGCACTAGAATATGGGTTCTATCAATAGCTCCAATGCAATCCTATGGGATATGATACACTGATCAAATGTATGCTCGAGTAATAATAAGATAAGGACAACAATCCAAACAATAAACTTGTAACAATGCATGATTTATCTTGAAGAATGGTTCAAAACAATCCTTCCCACTAATTTTGAGAGGAGTGTTTGGACCAAGTGGTATAAAGTAATCCCTATAAAGGGTTGAGATAGCTATCAACACCTTGTGGAAGTACCAAGTAACTATCTCTCTTGAGTGCCCAAAGTTATGGGTAATCTTGTGGTTCCTTAGATTATTCCCAAGGGTGTGGAGGAACATCACTAGTTGTTCCTCTAACTTCAAGTGGATCATATCTCTCAAGCTTCCTTTCAGCCTGAGAATATGAGCTAGAGAAAAGAAGGTTGCCCTACTCATCTAAATCTAATCATGACAATCCACCTCATTGGAATGAATAATGTCTCTAGAAAAGGAATTTCCTTTTCTTATTCGTTTACCCATTTGACTATCTTCTTAGGCTACCAGTACTTTGGCTATGCCAGAAAAAAACAACAAGGATTGTGAGAATGCGGGTGTATGTGGTCTTCCTAACTATGCATCCTTGAACCTCTATATTGTCCATAGGATCCATCAGTGACCTGAAATGTGGACAAATTATACACTATCAATTATGAGATATCAACTATCACCTATCAAGATACAACGTGATTATTTGCTAGCCACATTGCATTAAGAAGTCAATTATTTATTCAAATACAACAAGGAGTACCAACTACCAAGGATCATAAGCCCATAATGAACGAATTAGAATAATGTGTCATTCTACTCCATGTAATCTGTCTACCAATGAAAGCATAATACTAATTTCATTTTTCTATATGTACATAGACACACGTATGTATGTACACACACATGTATGTATGCACTTATGTACACACACAAATGTATGTATGTATGTACGTACGTACACACACATGTATGTATATATGCACACACACACACATATATGTATGTATGTATGTACACACACATGCATGTACATATGTACACATACATGTATGTATGTATGTATGAATTTGGGTTTTTATGAATGTGTTTTCATAAACCATCGGGTCCGTCAAAACTGAGGCTCATCTTTTAGAAGATAAAAAGGAGCATTGCTAGCATGTGGGAATCGGTTTTCTTTTTGCATTTATGTATACATAGTTTATGACCTCATAAACTATGTATAATTCATGTATATATAGTTTAGTTGCTCATTTCATTGGCATGATTTGCATTGATCTTATTACTGAGCACATGTTTACTATTTTCCCAAGCAGATTTGAAACAAATTGTTACAACATATATTGATTGTTTGTTAAGTAGATAGAAAATAGAAATACAACCATTATAAACTATGTATAGATAAAAGCTATGATTGTCATTAATATAGGCTGGATTTAGCATCCGCCCTTTAATAATGCAAAATTAAAACATGTGAATAGAGTCATGGGCATAAACACTTTAGTTAGGTACATCCATACATAGTTTATGAGTAGGATATGTTTAATGAAATTACAATGATCTATACATAGTTTATGACTTGGCTATGTTTAATGGAATCACAATGATCTATACATAGTTTATGACCTCATAAAATGTGTGCACGAACTATGTATAGATCAAAACCAAGATTGGCATTGATCTATACATAGTTTGCGACCTCATAAACTATGTATAGATAAAAGCCCTGATTACCATTGATCTATCATAGTTGATCCAAAAATATTTTACAACTTGGCTCTATTTAATGGTATTGCATTGATCTCTCACAACACTATACTAGAACTCATTACTGGCAAGAAAGTGTTACATAGTTTACTTGTTCATTTCATTGCCATTGGTGTGATTGACATCTAAAGTAATTCCAGTTTATGAGTTTCCTATGTTGAATGGTTTTGCATGGATCTATACATACTTGATATATCAATAGTTTAGTTGTTCATTTTATTGGCATGATTTGCTTTGATTAATGGTATTACATTGATCTCTTACAACACTATACTAGAACTCATTTATAAGCGTATATTGTCTATTTTTCTAAATAGATCCAAAACAAAATGTTACAACATATATTGATTGTTTTGCTAAGAAGATAGAAGATAGAAACATAAAAATGATATAAACTATGTAATTAGATAATAAGAGTTAATGACATGAGCACATACTGCAAGTCATTGTTGAGCACATATTGACTATTTTGCTAAGCAATCTAGCAAAAAACTATGATATATCTATGTAAAGAAAAAACCCAAAATACAAAGATGGGTGGGAGAATAGAACCATATGCATAGAGATTGGTGGGAGAAGAAGCTCCATAGCCATTAGCCAAGGTAGAGAAAAATGGCCCAAAAACTCCAAACTCTTTGGCATCTGTAGAAACCCCCAAAACTCCAAAGTTTTTGGTGTCCATAGAAACCCCCAAAACTCCAAACTCGTTGTCATCAACAGAAACCCCAACCTCACCCAAGAACACTAGAAACCCAAGTCATAGTAGGAAAAATGGCTCACGGGTTCGTTACAATTTCAAAGCCTATGAGCCAGACAAATTAATTCCAACTGAAGCTTGTGGAAAATGGCGTGCCCTCGTCTTCCCAAATGCCTCTATCATCTTCCAAAACATTGATATGGATTTTGCAGACCTAACAGTTTGATTAAAATGCCTTCATAAAAATCCATAATCCAGTTTTTATTTTGAATTCCACCTATTTCTTGGAAGAAACTTCTTCCATTTTTGCTCCAAAATTGGAAGAATAAATTGAAAATTGGGTTCTACATTTGGTGAACCAAACACCCCCATTTTGCTGCATAACCAGGTAAAAACCCTATTCCACCCCTCATATTCTCGTAACCAAATGGAGCTCTATAGCTTTGGTGGGATGGAAGTCCTGGCCAACATTCATTTGATAGATTAGAAAAAGTGATTTCACAAGACATTATTTTTCATGTAGTATGGATTTCAAATCATCAGCAGAACACTTCAATGGAAATTGCTATGACATGGACATCTCTCACCCAAGCCCAAGACATAAATAATTTTTCGTATTTTCCATTTATGATGGTTGAAAAACTAAAATTTCTTCGATGGTTGTCCAACCTTATCCTAGATTTCCAACCATCGATTTTCAAAATCAGCTCCTTCACTTCATATTGGGAATGCCTATGGCATAACCAGAGCTTCAATACCTGGTACATAGCAATGTGAAAATTGAAATACAATCCACCATTTTTAAAACTTTCCTACAATGGTGGTGTTGTATCTTCAACCACCACATGTATTGTCCCTTTTTATTCACAAACTTTCTTCTCCACTCTCACATCTCATTATTGAATATTAATCATGGACATTTTTTTTCCTTATTCTTATCATAGGTGTATTAACTCTAAAAAATACAAAACCCCACGAAAAATAGGCTTTTCCAATAGGAAGTTTGGAATTCACATTTAATAAATAGAGTTTTTTAATCTTAGCACTCAAACCTTGGAATATCGTTCATGCTTCTTGAGAACAAATAAATAGAAGGGGGCATAGAAAAACATTAGTTCCCTACCTTTTAAAGGCAGGGAAAAAGAAATTAAGTACAAATATATTAATAAAATTAATTTTTTTTATTTTAACCGACAATTATGCTGGCATCAAAACCACAATTTTCTAATTAAATATAAAATTTAGGTACATTTTTAAAATGTTTTTTTTATTTAATTTTTTAAAATTATAAAAAGTGGTTTTGAAGTCAGCATAGACATTGGCACTTTAAGTGTCCACTACAAGATGAAATGCGAAAGATATCAATTTAAAGTTTACACTACCCTGTCCATCTCTATGTAGTTTCGAGATATTTAAATGAACTAATAATAAATAGTTCATGATTTTTTTGGCTTATAATGAAATATTCATTTGTCCACTCCAATATTGACCCCAATAGTTATGGATTACATTTAAACAATAAAATTGTATTTCAATTCACCAACTATTTAGACCCTAATTTAAATAGATATATACCCCTATTTATTATTATTTTTATAATATCACTATTTATTAATATATATCTCTAAAACAAAGATATTTTTTTTCTAATCTGTCATTTTACTCTCTTTATAATTACATATTAAAACTAAATATACTAGCAGTTACATGTTTATGTACGTGCAATGATTAGATAGGAGTGATTTGTGTAATTGAATGAAAGGAAAAGAAGAAGTGCTATAGTTAATTTTAGAGTTATAATTAGAATAGGTTTTCAATTAACATTAGGTTTAATTAGGGTTTGAATTAAGTTTGAGGTTAGATTTCAAGTTGGATAAGAATAGATTTAGGATTATGATTCAAATATATCTTACATTTTTAATATAATTTAGGTTTAAGCTATGGTACACAAAAATTTCTCTTAAATTAATTATATGGTGTAAGAATAGGTTAATTTATTTAGATTTTAAATAGATTAGGATTCAATTTGGTTTTGTTTAAGTATTAGAGTTGGTTCAAAGTGTAATTTATTGCCTAGGATTTTGAAAGGTATTGAAACCTCAAATTTTTTAGGGTAAGGGTTCAATTTCTACTTATGATTTAATAAAGATTAATGTTAAGTTAATGGTTAATTTATTAAGATAAATGGATTTATATTTTTAGAAGGTGAATACAATTTTCAATCTGTACACAAAATTGAATTGAGTTAGGATTCACATTATGGTTAAGGTTTAAGTCATAGTTAAGGTCACACTATAGTTACATTATGATTAAAGTTTAGATTAAGGTTTAGCCTAGAGTTAAGGGTCTAGAGAAATGATTAAGGTTAGAATTGGAATTATGGTTATAGTTAGGATTGGGATTATGGTTATAGTTAGGATTTACATAATGGATAACTCTAAGAGTTGTGAGAATATAATGACTCTAGAATACATTATTATAATATGGGTAAATAGATGCTTATACTATGTATTATGTTGCCATTACAATAAATATTTATATTTTAAATGAATAAATAATTTTTCTAATTATGAAAATAAAAAAGTAGAAATTTATTTATATATATGAAAAACATTTCTAAAATTTAAATTTTTTTATGTAAAAAAATTTCAAATCATAAAATTAAACTATAAATTCAAAACTAAAATCTAGATAGAAATAAAATGTTTCTATATTTATCGAAGATATGTAAAGAATACATTTTTTCATTCATTTCAATTGTTATCTCAATAATTACTAAATTAAAACATAAAAATCTAAATAAAATGTATAATGTATAGTTTACTTGTCTTTTCCTTTAAATCATTTCAACTTTTAAAATCATACAAAATTCTATTTCTAATTTTTAAAAATGAATCACCATAATTTTAAAACTAAAAGACTAAAATCTAGACTTAAATATAAATGTTCTATATTTATCTAGAAATGTAAGAAGTATTTTTGTTCTATTTTATGTTTTTGCATGCAAATAATTTCAAATTGTAATTGAGATGAAAATAATCTTTCTATATTTTTACTATAAACAACATTTCTATTAGAAAATTAAAAAAATTGTAGAAATTAATCTGTATATATAAAAAACTTTTCTAAATTTTAAATTTTTTTTATGTAAAAAATAATACAAATGATAAAATTAAACTATAAATTTAAAACTAAAATTTAGATACAAAGGAAGTGTTATATATATATATATATATATATATATATATATATATAGAGAGAGAGAGAGAGAGAGAGAGAGAGAGAGAGAGAGAGAGAGAGAGATCATCAGTAAACTTATGGATGTCTGTGCTGATAGTTGTACCAATCCTTCTAAATGTTCTATTCAGAGAGGCTTTGGCTCAATAGTGGAGAATAATGTAGAGTATGGGAGATTGATTGATGCCCCTTTTTCACATAAAGATCTAGATGACCAGCAGACTAGTAATCATATAGCGGAAGAGGTTTCAGATCAATCTCTAATTGAGATAGATCAAGACAGTGTTAAGAGGTTCATTTACAAGTTATTTTTATCCATATCTTGATGGATTTTAGAAGTGATTTCAAAAGGCAATAAACCCCAATTATTACTCACTTATTCAAATATGACGGGAAACAAGGATCAAGAATCACCCCCGATACAGTCCCATGAGTTGGATAAGCTTAACAATTGGGAAGACATGCTTACTATTCTTCAGCATAAAGCCAAATATTCTAAACCTTCTGAGGCAGAGCTCAAATTTGTGGCTTCCCATCTCTCAATATCAATGGCTAAGAAAATTATTGATGAAATTGTTGTTCAAGAAGAGGAAAACGAGTGTGAAGATCCAAGGGAAACATATATTCAAACTATGGACAATATTGCAAAGAATTCAACTACTGATAGGGATCTCTCGGTTTTACTTTCAGATTCTTTCATTTTTGATTTGACTACATCCCCTCAATTGGTGGATATTCCAAAGGTTGTGCATGATTTTGATCTGAATAATACAACTGATCCAGTTCTCCAGGATAATTTAGCATTTATAGCTGAACCAATTATTGCCTCTGCAATTGGTTGGCCTTAGCTGATTATTCATTTAGAGAACCCAACTATTCTAGTGAATATAAAGCAAGATTCACACATTATCCCTGATCAAGAAGAACATACATCTCATAATGGTGAATGCAATAATGACAAGATGGTTTTTGACTATTCTAAAACCCTTTCTATTGCTCAAAGTCCTATGGTAGAGTTAGAAGTAAAGAAAACACCCAAGAAAAGAGGAAGAAAACCTAAGTCTTCTAAGACAAGACAAGAAATTGAGGCTAGTTTACAATCAACTCTTGGTGATACTTTTACCTCACACAAAAGAAGCTTGAGGAGAACAATGTGTTCTCCTCGACCTCAATGAAGATTCTTACCTAGAATGTTAGAGGCATCAACACCTCTGACAAACAACATCGAGTCAAACAACAACTTGATTCTTTGTCTGCAGATATTATTCTTTTACAAGAAACAAAGCTATTAGCTAATACATATAATAAGACAGTTAGCAATTGGTCATCTTGGAATTCAGCTCATTCTCTAGGTATAGGAGCATTAGGGGGGCTCACAACACTTTGGAACCCAAAAACAATATCTGGTAACTCTATTAAACATGGAAATAATTGGCAACTGCTGCATTTCAAACATTTTGATCTATCCTTTCAGATTATTAATAGTTATGGTCCCTCTTCTACATAAGAAAAAAGAGTGTTATGGGAACATGTGTCTTAGATCATACAAGATCATGCTGAGGAGAATTTCATATTAGCAAGTGATTTTAATGCCATTGTCAGTCATGAGGAAAAGAAAGGAGGAATATGTCCACGACCTAGAGCTATAGTAGATTTCTAGAATTTCATATCTGACAACCAGCTAATTGACATTATTCCTTCACAAGGTAAATTTACATGGACAATTCCTAGATAGGGTTTTTTACAAATTGCTAAGAGGCTAGATAGATTCCCTATCTCCAAATTTTGGAAATTATTACAATTTATGGCCTCTACCGAAGTTCTTCCCTTTTCAAATTCTGATCATTACCTAGTGGTGCTTAATATTTCTGTCCCTTCCTTAGTTATACGACATAAATTTGCTTTTACTTTTCAGCATATGTGGTTTAGACATCCACACTTCCTCCCATTATTGAAACAATGGTGGATTTATGCTCCGTATGTGGAGGGTAATAGAATGTTTCAATTCTATAAAAAAACTTCAATTCTTGAAATCTCAAATTATATTATGGAATAAGCATGTGTTCAAAAATGTTTTTTTTGAAAAGGGACAAGTGGTTAAGAATTTAGAGGATGTTCATTCTCACATTATCCTTAATAGTTTGACTCAGGATCTGTATGTTAAACGAAAAGTATTACAGGCTAAATGGGAGGAGCTTTGTGGTAGAGAAGAAGCTTATTGGAGGCAAAAATCTTGAGAATCATGGCTTCAAGAGGGAGATAAAAATGCTAAGTTTTTCCACATGTCAGTCAAATAGAGGAGAGCATCAAACACTATTTTTCAAATTGGAAGCTCATATTCAAATGATATTTTGTCAAGTGCATCAAGCATCCAGAATGAGGGTGTTAAATTTTTCAAAAATCTACTAGTCCCAGCTCCAAATGATCAGCTTCATGCTTAAGAATTTCAATTGTACCAATATAGCCTTGATTCCTCAATCTTTATCTCCAAGGACTTTTGCAGATTTCAGACCAATTTCCTTATGCAACACCATATATAAGATATTTACCAAGGTTATATATTTAAGATTATAGAAGTTTCTCAAAAAAATTATCTCTCCTCAGCAAGGTGGCTTTGTCCCTAGGATTGAGACCATGGAAGGAGCTCTTGTTGCACATGAAACATTGCATTCTATTAATTCTCACCAAATTCCATCATTCGTTATCAAATTGGATATAGTTAAAGCGTATGATAAGGTCAATTGGAATTTCCTGTTTAAGGTTCTTCTCAAGTTTGGTTTCTCTCCTAAGTGGTGTAAATGGGTTAAGGCTTGTATTTCTGGAGCATTTTTTTTAGTCATGATCAATGGGGTTTCTTCGGGTTTTTTTCCCTCTTCCCAAGGTGTAGGGCAGGGTGACCCACTATCTCCCTCATTGTTTATTATTATGTCAGAGGCCTTTAGCAGATTGATTACTTCTAGACACATGAATGGATGTTGGAAAGGAATTCAATTGCCTAGATCTACAATATCCATCACACACTCTTTATTTGTAGATGATACCCTATTATTTGGGTTTGCTTCTCTTTAGGAAGCTAGATCAATTAAGAAAGTCCTTGATCATTATACTATCATTTCAAGTCAGCAAATCAGTATTCCTAAATCAAAATTTTACATCTTCTTCACCACTAAAATTCTTTCAGACAAGATCGCTAACATTTTGGGCTTCCAACAACAATTGTTACCGTCAACATATTTAGGACTCCCCTTTTTTATGGGACCTAACAAGGTTGTATATTGGAAATCAATCATTGATAGAATAAAAAGTAGGGTTTCAACATGGAAAGTAAGATGGCTTTTCCTCTTGGGTAAAATTTTACTCATTAGATCTATTCTCTCAACTATACCAAATTATTTCATCTTTGTGTTGCAGGCTCCCTTTTCAGTGTTTAAATAGATTAGACAAATAATTACTAAATTCTTGTGGTATGGAAATATGTCTGGACATAGAAAAATCCTGTTAATTTCATTGGAGGATATGATGCATGACAAAAATTGTGGTTGTGTGGGTCTCCATAACTTGGCAATTAGAAATCAAGCTTATGGTGGAAAGCTGATTTGGCAAATGATCCACAAACCAAATAGTTTATGGTGTCAGATTATGAAATCTAAATATCTCAACTCCTTAGATCCTCTTCGAATCTTAATTGCTTTAAACTTACCTCATGGCTCTGAAATATGGAAGTTTATGACTACCTCTAGACATGTGATACTTGACTATGTTTCTTGGGAAATTGATAATGGAGTTCGAGCATTATTTTGGGAGGATTCATGGAATGGCCTTCCTCCTTTGGCTGCCAGACAAGATTTTTTAGTTTTCATTTAGATATTTAAAGACAACTGGGGAGATAGAGTTGTGGATTATGTGTCGCAAGTGGATCCTCTCTCTAACAAGGTCAATTGGAAAGATCCTTCTAATTTGCCTATACCAGATCATATTACTATTTTATTCAATTAGGTTATTAGTGATAGGGATGTGTTCTTTCTTGAACAAGAAGACATGATTTTTTGGGCCCCTACTATTAATGGATGCTATTCAATCAAAGATGGCTATTTGGCTCTTAGTAGTTTAGAGAATAATTTGATTAAGAAAAGGGCATATTTTTTGTTGTTGGAATGATTGTACATTTCCTAAAGTAGGCTGCTTCTCTTGGGTAGCACTTCGAAAAAGGTCATTAACAAGTGATAGGTTAGAAAGATTCAATATTTCCGAAATATTTAAATGCCTTCTATGTGGGTAGTTTTTTGAAAATGTTGATCATGTTTTTCTTTAGTCTGCATTTGCCCAAGATTGTTGGTTGTTTCTTCTTAGCAAACTTAGCTTTTCAATGCCGCTACCAAACTGCATGTGGGATTTATTTGAAGCTTGGTTAGTGTTACATGCAAAATCTCTTTTAGCACCCATCTAGAAATGTTCCCCATCCTTGGTTGTTTGGGCTTTGTGGTGGGAAAGGAACAAGCATATCTTCAAGCAGGAGCGCAGTCTATAGTTAGTGTTGTCACTGACATAATTGAAAAATCAATTTTTGAATTGGTTATAACTAATATTAGGAAGAGGTCATCACCAATTGTTTTCTCCAATTGGGATAATCAAATTCTCAAAGACTGGAAGTTTATATCTATCCCAAATATTTTAAGCCTCACAAATACATTGAAGAAAGATAGATTGAATGTGATATGGCATCCTCCAGAAGAAGGTGTTGTTGAGCTAAATTTTGATGGTGCATCTCATGGCAATCCAGGGATGTCTGGTATAGGTGTGTGTTTACGTAATCATTTGGGCATAGCTCTTTATATAAAATCTTCACATATTCCATGGGGTACTAGTAATAATGCTAAAGTTTTGGCTTTGCTCCTTAGTCTTGTTTCAGCATTATCTATGAAGATACCTTCACTCCAAGTGGAAGGGGACTCTCTTATTATTATGCAGGCCTATATTAATAGACAAATTCAATGTAGAAGTCTGGCATACAAGCTAAAACAAGCTTGGTACCTAATCGATGCTTTTGAAAATTGCATCCTCAATCATACTTATCATGAAGGTAACCAATTGGCTAACTACCTCTCAAATTTAGGATGTTATGGTAAAGAACTAGACTATTGGGATCCAACTACACTAGTAGAGCTATACCCAAATTTATTGGATATCATTTACAAGAAATCAAGTTTATCATGATTTATCATATGGCACTCTCCAGGGTAACAGGGCCAGTCATCATTTTCAATAGGAAGTAGATTATGGCACAAATTTCTTGACACAATCAATTGGTATGCCAGTAGATGAAGATGCTGGTAGTGATTTTGAACCAGCTGGAGATGCTCTAGAAGATGAGGCTATTGTCGAGGATGGGGTTGAAAATCATATTGTAGCAGATTGATTCTTTTCAGTATAATTGATACTTTTGGCATAATCATTCTCTAATTACCTGCTTTGCAATCAAGAGGCGACTCCACAAAGAATATACACATTCATAAAGAATCAAAGATTCCTTCTAAAACTATGCCTACGCAGCACCAAATCCATTTGATTTATGTTTCCTACTGGAATGACAACAAATATTGTGAGAGTCTCCAATGTGTGAAAAAGGGCAACCAAACGGGTCATCCAGGATTTCTTCTCATTCTCAGGAGACATAGATCATATCCAGCTGCAAGATGATGGTGAGCATTCTCAAGTGATCCTCAGGCTCTAGAAACTGCACTACTTCTATCGGGAGTGACAATTGTAGATTAGTTTGTCAACATCTTGCTTGTTGAACATTACTCTCCACATGCAGAGACTTATGATAATCAACCCACATCTTATGTGCCAAAGGAAGGAACTCCTATGACTAGAGGTGGTGCACCTATGAATAAGGCTCAGGATGTTGTGACAACCATGCTTGCAAAATATTTTGTTCTCGAAAAGGATACTATGGGCAAAGCCAAGGCATTTGATGACAAGCATCTTTTAACAACAAATGCATCTGCTAAGGTAACTTCATTGGACAAGAAAATTGGTTTCAATGAAAAGATCAGTGCTGGCTTTGATGTTATAAATGAGAAAGTAAGGTCAGTGGATCAAAAATTTCAAGTTTCAGTGAAAACTAAATCAACATTTGCTACAACAGAACAGAAAGTTAATAGTGCAGGCTCTGCTTTTATGAAGAACAAGTTTTTCTTACTGGAGCATCATGGGTGACTAGTGCATTTAGCAAGGTTGCAAAGGTTGTTGAGGATGTTGATACTAAAACTAAAGAGAAGGTTCAGATGGCTAAGGGACAAAGTAATGATCAAAATCTAGCATCAAGGGGAGATCTATCCCATGATTTTGCACAAGTTCATCTAAATGAACCTGCAAATGCATATGAGCCACTTAGCTCAGCTAAAAACTCAGCAAATTATTGTAGCTTACCACGATATGATAGTGGATCATTTTCTTCTCACAAGCTTTTGTAGTTGTCAGGGTAGTCTTCTTGTGCTAGGGGGATTGATGTCGATGGTGGCAGAGAGGAAAGCATTAGCATTAGAAAATCAACAAGCTCCAGTTGGAAAGGCGAAGAAAATGCTCAAAATGTCAAGGTTTTTGGCTGGCTGAATGATTCAGGAGTTAGAGGCCTTATGATGAGTTTTTGTATGGAATCTCCTGGAATTTTTGTATTTGGTAACAATTTCGAGTTTTCTTTCAGGTTCTTTCCCGAATGAACCCTTGAACCTATTTTTATTATAATAATATATATAGTGGCTCTGTCCATTTTATAGATTTAGAAAAAAAAAAGATATATAAACTAATTTTTTTTTGCATATATTTTAATAATTGCTAAATTTTTAAAATAGAAATAAATATGCACAAACCATATATTTTAAATTACTTAATTTTAAAACTAAAAATCTAGACTTAGTCTAAACTTTCTATATTTTTCTAAAAATGCAAGTATTTCTATTCTATTTTATGTTTTGCATGTATATCATTAAAAATTATAATTTCTATGAAAACAATCTTTCTATATTTTTCCTATAAACAACATTTCTATTATATAATAAAATCAAGATATAAATGCTATCCTTTTATTTTGTTTTAGAAATATTACATTCTATTATCTTTTTACATTTCAAATTCTAATTTAAGACTATTTTTTTTTTAAATTTTGAGACAAAGCAATAAGTAGTTTAATTATGAATCTAAAATACAAATTGTCATATAAATTGATTATTATTATTATTTTGAAGATTTATGAAAAAAAACATGAATTATTATCAACATATTTAATGATAAAAATAATGTAATTTCAAGATCTTTTGTAAGCAACATAGATTTATGAGCACATGATGTTTGTAGAGAGGT
Organism: Cupressus sempervirens; assembly: GCA_028749045.1. NCBI lineage: Eukaryota > Viridiplantae > Streptophyta > Pinopsida > Cupressales > Cupressaceae > Cupressus > Cupressus sempervirens. Next base: position 251,277,140 of record CM053784.1, on the reverse strand, counting down.
GGTTAAATTTGCAAATCAAATCTAGCCTATCAAAAATGATTTGAGCATGAAATTGGAACAAATCTATAGCTGCGTGAAATTGAGGAAAATTTATAACTAATATGATTTAGTTATGTTTACACTTCTTTGTTGCCATGCTCATATTACCATTTCCATTTATTTCCTCAACTTCTCTATGATATATATATGCATGCATTTTGTAACTACTCACTACATGTATTTATTATTATGTTAAACCTGTCAAGCAATTCAAACTAGCATATAAACTTGTGGCGTTATAATCCCTACATATATGAGCAAAAATAATGAACATGCACAAAAAGAGAAAATATTAGAAATTGGTGATAAGAAATAAAATCCAATAGAGCCTTCACAATGTCAGAAATGGAAGAAAAACATAGGTTAATTAGTAAATCTTATAAGTTAAATAGAGGAAAAATTAGAAACTTATGGAGAAGAAATAAAAATTAGAAACTTTTGCACAGGATTGACAATGCTAAAGGAAACTTCAATCTTCAAAAATGAATTTTTTTACATCAATGAAAAATCATAAAACTAAGAAGTCTTACAACATTTCCATTAAATCGTACAAAATTTTCATCAAAAAAAAAAATTCGGGAGAAAAGCTCCCACAATAAGCCTATCATCTTAATTAATAGTTAAATAATTTTCCTTCTTTCTAAAATTTTACTTTATTTAACCATTCCACTATTAAATGAACCATCAAAATTTTATCAATAATTAAATAATTATTTTCTTCTAAAACATCACTTTATTTAATGATCTCACTTTTCAATAATCAAATACATTAATTGTACCATCATAATTCTATCCCAAGCTCCACTAACTCTATATGAGTGATGTAGTAAAAGGTAGGAGAAACCCTAAAGAAGATGTCCTAGCCCACAACAAATAACCACATAGTGGAAGAATAACAATAACACAAAGAGATTTAGATCCAACAACACCAATTCTCATAATAGAATCATAAGATTTACATCAAACATGCCCAATTGTAAGACCTCTTGGGTTATGGCCAAATACATCAGTAATTACAATAATAGTATTACAAGACCTAGCAAGATCTAACCACTAACTATCCTAGACCAACAAGCTAGTAGAAAATCCCAAAAAGAATCTAAACTTATACTCGCAAGCCACCAAGAAACCTTCTTGCCCTCCCAAGCCCACAATTAGCTACTAGCTCTTCTAAACATTTCTCCTATTACCTACTTCATGCTAAATGAATCATGACCCAAGACTCCATAAGACCCTCTACTTATACTAACCAAAGCCACAGGTCAACCTAGCAAGTAACATTAAATAAATCATTATATAATCCTAAAGTCACATGTCATCTTGGAAAAATACATTAAATACATGAAATAACTAAATACTTAGGACCAACCCCAAGTTTACAATGCATAACTAACTCATTTTTACACTCAACATTGGTCTATGTGCCAACCAGTTATTTAAATTGAAGAGCATAAGTCAACTCCTTTAGATTGAAACTTGTAAAAAAATCTCAAAGGCCTGCTAGAAAATTAGGAACACATTTCCAATAACCACCAAAAAGGCTTTAATTCCAAGGCAATGACTCCAAATGTTATGCGCACTTAGGACAAAGTTTCCCTATATGTCTTGAACACATCACCAACTGTGCAAACTATAGGTCCATAAGTTTGAGCTCAATGCTCTTGTGTATAGGATTGTTGACTTCTCTAGGATAACTTTGCATTAGACACCCCAAGTGCGAAGAAAATATGTTCTTAACAAATGGAAGAAAATCTTTCAAGGTTCAACACATAAACCCCAAATTGGTTCTTCACATACATGTCCTCCAAGTTATCAACTTGTACACTCATACATTTGTTCCATTTTTGTAACTCCTTTCTTGCAACTATCAAGTGTTTACTCTACATTTTCACATCCTTAGTCAGTATACCACAAGTATGTCTTCTACACAGATCTTTGACCCTTTGAGAATTCTTCAACTCAACTTGGTTACCAAGATTCAGGTTCCTCCTTCCAAATTCTACATTCTACAAAGTAATTGGGGAATGCTTCCTTCCACACTTCTCAATTGTAAACCCATTCTTGGCACAATCATGTACTACTCTGCAATTATACTTCCAAGGTCTACCAAGTTTTTTTTTTTTTATAGGTTACGCTACCCATCACCTCTCCTTGGTGTCTACTCTCTACCCAGTGACTTCTTGGTTTTTTTCCATTAGGACCTTGTTGGCATCTTGTGCCCTTGTCTCCATTGCATATGGTGGGAATTGTTTAAAAAGGATACACAAGCCTCTATGTGGACCTTGGTCCCTACATCAATGGAAAATTTATTTTGGCACAGACTATGATTTTCACACCCACTTTGGACTAAACACCAACCCTCGTGGTTTGACCTTAGTTGCATGTTCGGAAAGTGTGATAGTATTTTGGAGGATAGGTCACTCGGTGGGTCCCCACATGCTTTATGGAGGATGCAGTTTGAACAAAGTGCCCATCATGCCATAATTATCTTTCATAACAATAGATTCTTTTTATGAATCTAGTTACTCCTTCAAATTGGTGAATGGGTGGGTTGGCATTTCAATTGGCCATTATCTTGTTAATGGTGGTATTTTTTCCAAATTCTTTTGGTGCTTTATTTTATAACACATGGCATACTCTTACTGGGCACCAGATATTTTCTAGCATTGGCCCTTTGCCTACCACATATTTCTAGTGATCAAAAAATTTTTTTAGTAGGGGTCATCTTCTAGTATTTTTTCCCTCAATGACTGTTTGGTCACCAAATTTAAGGTCGTCACTTGTTGACATCATCACTACATCAATATATTATGTCACCTCTTTAGGCTCTATTTGGACCTACCTTCACTTTTTTTCTCATATCCCAGGTATACAAACTCTATTTTTTGCAAAAAAGGTATTGCCAAAAAGATGGTTATGATCTTGTGATAGTGGTACATTTACTTTTTAGTATTGATTCTTTTTTGATGGCTTTTCCTGCTTTGAAAGTTAGAAGTACAATTTTGCACTTTGTGAGACATATCTTGAGCATCTGATCTATGATTTGGGAATTCTTTATATTGTTGGAAAGTTCTTTTTGAGCTCTTCCTAGTGACATTAGTTTTCTTTCTAGATTCTACTCCAAGAACATTCTATTCATTCTTTTGCATTTTTGCATTCTGGTGAATATCTTGCTTGTTTTAGGTTTAGGGATCAATTTCTTTGCTTCAAATTATTTGTCATAACTTGTAGTATCTATTGTACTAGTCTTATGTCTCTTATGGTCTTTTTAGACATCATTTGTATGCATTATTGCAAACACACTAATATAATGTACCATATTACATCTATAATTTTATATCAAAAATTTTGCATTATTTTGCCTTTTGATTTGAGCGGTGTCATTTCAGGGCACTCATGCAGATTATTGTATTCTTGGGATTCACCATATCTTGTGCCTTTTGTATATGAACTACTTTGATCAAAGTTTCATGCATGGGGGGGGTGTCGAGGGTTGATGTTTTGCCTTTTTTTATCATCTTCCTTTGTCTAGTGAGCATCATTTCCATAACATTAGCCTTATGGCATGTCTAAGATTGATCACCTCAGTACACACGTATATAGTCTTTTGTGCATCTTGATCATGGTTCCTTGACATGTAGTTCCTTTTGGCCCACTTTTCTAGTTGGTTGTCACCTCAACCTTGTCTTCATTAGGGGCTTTATTTTGTTATTTCTCGTGCTTCCTTGGTTCGATTGATCAGCTCTTCAAGCTTTAGTGTTCAATTGTTTTCTTTTATGTGCCTCCTAATTTGATGCAGATTATAGTCTTCTCCACCCAATTAGGTTCTATTTCAATGGAGTTTTTTAGATCAAATAGTTTCTTTTGATAGAGCTTTGCAGCTTCTACATACTTTAGTGGTGTTCTTCATGATCATCTTTTGTTCCTATCTTCTAGGACATTCCCTAGCTTGGAGACTTCTTTAGTCCTTAACTAGTTTCTTTTAGCATGTTTTCCATCTCTTTTTGGAGTAGGGTTTTTCCCATGTGGTTTTCTCTATTTTGCCTCTTTGTAGAGATTTGGTTGTGCTTGGTTACCTCATTAGGCTTTGTTGCTGGGACTCAAATCTACTTTTTGCAGTAGTTCTAGGTTTTTAGCTACTCCCTAAATTTATCTTAAGGGAAGGTGTTAGAGTAATGAAATATTTCCTAATCAACTCTGGTTTACTTAAGCTAAACTTTAGGCATCTAATAATGAATTCTTTTATTAATTATTATGATGCAACCTAGGTTTGACCTTTTATGGGTTTCAATCTCCTTTATAAGGATGATCTCTCTTTGTAATTATGAACCAATTCACTTTTGATTATAGAAATTTCTCTTTCTATTGATCAAGGATGTCATATCTATGAATTTGGCAATTTTAGGCTCCATAGCTTTTGCTTCTCTCTTTCTGTGGAAGGTGTTTGAATGCAGGTAATTCTTGGGAGTTGTGGGGTTGATAATTCATTAGCTTCAATAGAAATCATGTCTACAATTTTAGCTCATATATAGGAGGGAACCCATTTTTAGAAGAGTAGGCAACAGAGTCTTTGAACCCCCAAAGATGCACCATATTCTTGGTGCCATAACATTTCCACAAGCCTAAGTGAATCTTCGCCAAAAAGCCTCCAAGTTTGTGAACATCCTCCTTCTTCACCATGCAAGATTTCAATGAACCTGATCAATTCTTCCCCATGTGAGATAGGAAATTGTACAACTTGGTGAATTCATCCCTATTGCATTCCACATTAGCCAATGCTACAATGTTTTCTCCCACATGGCATTTCCTAGTCTTTCCATCAAACTTGCAGCTGATGTTAATAGCTACATAGTTAGCATCAATTTGCCCACAAGGAATGGTTTTTTCAATTGGCTTTTCTTGTTACCCTTCCCCCAAGACATTGAGTCTTCTCTTGTTACCCTCATCCCTTGACCTGGCTATCCTTGGAAGGTCAAAATGGTTTCTTTAAGAACAATGAAAAAGCATTCCTTCTCACACAAGAGTTGTAATTCAATGAAAAAAACTAAGGGGAATGAGCTTCTATAATGTATGATATGAGTAGTTTTATTTTGGGTTGTCTACAATAAATGAGATTTGAATTTATATGCAGATAAAAAATCATCATATTCCTTATCATATGTTATTGGCTTCTTTTCTTTAAATCTTTTATTTCAAATCTATTTCCTTCACAAAAATCATATCTTATCTTTTTCTCTTTCTACAAACAAAGAATTTTCTAATATCTTTTTAAAATTCTAGAATCATTATGATTTTATTTAAATAGAAATATTCTAATATAATTAAATACAAAAATATTAAAAATTAAAATTAATTCTTTTAAGGGCAATTCTTTAACTATCCCACTTTTCAAAAAATAAATACATTAATGATACCAATAGAAACAATTTTTCTTCTCTCTCCTTTTACTTTTGCAATTTTTAAAAATACAAATACACTAATAGAATCAAGTACAAATATATTAATAAAATTAAATGATTTTATAATAAACCTAACAATTATTTAACTATTATAGTTTTCAATAATTAAATACATTAAAGGGACCATCAGAATTATATCCCAAACTCCTCCACTAACTTTGTACATGATAGTCTAGTTGCATTCCAGATTCTCTAGAATAATTGGACTCTTGTTGTGGATAGTGCAAACACATTCCATCCTTCACGCAATGATTGTACAACTTTACAGTGTCCCCTACTAGATGGCAATACCTATCTAGCACAATAAATGCACCTGATTTGAAGTTTTTTTTAATTTTTTAATTGTGACTTTTAAATTAATGCTAAAGAGAAGAATAAATGCAACTGGGTTGAAGTTTTTAAAAAAAAATTTAATTAATTTAAAAGTCACAGTACCACTATTGGGCAACATTTATCTAGCAGAATAAATGCACCTAATTTGACATTTTTAAAATTAATTAACAAATTTAAAAATTGACAAATCAGGTGCATTTATTCTTCTAGATAAACGTCACCCATCTACTTTATTTATAAGACTATGATGGTACAAAATGTACCTACTAAATTTGAGTTTTGCATTATACTAATGGACATGAATTAATCAAAAATACCTTTTTTCTTTTAATCTTCGGTAGAATTTTTTTGTGCATTGAATATGACAGGTTCTAGGCATCTTGAAACACAACTTTTGATGAGCAATAAGGGCTAGCTACTAGTCAAAACCTTTGAAAAATTGAATAGCATTTCCAAATCTTAAGCTATATCATCCAAATGTTTGTATCCATTGCTTCTTGCATACATGACATTTGTTACATAACAATTTACAAGTTGTTAAATTATTTTAGACAAATGCACTTGTCAAAGACTTCAACTATAAACTATAATCCATTTGATTTTGGATTTAAAGAATTAACATGGTTGCTATCTTTTCTTACACAAGTCATGTCTTACGGTGGTTGGATTAAACTAGTCATGTATTTTAGGTGATCTTGAGAATAAAATTGATCCAATTTATTTGGTAAAGCTACAAGCTAGATATTTGTGTACTTCCTTCTCATCTAGTTACGATATTGAGAATTAGGAATATCTTTTGATCTTTTATTCTTATTAAAATAATATGAGTAACCAAAAGATTCATTTTGAAATATGTTATATTATTATGATGTAATTTTTTTTGAGCTAACAAAGGAAATGAGGAGGGGATTGATCCTAATCACATGTTTTAAATATCACCAATATTTATAGACTCGGATCTCATGTGCATTTGTTATATAGAAGACACCCTTACTAATTCTTGTAAATCTATCTTATACATTCCTTTGGTCATACTTTATTGTATTCCACCCATAAGAGATTAGTTCCCCCAAAAATACTCATGTGATGTCCATCTGAAATGATTGTAGTAGGTCAGGTGCATCTTGTAGTCCCCATACATATAAGGTGGAAAGGGACCTAGAACCTATGAACTTCTTTGAGTCCCTAGTTACAAATACTTAACCATGCTTGATCCTTGACTAGGTCCCAATTTTTCAATTAAATCCTTGTATTATGTCCATGTGTGTATCCTTGCTCCTCACAAGCTAATGTCACTTGTGGAATTGAAATTGGTGAAGAGTTGAGCATTGAGGAAATTTTCCATGATTGCCAATGGTTTAGAGATCTCTTAAGAGCTTTGTCAACACTTGGCGCTCCATTTTAAAGAAAGGGGAGATTTTCCATATGGTCTTAATAATTAATTATTAAAATAAATTGGATGGTTGCAAAATTTCCATCAAGAATGAGAGTAGTTATCAAAAATTATCAATATGTTGACAAGATAAGGAAAGTCATGTTCAATGTGTCCAATGAACTCAAGGTAGCTCTAAATGCACCTCAAAATGCTAATAAAGTTCTAGAAATTGGTTTGCAATTCATCGTAGTTCCTAGCTCAAGTGTTATTCTATGTACACCCATGCTCATCAAATATGTCTAAACACATTAGGACTATTGGCATTCACCATTCTAGGGATTTTACTATAGATTTTATAGGTATTTGTATCATTCCCAGGATTTCTAAATTTGATTCCTTGGTAACTTCCTACCCTTAAATAATATTATTAGATACTTCATAGGTACTTTCAAGCCATAATTTTTGGTTTTAAATTAGGGAAATAATACATTGGAGGTTTATAAATATATACGTACATCAAAGTACTAGTCAATCATACATTCAAATATATTATCAATCTACTCACCCCCTTTTTCTTGGTCATGAATCTTCAAGAGTTAATGATATATCTTGGAACTACTCACCATTTCATTGATGTCTATGTGATCACAATATATGATTTTTCTTTTGAATTAAATATGCATTATTTTATAAATACTACCACCACACTGCCAATGTGATATAATGTCTAAAATTATGCTAGAAAATATTATCTTGTGGGAAATATTTCTATAAAACCAAGAAGAGATTAAATTTATAACTTATATGTAATAGACTCTCTTTGTGGTAGCTTCTTTTTCTTGAAAAGTTTCTTCTAATTGTATCTATGGTTTCTTGATTTCTACATTTTTGCTAGTATTAGTATGATGTCAAATTTGATGAATGTGGTGGTATTTTAATTCATTACAATCTTTGCATTGTTTTTTGTATTGCACTTTAATTTATATGATTTTATGATGGACTGTTAATCATGTTTTCTTATTGATGACATCCATTTGAATTATATAAGTTCATAGATCATATTATTGATGGTTTTACATGTTTGACTTAAATGATAAAATGTGACCATGTTCCCAAATAGAAATATGTACTAGTCCTAAGAAAGTAATGTTTCAATCATATATAATCTTACAATAATAAATTATTTACTATTAAAGTAAGAAATAGCTCTAGAATTTATTTATTATATGATATGATAACTTAACAATGAATGTGCTATTCTTAGCATTAACAAAGTTGTTTACAAATTATATCCTTGCACTCACAACTTGCATATCTTGCACTAATATTAATAAGTTATAGAAGAGGATTGTAGTGTAATTGATGTTAAGAGTTGCTAATCAATGCAAGCCTTTAAGATCACATATAAATATGGCATACAAGTGAATTAATTGGGTAAAAGATCTTGTTAAGACCAATAGTTGGTTTTGATTTAGCCCAGTAATAATATTTGGGGTTAAATTTTCCTTAGATACAACTACAAGTTTTGTATCTTTTATTTATACTACATAGGATATTGTATGTGTGAAAACCTAATTTGTCAGGAGAACACATAAACAATAAAACATTAGTAGCATGTGCATATCATTATATCAAAATAAAAAGAAAATACTAACTAATATTGTGTTTTAAAAATAATGCAACCAATAAACAAGAGTCCTCACACAACCTCAAAGCAGCTCAATAAGAGTGCCCATAAAAGGCCTTGTTGGTGTGCTTAAGTGTGAGGGATGTAGATGTGCTCTCCTAGGCACAACTATGAATGAATCCCTTAAAACTGATATGAATGAATGAAAATATGCAAATATAAATCTACACTAGAATGTATGTGAAATACCTTCAAGAAAGGGCTATAAGTAAGCCATACTCAAAGGATTCCATAGATGTGAATATGAAATGAAATGATGTAATGAAGAAAACTAGCAATAATATTCTAGTATGAGATGCAAGCATAAGTGAAATAAATCTAACATCTATCAAAAGGGGTTAGTAACATGCAAATCTCTAAAACAACTAGAAAGCTCTAACTATAAACTAGAATGATAATAGTGCAAGTGAGGGAGATGAAAAATGCTTGCAACAAGGGCTCTATTTATAGGTTTCAGAGAGGCCTTGGGGAGGTGGCATCTATGTGGCATCCACATAGGTGCTACAAGGGAGATACATGGGCTAAAGGAAGAGTCATGCAAAAGTCAAAAATAGCCTTTATGGTTGAGAGGCTCAAGGTGTGCTCACACATGTGTGAGCAACCTTGGGGAAAGGAGTGGGGGACAAAGGTGTAAGAGTACCTTTTGGAGAGTTTAATGAAGGGAGACTCCTTGAGCCATGTGTTGTTGATACATGTGTGAGAAACCACTTAGATGCTAAAAAGGTGATTTAAAGAAGTTTAGGATAATAAATTGGGATTAGTTAATGGATAGGCTTAGAAGGATGAGAGTGATGGGTGTAGACTAGGTTTTAGGATAGGATTAGGATTAAATTAAATAAGATTTAACATAATCATAGGGTTAAAGAATTTAATAAAGTGGAGGGAATTAAATAAATTAGGATTTATCTAAAAGGGGATTTATGAAGCACTATGCATTAAATGAATTTAATACATTAGGGGGGAAGTATTCAAATTAAATTTAAATTTATTAAGGAAATGAACCTATTTAATTAAATAAGTAGAAGAATATGAAAAAATATAATTAATTAATAGTTAATTAATTATTATGTCACAAGAAATATTAAATAAATTAATATAGCATTCATGACAATTTTAAGCATCTACATTTTGCCCCTCTTTGATGTGATGTTAGAACGACATTATATCAAAGAATAGAAAACATAGGTTGGCCCAGAGGGGCTAGGAGTCCTAGGAGTTGTGTCATGATGACGATAGGGGAGGAGGGTGTTCCCTTGCAAAAATAAAGCAAAAAATAAATTTTGTACAATTTTAGCAAAAAGGACTCTACAAGAAAAGAAATGGTAGGAAAAGGGTATTTATAAACATTTTGCATGACTCAGGGATAAATGGGTGTCAACATGGTCAAGAAAAGAGCATAGGCTCAAAAGGGGACCTCAAAGGGCCTATATAGGCCTTCAAGTGGATCAAGGAAGAGCCATTTGCACACCTAGAGAGCACAAAACTAGAGTGAAGGATGGATCCAATCGAGAGACTATAGCTTGGAGACCATGTCCAAGAGTACCAAAGGTCGATTGACATGGGTTCCACTGGTAAGTCAAATATCCTACCTTATCAAAAAATTTATTACACATTTAATTGGAGAATTTATTGCACATTGAATAGATAGAAAATGTGGTTGGGGTGGAGATGGCAATTCTCCACTTTGTCGTCTCCACGGATGACAAAATTGGGTTACGAGATCTACGAAGATGATAGGTTTTATCCTATCATCTCTATGTCATCATCTCTAAAGACACTATTTAGTAGCAAACCAATGTCTGTGCATCCATCGAAGATGTTAGATTAGTGTCTCTTCCATTTGTCATATATGTTAATCCCCATCTACATGGATTTTCATCTCTACATATCCACATCTACATTGATTGATGTCTTTGCTAATTTGGATGAATTGACAATATCAAGTGATAGGATTACCAAGGGGGTGAACTAGGTAGGATGCCTCATGCTTAGAGAAACAAAATAAGAAGGAAGATAATAGATATACTAACCATTGCATGTCTAGGCTATAGATGGTGATGGTGACATTTCAATCATGGGAGCACTACCTAGTGATGATGGTACTAGGAGAGATGCTTACGAATGTAGAGTAGGGTCAGGTGAGATTATGTAGTTTGGAGCATGTCCACAAGTGGCTTGATTTGAGAGCACACTCAACATAGCTTTCATCACTAATGGAGTAGTGGTATACACGATCTTTGAGGTTCCATCTACCTACTAGAGAAGTGATAATCACCCTTCTTGATATAGAGGCTACCAATCCAAAGATTATGGTTGATATGGAGGGAGGCATTAGAGTAGAGGTTTCCACAACTTGCTCTCTATTTGGCCTCAGTAATATGGAGGATGGTGCTAGACCATGTTGGACATGAGTGTTCAGTACCCTTTTACAGGATGATGGCACGGTCTTCTTCTAGGGCCAGATTATCTTGGCCAAACTATACCATGATCTATGCATGTGTGCCAATAGGACACAATGGACCATAAGTTCAGGATTGAAATTGTTGATGGTGTGGTCATAGGAGCATATAGGGGTGACATGCCCAATTATAAGGTGGGAGACTCAATAGCTTGGGTAGTTGTATGCATGTCAATATAGGCTACTAATCCAGTATACCTTGACCAAGTCAATCAAATTTTGGAGGAGATGTCTAGATGAGCTTATCATGTTTGAATAGATACCATATTATGGTGGTGACTGATGGGGGCTACCTTAGAAGCATGAGGAGAGGATGAAAATGAGGATCAACTCTACCTCCCTTATACATAGATAGATTATTGTCTCATCGATCAAACAATTCATATAGTGATATATGTGCTCTAGGGTGCAATGACAGTTCGAGTAGGTGCAGGATGTTGTGCCCAACATATTTCTATAACTACTAGTATCTTGAGAGTATGGGAGATTATTTAGTTATGAAACCACACTGAGATTGGCCAAGATGTCCTGGCAGGGCATGTATCCAGTGCCCTAGGTAAATCGATAGGGTCAAGAGGATGCAGGGATGACACTTGCATACACATAGTGGTGGATGGATCATCAGTCTATGCGACTCACAGTACCAAGAGTGCCACAACAATAGAGTAGGAATAGGGTGAGGGAGATGGGGGACAAGCAGCAATGGTACCATTGCCACTACAAGGAGCATAGCAAGGTCCTTGAGAGCATAGAGTCCGTTAGAGGAGAGGACTAGTACCAATAAGGGCACTAGTAGGGAAGGAGCCATAGCCAAGGCCACAGGTGTGGAGGCCACATCCAAGGCCACAAGTGTAGGGGCCATAGGGACAAGGTCCATAAGGATAGGTACCACAAGGGCAACCACCATAGGTAGAGGTAGATACAGGGAGGGAAAAGTGGGATAGCCTCTAGATAGAGGTTGCCTAGCTCCAGGCTAAGGTATAGGCAGAGCGAGCGAGGGTAAAGAGTGCCTAGGAGGCCTTGGCAGCACTACAGCCTAAAGTACAGGTAGAGCAAGTGAGGGAAAATAGTGCCCAAGAGGCCTTGGCAGCACTGCAAGCTAGGATAAATGCATAGGAGTTCAGTGAATTCACCATGCAGGCTGGGATGGATGAGCTAGCTAAGATAGATACTTTGTGGCAAGAGGTGGCCACCCTATAAGTAGAGAGGGAGACTTAGAAAAGGTAGGTCGATAAGTATCGTAGCCAACACAATATCACCTAAAAGATGGTATAGGCTAGTGGTGATGGTTGTGATGCAAGAGGCTATGATTGCACACCGACATGAGGCACGAGCCATGTGAGATGTATCCTACTATAGGTCTTCATATCATGATGTCGTGTCAGCAGATTAGTGTCAACTAGCATTTTGGGATATGTTTAGCTCATAGACCATTAAGGGCCACTAGAGATTAGAGCCATTAGTTGGATAGAGCAGGCCTCCACAAGGAGGGGGTACAAGAGGGGCTAGGCCCTCATGGCTAGCTCCATGATTTTTATAGTGAGCAATGTTTTGACACAGTGATGCAAATGCAGTGATTTTTTGATGATGCATTATGCATGATGTACTACAAGATTTTTTTGTATATAGACTATACATAGATTCTTTTTTAATATATATGATATGATTCGATGAGCCTATATGTATATGGATGATTATCTCTTATGCATGTGATGTTTATGATGTTGTTACTGACATTGTGATGCAAGATGTGTGTGATGTTATGTTTCCTATGATGCATATATGATGACTAATGTGTGGATGATGCAGGTCCTATGGCAAGATATGAGATGTATGCATTTTGTTATTGTACATGAATGGATTTACTATATGCTTTGTGAGATGTATCATGATGTATATGCCACTAAATGTAATGGCTATAATGTATATACCTAATGGATTAATGTAATGAATAGTGGAATCTAATAATGAATAAAATATCTAATGCAATGAATGTACTAATATGACAATGAATGTATCCTAAATGTAAATTTTAGTAATAGAAAAAGACCCTAAGTATGAATGCAAAATGAAATGATGAAATTTAAAGTGTAAATATGAACTATGGAAATGTAATATTAATGAACCTAATGAATGAACATGTGTTAAACTTTTCATGCATAGGAATCAAGTAGCTTACCATAGGAGGGGGAATAAACAAAACCATTGTCTCAAGTAGGGTGTAATGAAATCCTATACTACATGAATCCTAGCTACATGATACTAAGACATTTAGTTGTGTTTATATGAGAGAGCACACACTAATTTGATTTTGCAAAAGGATTTATGCACCATATGCTATAGAAGCATAGATGACATGGTTCCTTTGCCTAGACTAGACTCTCAACACATTAGATACTTTAGGATGATAAATGTAGTTTGCATAGTCACAATGGAATAAATGTCATATATGTCATGGAGAGGTCTAGGCACACCCAAATTCTTATTAGGAATCTTTGGTGGAAAGTGTGCTAACCCATTTCCCCCAGTAAGAAATTCATAACTATAAATCAAAACTAACATATATGTACTAAAGCATCAAAATAGATTATACCACAAATGACATGTGTAGTTAATTGGAGTCATTCAGGTGATGCCAAAATATGGAAGATCAAGGCACACCATGAAAGGCTACTACTAACAAACAAAATGAAATCAACCAATAAGAAACTGCATGACCAAGTAGTCATTTAGTCCATAGTTCCTACCAAGAATATTAAGTCCCAAAGGTGAAGATTGTGATGCCATGTATAGGGGTAAAAGCATAGATCTGTGTCGCCATTTGTGATATCAAAACCTATTTTGGTCAAATTTCATTTCTCTATCAAAACTCAATTTTATTCAAAAACTAAAAATACCCTTTTATAGATCTTAGATTCAATATCATCATTATATAAATTTTTGAGTGTTTTGATTAGTTATAATATGTTAGAATTTAAAAATATTATAAGTCAATATTTCAACATTTCAGAAGATGCTCACTTAAAAAAGGGGGAAAAATAGTAAATCATACCAAAAAAACAAAAAAATTATATTTATCTCTAGAGGAGAGAGTCCTCTTCATGAATATGTAATTTTTTCTCAAGAAGTTGTAGATTTGATTGGGAAGTTTTGACGGGAGGAAAAAATTGTTGGCTTCTAAGAAGGTCGAGCTTGAGTACTTATAACAAAGAAAATATAGATCAAAATTTTTTTTTTTTTTTTGTGCACTAGATATACATGTCATCTATAAGATATTTTCAAATCAAAACAAAAAAAGATGATTTGCATTTTATTTTTTGACAGGAACTACACCCTATATTTTTTATAGTTAAAAAAGTGACTTCAAAATAAAAGAAATGAATAAATTCTTACTCAAAAAAATTTAAAAAAATGATAGGCATAAATTTTATCCAATTCTACACATTTCATCAGTTTACATCATTTTCAAATTCTAAACACAAATACCATTTTTTTTGTCATTAATGTTGAACTGTCGCATTTTGATATCACATTTCTTCATAAAAGGTGACACAGGTTTGTGCTTTTACCCATAGGAAGGATTCATCCTATGAAAGTTAATTTTTTCAATGTTGTTGTCACAGATGTTTATTGGCAAGGGCTATAAAAAGAACAATTTTCTCAAATTGTTAAGTCTCAAATGGTGATTTTGTTTAGGTTTTTTTGCACTCACTATTGTGGGAAGAAGCTCAATGTGATGGGATGAGAACAAAAGATTCAATGGGAAAAATCCCTCGAGGACAGAGGTCTTTTGAAAGATGGAAGGGAATGGATGCCTCACAAACAAGAGGTCTTTTATTGGATATATGGAAAGTGCAAGTTAGATAGGACTTATGCACAAAGATGGGATGAAATGGGGATAAATGTGGTGATGGGAGATGTGCCTTATCGATAATGGACTTTTACAAACTTTTTTCAGGAACTTTGTCCTCTTTTTAGTCATTTCTTGAGGAACATTTTAGAAATGTTTTTTGGAGTTTTCTGATTTTTTGATTTTTTTTTTGTATTTTTGTGGAAGTATAAAAACACTATACAAGAACTATAGGACTCAAGCATAGAACCACTTGAGGTGTTGGATATTTACAGGCTCAGGGAGTGGATCCCCCCCTAAAGTGGAAATCTAATATGCCCTAGAACCATATTTTTTTGTAATGATAAATAGACCAAGCCAATTAGCTTCATATTTTCCTTTCTTTTCATGGTTCTAGAAGCTCCTAATGCTATGCTACAAAACTAAGTCACCCACCTCAAATTCCCAAGGTCTAACTTTTCTATGAAACTAGAGTTGAAGGTGATTTTGATACACATGGAGATGGTTCAGGGCATTGAGGCATCTTTCATCGAGGAGTTTTAGCTCTTGCAAGCAAGCAACTCAATATTCTTCTTTGGACATCATATTCTTGAGAGAGATTTTGAGGTGAGGGAGCTCAATTTTGATGGTAAAATAGCCTTAGAACCATAAATAAGTGAAAATGGAGTGGCTCTTGTGGGGGTATAGATGGAGATGCGATAGGCCCAAAGGGTAGGAGTAATTTGGAGGTGCTAGCCATGGCTAGCTACATCAACAATTTTCTTTAGGATTTTCAAAATGGTTTTATTAAAGTTGCTTTAGCTTGGTCATTGCCTTGGAGGAAGTATTTAGTGGAAAAATGTTGGGTGATTCTAAATTTCTTACACAATGTGGCAACTTTTTGATTTTTGAAAGGAGTTCCATTATCAGTTATGATGTCTTGAGGTATACAAAAATGATAGATAATGTAGTTCAAGATGAACTTCAAAACTTGTTTACTAGTGGTGTAGGTTAAAGGAATAGCCTCGACCCACTTTGTGAAGTACTCGATGGTGGCAATAGTATACTTATGGCCATTTGTAGAATTTGAATATATTTGACCAACAAGATCGAATCCCCAATGGGAAAAGGGCCATGGTATGATGGTGGGCTAAAGGTCTTAGGCAGGAGCATGTATCAAATCTCCATGTTGTTGACAAGGAACACATCTTTTCACAAAATGATAGGCATCCACTTCCATAGTAGGCCAATAGTAACCTGTTATGAGGAGCCTTTTTGCTAATGTAAGGCCACTATAATGGGCACCACAAATTCCTTGGTAAACCTCTTCTAACATCCTGATGGCTTCATCTAAATTGAAACATTGGAGGAGGGTTCCATTGAAGTGTTTTCAAAATTATGTATCACTTAGGATAGTATACTAGGCAGTGTGATGGATGAAGGTTTTTCTTTGGTTCATGGAAAGGGCTAAGGGATTGTTTGGTGATGAAAGTAGGTGAAAATTTTAGAGTACCATAGAGACTTAGGACTGACAATCTCACACACCAACTCTACTTTAGGTTGCTCATAAGTAGGAAGAAAAAGATTCTCTACAAGAAACTCACACTTAGGACTATACTAAGGCATGGTGATCATGGAGGCAATGGTGGCCATAGCATCTACTACTTTGATATTAGTCCTTGGTATCTATTGAAATATTATCTCAGTGAAGTGTTGTTTAAGATCTTCAACTATGCGGTGATATGTCAACAACTTTTCATCCTTTTTTTTGTATTCATCTATGACTTGTTTAATGACCAATTAAGAGTCTCCAAAGACAAGAAGGCTCTTGATATTCCATCTGCTAGCTTGATGGAGCCCTTTTACTAATCCTTCATACTTAGCGATGTTGTTTGTGTAAGGGATTGAAATTTTATAAGACTTAGGAATAAGGTCTCCTTGCAGTGTAACAAAAAAAATTCCTTCCCTTGATCCCTTTTTTGTGTAGGAACCATCAAAATATAGCTTCCATTGTGTACTAGGGGTAACAATCATAACTGTGTCATCTGGAAAATCTACTATAATAGGACAGTCTCTTTGAAGAGGAGCTTCAGCAAGCTAGTCTATAATTACTTG
This sequence comes from Cupressus sempervirens, assembly GCA_028749045.1. Classification (NCBI taxonomy): domain Eukaryota; kingdom Viridiplantae; phylum Streptophyta; class Pinopsida; order Cupressales; family Cupressaceae; genus Cupressus; species Cupressus sempervirens. The sequence goes on along the minus strand of CM053784.1, from coordinate 251,259,845 downwards.
TCCCTTAATGGCCTTTCGATCTTTATAGACAATGTCAAATTCACTTAAAATCAAGACCCATTTTGTAGCTTGACCAGTTAGGGAAGCTTTTGATAACAAATATTTGAGTGGATTTATCTTGGCAATGAGGTGTGTAGAATGATTAAGCATATAATGGTGTAGTTTCTATGTGCAAAAGACTACCACCAAACAAGCTCGCTCACTAGCAGTGTAGTTCAACTCATAGAAAATGTTTGACTAAGATAGTATATGGGTTTCTTATTACCTTTGTCATCTAGTTGTGCCAAAAGAGAACCTAAGGCAACTAAAGTGGCATAAATGTATAGAATCAATCGTCATCCTACAATTAGAGGAACTAGAACTGGTGGATTAGCCAAGTATACTTTAACTTGCTCAAATACTTTCTAAGATAGGAAATCCCATTGAAACTTAGTGTCTTTTGAAGAAAATGATGGAGTGGATGAACCTTATCTGCTAATTGGGATACAAACCGTGTGATGGATTATAACCTTCCCCATAAATTGCAGAGCTATTTCAATGTAGTAAGTGGAAGCATTTCCATTATGTCTTTCACTTTGGTAGGATCTACCTCAATGCCTCTTCTTGACACTATGTAACCTAAAAAATTTCCTATTTTGACCCAAAAAACACATTTCTTTGGATTATGGTGCACTTTATATTTCTCCAACCTTTCAAAAATGGTGGTGAGCACATCAATGTGGGAAAGACATGTCTTAGACTTTCCTAGAATGTCATCAACATAGTCCTCCATTATCACATGTAGAAGATCATGGAAGATTGTAGTCATTTTGCGTTGATAGGTGGCACCAAGATTCTTCAATCGAAAAGGCATGACTTGGTAACAAAGGTTCCCCATGGGATAGTAAATGCCATTTTATGTTGATCTTCTTCTGCAATTTTGATTTGAT